>CAWUFW010011369.1:0-620480 GCA_963921515.1 Calotriton arnoldi
GGGATAACCCTGCAAAAGGGCCATTTCCAACAGTCACGCATAATATGAAAGTCAGCAGAGAGTTGAAAAGTGACCCCCATTGCAGGAAAGCATGTCGTGCCTGCAATGGGAGAAACCATTAAAGAAAATAGTGCTCACAGAGTAAATAAGCCATACCGCGTAACAACCGAAGTACAAGACGGTAGCAAGGAGGGACTAACAAGCCTAATAATGAATCGGAAGCCAGCATTTACGAAGGACAATGACACAAGCCAATGACAAATATGGGCGGAGAGTGGGCGGAGCTTCAAGTCCATACTCCACTACTGCATGCGCTGCACAGGATCAACCTAAAAATGGAGGTGATCATGCACAAGATGGATTTTCTCACAAATTTTATTATGGACCACGTCTGTGTGCAGCTCAGCAGACAGAAGCTTATAAGCCATGAGAAAGTTAAAAGATAATCATTGATGACTAGAAAAGAAGCATAGTACAGCAATGCCGAAAGGGAAAGAGAAATAATGATAATCAAGGAAAGAAGAAATGATTGTGACGTAGGCAGGAAAGAAAGAAAACGTAAGGCGGTATGAAAAAGTGGAGAACAAAGACAGAAAGAGTGAAAGAAATAGGGAAAAGGATAAAGGAAACCCCCCAAATACCTGGAGTGGTACAGCCTCAGACATTGGCAATTTCATGAGTGCCTCTTCAGACCTGTCTGGAAAACATTTCACTCAAAATTCGCAAAAATGTGCTATCAAATACAATATTTGGCTCTATAAACAAAGTTCTTAGGTGGAGAACACTTCATCTGCTCCAACATCCTCCTTATGGACACTAGGTAGTTGGAAGCATTCTTTTTGCTTGCAAGTGAGGTGTATTTTCATTTTCTGCCTTCTCCCTTTCTGCTCTATCTGACCTTTTCCCAATTTAAGGTCAATCTATTTCCTTTTCATCCTTTGACTAGAACTGTAGATGATTTAGAAGTAGAATTACCTTATACTTGTTGCTGTCAGAGACACTGTCGGAGGGGAGAATGATGGAGGGAAGAAGTGTAAATATATGAAGTAGCTACTTTGCTGCCTGCAATTTACTAGTATTACCCAGGTTTGTTCGAGCTTTTTTCCCTCATGTGGCCTTTGGCACATACTTTTCTTCCAGTGCTATAATCTTGCCCAGGTAGGCTGCACAGTAGATTCATTAGAAATGGAAGGTTACATTCTTTCATAATTTTCGGTGCAAAACCCAGGTTTAGATCTAATTTTGCTTTAAGCATAACATTCATGAATGCTTACCATAGGGACACCAAAAGCAGCCGGACTGAGTTGTAATAAAACCCAACATGAAGGCACCTGGGAATTTTATCTCAGAAGGGATGCACTCAGTATCCTACAACAGAATCTACCCTGTAGGCAGCAGGTGATTATATTGTCAGTGACCACTCCCAAGGCACATGTTGCAGACCACGACAACCTGTCCATAAGCAGTGTATGCTAACCGATGAAACCTCAAAGTACATGAAGAACAAGGGTCACAAGAGATGATTAACATACCTGTCACTCAAGGTCAGTCCTTGGACTTTTGGGGCCCTGTGATGAGGCTCCTTTAATTGGTATACAACCTCACATGACAGGAAGTGAGATCAAAGGATTTGACTTCACTTGACCTTTCATTATGTTTGATGATAATTAACCAACCCTACGGGACGTAACGTCACAGGGCATCAGTAAAATGGATAACACCTTAAATGAATAAAATCATTATTAAAATAAATTCCTACATTTTAAAATTCTAGTCAGTTGATATGCACTGCATTGTTCCTACTATACAGAAAAGCTAACCGCGTCCCTTATTCCAAAAGGCCACTACAGCCAGACCAAAGTCAGACACATGCAAGGCAAATTTCTAAAAGGGAAATTGAGCTGAGGAAGGGTAATAATGATTTATTATCTTTTTTATATAGTACTACATGCTACAATTTTGCTGTTTCTAAACACAGCAAATACCAAAAGTTACTGTTACCCAATATATGGTACTCAATTTACCAACTTTAGAAGGGTAGAAGGTTGAGCCGGTCTTGCAGGATTCAAATGCATGACTTTCAGAACTCTGCATGTTGCTAGCAGGAAGATTTCATCTCATTGAGTCTTCCTGCCAGTGGTTGACATGTGTCAGGCACAGCCTAAAATGTAACTGATTCTTCCCTAAACTCCCTCGCTCTTTTAAAGAAACGACCATAGAATGGAACCAGTGGACCGTTATGCCTTAGCTTCTCTCACTGCTTCTCCACCTGAACCTATCTTCCCATTCCTCTTCTCATAATTTTATAATCCAATATCTCTTCTTTATCCTTCTCTCCTTCCTTCTTGGCCCTTAGCCACTCCTTTGTCTTTCAGGAATTTATTTTTCCTTCCCTTCTTGCTAGTTTGCCTTTCTTCTAATTTCTTTTCACTTCTTTCCTCTTCTTTTTCTTCCCTCATCACTCTCTTCTTTCTCATTCTATTTTGCATCTCTCTCTACTCTATCCCCCTTCTTTTCATGCTTTTTCTGTTCTTTTGCCATTTTTCTTCTCCTTTCTCTCATCTTTACTGCCCCTACTCTCTCTCTTTTCCCATCCTGCCTTTTTCTTGCTGTTTATTAAGCGTAGCCTCACCTCACCTGTTTCTCTTCCTTCTTTTCTCATTCTCTCGTTATTAATTTTTCCACTTCTGCTCCTCAGATTTCTTCATCTTGATGTCCCTCTGCCCTTTATCTTTTTTTTTCAATATTGCCAACATTGCTCACTCGTTCTTTTCTTTCTACTTCTTCTTCTTTGTCTTCCTCTTCTCACTTCATAGTACACTCCTATCGCCCTAAGTTCACTCTCCCTTATGGGGGAGTATTCACCACACTGGTTGATGAAAGTACGATGAAGATCGGAAAGGGCCAGTAAAATGTTAGTCAGACCCTTGCACAAGGCTTGACTTGAATGATTCTGCCCCAGCACAGCCAAACATTTAATGGCAGGTTGAACTTGCTGCGTGAGTGAGAGAGAAGAGATGTCATGTGTGTGCCATGCATGTTAACCCTGGGCTACAACTCCACACTATTTTAACCGGTGGCCTAGGCAGGGGTCATCGCACACATAAACCATTACCTATCCTTTGCCCTCTACTCTGCAAATGATGTACAGGCCTTAGGACAAAGGACATTATTGTGGCAGAGCCAGACAAACATTATTGGGGGGACGCTAGATTGCCCCCCTCCCCGGTCTTGAACTGACATAGGACCCCATACCGCTGCCCAGTGTGCGCAGGCTTAGAACAGGCCCAACTTCACCTCGATGTGCGAGGAGCAGTTTCCAGTAAGAAATCAGGCATATATGTTTGAGATAGAATGCAGGTTAGAGGTAAGATGCATCACTTTGCCATAAGAATTTTCACATGTAGAGGAGAAGCAGAGGCTAATACAAGCCTGCCTATATTTCCTAACAATTGTTAGAGGTCTAGGACTTCAATGTTATCCCTCCCAGAGACAGGGACACACTCAGTACAACACCTTAACTCCTTCACTAAATCAAAGCCAATAGGCAGCTGTTGGACCTGGCCCTTTTTGGCAGGTTCACCCCTGAACTTTTTGCCTTTTTCCTGGCATGGTGTTAGTGGTTTTAGGCCTCTGGGCACTTGGACACAGTGGTCCAGTGCCAAGTGCGTGCGCTCTCTGTGTGTGTGTAGTAAGCTTGGCCTGTCCTCCCATAGGAATGCATAGGGGATAGTGTGCCTGTGGTAATTCCTGGTATGAAAGGTGCAGTGTGGTCGAGTCTAGTATGTATGAATTCGTGAGAATAAATGCTGCGCAATGGTGTGCGCAGATTTATTGTGACTGGTGTAGAAATGCCACTTTTAGAAGTTGGCATTTATGTGTGCTCTGTGTCTGCCTGCCTGATGTGGATTGCATGTCTGGCTCTGTGAGTGACAGGGGCTGGGAGGTGTGTGTGGCTCCAGGAGGGGCAGGGTGAGTCAGCGCTGGGCTGAATGGGACACCTGAGCTGAGAGTGGTGGGAGGAGAGATCCCCTGACCCTGAATAGGATGTTGCCTGCCCTGTACAATGCTGGCTCCACCTCCTGTGGTGCGTCTGATGTCCCTAGCCTGTCTTGTGAAAGGGAAGAGGAGCTGGGCAAAACAAAGTGCTCCAAAACTTCCCTGAACCAGTTGCATCTGGTTCCCCCATGCCCTGCACACTAACACAAAGGAAAATGTTGTATAAAAGAAGGGGCTGTGACCCCATGAAAATGTTCTTGTTCTTGTTCCTGGACTCGAATCTGCCAAGGGCGTGCTGCTGCTGAGGCCCAGGGGGGGCTGCCAGGATGGCTTGCCTCCCTGGGCCCTGTATTGCCCCTGGATCTCAAGACCAACCTCTGTCCAAGGAACTGAAGGAAGCTGCAGGAGAGGACTGTCCTTGTGTTGTAGAAGAGGGAAAAGGAGCTGTAAGAGAACTTTTTAATCTTGAACCTGCAATCACCCAAAGGCTAGAGAGAGAACTAGCCTCCTGACTGGTCTCAGGCCCAGTAGACTTCATTTCATCGCTAAAGCCTGTTAGCGAGCCGCCGCAGCCGAGGAGCATCAAGAAATCCGTCGCACGGCTGCCGCTGAGTGCTCGCTGACCAAATCATCGCGCCTCACGCTTACAGATCGCCATTTTGTTGCTAACGCCCGTTAGCGAGCCGCCGCAGCCGAGGAGCGTCAAGAAATCCGTCGCACGGCTGCCGCTGAGTGCTCGCTGCCCAAAGTCATCGCCCCACACGTTGCGGACCTTGGAACCATCGCTAACGCCCATTTGCGAGCCGCCGCAGCCGAAGAGCGTCAAGAAATCCGTCGCACGGCTGCCGCTGAGTGCTCGCTGACCCGATCATCGCTCCGCACGTTTGCAGGCCTCGAAACCATCGCTAAGGTCCGTTTGCGAGCCGCCGCGACCAAGAGCGTAAGGAAAAACATCGCTATCACGCCGTAGCGGCATTTTGTGGATTGACACCAACGTTTTACATACTTATTTACCGGACCAGAGGGGCACGTGTTCTTTTTCAGTGCCACAGTGTTTGGGGGCATTGTTTGCTACAGAGCCCCGTGTGGCTCCATCATTTGGCCTCAGTATTTCAGAGCCTACGTGGCTCCACCATGTGCATATTTATTTTAAAGCGCCAGTGCGCTCCACAGTGCTTGGGGACATGTTTATTCTTAGAGCCCGTGCGTGGCTCCAACGCTTTGTATTTGTTCCAGAGCCCATGTGGCTCCAACGAAGGGGCATAATTTATTTTAAGGGCCACTGAGAGCCCATGCCTCATTTATACATTTCCAGCTGCCCAGCAAGTAGTGGGCAGCTGCAACGTTTAGGTTATTCTTTCTTTTAGGGGACATGTTTTGAAGTTAGGAGTGAGCTGCACTCCTTTGCTCCAGTACTTTCACAGCTGCCCAGCAAGTAGTGGGCAGCTGCAACGTTTAGGTTGGGCGCAATTGTGCACCCTTGACTTCTGCTGCATTGGCAGCGCGCCCTGACTTTTGAGACACAGGGCATTTGAGCCCCTGTAGAGATGGCCAGTTGGCCCAGGGGAGACTGTTAGGTTTATAGGGCGCCAGGCCATAATGTGATTTGGGTGTTAGTGAAGCCTCTTTCCTAGGATTTATAGGCTAATGTGATTTATACCTCTGCTATGGTTCTTTCTACTATGAGGTTATGTGCTACTGTGAGTATGTGGTGCTAGGAAATGTGATGCATTTACTATGGTTTACGCACCCTGTTTCATACCTCTAAAATGTGGTTTCTATGCTTGTGAGGTTATTACTTCCTCATGCGTTTAGGTTGTGAGTTATTTTCCCCTGAGATTATTTCCTAATGTGATTTAGACTTAGGATGTTATTGTCTAATGCGTTTAGACTGGAGAGATAATTGCATAATGTGTTTATGCTGGTGAGGTTGGCGCATAAGGTTTTGCGCCTAATGTGATGCTGTGCATAATATGGTTTATGTTACAGGCTGATGCTAAGTACAGTGGTTGCCAGTGATTACTGGTTGTACGTTTCTGATATGTCCTACATTTATTATGTGTTCTACATCTATTACCTTTAACTAAGTGATGGTTCTGACAGTGGTCCACATGGCCCTGTCTGGTGTACATAATCCCCTGTAAATATTGTCCCGTGCCAGTTGGCACAGTGTATTGTATGTGAGTACTATTCTAATGTGTTTTATGAAAATACAAAGGCTATTTTTATATATAACCTTGTGTGGAGTTCCTTTTGTAGTGTGCCTTGGGTGTTGTGCTGTGTGTGTGTTGCGCAAACGCTTTACACATTGCCTCCGGGATAAGCCTGACTGCTCGTGCCAAGCTACCAAGGGGTGAGCAGGGGTTATCTTCGGCGTGTAACTTCCTTGCCCTGACTAGAGTGGTGGTCTCTGCCTGGCTTTGGCGCAAGCCTCAGCCAACCAGAGATCCCATTTCTAACATTGGTGATCAGCGGTGGGATAGGACTTGCGTTTGCGCAGTACCACGAGCGACAACTGGCTGCACTACAAAACTCTGCATTTTAGATAGTCACATGTTGGGGATTATTGGTCTAAGATTGTTTTAAGTGTCATTTCATTTTTGAAATATGTGTTCTTGTTGCAGTGTGAGTTTTCTGGATTCACCAGTAAGGGTGGGATCCAGTGGTGGCAGCGAAGTGTGTGTCCAGTGCATGAAGTCCTCCGTCCCGTTCCCAGAGTATGGTACCTGGTGCTCAGTGAGAGGGGTGCAGGTTGAGATTCAGGGACAGTAAGGAACTGTCTCACCGGTCTGGGGGGGTGTGTGTGGATGAGTGATGTGCTGCTGGACGCTGGGGTGAGTTCTCTGAAATAAGGAGCTTGCTGAATAATCGAGTGTGAGTTCTCTGAAATAAGGAACTTGCATTGGGGGGCAACCTTGAGGGATGGTGCAGGTGTCTCCTAACCCGCGTGGCGGAGATGGTTCAAACTGAACCCAACTAGGAACCGTTATAGTGAGGAGGTTGGGAACCTAGTCTGTCCTGTTGGACTGTTCTGTATGGGGGACCGCCCCGTGGTAGAGGATCTGAAGAAGCATTGGGGAGTGATTCCAATAAGAGTGGCTCAGGTGTCTTCCGTGGTGGAAGAGGTTCAGTGTAGCCCAGCTAGGTCCCAGTGTAGCGGGAGGGGTGTAGGGGCTCACGTCCTGTCTCAGAGGAGAAGGAGTGAGTGTGACCGAAACCCAGTCCCAGGGCCTGGATGGTTTCTTCAGGGAACACCAGGTTGGGGGCCTAGGCTGTACTTGTAGGCCATTTGAGGAGGATCTTCTAGTCTCTAGAGGACGTGGAGCGTCTGTAACCAGAGCTCCAGCAGTCCTGGTGCTAAGGCAGCACCGCTCCTAAGTGGAGGGTGCAGAAGTCCGGTTTCGAGGGTTGAGAGGGGGAAAGAGTCCCCAGTGGGGACCAGTGGGTCAGGGGCCTGCCAGAAGGGCTGAGTCACCAATAATTGACCATGGTGTGCGCCACTTCTGTCCTGGCACATCTTCACGCACTGTCAGAAGGACAGGAGGTCGTGAGCTCTGCGCCAGGCAGACTGTCACACGACACGCTAGGGATGTGTCACCCTTGTGAAGTCCTGGTTTTCCAGGCATCTGACCCAAGAGGTACGTCCCTGGGTTGGGGAGCCAGTAGCCGGTGTTTCCGGATCTGGACGGCAGGGCGACTGTAGTCAGTGTCCTGGCCGGTTTGCCTTCTAGGGGGTACCACTCCAGTTGGGAGGGTATCGGAGTCTGGAAGGGGGTGCAGAGGGAGGGAGTCCTCGCCTCTGACCCCGGTGCAGCCGGTGAATATGGATCCCAGGTGGTAGACCAGTTGATGGAGAGAGGTCCTGAACTGGTGGGAGAGTGGTGTTCTGGTGGGTGCTTCTCCTGGGAGGGTGCGGAACCCCAGAAGTAGAGGTAGGGTGAGGCATTCTTGCCCGTGATCTCTGGTCAGCCTGAGGGTGCGGACCCTAGGTTGAAGGATCGGTGGTAGTTGGAACTACACTAAGAGGGAGAGTGGATAATGGCTATTGTATGCCAGGGGTTACTGCCCCCCACTCTGTGGATTGACAAGGACCAGTGGCATCTGGGTGGCCTAGGTCCTGGTCCTGGTCCTGGCCATGAACAACTAGAAGAGTACCCGTAGGATAGCATAGTTGATCCTGAATTTTTTTTCTCTGTTTTTTTTCTTTTCTCCAGAGTTTCAGGGTGGCGTAGAACCGGAGGGTGTCCCTGCTGTGCGGGCCCGTGTCCGTGTTCTATCGCCCCAAGCAGGAAAGCCCATCACGGTGGTGATTGGTCTACCCTGCGTTTTGGCTGGAAGGGGGTTGTGTTGGACCTGGCCCTTTTTGGCAGGTTCACCCCTGAACATTTTGCCTTTTCCCTGGCATGGTGTTAGTGGTTTTAGGCCTCTGGGCACTTGGACACAGTGGTCCAGTGCCAAGTGCGTGCGCTCTCTGTGTGTGTGTAGTAAGCTTGGCCTGTCCTCCCATAGGAATGCATGGGGGATAGTGTGCCTGTGGTAATTCCTGGTATGAAAGGTGCAGTGTGGTCGAGTCTAGTATGTATGAATTTGTGAGAATAAATGCTGCGCAATGGTGTGCGCAGATTTATTGTGACTGGTGTAGAAATGCCACTTTTAGAAGTTGGCATTTATGTGTGCTCTGTGTCTGCCTGCCTGATGTGGATTGCATGTCTGGCTCTGTGAGTGACAGGGGCTGGGAGGTGTGTGTGGCTCCAGGAGGGGCAGAGTGAGTCAGCGCTGGGCTGAATGGGACACCTGAGCTGAGAGTGGTGGGAGGAGAGATCTCCTGACCCTGAATAGGATGTTGCCTGCCCTGTACAATGCTGGCTCCACCTCCTGTGGTGCGTCTGATGTCCCTAGCCTGTCTTGTGAAAGGGAAGAGGAGCTGGGCAAAACAAAGTGCTCCAAAACTTCCCTGAACCAGTTGCATCTGGTTCCCCCATGCCCTGCACACTAACACAAAGGAAAATGGTGTATAAAAGAAGGGGCTGTGACCCCATGAAAATGTTCTTGTTCTTGTTCCTGGACTCGAATCTGCCAAGGGCGTGCTGCTGCTGGGGCCCAGGGGGGGCTGCCAGGAGGGCTTGCCTCCCTGGGCCCTGTATTGCCCCTGGATCTCAAGATCAACCTCTGTCCAAGGAACTGAAGGAAGCTGCAGGAGAGGACTGTCCTTGTGTTGTAGAAGAGGGAAAAGGAGCTGTAAGAGAACTTTTTAATCTTGAACCTGCAATCACCCAAAGGCTAGAGAGAGAACTAGCCTCCTGACTGGTCTCAGGCCCAGTAGACTTCATTTCGTCGCTAAAGCCTGTTAGCGAGCCGCCGCAGCCGAGGAGCGTCAAGAAATCCGTCGCACAGCTGCCGCTGAGTGCTCGCTGACCAAATCATCGCGCCGCACGCTTACAGATCGCCATTTTGTCGCTAACGCCCGTTACCGAGCCGCCGCAGCCGAGGAGCGTCAAGAAATCCGTCGCACGGCTGCCGCTGAGTGGTCGCTGCCCAAAGTCATCGCCCCACACGTTGCGGACCTTGGAACCATCGCTAACGCCCGTTTGCGAGCCGCCGCAGCGCGTCAAGAAATCCGTCGCACGGCTGCCGCTGAGTGCTCGCTGACCCGATCATCGCTCCGCACGTTTGCGGGCCTCGAAACCATCGCTAAGGTCCGTTTGCGAGCCGCCGCGACCAAGAGCGTGAGGAAAAACATCGCTATCACGCCTTAGCGCCATTTTGTGGATTGACACCAACGTTTTACATACTTATTTACCGGACCAGAGGGGCACGTGTTCTTTTTCAGTGCCACAGTGTTTGGGGGCATTGTTTGCTACAGAGCCCCGTGTGGCTCCATCATTTGGCCTCAGTATTTCAGAGCCTATGTGGTTCCACCATGTGCATATTTTTTTTAAAGCGCCAGTGCGCTCCACAGTGCTTGGGGACATGTTTATTCTTAGAGCCCGTGCATGGCTCCAACGCTTTGTATTTGTTCCAGAGCCCATGTGGCTCCAACGAAGGGGGCATAATTTGTTTTAAGGGCCTCTGAGAGCCCATGCCTCATTTATACATTTCCAGCTGCCCAGCAAGTAGTGGGCAGCTGCAACGTTTAGGTTATTCTTTCTTTTAGGGGACATGTTTTGAAGTTAGGAGTGAGCTGCACTCCTTTGCCCCAGTACTTTCCCAGCAGCCCAGCAAGTAGTGGGCAGCTGCAACGTTTAGGTTGGGCGCAATTGCGCACCCTTGACTTCTGCTGCATTGGCAGCGCGCCCTGACTTTTGGGACACAGGGCATTTGAGCCCCTGTAGAGATGGCCAGTTGGCCCAGGGGGGACTGTTAGGTTTATAGGGCGCCAGGCCATAATGTGATTTGGGTGTTAGTGAAGCCTCTTTCCTAGGATTTATAGGCTAATGTGATTTATACCTCTGCTATGGTTCTTTCTACTATGAGGTTATGTGCTACTGTGAGTATGTGGTGCTAGGAAATGTGATGCATTTACTATGGTTTACGCACCCTGTTTCATACCTCTAAAATGTGGTTTCTATGCTTGTGAGGTTATTACTTCCTCATGCGTTTAGGTTGTGAGTTATTTTCCCCTGAGATTATTTCCTAATGTGATTTAGACTTAGGATGTTATTGTCTAATGCGTTTAGACTGGAGAGATAATTGCATAATGTGTTTATGCTGGTGAGGTTGGCGCATAAGGTTTTGCGCCTAATGTGATGCTGTGCATAATATGGTTTATGTTACAGGCTGATGCTAAGTACAGTGGTTGCCAGTGATTACTGGTTGTACGTTTCTGATATGTCCTACATTTATTATGTGTTCTACATCTATTACCTTTTACTAAGTGATGGTTCTGACAGTGGTCCAAGTGGCCCTGTCATGTGTACATAATCCCCTGTAAATATTGTCCCGTGCCAGTTGGCACAGTGTATTGTATGTGAGTACTATTCTAATGTGTTTTATGAAAATACAAAGGCTATTTTTATATATAACCTTGTGTGGAGTTCCTTTTGTAGTGTGCCTTGGGTGTTGTGCTGTGTGTGTGTTGCGCAAACGCTTTACACATTGCCTCCGGGATAAGCCTGACTGCTCGTGCCAAGCTACCAAGGGGGTGAGCAGGGGTTATCTTCGGCGTGTAACTTCCTTGCCCTGACTAGAGTGGTGGTCTCTGCATGGCTTTGGCTAAAAAGCCTCAGCCAACCAGAGATCCCATTTCTAACAGAAGCCATACTTGTATAGGATGTGATTTTATGTATTATGTTTCTTCTTTTTGTATTCAAATTGTGTTCCAAAGCCCTTTCTATAGGCTGTAACTTAAGAAGAGAACAAATCAAGAGAAAATTAACCCCCAAAATACATTAAGACAGACTAATAAGCTTCCGACAAATGTTGTTCATACATTGAATTGATAAAAGGTTACTGCAGTCTATGATGAAAAAATATTTCCCATATTGGTCTGTTTGTATGTCAGAATATCGTGCACAAAAGTGCCATTCAAAAATATCATAGCAAGAATATTGCAGTGTCGGCTGTTAATTTTAGGAGGGGGCGGACGAGACACACACCACACGCACACATACACATACACACTCGCAGCCATGCATTCCCACGTGCGCACACACACACAAACACATCCATTCACAACAATTATTACCAAACATTCATACATACACACACCAAACATTAATTTTAAAAAGAAAAAACACACACACACTTACCTGCAGCTCTGCCGCGGAGGTCCCAGGAGGCTTGGGACTGCTGCCTTCCCTCACTGGCTGACATAAGGCCTAACAGTCCAAGGGGGAGTCATGGATCCTTCACATCACACAGAGGTGTTTGAGGGTTGTCCTTCATATTAAACCTCACATTTTTCCTGTCTGTGGTGGTGCAATGTCAGTTTAGGATTACCTTTAATTCTGGACGGCCATTGATTGTTCTGAGAGTTGTTAGTAGCATAACAGTGTTTAATAATATAGTCTTTTTACATAGTTGCTCCATTCCGGGAGATGAATACAATGTATGTTCTGGAACCTGTGCCTCCATCAGGAATTAAGTAGGCCTGCTTGTGAGGTCCTGGCTGTGTCTCTTTTTCACTGAGAGGGATATCTGTAGCTTATATGCCTCTTTTCCCTAGTTTAGAATGTGTCACTGTACAAAGCCATCGGCTCTTCCCTTTAGGACTTGTATTGTAACCTTCAGTGGGCTAAAAACACCTCATTCTGGTCAACTGTCAGACATTTTCGGGAATACTAATAATACAAGGTAGCTCTGGTGGTTAATGCACTTGATGGAGAGATCTGTGTTTGTGTGTTTTGTCTAGTCACAGTTTTGACTCATCATAAAGTACAGGAGGGTAAATGTGCCTGTTTCAAAACACAACATGTTACATAAAGAACACAGATTTCTATTTTATGTAATTAGCTCAGTAGGTTATCACTTTTGATGCAGATCATTTTGCTATCTGCAGTTCACAAGTTACAATCCTTCTAGTATAGCCTGAACTGGCATTAAGCAGCTGTATTGTTAGAAATGGCGTTGCTGTTGGCTAGGGTATGCACCTAGGCCAGGCAGAACCTGCCACTCTAGTCAGGGCAAGGGAGTTATACACCCAAGATAACCCCTGCTCACCCCATTTGTAGCTTAGCAGAGCAGTCAGGCTTATCCCAGAGGCAATTTGTAAACAGTTTGCGCAACACACACACCAGTGACACACTAGGCACACCACAAAAAGAGACTCCATACAAGGTTATATAAAAATATCCTTTGTATTATGCATACAAACACATTAGACCACAATCACATAAATCACTGCGCCACCAGGCACTCCTCGTGACGTCACATAGATCATAAATCACTTGTTAGTATGTAAAGTACATTTAGACCACCACTCATATAAATCAACATTCACGTTGGCACTAGGCAATGGTCATGACATCCCCTGTATCATAATCACTATGCCATAAGGTCATAAGAATACATGTAGTGCACCAAAGTAAGACTTATATGTTGCACAGGTCGCCAACCCTTCTGAAAACACCACTTTACACCCTGCCTGGACATAACATGCAGTCTCTGAACATGCTACCCATTAGGGTGCTACTGCCAGGCATAAACCTTGCACATAAATTGCTGTGTAAACATAAGCGTTGTCAATTAGGTACACAGAACATCACCTCCGGTGTGCTGAACAGTACCTGTACCTTGCACATAAATCACTTTGTATTTTAAACCTGCAGCAGCTTCTTTGGCACTGCTTTCACAGGGAATACGGTAATTAGTAACATGAGCAAGAACGGGACCTCCGTCGAGGATCGCAACTCTGTCCTGCTAACTGACTCAACTCTACCGTATCGGCCCTCCTGAGGGAGGGGGCCCAGACACAGAGGAAAACGTGGGGAGGCCTTGCTGGGTCCTCCCCGCCTGCTGAAGGTATGGCTGGTGGCTATTCTTGGTGGGGAGACCTTGCTGGGTCCCCCGCAGGCCAAATTGGCAGATGGGGCTGCCCACAAGCACACAGTGTAGCCCTCGCCAGCCTATGCTCGTGGGCTGTCTGCACTGGCCGCTGTGATGTTGGAGACCTCCTCTGGTCTCGAGCAGCCGCCAAATTTGCCCCAATGTTTGAGGACAGCCACAGGTGCAAGGGACTTCCCTCGGTCCCTCCAGGCGGCGCTGTGGTGGAGGTCTCTTCCCTCTCCTGCAGCTGCGCGAACCTAGGCAGCCTCTGAAGGTGTTGCAGGCGCCGCTGGAGGCTTCACTGCGATGGTGGCTGCTAGGCAACGCTTGGCGGCCCTGCTGTGCTCCCCAGCTGGAGAACAGCCACACTTCTCCTCACTGTTTCTTCAAGGTCGAGACCTCGTAGCACGGCAAGGCGGGCGGCGCCTCGGTCGCTACTCGCCTTAGTTGAAGGGGGAGCACGAGGAAACCACCACCAAGGGAGCACGAGGGAGCTTCCAGAAAAGTATAGAACTCCCCGCAAAGCACCGGGAATTAGTAGTAGGCACAAAGAATTTCCAGAAGCACAAGGAAGGAATAACACAGCGCTCACGATGCGCTGTTTGGCTACTTTATAAAAGAACAGTCCAGTCCATTATCCTGGCAGTATAAAAGCTTCTCCTCTGGTGCAGTCTGTAGTGCCAGCCGCAGCTGGCTACACGTCCACGCCCCTTAATGGGGTCACAGCCCCTGTACTTATAGTCAGAATGTCTTTGTTCTGGGGGGCACTAGAACACTGTATAGAAGTGCACAACACCCGCATTCACATCCCAGGCCCTGGCCCCAGACACACCACAGGGGGGCGGAGACAGCATTGTAGAAGGCAGGCACATCCCTATTCAGGTGCAGGTGCCACTCCTCCCACCACTCTAAATGCAGACCAGGCCTATTCCGGTGCAAGGGAAACTCCTCCCGCTACTCTAAATGGGGCCAAGGTCTATCCAGCCTAGCGCTGAGTCACCCTAGGAAAGGCAGGACACACCTCAACCCCCCTTGAGACTGTCTAGAGTGAATGCACATCCCCTATCTCCTGTCAGTCAAAACCAGACAGTGAATACACATCCAGGGAAGGAACAAATACACAGAAGCACACAGAAATGCCCACTTCTAAAAGTGGCATTTCTAAAATAGTAATGACAAATCCGCTTTCACCAATAAGCAGGATTTATGACTACTATTCCAAACATACCAAACATGGTCACGCTACCCCTCTCATATCAGAAATTACCACTGAAGCACATATCAGGGAATCCCCAATGCAAACCTATGAGAAGGCAGCCTCACAGCAGTGAGAAACCAAATAGGCTGTTTGTCACTACCAGGACATGCCACACAGTTAAGGCACATGTCCCACCTTTTACCTACACAGCACCCTGCCCATAGGGCTTATTAGGGCCTGCCTTAGGGGTGACTTATATGCAGTAAAAGGGGAGTTTGAGACGTGGCAACCACTTCACATGCCACGTCACTGCGGCAGTAAACTGAGCGTGCAGGCCCTGCAGTGGCAGAAGCCTGAGACAGGTTTGAAAGGCTACTTTGGTGGGTGGCGCAAACAGCGCTGCAAGCCCACTAGTAGAATTTAATTTACAGGCCCTGGGTATATGGGATACCACTGTACAAGGGACTTACAGATGAATTAAATATGCCAAACAGGTGTAGACCAATCTTACCAAGTTAACAAGAGAGAGCACATGCACTGTAGCACTGATCAGCAGTGATAAAGTGCCCAGAGTCATAAAGCCAAATCAACAGGCCAGACAAAATAAAGGAGGAAGGCAAAATGTTCTGGGATGACCCTGCAAAAAGGGCCAAGTCCAACACACATGTATATAAACTGCAAGGCATAGATTTAGAACCTAAATCTTATTTCCTGAATCTCTCTTTACTCTACGGTTGCTAAAGAAGGTTTCTTTTGGCATTAATATAGTCTTATTAGTGCAGACAACACCAACCACTGCGTTATGCTCTAAATTCTGACTCCATGTTTCTTCAGATCATGCACTCTTAACATATAACGCATACCAGCTTAGACAATATGTGAATCTTACACATTGTAACCCTCTTTGTCCGAGCTAAATTTTCCTGTACATTGATTTACACACTTAACAGAATCATTATCCCTGTATAATATGTGTCTGATGTAAAGTGCTGTGACACCCAACTTTGAAAAGAGTGCCATTATTAAATAAATTAAATAAACAAATAAATGAGTAAGTGCTATCTATTTAAATTGGAATTAATGTAATTACTCAGATACCTTTGACATTCTTGCAGTGCATGCATATCTCGTATGCATAAAGGGGTTTCATAAACACACGCCCCACGCACGCACACACACACAACATAACATACCTATTATTAGGAGGACTGGCCATTGACTGTAATAAAGTGTGTATTTGCTATTCTAACTCCACGCGTGCTTTGGTAGTAGGGTAGGTTATAAAGCGGACCTAGGCAAATATAACTGTCCCCATGGAGACTCTTGGCCACAAACACCATCCTCCCCTGTCGAATACTACAGTAGGAGGGATTTTGACAGGGCACTGCTCAGTTCCTTTTTATGCTGTTAGGAGTCACGGACATGGAAGAGACAATGGCAAGAATTTGCCACAGTCCCCTCTCACCCTCCTTCCCTGTGGCCTGCACCCTTCAGATCCACCGCTCCCACCCATCTACCACCGGCCCTCACACTTCTGCTCCACAACCATACTCACCGTCCCCTAATCTGCATAGGGTGAGCAACCACCCGCATTTTGCAGGTTTGTCCATTTTCTGAGCTAAATGTAGATTTAGTTACAGTGTGCACCTTTGCTGCATATGATACCAGGCTTACATATAGTACCTGTTGTTAGAACTTTGTGGAAGGTGCTTTTCATTATGAGGAAAGGGGAGCATAGATGTGTGTGTTTAGCTCCTTGAATAAATACAAAGTATTAACCTCTGAGGTCAGATGTGAAAGAAATACCAATGTAGTGGCTTAACTGCACAATGTGAAACCAGACACCTGTAAGCAATCCCAACTTCCTTGCTTCACCAAACTGTGATTTTAGGTAAATATTTTATTCACTGTGCCCTCTTTTCCTTCATCACATTAGAGAAATCTTAAAAATATATGTCCAAGACGTGCACTATAGAAAAAGCTCTCTTGTATATGGCGTAATACCCTATAATAGTAGTCCTTCTATTATATCACACGAGGCTATATATAGGGAGTGATGGACAGCTGTGATGTGATTTGCCTCTTGTCGTTGTTGTCAGGGTAGAGGGTGGTAGAGTGGTGGTTCATGATTATTTCCAAGTTCATGCTTAGAAACTCACTTCAGTATTTGAATTGCAGTCACTATCCATGGGCTCATCCTCACTTTCAAAACATGGTAAGTGCTAGATGAATGACTATGTTCCCATTCGTACACTACAATTTGTGATATTTATATGCAATTGATAATTCAGGTACTGTGACTTGAGTTGCACATTTGGGCTCTTTTATGAGCTAGAAATGGTTCACTTTGGGCTTATTTTGAGCTGGTAGTTGAACAGTTTTGAACTAGGACAGGGTTTCAAAATCTCACAACACTGGTATAGTCCTCCAAAGCGCCACGCATGGTGGGTTAGACTACGTATTTCAGTGTTTAGTCCACATCACTGCACTGAAATGCATTAGTCATGCATATTAGCTGCTCCCTTTACAGAGAGTCTGCATCTTTACATGATGCTCGAGGCACTCTCAGCACAAACTCTAGCCTGCCACTGTCAGTCTTCTGTGTGGCCCAGGAGGTCAGAGAGAGGTCGAAGAGAGGTGAGGTTGCCATGAGAACAGAACAGCTTATTACAGCCTCTGCCTGGGCGTGGGCAAGACCCTCGTCACCCTCTCTGCTGTCATTGAGGATCACAGCCTTACTGAGCCCTGGATCACAGTCCAGAGAGCGACAGCCTTCCTTTTCAAGGCATGGGAAATTGAAATCTGCACGGCCTTCATTTCTGATGCCAGTGGCTTTAAGAGATAGGACATTGCCTGATGTTGATCCAGGTGCCTGGAGTCCACGCTTGGAGCTCCTACAGCCCGACTAAGAAGGTGGAGCTAGGCAATGGAAGGGCAGTTGTAGTACAGTTGCCATGTTTCCCAGAGAAAAATACCAGCCATTTGTTCACATTTTAAGATTCTGCAAAGGCCCGGACATGATTTTTTATTAGAACTTTATACGAAATTGTCTGTTTTCATTTTTAACATGGCCTTTCTGTCTTTGTTTACTTTCATTATTAGTCAGAGGGCATTAAGGCAGCTGTAGAACACATTTCAACGTGTTTTCTTATTACGTTTACTTTTTAAAGTATGTTCTGATGAGGGGGAAAATGCCGGTTCAAGATGATTTTTCTAATTTTTGTAGCAGCAGGAACTTTAAAATACCGGTCATACCGGCATAAAACCGGCCAGGTGGCAACCTGCTGCCAATGCTGAAATCCGAGAAGGCAAGCCAGTCCAACGAATAAGATATTTATGTTAAACAAATCTAAATTTAAGCTTCCACATCGAGGAGCCCTATGAACCTGTAATTTGCTGGATTCGTTCGGTCTCTATCTTTATAGAGCGGTTTGATAATAGAGCCTCACCAGCTAGATGGAACACTGCCTACTAACTCCACTTCATTAAATAAGGTGGATAAATGATTAACCCAAAAATCCGAGTTCCATTTGAAAATGGCCTGGGGAATACCATTTGGTTTCTCCTGCCTTTGCTTCTTGCGTTTGTAACTTTTTCTGCTCAATTTGTCAACAGGGTTAGTTTGCTACAGGAGAGGTGCTCTTTCTTGAGTCACTTACGGTGGACTTTACCTTTGTTATGTTCCCCTCATGGTTTTCTTGATTATTGGTTCATACTGGTTGTAGTGTTGTCAGTGATTTAGTCATTATGCTCCCCTCAAACCTTCTGGCCGAGTTATCAACCCAGTCTTGCTCCTGGACATTCAAGTTATTTATTACCTTCACAGGCCTACTCAGGCCGTTTACTCTGTCCCAAAAGGTCCTTGAGTTAGTTTGTTTTGCAGTAAAAGTTTATTTTGTACAAAACATCTAGTTCCTATTTCTCATTTTTTCCCATGACTGTCTTTTGTATTCTATCCTCAAACGATGTACATTTTCCCATGCAGCTTGGCCAGTGTTTGTTGTTTTAGATTTCCTAACTGCTTTTCTTAGTTCTCTTTACAGACATTGCATTTTACACAAAGAACTGCTGTGGGCCTTTCCTGGTACTTGCCTAGGCCCGCTCAGCATAAGTAATGTCAGTTTTGTTGAAAAATCTGTCCAGGAATCTATTTGATTAATTTTTACGTTACTACTGGC
Source organism: Calotriton arnoldi (assembly GCA_963921515.1). Lineage (NCBI taxonomy): Eukaryota > Metazoa > Chordata > Amphibia > Caudata > Salamandridae > Calotriton > Calotriton arnoldi. Next base: position 18,859 of record CAWUFW010011369.1, read on the forward strand.
CACTGCTAGTTCCTTTACAGTGCTGTAAAGGTCCTGTAATGTGTCAACTGTCCATCTCAATCGCTTTAGGTCTGTGGAATTTAAGTGCCTGAATACTGCTGGGAGATACTGTGCTTTGGGGGGCTTATGCTGAAGTGTATATGTTGATAGGAGTGATAACTCAAAGTAGTAAATTTGATAGAGTACTGTAGTAAAAATGGCATTAGTGAAAGAGAAACAATTACGTAATCTAGTATGGATCTAACATTAGCTCCATGATAGGTAAATTTTGGGGGGTTATCATTCTACTGTTGAGTATCCTCATTCCCAGATACTCTAGAGCAGTTACTAATGATTGACCTATACAATCTGGATTGTTTTTGAAAAGCGATACTGCGGTTGCACATTCCAATGTATGTTTTCTATTGTTAGTTTTTCGTCTTCGTCTGATGTATGAATTAAATTGGCGTTGACATCTCACGTCAGAATTACATGCCAAGATGGATGAGCAAGTCTAATATCTAAAACTGTTGAGATTACTAAGGAGTTAGGTGTTTTTTTTTTTTGTTTGTTCAGATGGACATAGATGTTGATCCACAGGACTGGGTTTTTATTCGTGAGTACTCCATTGGGTAAATTTGATTATTTGCAGAGCAGGATCAGGGGATGTTAACTGTTCGGACTTCATATTCAGTGCAGTGGATGAGTAAACTGCTAGTCCACCTTTTGGACGCTCACACCATTTGTTTTTTTCTGCTCCCACACAATAGTGGATAAAGCCCTCCAGGAGTAAACTATCTAATGCCCATGTCTCTTGGAGGGCTATGATGTTCCCATCTCGGTCCTGTGGCGGTGTTCCGTCTTCAAGCAGTTTTTTGGCCCCTTCTATGTTCCATGAGACAAGGTGGAAGTAGTTCCTCTTAGACTTCCTTGATGACTGCTCCTTGGGTCATTCTCCCTTATGTGCATTTAGGGTGGCTGAAATCCAACTCTACTGCTTTTGTCTTGTGTCCGTAATCAGGTCATTGTTTCTCATGGTCGTACATGGCCTTCTACCTCGGGCACTCTGCAAGACTGAGTATAGTGAGGTCTTTTCTGAAGTTTTTCTTGACAATGGCTTTGATTATTGAAGTGGTTTTGAGATCAAGGGTTGAGGATAATGTGGCCTGGCTTGTTTAGATAATTTTACGCCCGACCTTTAGCAAATGTGGAAAACAGGGTTTTATTTAACCCTGGGCGTAATTCGTGTAGTAGCGCTACGCGTAGCTACGCGAAGTGCACTTCGCACTACGCGAGCTACGCGAACTGCGTAGTGCACTGTGCAAAATGCTGTTCGCACTGATTGCACAGTGCCGGATGCTTGTCTGCACTGTGCAATCAGTGCAAACCGCATCTTGCACAGTGCAAGCGGTCGTTTTCTGCCGCTCGAGTAGATTTCTACTCGAGCGGCAGCTTTCTCAACGCGGACTGGTAGTTTCTCATCGCGAGCGGTCGCGAGCATACGCGACCACTCGCAATGAGAAACCTGACCTCACCGCGTTGAGAATCTCGCCGGGAGGTTTATTTTCCACGCTCGCGATCGGCAACTTGATGTTGCTGATCGCGAACGAGGAAAAAGTCTCGCCGGGATGTCATTTTGCTTGCTTGCGGTCGCCAACTTGACGTTGAGGACCGCGAGCAAGCAAAAAATGGCCGCTACGCTATACTTGTTTGCACTGTGCTACGTGCAATTCGCGTAGTGTGAAGTAGCGCAAACTTCGCAAACTACGCGAACGTAGCGTAGTACTTCGCCCAGGGTTAGTTTTATTTAAGGATGAGTGCAGCAGAAATTGTCCTGATTTTCTGGTGGACTTGACATATGTGCAATGCAAACATTTTATTTGAGCTCATTTCAAATTCATAGAACTTAGTAAAAATCCAACATAGAGAAAATGCTAGTATACCAACATTTGTCCCAATAATTGGTTACAAATTAGTCAACATTATGGTGGAAATCTGTTGCATTGCTGCTACGAGCCATGGAATGTCTCAGAAACAGAGTGGTGGCCATTGCTATGGATACAGCAAATGATTCAATGTGATCTTCTTTACCATTGGCGACTTACTTGCAGACTTTTCCCTTTTTCCCTTCTGAACTACCTTGCCTAGTCGAGGGCTCGTCAGCTTTTGGATTCCTAACACAAAAGGATAGTCATTTGTTCAGGGTTCTCTTGGCCACATTTACTAGCCTTCCAGGCACATTGTTTAACGTTCAAAGCATGTTGAACTTTGTGCATCTTTGCACACCACTGAAATCCCAGACCAGCACTCAGCTTGTTGTATAATCATTGGAGGCAAGCCGAGCTGCAAGAGAGTGTCCACCATCTTACGCGTCTGGATCCAGGATTCTCAGCAACTGGCTACGGTCCCTTTTGATACCACTGCTGCTCAAATATCTTGCTCCCTCCTCACAAAGTAAAGTACCTGTAGACTATGCTGTAACTGACCAGTGCTAATGATATTGTCATGGATGTCATTTCGGGGACCCAAATGGTCGCAGCTGCAACCCCTGGCGTGCCCTTTGCGACCCCTGGCACTCCATTGTGACATCTGGCCTCAGAGGTAGCAAAATCAGTGCCAGGAAGACAAGGGCATCTCGTCCATATGGACATCAGTTGGGGAGCCAGTCTCTTTGTTTTTTGTCATTTGTTTTATTACACTAAAAGTGAATAATAAAATATTATTCACTATTAGTGTAATAAAAAATGTAATATGACCCTCCCTGGCAGCAGACACAAGTAAAATGCTTTTAAAAGTATGTTGCGTGCATGTGTGCAGGTGAGAGTGTGTGTATGTGGGATTCTGTGTGTATGTGTCAGCATGTGTGAGTGAGTGAATGTAAAGGTCAGATGGCATGTGATGTTACTTCCGTTACCCCATGCCTTTTGGTGAGTTGATGTTCATGGATAATGTCCTTTGTTATGCTTTTGTGCAGAGTGCAGCATATAGTCATTATAAGCAAGCAGAGTGGTAAGGGGGTATCCATCAGTTTGAGTTTCCAGATCCAAAGCCCCAGTCCACCTGTTTCCAGCTATTGTCCTTCTATTGCTGAAACATGCCCCACCCATGTAACTTATGTCTGTGTGTGTTGTACAATAGCTGAGTGGTGCTGATCAGTATTCCTAGAGGAGTATATTCAGGGTTCAACTCTAAAATTGTGGTGAGACTTTTTTGCAGGCCTACAGTATGAATAACTTATTCACATTCCAATATCTTCCGATGTCTTTTTCATCTGACCTGAGGGGTGAACTCACGAAGATACTCCAGTAATGATGATAGAGACAGTTTTATCCTTGGAAAATATATAAAGTGCAACCTGTGTTGTCAAGTCAGTCCAATATCTTCATAGCACTCTGACTTTCCAATACTTCCAAAAAGGAGCCAGAGGTGAGTTGCCAGAGATGAGCTGCACAAGTTGCCTCTGCCTCTAATGATCAAACGTAGCTGCTACTTTGGCTGGAGTAGGGTTTTCTTCTTAAGTGGTAGACATTTCCAACATAGGTTTCATAGAAGGGGAGGTTAGTTAAGGTTCAAGCAGTTATGCATGTATATCATCTTATCAACTTATTTTGCGAACAAAAGAAATACTGGCACAGTTACTATACATTGTTATGTTAACAATGTCATTAACAGCGTCCTGCTGTGCATGTACTCCATGCACCACAAAAACTGCAAGACAGATGGTGTGGTAGTTTCCTCTACTCCCACAGAAGTATTTCTTGACACGAGAGTCGGTCTTGCGATCCTGGTACTTGAATTGTGATTTTCAAATAAAATTGATGTCTTTTCTCCTGGAAGGATTGATTCCCTTTAAACCCGACTGTTAGTAGTAATGCGCATTCCCTGACCTAACTCAAAGTGATGGGGCCCGCTGCAGAATATAAAGTGGGCAGTGCTTAATTTGGAAAAAAATAAGAAGAAGTGCCAGGGCCCTTGTCAGGATACACATTGCCCCTGCCAGCGCTGCCAATGACAACCCCTATCTCACACTGTCACCAGTGTGACAATCCTGAATATTCCAGGCCCCCAAAGCTGTAAGAATGGCTTGGGTTGCAGGTATAAGTAATTCTAATGTATGTAGAATTAATAAACAACTATTGTGCTCATATCTGAATTAGGCAGACAGCGCTACCTTGCGGCAGACTCCCATAAGTGCCGGTGTTAACAATTGAGTGCAGTGTCGAGCACAGGAAACAACCGGCTCAAATTAAACATTGAAAGAGGGCCCACTGAATCTAACCATATCTCACAGCTATTCATTAGACTTGGGTTGGTGGGGGGAACTAACGGGCTGAGGCCCACGAAGGGTAGGGGGCTCTACTGCGCTGCAGGGCCCGCAGACCACCTACCTCCCTGTCCACACTGATCCTCCAGCTATCGCAATCACGAGCCACATCAACAAAGAGTGACGTTTCTTGACTTAAAAGTACAGAAACTACAGCAAAAGTTAATGACGACTTGCTTCAGTTATTTATTTGTCGCAATTGAACCACTCCGCCAGTTTCTGTTTACATTTATCATACAACGGAGCAACATTCGGGAACATTGGCCATTGGCGGACTTTGGTATCTTCCAGGGCCGTTTCTACCATTAGGCAAGACTAGGCGGCCGCCTAGGGCAGCAAAAGGGGGAGGGCGGCTAAAAACATGAGTTTGGGAATCCCCTTGAACAGCCTTCGTCCTCGAAAGCGCATTGGGTAGCGCCTCCTACAATTCGACGTGACGTGAGGTCACGTTCGGCGCCAAGGGCAGGGGCCGTGCGCACCGCTAATAGCCTGCTGCAAAATTCCTGCGCGCGGCTGAGTCACTCGCTGACGACTACAGCCACGCCTGACGTCACCCGGCCGAGGTACTAGTGTGCAAGACGTCGCAGCGAACTGCTAATGTGAGGCGTGCGTGACCTCTACTAGACCACCGACCTACCACAGAAAACCTCAGACTCCGGTGAGCCTGTTATCTTTTACCAATCCCTGTGAGTGTAGCACTGCACGCTCGTAATAACTCAGTGTTTCATAGCTTTTAATTTAGCGCGTGGCCACTTCCCGCTGCCTCTGGCAAGACTGGCATCGGCCCCTGCCGCCGGCCCCCGTCTCCGTATGCACCAAAACGATAGCTGCACTGTAAGCGCGCGATGCGCGCATGTCCCAGCAGGCTTGAGGACTGGTGGTTCATGTGCGCGCTAGAGTACCATACTTCAGTGAATATTACCCGAAACACGCGGCCAGCATATCTGTCATTTTCAGTGCCCAATGGCGAGACACTTTACTAGGGCGGTGCCGCGAGCTGGCGGAACTTGAAGTTTAGCTGCAGTGTGTAAGCTGTTTGCACTACTGCGGGGGCGGTGTAAGGGATCCCGCAGCCCTCCCAGGCTACCCCACCACCATCTGCACTGGCTAACTCAGACTCCCCGTCGAGAGCAGGAGCCTGCTGCCTGGCAGCCTGTAGTAGACAGAGCTGCTTGCTGCTGGCTTTCGGCTGCTGCCTAACTGAAACATCCAGCGGCAGATTCTTGACAGATTCTTGACTGTGACTGACTAAATCAATGGTGTGTGACGTAGATTTGAGCCGGGCCCGGCTCAGAGAGGTGAGCGCTGGCAAGTTTATCACATTATTATTTTAGCATCACAATAAACCCAGATCAAAACCTGTGATCAATTAAGCTGCCCCCTGTCGGAGCTGCCCCACAGGCTTTCCTCGTGTGCTGTTCAACATATGGAGGAGAACAACTGACAACATGATCCGGATCACAATCCGAACGCAGGCACTGGCTGCAGCCCCCAAGCAGATCTGGTGGTGCCTAGCCTTCCGTTTTAAATGCTGGCAAGGCACCCCAGACAGTCACTACTATGCACATGCAGTGTAGAGATTCCAGGTTGAAACGGGCTGTTTGGTTCTTTCTACTGAGCTGCCCTAGGCTGTGGTGTTGGCAAGATGCTTTTTTATCCCCCTGGGCCCTGCATCACAAAAAACTGAAGGGCCTCCTTGCAGTCAGTGGAGCCCCCCCCCCCGTCCCAAACATAATTTCGGTCCCAAGCAGCCGCTCTGACTCCGAGAGCAGATCGTTGTACACCAAGGCCAGTCTACTCTCCAGCAAAACGAGCAGAGCGGCCACTGTAACTGGCAGTTGAAGTTCTCAAAGAGTGCTAAACGATTGCTGAAGAATAACTAACACCCTAAAGGCAACCCATGACACCGACGCAGCACCTGTTTACATTTCACACGTTTTACTCTATATTGCATTCCTGAAGACTGTGATGTTTCTGTAGATTTTAACAACTCACCGACATGGCGTGCTTATGGGCCATTTCAGAGAGATGTTGGAAGAGAAAGAATGAAAGTGTATAGAGAGTGAGAAACTGCAGAGGACAGTTAGCCTGGTTGACAGGGGGAGAGAGTGATGGTAGTAAAAGGGAGGGGGTGGCATTTTTCAATTCTCGCCTAGGGCGGCAAAACACCTAGAAACGGCCCTGAATTAAAATGCTCACATAATTGGAACCTGCTGCTTGCGTTGCATGAATGTCAGTTCACAGAATGATGTCTTCTGGTTGGTGTAGATGTTGTAGCAGCAGTGCATCTGGTTTGAGGATTTTTCTAGTCCGTTAAATTGCACAAAAAGGCTTATTGCAGAAATCCGTCTCGCTACATGGACACAACTTCTTTGTTCTGCTCACAGGAACGTGACACTCGGCGTGTCACATATACAACATTAAAATGTGACATATAAGCACACTGGAAACATGGAAATGTCAGTGTCACCAATATGAAAACATGGCAGCTATTATGAGAGTATGTCCCCTAACCTCAATGTGATGTGTGCCTGAGTCTTATTTCAAGAGTCCTCGGAACTCGGACGTCGACATAATAGTGGCCTTCTTGCCTGTTTTTCATCTGTTCCGTCTTCTTTTCTTATTTTAATACCACCACCTGCTCTCATCTCCATATCAAGTACACCCTCTAGCGTGATCTGATCTCTGTAAAAATGTTACCGTTAAATGTAGGGATCAAAATTCTCTCGCGCTGAAGACTCTTTGACGACTTCATTACTATTTTTCTTGTCTAATGCTGCCATCTAGTGATAGTTAAGTGAATTCCAGTTTTTCATACGGAACCACTTGTTTTATAGTGAAAATACGTTTAACTACTGAAGCGCAACACCTCTGCAATCATTACAGTGTAACTTTTGCAATTTTTTTTATTTCCCCTGTATGTATTCCCTTTATTATCGTGGAATATGTGACCTCACTATTATTTTTTAGCATTCCGATTGTACAGAAAAAAAGCTTTTCCTTTCTGATGACTAGCAGTGAGCCCTTCTGAGTCCTTAGAAGGGAGAGACCTATTCTTAAGGCATACCTTGCTTATGTGAAACAGACCTCTGTGCTCCAATTTTGGCAATTCTCAATCAGAAATCAAGCAGATCCTTGATTGGTGTTCCATTGATTGGCAAATTGATGATGATTCCACAAGGCAATACGATACAACAGGCTTTATGTTGAGTGAAAATGAAGACATATCAATTGTATCAATGAAGGGATGTTTGCCAAGATGTTAACTACAAAATAAAACAAAAAGAGAGCGCAATTCATGAATGTTCTGATATGTTTCTACGAGGCTGTGTCGGAATGACGTGCAGCTTCTTTCTGTAATGGATGTCTTTAATCCTGTCCAAAACGTTCAGTAGTTTGCTCCCATCATGGTGGCGTTGTTGCATTGATACATTGGGGCACATACAATTTGGTATAGATCAGATAGGGCTTAACTAAAATGATGTTGAACAACTTCCCCGCCTCAATGTTGGGGACATTAATACCCTACTGAGATAATCAGTGTTTTTTCCATCTTGGATTTTCATTAGCTCTCTCCAGGAGCAATTGCATCCTTTACTTTTTGATATGTGTTTATCATTTCAGCTCTGAGCATGCCATTTGGCCTTGGGTTGATGGTACTTCAGAACATGATGAGCAGTTTATTACCAGTGGTGGCTGTAGTCTTTTTTAAATAACACCCCAGGGTTTGGTGTGCATACTTGAGGCTATAACTGGAGGTACTGCATATTTTATTGACGGAGACTCACCATCAGTGATAAATACTGTGCACTTGTCTGGATGCCATTAAATATTTGAGTCTTGAGAGAATGGGGTAAGGGTGACCCCCACGTGGAACGTGTTCAGTGCAGTTTCATGATCCATTAAGCATGCATCAGCTTGTCACATTTTGGGTTATGATGGTATTCTTTGTTATATTTGTGTAGAATTAAACTACAGGATCCTGCAAAGTTTGCTTAACCCCTTCGCTGCTAGGCCTTTTCCCCCCCTGTGCTAAGCCTTTTTTTTGGCTATTTGGGGTAGTGCGCGCTTAGGCCCCTGTAACTTTTTGACCACATAAGGTATCCACGCCAAATTTGCGTCCTTTTTTCTAACATCATGGGGATTGTAAAGGTACCCAGGGTTTGTGGATTCCCCTGGAGGGGACCCAGAAATTAGCCAAAATACACCAACATTTTGTTTTTTTGGGGGAAAAATGCGAAAAAAGGGCTACAGATGAAAGCGTCTTGTTTTTTCCCTGCAAATGGCATCAAAAAAGGGGTTGTGGTGCTGAAATCACCATCTTCCCAGCTTTCAGGGACAAGCAGACTTTTGTCAGAAAACCAACTTTCTTTACACAGTTTTGGCATTTTTCTGGGCCATAGCCTATATTTGCTATTTTTTGTGCTTTCAACCTCCTTCCAGTTAATGATAGAAATGGGTATGAAACCAATAATGGATCCTGGAAAGCCATACATTTCTGAAAAGTAGACAAAATTCTGAATTCAGCAAGGGATCATTTGTGTAGATCCTTAAATTTTTCCTTATAGAAACTAACAGTTAAATGAAGGAAAAATTGAAAATTAGTTGAAAAAAACTGTGTCAACGTTTTCACCTGTAACTTCTTCTAATTATGACAGCTATTTGAAAGCAATATACCGTTATATCCGCTGGACCTTTCTGGTTGTGGGGATATATAGGACTTGTAGGTTCACCAAGAACCCGACGAACCCAGAGCCAATAACTGAGCAGCATCTTGCAATGTTTTTTTATTATGTACCGGGTATATAGCAATTATTTTGGGAAAATGTATACATGGAAAAATAGTTATGAAAGACACCTATGTATTTCTGAAATGGGAACAAAATGTAGATTTTAGAAACAGTAGATATTTGCACGTTTCCGAAATTGGGAGTACCCATACTAGCATGAGAATTATAGGTCATTTTTCAAAATGACTTATTTTTTACACATTGTCTTTCATTTGGAAGGCAGAAATGCATCGAAAGTCAATAGGTAATAACAGTTGCTACAATTCTGTGTTACCCTAAGTCTCCCGATAAAAATGGTACCTCACTTGTGTGGGTAGGCCTAGTGCCCACAACAGGAAATGGCTCAAAATGCAACGTGGACGTACCACATTTTCACAATGAAAAATTACCCTTTTTTGCAAAGTGCCTAGCTGTAGTTTTTGAACCCTAGCTCTGCGGGCACTTAGGGAAACCTAGCAAACCTATACATTTTTGAAAACTAGACACCCAGGGGAATTCAGGATGGGGTGACCTGACTGGCTCTCACCAGGTTCTGTTACCCAGAATCCCTTGCAAACCTAAAAGATTGGCAAAAAAACCACATTTTCCTCACTTTTCTGTGGTGGAAAGTTCTGGAATCTGCGTGGATCCACAAAATTCCACCCACCCCGCGTTCCCCAAGGTCTTCCCAAAAAAATGGTACCTCACTTGTGTGGGTAGGCCTAGTGCCCGCGACAGGAAGCAGCGCAAAACGCAATGTGGACGCACCACATTTTCACAGTGAAAAATGACCCTTTTTTTGCAAAGTGCCTAGCTGTAGTTTTTGAACCCTAGCTCTGCCGGCACTTAGGGAAACCTAGCAAACCTATACATTTTTGAAAAGTAGACACCCGGGGAATCCAGGATGGGGTGACTTGACTGTTTCTCACCAGGTTCTGTTACCCAGAATCCCTTGCAAACCTTAAAAATTGGCAAAAAAACCACATTTTCCTCACTTTTCTGTGGTGGAAAGTTCTGGAATCTGCGTGGATCCACAAAATTCTACCCACCTCGCGTTCCCCAAGGTCTTCCGAAAAAAATGGTACCTCACTTGTGTGGGTAGGCCTAGTGCCCGCGACATAAAGCAGCGCAAAACGCAACGTGGACACACCACATTTTCACAGTGAAAAATGACCCTTTTTTTGCAAAGTGCCTAGCTGTAGTTTTTGAACCCTAGCTCTGCCGGCACTTAGGGAAACCTAGCAAACCTATACATTTTTGAAAAGTAGACACCCAGGGGAATCCAGGATGGGGTGACTTGACTGGCTCTCACCAGGTTCTGTTACCCAGAATCCCTTGCAAACCTAAAACATTGGCAAAAAAATAACATTTTCCTCACTTTTCTGTGGTAGAAAGTTCTGGAATCTGCGTGGATCCACAAAATTCCACCCACCCCGCGTTCCCCAAGGTCTTCCGAAAAAAATGGTACCTCACTTGTGTGGGTAGGCCTAGTGCCCGCGACAGGAAGCAGCGCAAAACGCAACGTGGACGCACCACATTTTCACAGTGAAAAATGACCCTTTTTTGCAAAGTGCCTAGCTGTAGTTTTTGAACCCTAGCTCTGCCGGCACTTAGGGAAACCTAGCAAACCTATACATTTTTGAAAAGTAGACACCCAGGGGAATCCAGGATGGGGTGACTTGACTGGCTCTCACCAGGTTCTGTTACCCAGAATCCCTTGCAAACCTTAAAAATTGGCAAAAAAACACATTTTCCTCACTTTTCTGTGGTAGAAAGTTCTGGAATCTGCGTGGATCCACAAAATTCCACCCACCCCACGTTCCCCAAGGTCTTCCGAAAAAATGGTACCTCACTTGTGTGGGTAGGCCTAGTGCCCGCGACAGGAAGCAGCGCAAAACGCAACGTGGACGCACCACATTTTCACAGTGAAAATTGACCCTTTTTTTGCAAAGTGCCTAGCTGTAGTTTTTGAACCCTAGCTCTGCCGGCACTTAGGAAAACCTAGCAAACCTATAAATTTTTTAAAAGTAGACACCGAGGGGAATCAAGGATGGGGTGACTTGACTGGCTCTCACCAGGTTCTGTTACCCAGAATCCCTTGCAAACCTTAAAAATTGGCAAAAAAAGACATTTTCCTCACTTTTCTGTGGTGGAAAGTTCTGGAATCTGCGTGGATCCACAAAATTCCACCCACCCCACGTTCCCCAAGGTCTTCCGAAAAAATGGTACAGTCACTTGTGTGGGTAGGCCTAGTGCCCGCGACAGGAAGCAGCGCAAAACGCAACGTGGACACACCACATTTTCACAGTGAAAATTGACCCTTTTTTTGCAAAGTGCCTAGCTGTAGTTTTTGAACCCTAGCTCTGCCGGCACTTTGGGAAACCTAGCAAACCTATAGATTTTTGAAAAGTAGACACCCAGGGGAATCCAGGATGGGGAGACTTGACTGATTGTCACCAGGTTCTGTTACCCAGAATCCCTTGCAAACCTTAAAAATTGGCAAAAAAAACACATTTTCCTCACTTTTCTGTGGTGGAAAGTTCTGGAATCTGCAAGGATCCACAAAATTCCACCCACCCCGCGTTCCCCAAGGTCTTCCAAAAAAAATGGTACCTCACTTGTGTGGGTAGGCCTAGTGCCCGCGACAGGAAGCAGCGCAAAACGCAACGTGGACACACCACATTTTCACAGTGAAAAATGACCCTTTTTTGCAAAGTGCCTAGCTGTAGTTTTTGAACCCTAGCTCTGCCGGCACTTAGGGAAACCTAGCAAACCTGTACATTTTTGAAAAGTAGACACCCAGGGGAATCCAGGATGGGGTGACTTGACTGGCTCTCACCAGGTTCTGTTACCCAGAATCCCTTGCAAACCTTAAAAATTGGCAAAAAACCACATTTTCCTCACTTTTCTGTGGTGGAAAGTTCTGGAATCTGCGTGGATCCACAAAATTCTACCCACCCCGCGTCTCCCAAGGTCTTCCAAAACAAATGGTACCTCACTTGTGTGGGTAGGCCTAGTGCCCGCGACAGGAAGCAGCGCAAAACGCAACGTGGACACACCACATTTTCACAGTGAAAAATGACCCTTTTTTTGCAAAGTGCCTAGCTGTAGTTTTTTAACCCTAGCTCTGCCGGCACTTTGGGAAACCTAGCAAACCTATACAGTTTTGAAAAGTAGACACCCAGGGGAATCCAGGATGGGGTGACTTGACTGGCTCTCACCAGGTTCTGTTACCCAGAATCCCTTGCAAACCTAAAAAATTGGCAAAAAAAAGACATTTTCCTCACTTTTCTGTGGTAGAAAGTTCTGGAATCTGTGTGGATCCACAAAATTCCACCCACCCCGCGTTCCCCAAGGTCTTCCAAAAACAATGGTACCTCACTTGTGTGGGTAGGCCTAGTGCCCGTGACAGGAAGCAGCGCAAAACGCAACGTGGACGCACCACATTTTCACAGTGAATATTGACCCTTTTTTTGCAAAGTGCCTAGCTGTAGTTTTTGAACCCTAGCTGTGCCGGCACTTAGGGAAACCTAGCAAACCTATACATTTTTGAAAAGTAGACACCCAGGGGAATCCAGGATGGGTTGACTTGACTGGTTCTCACCAGGTTCTGTTACCCAGAATCCCTTGCAAACCTTAAAAATTGGCAAGAAAAACACATTTTCCTCAATTTTCTGTGGTGGAAAGTTCTGGAATCTGCAAGGATCAACAAAATTCCACCCACCCCGCGTTCCCCAAGGTCTTCCAAAAAAAATGGTACCTCACTTGTGTGGGTAGGCCTAGTGCCCGCGACAGGAAGCAGCGCAAAACGCAACGTGGACACACCACATTTTCACAGTGAAAAATGACCCTTTTTTTGCAAAGTGCCTAGCTGTAGTTTTTGAACCCTAGCTCTGCCGGCACTTAGGGAAACCTAGCAAACCTATACATTTGTGAAAAGTAGACACCCAGGGGAATCGAGGATGGGGTGACTTGACTGGCTCTCACCAGGTTCTGTTACCCAGAATCCCTTGCAAACCTTAAAAATTGGCAAAAAAAACACATTTTCCTCACTTTTCTGTGGTGGAAAGTTCTGGAATCTGCGTGGATCCACAAAATTCCACCCACCCCGCGTTCCCCAAGGTCTTCCAAAAAAAATGGCACCTCACTTGTGTGGGTAGGCCTAGTGGCCGCGACAGGAAGCAGCGCAAAACGCAACGTGGACACACCACATTTTCACAGTGAAAAATGACCCTTTTTTTGCAAAGTGCCTAGCTGTAGTTTTTGTACCCTAGCTCTGCCGGCACCTTGGGAAACCTACCAAACCCACATTTTTCTGAAAAGTAGACACCCGGGGGATTCCAGGGAGGTATGGCTTGCGTGGATCCCCCAACGTTTTCTTACCCAGAATCCCCTGCAAACCTGACATTTTGCTGAAAAAATCCCTTTTTTCACACATTTTTGTGTGGTAAAGTTGTGGCATCACCAGGCTGACACAAATTTCCTACCACCCAGCGTTCCCCCAGGTCTCCCGAGTTCACATTTCCCGCCAATTATATATAGTTCCCCGTTTTATCACCGAACACTGGTAAATAAATTTAAAAATGCTGGGGATGAATTTATCATACGATAACCCTATAAGATTCATAAACATACTGATGTTGTAAAACACTATATATTGTCTGGATTGCGTTGATTGGGAATAAGTGGTATAAGCGTGTGAATATTCACAATTCCGTGACCCGCATTAGCAACTCACTAATGTGATTATATACGAGACATATATATCTGAATAAGTCACCGGGTGAACAGTCTTTATACAATTTATGCTTATCCGTAATGGAGTGCTGGATCGGCTGATCCCAAATATACATATATATTTTTTATCTTGTAGCCCTGAAGAAGTCAGTTGGGAAATCTCCCATGACGAAACACGTGTTGGCTGGGCTATCTTACTGAATTAAGAAAGAAAGAATACTCTACAAAGTTGTCGTGATTGCAAGAACAAATACTTATCTACATGTATGATATGTAATTAAGGTGGTAGAATTACGCCATAACGTACCAAACACATAGCGTGTGCTCAGGATCACATTAGGTTTCTCTAGGTGGCCGCCGAGCCCCAGGCCAAAATGTCATGGGACCCCCCTTGCAAAACCAGGTCGTTTTGTGATAGGCAATTTTGAGGTCGCCTCAATACGTTGTGGGCCCTTGCCTGTCACGGGTACTTGGGCCTCCCACCCGAGTGAGGCACAATTTTTATCGGGAGACCTGGGGGGATGCTGGGTGGTAGGAAATTTGTGTCAGCCCCGCGATGCCACAACTTTACCACACAAAAATGTGTGAAAAAAGTGATTTTTTCAGCAAAATATCAGGTTTGCAGGGGATTCTGGGTAAGAAAACGTTGGGGGATCCACGCAAGCCATACCTCCCTGGAATCCCCCGGGTGTCTACTTTTCAGAAATGTGTGGGTTTGGTAGGTTTCCCTAGGTGGCCGCCGAGCCCCGGGCCAAAAACCCCGATGACCCCCCCTTGCAAAACCAGGTCGTTTTGAGATAATGTGTTGTTTATTTCTGCAGCGTGAAAATTTTGGCACAATATTGCAAGGAAAATGTGACAGACATTTTGAGGTTTGCAGGACATTGTGGGTAACATAACTTGTTGGGATCCACAAGAGAGATATCACCATGTACTCCCATGGGTGTTTCGTTTACGACAATATCTACAGTTGGTAGGTTATTCTTAGACGGAATGTACACCTTGGCAGACAGACTAAAAAGACAAAGATTACTGCACAGCCATCTATTCCTCAAGCACACACACATACTGGTTGGATTTGGCACGAGGGCAAGTGATGGTTCAGTATATACAATTTTATTAACAAGAGATTTCACAAAAATGAAATGCACTGTCAATAATTGAAAGGACAAAAACTGAACCAGTGACTCGCAGCTCGTGAGCTGTAAAGCCACGTCAAGGCCCCAACAGCTTTACAGGCCATTCACACACCTTTCATACGTGATACACACAAGACCATTCACACCACCAGGCACGAAACAAACACATTACAACATTCACAAAAAGGGACAAGGTACACCCTGCTTGAGAAAGACAAAAAAAAATATTACTGCACAGCCATCTAATCCTCAAGCACACACACATACTGGTTGGATTTGGCACGAGGGTGAGTGATGGTTCAGTATATACAATTGTATTAACAAGTGATTTCACAAAAATGAAATGCACTGTTAATAATTGAAAGGACGAGAAACTGAACCATTGACTCACAGCTCGTGAGCTGTAAAGCCACGACAAGGCACCAACCTCTTTACATGCCATTCATACACCTTTCATACGTGTGACACATACAAAACCATTCACACCACCAGCCGCGGGCCCATCACATTACAACACTCACACCAGCAGACAGCGCCATTCAAGGGCCACTCACTTTCACACGCCCACATTCCTAACACAGCAACCACACAAGCTGATGGATTGCGTGGAGTGTCGCTCAACTAGCAGTGTGTATAGTGACCAGCAGCAAGTCACTACTCACACACCGCCAGCTGAGTGCCAGTCCACGCATACCGCCAGCCAAGCGCCACTCCACGCACACCGCCAGCCAAGCGCCACTCCACGCACACCGCCAGCCAAGCGCCACTCCACGCACACCACCAGCCAAGCGCCACTCCAAGCACACCGCCAGCCAAGCGCCACTCCACGCACACCGCCAGCCAAGAGCCACTCCACGCACACCGTCAGCCAAGAGCCACTCCACGCACACCGCCAGCCAAGCACCAGCCTACACACACCACCATCACATTTAGGATTTTTTTATACAAAAAAGAAAACACAAACAAATTGCAAATAGATACAAATCTACTAACACAAAATCAGAAACTAAATACATTGCACTAATGCCAACCTTGAAACAGAACAAAAATTCTTAAACATTACAGACCAGGCAGTTCACTTTACCACTCATGGTTGCTCCCAATAATTCTTTTGCTTGTGGTATGCTCTATAACAAGCAGGCACACACAGCCCAGGGTTAGAAGGACACTCAGGGCAGTACATACGAGTCTCCTTCCGCGTACCTCTTCGCCAACAGACTCTACATCTCCTAGTGGGAAAGTCTTTTGAGGGTGTAGGAGGAATGTGATCAGGAAAGTGGCGATCTTTCAATCGAGCCACATCCTCCACCACTCCAAATCTAGGAACACTTGCCTGTTCCACAACAACAAGGCTGCCTATGACAGACTGCTGAAACTGAACAAAAGTCAACTTTGACGCAGGAGAACACTCCTTGAACACAACAAAAGCATTGAAAGTTGCTAAATTGAAGAGATGGATGGCCAACTTCTTATACCAAATGTAAGCCTTACGAATAGCAGTGTAAGGTTCCAACCTCTGATCTACTCTATCAACACCACCCATGTGCTTATTGTAGTCTAAAATGCACACAGGTTTGCGCACTTCAGCAATCTGACCCCAAACAGCCACAGGTGAAGTACTCTCATCATGAATGGTAGTCAGCATGTACACATCCCTCCTGTCCACAAATTTCACAGCTAGTAGTTCATCACTACGCAAGGAACTGCACTGTCCCCTCTGAAGTTTTTTGCAAACAAGCTCTTTTGGATAACCTTTACGGTTAGAGCGGATTGTGCCACAAGCAAAAGTGTCCACTTTGAACAATTCCTTAAACAATTGCACAGCAGTGTAGAAGTTATCAAGGTACAAATGGTGGCCTCTGTTAAACAGTCCTCTAGCAAGATCCCACACAATTTTCTCTGAAACTCCAAAAGTGGACGGACAACCAGGGGGTCAATAGTGGAATCCCTACCAGTGTACACACGCAAATTAAAAACATATCCTGTCCTACTCTCAGACAACATATACAGCTTAATTCCATAGCGTGCCCTCTTGCTAGGAATGTACTGCCTAAAACCAAACGGCCCTTGAACAGGACCAAAGACTCATCAATAGATATTTCTTTCCCTGGAGTATAGATCTCTGAAAATCGATCTACAAAGTGAACAAGAACAGGCCGAATCTTAAAAAGACGGTCACATTCAGGGTGATCTCGTGGCAACGCCAAACCATTATCAACAAAATGCCGCATCCGAAGCAAAAGTAAATACCGATCACGAGGCATAACTGCAGGAAATATGGCCGTTGCTATCAAGGGACTGGTAGACCAATATGAACCCATGGACGGCTTCCTTATCAAACCCATCAAAAAAGTCAAACCCAAAAACTTCTTCATCTCTTCCAGATTTGTGGGACTCCACCGGGTAGCTCTAGAATGGGGCCTAAGTCTGGCACTGTTGTCCCTCAAAAACTGTTCAGCATACAAATTAGTCTGCTCAACAATCTCACCCAAAAATACATCATCCATAAACAACTGAAAATACTGTATAGGCAAATAATGTTCACAATCCACTCTACACCCTGCATAACCACTAAAGGCAGGCAACACCGGCTGCACCATGTTTGGATCAACCCAGAGTCCAGCACTTCCAGTAGGAAGCCTAGCAGCCCCAGGCTGCAATCCAGATGCCTCTTGCACCATCGGCACAGTAGTATCCTCCTCTAAAACAGGCACTTCATCCGCACTGAGAGTAGATTCATCCACACCGAGAGTAGCTTCATCTGCACTGAGAGTACCTTCATCATCCGATGATTCCATGTGGAGAGAAAACTCACTGCCTGAATCTTCTCCTCCCTCCTCTCCCTCAGACGCACTGTCAGTCTCATAATCCTGCTCAGAGGAAGATTCAAGAAGCAAACCAACCACCTGCTGAGCAGTCATTCTACGGCTAGCCATAATGCTTACTAATAAAGGTTACTTGTCAAACAAGTCAACAACAACAAACCCTTTGTAAAAAAAGAAATAAACAAAATGTAGCTTTATCACAAAGACCTATATACTCCAACACTATACCACTCACGTGACAGAAGCAGCTAGACTCACCACCACCTACTCTGCACAGACACAGTGGAGATCAACAATATCCCACTAAAAAAGAAGAAAAAAAAAATTACACATAAGACAATGCAAAACATTGCAAAGAATTTCATGCTCTGAACACTAACAAATATGCTGCCATTATGACACAACTTACAAAAAAATTCATTCATGCATGACAATAATACTCATTTGGAGTACACACAACAAAAATATTTTTCTTACCAAATAAATGCAATTACGCAAAACTGCAGAACAACCACTGCCGAAACCGCAAACAGGAATCAAAAGCTTTACACTAGAATAAAAAGGAGAAAAAAACATTACAATCACATATGCAAATAATGCACCAGTCCACACACAATCCACCAGCCAAGCTAAGGGGTAGGTGGGCCAAAGAGTATAAATAAAATATTCACCCCCGTAAAAGGGAGCAACCCTTGCCCTTTTGGCCACTCCCCAACACAAAAATTAAAAAAACCCTGGTGTCTAGTGGCTTCTGCCCTCCTTGGGGGCAGATGGGCCTAAAAACATACTGCTATTCTGCCACCCAAAGAGGGCAGAAATGGGCACAATCATCCTCCCATAAAGGGGAGCGACCCTTGCCCAAGGGGCCGCTCCCCAACATAAAAAAAACCCTGGTGGCCTAGTGGACCTACAAAAAAACAAATCAGCCGATCTGCCCCTCAGGATGGTTCCACTCCCCAAAAACAAATCCCTGGTGGTCTAGTGGGCCAAATATAAAAAAAATGGCGACATCTGCCCCCCCCATGGGGGCAGACAGCCACAAACAATGCCCCCAAGGGGGAGCGACCCTTGCCCAAGGGGCCACTCCCCACAAAAAAATCCCTGGTGGCCTAGTGGCCATACAAAAAAAATCAGCCGATCTGCCCACCCAGGGGGGCAGAAATGGCCAAATTAATGCTCCCCATAGGGGAGCGACCCTTGCCCAAGGGGCCACTCCCCTCAAACAAATCCCTGGTGGTCTAGTGGGCCCAATTTTTAAAAAAAACATGGCGATCTGCCCTCCTGGGGGGCAGACACAGCCACAAATATTGCCCCCAAAGGAGAGTGACCCTTGCCCAAGGGGTCACTCTCCACAAATAAATGCCTGGTGGACTAGTGGAAAGATACCTTAAGGTATCTTCCGCACACGATCTCTCACTACTCAACTCTACTCTCAACTCTATTCACAACTGGATGTTAGCTCACCAACTCATTCTGAATCCTGCCAAAACTGAATTCCTCCTCCTCTCTACCTCTCTCTCACCTCCTCCTGTTCAATCTTGGATGGATCAGCTGAACCTACTCAACAACAAACCCATCATTGTCGACAGCGCTAAATCCCTAGGTGTCATTCTTGACAAAAGACTCAACCTAATCTCCCACATCAACTCTATTCCTAAGAACGCACGTTACCAGTTGCGCCTTCTATGGGGGATCCGTCAGTTCTTCCCGGAGAAAGACTTAAAAACCTTGGTACAATCTCTGGTTCTCTCAAGACTGGATTATTGCAATTCTCTTCTGACGGGCCTACCCAAATCCCACCTCTCCCCTCTCAAATCCATCCTCCATTCAGCAGCTCGCTTCATTTCAGGGTCTAAACGAAGCGACCACGTCACTCCTATCCTGTCCTCTCTTCGATGGCTTCCGATCGAGGCAAGATCTATTTACAAAACTGCCTGCATCACACGCAAAGCCTTACACACGTCCTCCCCTCGTTACCTGGCGAATAAATTGAAATTGTCCGGTGGCTCTCGCCCTTCTCGCAATGCGGAAAAGCTTCTGCTTGAGCCCCCCGTCTTCAAAAGGGAAAGATCGATGGCGCAATCCTTCTCAGGCAATGCGGTGAGAATCTGGAACTCGCTTCCCCCATTGCTCCGTGCCACCTCCTCTACCCGGATCTTCAAAGCTGACCTCAAATCTCTTCTCTTCCAAAGACACTTTCAGAACTAATACTTTCACTCTCAGCCCCCTCTAGGAAGTTCGCTCTTCATTGTAAATTTGTACGTTTTCCTGTACATTCCTCACCCTTGCGTGCTGTGTTGGATTTTATGTTTGTGTACCCTTCATTTTAAGTCTCCTGTTTAATTCACGCCCTCTCTACTCCCTCAAGGAAGTTCTTCCACTATAGGAAATTCTGTACTCCATGCCTATAGAAGTGCCTTCCCAGTGTGTTCTGAGTGACTGCCACTTATTGCAGTATTATACCTCTATTTGTATTTTGTATCTCATGTATCATGCACACCTGTCACTTTTTCCTCTTGTAACGCATACCTCTTTTTGTATCTTGTTTGTTTTGTTATTTGCACAATTGTCACTTTTTCCTCATGTAATGTAACGCTTGCTTTTGTATTAGGCTCACTTGTAACCTTCTCCTCATGTAATGTTACTGTCCTATTGTGAAGCGCTCTGACACCTTCGGGTAAAGTCCGCGTTATATAAAAACGCATTAATTAAAATAAATAAATAAAATAAATAAAACAGTGGGCACTATCATTTGGCCGATCTGCCACAAACAATGCCCCCAAAGGGGAGTGACCCTTGCCCAAGGGGCCACTCCCCACCGTTTCTCCCTGGTGGTCTAGTGGGCAACAATACGAAAAACTGCCCCCCCCAGGGGGGCAGAGCACCAAAACATATGGCCCCCAAAAGGGGAGCGACCCTTGCCCAAGGGGCCGCTCCCCCAAACAGTATTTTCATTTTAGATTTAAAAAAAATAATTCCCTGGTGTCTAGTGGGCATTCCTGCTGCACGATCGCTTGATCGTGCAGCAGGAATGCACAAAAGAGGCATCGGGGGAAAGGAAAACCCTTTCCTTTCCCTCGATGCCTCTTTTGTTTCAAACCCCCCCTCCCCGGAGCCAAAACTCACCTTAATTCCCCGACGCGCTGGAAGCAAATGGCTTCCAGCGCGTCGGGGAAGAAAGGGAAACCCCCAATGACGTCAGCGCACCTCGCGCGCTGATGTCATTGATGGGGGAGGCAGGGGAAGCCCTTCCCCTGCCTTCCCCCAAAAAAAAACAATGATCGGATTCCCACGGGGGGAGCGCCAGCGCTTCCCCCGTGGGTGGGTCTTATGACGAGCTGGACTCGTCATGAGCACACGACCACTGTGTGCCATGACGAGTCCAGCTCGTCATAAGCATGGAAGGGGTTAAGGTATACGACTTTTGTGTGGTCTGAAAACTGGAGCAAGGAGTTAATATGCTAACAGATTCAGTCTTAAATCGTGACGAGCACAATATGGCCATCCTACCATTTAGAGAACCAATCTTTTTATTAAGAAGATTCAGAGTAAAAGAACACAGCTTCATGCCTACAACCACTGGCCGGCAGCGCTTACATCAAATGTGATTCCACAGCTGTGTGCCTACAACCCTGAGGCTGGCAGCGTTAATATAATCATTTCTTGATTTTGTGAACACTTACTCATATAACAAACATAAAGAGAACAAAACTCTAAATAAAAACCTCTCCCCCATCCCCCTTCCTAAGACCCATCCTACCATTTAAACCACTATTGTTAGCCGATAAATATGGGGGCAGATTTACAAGCCCCTTGCGCCACTTTTGCGTCACTTTTCCCATGTTAAAAGTGACGCAAAAGTGGCGCAAGGGGCTTGTAAATCTACCCCATAGTGTTTTGAGCATATGTTTTATAACTATGCAGATGGCAGCCAATTGCTGGTCAAGTGACATCGTCTCTCAATGAGATCCAGGTAGTCCAACAGTAACTCTTTAAACAGTATTGAAGGGTTAATGGTAGGAAACACACCGATCAAAACAATTAAATTGTGGTTTAGGGCAGTCTGAGTTCAGTCTGGCACCAATCTCAGGGCCCTGTCCTGTGCCAGTGCACTAAGGGGCATATTTACGAGTAAATGTCGGAGAGCGGAGCTGCGCCAAATTTGGCACCACAGCGCTCTGAAATTTTCAAAATGCTGGGATGCACCATATTCACAAGAATATGGTGCACCCCTGTGTTTTCACTAGCACTGGCGCTAGATTTAGCCTCCTAGCGCCAACGCAGGACCCCTTGCAGGGAATGATTGTTTATGTGCAGGAAGGATTGCTTATGTGCAGGGAATGATTGTTTATTCCTGCACATAAACAATCACTAATGGCGATTTGTTACTTCTATAAAAGTAGCAAATCGTTAATACTTAATGATTGTTTATGTGCAGGAAGGGACACCTTCCTGCACATAAAAAATCATTAATTGCATTTTGCTCTTTCTATGAGTGCTGCAGAATGCAGCACACATAGAAAAAGCAAAAACGAGGAGAAATAAAAGTATTTCTCCTCGTTTCGCCATTCTAATGCCTGCTTTTGCATGGCGTTAGTTTTTGGTGCTTCCTCAGATTTACACCTCCTTGTAAACCTGGGGCAGTGTCAAAAACAATGGGTGTGCGGTGGAATGCCCACAGCAACACCCATTGCATGCCCCTTTCACGCTAAGTGATGCACGTAAAGGAGCCTTATTTACAAGGTGGCATAAAGCCACAAAAAGTGACTTAACACCACTTTGTAAATATGGAGAAGGGCATATTGCCACCAGAACATCGCTGAAAGTGATGTTTACGTGGTGATATCCCCTTGTAAATATGCCCTCAAGTTCATAACGTGGGCGTTCTGTTTGGTGTTGGTTTACAAATAGCACATTCAGGGGGATGTTCTGAAGAACGTGCGATAATCATCGTCAAAAAAGGCTAACGTACGTTTACATATCGCCGTCTATCGTGGGAAAATAACTCTGTACTAACGTCCTATTCACAACACGGCGGTTACATGCGATAGTCACCCGATAACGCGTCAAATGGCCGCGATAACATTACTAGGACGGCGATAAAAATCTAAACCCGAACGTGAAAAAAGTCGCGATGGGCCCAACCGCGAAACAAAACCAGCGATAAGCTGCGCCAGCCTGCAAGTCTCACAAGTCAGGCGGCCAAAATCACTATAAAAGCGGCAACAAAAAACACAAACAAGACCCAAACAACTGCGAAGCACCATGGAGGTAGCCGGAGCAAGTACAGAGGACAACCAGAACCCCACAAGGCCCACGGAGGACCAGCCTGGGACCATCATTGGGGAGATGGTGGCAGGAGTCGGGGAACCGGACACTGCACAACATGACCTGAGCCAACAGCAACAGGGTGAGTAACGACCAGGGACTGGGGGGACGGGGGGAGATGGGCACAATGGCACACATGCACAAGTAAGTATAGCACATCTGCGGACAAACCATGCCCAAGAGTCACAACTCCGAACAAGGGCCCAATTTACCCGTCTGCAACATCTCAGCACTGCATAAGCACAGAAGTGAAAGGCACACCGCCTGAAAGGGATAAGGGCCAGCCAAATCAGACCCGAAGGGGCTACTCACCCACAATGCAGCACACACACATAAGATGCAGAGCACCCCAATATTGACAACAATGTGGTACAAACTGAAACACTTTCACAACAGAACAGAGGACACAACTGCTGCCGCCTGTGTGTAGAAAATGGCCATTCGCATTTGGCATAGCAGGAAACTGTGAGATGACAATGTACAAGTACAACCTCACATCCCTGATGGTGTAGAAATGCCAAGTGCCCCGCTTCAAATAGGCGTCTCCTCATACACAGTCACAATGTACATTGCCATGCAGTCCGACAGTAAACTTGTACAATGCGTGAACATACATGTGAACACAATGTCAATCTGCATTTCCCTTCACATTGCAGAGGGAGAATCAACACCTCCTGCAGAGCAGACCCAACAACACAGCACTGATGATGAAGAGGACCTCCCCAACATCTACACCGACGCACCCCAACAGCTCAGGGACAGCTCCAGCACCCCACCTCCAGGAGCAGGGCAGCCCAGCTGCATCCATGAGACCCCACCCCCTGCACAGGCCACACAGCAGGAAGCACCCACCACCACGGCTGTCTCCCAGGACCCTCACGACCAACACATGGCATTCCAACGCCGTGTGTTAGGGTGCCAGGAGGAGATGGCTGACCAGCTGCGGGTGGGGTTCGATCTCATGGCAGCCAAACTAGATGCCATACGTTGGTGTCTAAGTCCCATCAGGGACCACTCACAGTCCCTAACGGACACCCACTGTCCGCTCCTTGCTCTACGACAAGCCATGGCTGACATCGCTGGAGTCATGACTCTGAGACAAGAACAACTGTCTAGTCAGAGTGGCCCCAGCGATGTCAGCCGGGAGTTGGGACACATAAGGAGAATGATGGAGAGCTTGGAGCGGATGCAGGTGGAAAGAATGTTTGCCACGGCTGCACACCAGCGAGATGTAGCTGTGATCTTCCATGCCCTGCAGATCCTCGTCATGGCATTGCCACCACAAGGCCTGGCGCGGATGGATGCTGGTGCTACTACTACATCCACATCTCCTCCTCCTGAAGTGTCAGTGCCACACAGTGCAGCAGATTTCCCACCTCCGTCCCCTGATGTGTCACTGCCACACAGTGATGCAGACAGAACACCACCACCCGCATGTGAGGCACCTGACACATCAGAGGACGAAGATGATGATGAATCTGGCTTTGTGGCTAGAATGAAGTGGTAGCATTCATCTCCGCCATATGGCCGTGTTCAGCTTGGTTCTGCCCTCTGCATCATGCCCTGGAATAACACCTCCCACTGTCCCCCATACACTGAGCGACACTCACCTTGGACCTCGACATGGACTCCCATATTTGGTGTGGTTACCAATGACAGAGCAATCACACTGCGGACGGTAGTCTTCCACTCCCTATGAACTTGTCAATCCCGAAAGGACTCTGGCTGGCCCTCCACGGGCCAACAATGTAAAGTGGGGTTTGCATGGCCCTGTACTGGTCCAGCTCCAACACTCCACTGAATGTGAATAAAACATTCAACTTCACACAGATGTGTCATGGCCATGATCATTCAAGAATGAAAGTATGGATGAATGTAGGGACAGTGATTCCACAAAGGGGCACTCCTGGGTAATGCTATCAATGCGCATGTATGGCCGTGACCCAGATAGGCATTGAGACACACATTGTCATTCAAATCAACACTCATCACAGTTGAATACAAGTGAAGGTGCGTAGACTTTATTAGCATATGCGTGCCAGTACGGGCAAGATAAGTGCCACAACATGCAGACCAATGCAGCAGGATGTCAGAATGAGGAACGTTGCCAAGCGCCGCTGTCCACTCCGGGGGAGTGCCTCACCTTTCACAGGTGCGTGTTAAGCCGCATTGTTGTCCGCTCATGTATTCGGAGTCCAGGCGAATGCCGCCATGTCCACTGTTGTCGTGGGATATGTGACCAGATCTCCAAGATGCAACAAGGTGTCGGGACATGTGCAATGTGTTCCACTCAGTTGTGTAGTGTAGCTCCTATTTCCCTAATAGGCTCTGCGCATTGGAATAATATATCCTATAGGTTTGACATAGGACTAAGGTCAGTATGTCCCTATCGAGTATATTAAACTTAATTACTTGTGCCAGCTAGCTCAGAGGCCTCTAGAAACTCCTTGACAACAAGAAGGGTGTAGTTTATGGCAGCCGCAAAACATGACCACTATGTTTCCCTTTAGAATCAGAACGTGTCCCAGAGTCGTGGAAACAATAGATAACTATTTCACTCAGCTCAATCGTGCATGTTTAGTTTTCTCCAAGTTACACAGAAAGAACAGACGGGCGTTTCAATAAAAGGTTTTATTGAACAGTCTTGTTTCTGGTGTAAGTAAAATGTGCTGTTACGATCACAAGACAGTATGCGAGATAAATAATGTACAGTGTGAGCAGTAGAAATAAATAATACTGCGATAGCATTATCTTTCAGCGTATATTCACATACATAAATAACATGAGCTAAAAATGCGAGTACTCATACGATGTGTTTCTAAGCTAGTTCTACCCCAACGTACCTAACCTAACCTAGGTGTAGGGAGAGGTATGAAGTAGGTGAAGTATTCCTTACTATGGTATACTAAGAGTATGTTAAGCCTAGTATGCCTAGTATGCCAAGAGTCCCTCTAGGTTCTTGCCAGCTCCATACCTGAAGAATGAGAGAGGTAGGAATCTTTTGCCAGACTCGAACTCCAACACCCCGCAAGGGAAGTCAGATCACTGGAAGCTGGACTCTCTGCGTGCAGGGATGACAGCGTCTTCTCAGTGCGTCAGGCCGGGAAACGGGCTCCTCTGAAGTCGAGGTCTCCTCTAGTTTACAAGGGCTAGGGAAGGTATATTTATACCTGAGAGTACCTAAGAATGTTAGTATTGACGTGAGTCGGACAGCGAAAGACGTCATGAATGAACCCCTAAGGAATAATGGTTCATGCATAATATATGAGTCCTTGAAGAAATCAATAGTCCTGGGCTAGGGAAACTCCCGCAGCCTAAGGGTCTGTTCTTCACGAACTCGTTGTGACGTTAGGGTGGACGGATGTCAGAGACCATGCCTGTATTTGGAGTGGACGGTTTAATGCCTAAATAAGGGCTGGGATTTTATGCCTATATAAGGGCAGGGCGAATTGTGCCTATATAAGGACATGATACTGGAAAGCCCGTTATGGACACCCTAAGAGGAATACAACAGTTGTGGCTGCAGGTACGTAGTTACTCGTCCATGAAAGCGATTGCAGCTTCGTAGGCTAACATTTCCAACAAGAGGTCGTTGTCGACTTCATCAAACAGGACGGCGAGGCGATCCATTAGCAGGTCCAGACAGATGTGCTGTGTCCACCCCCTCACACCAATTAGCACTACTGCCCAATAGGGGAGCAGTTCAATGTGGTCACTGCACACGAGGATTTGGTCAATCTCCCAGGTACAGCTGCCAGCATGTATGCCAAGTATGAAGGCATCCCATAAACGGACATCACGGTGACACTCCTGGTCGTGGGCCAACAGGGGGCGCACACACATGTCAAAATCCAGTTCAGCTACCGTCCTGTTGGATAGGCAGACATCCATGGACCACTCGAACATGCACGAGCGACAATGTAACACAGGCTGAACGCAGGTGACGTTGGCAAGGCGGAAGCTTAGCCGGTAACTGATCCGCAGCACTGCAAATGGCAGTGCCCCCAGTAAATGCAGCATTCGTGCACGGTACAGTTCCACGTGACAGGGGTTGTGCATGTGTCCGGGATGTTCGGCCATTGCGTTAGTGGCTCTTGTTGAAGTGGCACTGTTCTGACCTGCGGCAGTTCTGTGGATGAAATGCCACATCTCGGATCAATGAGTTGTTTTAGTGTGCACCGGTTGTACGCCTGGGATGTTGTGGGAGTAAGTGTGAAGGCCATTCCATGCAAGATAACTTCAAGCAAGGACTCCTGTGTGTGGGGTATGTATATGTTGGTTCCTCGTCGGGCAGTGCGTAGTGTGGGAGTTGGCATCAGCTGCCATAGTATCTGTCAGGGGGTGCCGGGCACATGCAATTCCGAGGTCGGAGGTGCAGATGTGCTTCCGCCTGATAGTTCAGACAAAGGAGCTTTCATCCCTAGTGTAAGTTTGAAATCTGCTTGCATTCAGGAAATGTAATGTGGCTTGTTGGGGGTGGGGTGGGATGAGTGCGACTTTGGGATTCATTATTGACATGACTTGCATGTGGCATATGAGCGGCATCACTGTGTGTTACGTTGCCTCACAGCTGCTCCTCCCTCCCCCGAACCCATTTACTTATGTGCGCTGCGCGATTTCATCACTTGCACTCCTACGGCACAGTATTGTCATGCCTGTCTGCGCATGTCCACAAGCCTGACAACAACACTGTGATGTTTGGCCGTTGAAGGTGGGCGGCCACGTGAGTGTAGGCCTATGTTAAGGATAGGGCGGACACAGATGTAGAGTACATGCCTGGCTGAACTGGCACTGCTAATGTGGCTGGGCATTTTGCTCATGCTGCGGCAATACAGATACACACAACACTTGGCATGTATGATCCTGGACCCCGAGCGGTCTTGCGCTCCTTCATTACTCTGTTCGTGCGAGCCCGCCCTCCGGGTGCATGCTACATTGCAACATTGTCGCTTACAGGGGGGGGGGGACTTAGCTACATGTCCAAGCTATTACCCACTGCCTGAGGTGACATGGTTGCGTCCGCTGTCCACAGCACAATGTAATGTGGTAGGGCCCGGGGCCATCATTCATGCATAATGAACACACGGACACACTTAGATAGATAGTGGAACTGGCTACGTGCATGTGCGCCCGGCCCCTTTTTATTTCCAGGATCACATATCCAGTGATGCCTGTGCTGGATGGGTGTGGGGTGAGTGTGAGCCAGCCCTCAGGGAGTGGTTGGTGCTGGCAACAACTTGAACAGTGATCACTATTAAAGCGGAAACAGAAAACACCAACATAACACAAACAACTGCGAAGCATCATGGAGGTAGCCGGAGCAAGTCCAGAGGTCACCCAATATTCAATCAGAAGGGGCCATGACTTGTGGTGCACTGAGCTAGGGGCACCAGAGCTGAGCGTGCTCATGTGAAGAAATTGTCAATGATTGTGTCCCTTCGGGATATTCCTGCCGCAGCTGCAGTGTGGTGTGTTACACCTGCCTCATCTTCATCATCATCGTCCCAGGTCTTTCACACTGCCTGAGGTGACATTGTTGCATCTGCAGTCCACAGCACGTAACTCAATCATAAAGGGTCCATGAGCTGTGGTGCACAGAGTTAGTGGCACCTGTGGCGCTCAGCGGGTGCGCAGCCAGCGATGATGCATCATCCGGTCGGGCCGCACTGGGAGCAATGTCTTTTGCCTATTGAATTCTGCCTCAATAAGGCCACGTGGCGTTGACTTGTGGTGCACAGAGTTAGTGGCACCTGTGGAGCTCAGGGGGTGCGCAGCCAGCGATGATGCGTGGTCCGGGCGGGCCGCACTGGGAGCAATGTCTTTTTCCTATTGAATTCTGCCTCAATAAGGCCACGTGGCGTTGATTTGTGGTGCACAGAGTTAGTGGCACCTGTGGCGCTCAGTGGGTGCGCAGCCAGCAATGATGCGTGGTCCGGGCGGGCCGCACTGGAAGCAATGTCTGTTGCCTACTGGACTGCGTCATCTGCAATCACGACTCGATCTGAATTGTGAGCCCTGCTGACTGCAGTGTAGGCCGGAGGCAGAGGTCAGCAAGGGCCCGCAGCCACGTGGTGTTGACTTGTGGTGCACAGAGTTAGTGGCACCTGTGGCGCTCAGGGGGTGCGCAGCCAGCGATGATGCGTGGTCCGGGCGGGCCGCACTGGGAGCAATGTCTTTTGCCTTTTGAATTCTGCCTCAATAAGGCCACGTGGCTTTGACTTGTGGTGCACAGAGTTAGTGGCACCTGTGGCGCTCAGGGGGTGCGCAGCCAGTGATGATGCGTGGTCCAGGCGGACCGCACTGGAAGCAATGTCTGTTGCCTACTGGACTGCGTCATCTGCAATCGCGACTCGATCTGAATTGTGAGCCCTGCTGGCCGCAGTGTAGGCCAGAGGCAGTATCCAGCACACACATAACTCCGTGGTGCTGTGCGGCTGGGTGCGCTGGGGGCCTGTGTCGCGGAAGCCAGCGATGGGCTGAGGGAGATGGCAGTCACGGCGGCGGCCTTGTGGCAGGGTGAGAGGCGCCACCCTGGCAGACGCGTTGGCCATCCCGTAAGTGAACCACGCCCAGAGCCCCGGCCTATTTATTCACACTCCTACGCTGGACTGGCGTACGCCGGACGAGCCCATTCCGCTTACGCTCACAGGGGGGGACGGCACAGCTACATGACCGAGGTCTTCCCATCGCCTGAGGTAACATGGTTGCGTCCACTGTCCACAACACTACACACACCTGCAGTTTATGTCCATATGGACAGGTCTGTGCTCTGCATACTGAGGTCTGTCCAGCACATCACCGCCACACTTGGCATTGTGTGCATTCTTATTCATGGGTGACTTGCCTCCTTCACACATACTTGGTTCCTACCTCTCCCCACATTCTGCTATTGTGTGGCTGAGGGGCCATGCCGTTTTGGAACGTCCGCTGTCCTGTTCTGCACTGCCTCTGTGGTAGTCAGGGGGTGGTCCAGGGGGGCGGCTGGAGGTGGTGGCGGTGGGTTTTGTGGCCCTTTCGGGTCTCTGAGCTGCACGATCAGTGTCTCCATGACATGTGTTGGTCTTCAGGTGTAGCTCTGGGCTGGGCTCCCTTTCATACTGCAGGTAGTCGTCCTGCTTAACACCAGTAAAAGGCAGGTGTTAAATCCCTGCTGCTAACGTGCCTTATCGCCTGTTTTTGGGTCGATTCGCAGATCTGGCTGGTCGTTGTGAATATCGCTGTTGAAGCTGAGGCAGTATCTGTGAGGCCTGCACAAATAACATGACTACATTTGTCCTTCACTGGGAACCAAACACCCAATTGGCGCCTGACTCTCAGAGTGCTGGCGTTGCAGAGCAGTCTGAGGCTTTACTCAAAGGAAGTGGTGTGGGCTAGTAATCGCCATTTGCAGGTCTTGAAATAACACTCAATAATTGATTGTCCAGTCTGTACTTTTCTTTTATAAAGTAAAATTTACATTTATTAAACACACACACTACTCAATACTATGTGCAATTTACTATACACTAGCTGTTGGAATCTTTGTGACATTACGTAGCATCCTCACCTCCCAAAGGAGGTGGGGTCTAGTACCACCACTCCCACATGTATGCACATCATCTTGCCCCCTAATGCAGTGTGGTGAGCCTAACCTGGAGCGAGGGCCCTGCGCACCAGCACCATCCAGTGGCGACCCACCCCATTACCTCCAGCATTAAAAATGGGCACACCTGCCTTGGTGACACATAACCCTGACTGAGCATTTTCCTACTGACCATAAAGTATGCACCTCTATATCATAGGGCTGTAGTCTGGGTCTTCACCTAGTACAGCAGCAGAATACATGTTTACACGCACACCTTAGAATGACAGTACTCATCACCTTTGTTGGACATTAGAATGCATTGCAATTACAGCCCCTAAGGGCATCAGAGATGATGCGATTTACCTATGCAGCCAGACACCCTAGCAGGAATGTCTGGCAACATAACCCCTTTGCTTATGACATCACCTTACAGGTACCTCACATTACATATGTGACCTCCAGTCCCTCTAAAAAGGAATAACCAGTTAGTAAATGCAGTTCTGGTGCAATTACACCTCTTCACCTCCAGGGATTACATTCTCAAGCCATCCACAACTCAGCCTTACTCATAGGCACTCCAAATACACCCTCCAGCTGTAGAACAAAAGTTCCAGCCTAGAAGGTGATAATGGCCGGTTGAGCCCTTCGAGTTATCCTTTTTAAGTCCCAAGACACTTAGGGTGGGACTTTTCTCTTCGTGCTGGGGAGACTGCGTTGCTCCTGCAGCTCCCGGCACCTTTTTAAAGAAGTTGGCGGTGACCCCATGCTCCTGGGGCTACACCAAGCATCAAAACAACGAGTTTCCCACATGCCTGTGAGGCATTGTGACGCTTCAGCTCCTTCATGCATATCCTAACAGCGGCTCCCCGCTGTGCTGGGAAGGCTGCGCAGCCTGCACTTGCCCGCGGGGCAGTCCCACCGGGTCCTCCCGCATCTCTTACTAGGTGGGGCCTCTACCCCGTGGAAGCCGGCTCGGGAGCCACCTGGCACTCGGCAGCTTCACCTGTCCGGCCCGCACCTCCTGTGTGCGGCCGCAGAGGCTTGACACATCACTTCCTGGTCTGCCAGCTCTGTAGACACGCCGACAGCCGCTGGCCACGCGGGCCCGAGGAAGTGCGGCGGCACTCCCCTCTCACACACTTACACAGAGGCGATCTTCGCGGGGCGCGCCCGCGCTCCGTCTTGATCGCGGGGCAAGGTGGGCTCTGGCACCCCCGCCTCCGCATCTTCGCGCGGGGAGCGCGGCAGCTCCCGACTTTGCTTCGGGCCCGGGGATGGGGTCCCAGGCCCTCGGGCTCCTCGCGGGCGCAACGCGCTCACCGCCTCCTTCGCGGGGAGCGCGCCCGCGCTCCCCGTCTTGATGTTTGCCGAGAGGGGGCCAGGGTGGGCTCCTGGCAACCGCCTACCGCATCTTCACGAAACTGACGGGCGTCCCGGCCACCGGGGCCCGGGGATGGGGTCCCGGGTCCCTGGGGGCCTCTTCACGGGGGCGGCGGTGCTCCCCGCCTCCAGTCTTTGGTGGGGGCCAGGGTGGGCTCCTGGCCCCCTGCCCAGGCACCTTCGCAGGGAGGCGCGACGGCGCTCCCGGCCCCTTCCTCCCCAGGGGGTCAAGGTCGCTCACCTTCCGGGAGCCCTATCTCAGCCCCTGGGGTCCCGATCGGCCTCATTTCGCGTCCTCTTACTCCTGGTGGCCAGCCCCAGCCAGGAACACTCTCCTTGCCCGCCCTCGGGGTCTCTGAGAGGATTCGGCAGGAGCTTTCTTCACTGGCTCCCTGCGCCAGCCTGTCGCCTGTCTCTCCTCCTTGGCCTCTGCTTCTCCCTGCGCCATGCAGAGGCCTCTGCTCTGCGCACTGGTCCTGGGCTCCTCTTCTGGTGCTGGCAGGGCCCTGGGGGACGGTGAGGGTTCCTCCTTCCAACTGCCCATTGCCAGGCTCCAGCACCTTCCGCCTCCGCAGACCACACCTCAGAGAGCTTCTCCTCCCTGTGCAAGCACTTTTTAAAAAGTTGAGTAGGGGGCTGGCAGGAAGTCTCTGTTTGTCTATCAAACAGCGACACATCTTCCCACTGCCCCTGCTCCCTCCTCCTTGTCCAGCCTAGCAACTGGTCCAAAATAGCGTCGTCAGGGTCTCTGGCCTCATGGTCTCTGAAACAGACCCTTTCCCCAGTACTGCCTTCTCCCCTTGGTTCAGCTTGGTGCCTGGCACCCAGCGACAGCTGCTGATGGATTAGCCTGTAGCTCCACCTATCTTGTCTCCGTGGAGGGAAGATCTCTTGGCTCTGCGAAGAAGGGTCATTAATCTACCCTACCAGGGCCAGACCCCAGCCAGGGACTCAGAGAAATATGACATTCCTGGATGACCCAAAGCAGTACAAATATGACTTTGGACTCTGCAGAATACTTCTTTTCACATCCGCTACCGTGGACTTTAGTGTGGAGTCTGGAGTTGTAGGCCTTATGGAAGTTAATTTAACACATGGGCTCCACATTCCCATGAGAATAATGAAGTGAAACACACAGTAAGCACACTGACTTTCCCTGGCATGTTCCTTCCTAGAGTATAAGGCCTATTCCGGGTCACCACCCAATTCTGCATAAGTCCTACCACACCATTCAGCAGCAAGCTGCTCTGATTTCCTTGCTAGGAATCTCCCTGCGCAGTCCTACACATGTGCACACGCATGTACAGGTGTCTGCATGTAACCAGCCCAGTGCCCCTTACTCAGCTGCGGCGCAGCGAGCCTGAGTCAAGCTAGGGGACACCAGTAAATCCACATGCAGTCTCTTCCATCCACTTCAAAGAGTTCACTGTGGGAGGGAGTCCCAATTTACGAGGCTCTCCACAGTAACAGCTCAACAGTGGGTGCTCAAAGCGAAAATCCGGGGCGGCCTATGGTGTCAGGGCCACTTTCTAACAATCGCGAAGTGGTTTTTTCGTGTGTTTTTGCACGGGAACGCCTACTCTGCATATCATTAGCGTTAGTTGTCTCTCTCATCCGTGGCAATGTTTTTTGTGGCAGCTATCGCTGGAAAACTGGCGATATGGGCAGTTTGCACCAGCTTGAGAATGGGGCGATAATTCTTTCGCCACTTTTGCTGCGCTAAAGTGCCAATAACTCGGCGATAAGTCCTTGAGAATATGCCCCTCAAAGTGCAATGTTACTGAAACCTGATTTTTATCTCAACATTCTGCCTAGAATTTTCTTTATTGGTATTTCCACGGAGGATGCAATCAACTTTGGCTTTGATGGTTTTTCTCAGAAATAAGCAAATGAGATTTATTTATGTCTACCTGACCACCTACGACACCACCCGCAAAGTCCGTCCCATCTTGCATATATGTTGCATATCTCTCTTGCATTGACAGTATGCCACAGGCAATAGGATTACTTTCAAATCACCCTGCAAGGCACACAGACCCTTCAATATCACCAGCAAATTTTGAACTGGCCTCAGTACCAAAGATTAAGAGACAGAAAATGTGAGATAGATCTTTTTTTAGTGTAGATGCCCAAGTTGTGAAATAATTTGCTTGCAGACATCAGACTCATAAAATGTGGTTCTGAAAGAGGATAAACATCTATTTAGTTACCACCAATATTTTAACTAGAGTGCTGCCAATATATGTCGGAGGCACAGCTATCACCTGCCCAGTTTGAACAATCTTTATAAAATAAATGAATATATAAATGAAAATGAGTAGCCAGCATCCTTCAATCTTATTATCCTTTGCATAAAGTTATGACAACACATCCAAGCAAATCAATTTTAAAGAGATGCAGACGATTCGAACTGCCTATAATTATTCATATAGACTGGAGGCCTCATTTATGAGGAATTGGCACAGGGCAGCACCACAAGTCTTTTTGCTGCGCTGCCCTACTCCAATGTGAAAGGGCAGGAATGCACCATATTTATGAAATATGGGGCATTCCTGTCTTTTCCCCCTGTGCTGGTGCACAATTTGCTGCCTAGCGCCAACGTAGGTACCCTTGCACCATGGTGACTCCGTTTCAGGCAGGATTGTTTTTGTGCTGGAAGGGGCACCTTCTTGCACAAAACAATCCTGAGAGGCGTTTTCCTCTTTCTGTGTGTGCTGCAGAATGGAGCACACATGAAAAGAGGGAAAAGCGAGGAGACATAAAAATATTTCTTCTCATTACGCCTGTTCTGGGTAGGCATTAGGTTTTGGAGCTGCCCCAGGTTTACGTGATTAAGTCAATCTGGGGCAGCGTCAAAAAAACATGGGTGCTGCGTGGGAAAACCTACTGCAATGCCCATGGAATGCCTCCTTGACGCAGAGTAAGGCAAGGCAGCGACTTGCGCTGCTTTGTCTTACTCCATATCTGTGAGGGGGAAACAGTCATTACAACAATGCCATTACCATTACAATGCAGTCGTTACAACACAGGTACCGTTACCACGCATACCATTACCATGCAGGATTTTACAACGCATGTGCCTTTACCATTCATGCTTTTACAACAAATTTCATTGTAAAGGCATGAATGGTAAAGGCATATGCATTTTAAATGTAAGTATTCTGCAAGTATTAAGTGTATATATATATATATGGTGGGCATTTGCACTTGCATTGCATTGGAAGTGGGCAAGCCGTTGGCCTCACAACGTTCATTGTATATTTGCACACATTCTTGTTGTTTGCACAATTTTGCACTAGCACTTTATTTTGGGCACTTTTTTAGGGAATGTGGAATAGCAGTACAAGAGTGCTTGACATACTCTCTGGCAATACAATACGAGTAGTATCATTGGATACAATTGTTTTTCTTATCAAGGAAGAGGCACATTTTACCATTATGGTTAGATTGTTCAATACATTTGTATTCATGTGCCTTTTATCTGGTGTTTTACAGTTTTTATCTAATCTTTACACTCATGTATTTATACTCATGGTTATTTATTTATAAATCATTGTATTTATTGTATTTATTAATTGTAAGTCGAAGAGTGTGTTTCTGGCAAGTCTTTTATCTCTGTCTATTGCGAAGAGGTGTGGTTGAGAAGTATCAACCAACAGTGTGGCCACTACTTAAGGGTTGTAATTGGTCCAGCGCGTCATGTGATCAAGACCGTGGAAACGCGGTCGAAACGCGTCATGCTGGGCACTTGCTTTTCATTTAAATGGATGCTATGAATTTCTTGAGTTTCTGCAAATAAAGCACTGCATTTTCATTATCTTTCATGCTGTGGTCCGTACCTGTTCTTCGCCGTGCCGTTGGATGTGGTGAACCAGGAGTGTGTTTCTTCATATCTTGCGGCGGAAGTTCGGCTGTCTCCGGCATTTCGGACCCTCCCTCCAGATTGTGGCAAACCAGCGAGCAGCTGACTTCGCGGAAGCGAATTGTTTCCCACCCGGAAGGGGTATTTTCTGAGTCTGCCCCCCGCAGTCGTGACTACATGGGAAGGTGAACCGGTGTTCCAAAAGAGTATTCGGCGGTGCCTGGGGAGTCGGAGGACACCAAGGAGCCTAACGGATTATCCAGCGGTAAGCCGGTCAGGCACCCCATATTGACTGTTGCGGGTGGAGGGATTGTGAAGCATATTTGAGTGCGTTTGAACTGTCAACGAGCACTATCGTGCCAGTACTGAATTGCAGAAGTAACAGCGTCCATGTCTTCAGCGCACGCGCTGCGGCACCCTGAGGCCGCGGCAGAAGCCCTTTTTCTGAACTTACCTGATGTTGATGAAGTACATAGCGACAACAGTAAGAGTCAAAACAGCAACAGTGATATTAAATCATTGCTCAAAACTTTAGAGAAACTACTCAAAATAGAATTAACCAAGTGGTGGGAGAAAAAATCCCTCGAGAAATACAGAGATGTTAAGAGAATCCCATGAGGGCTAAGGATTATGATAGCGCCCACATTTGAGAATCCCAATCCTTCAATGTTGAATGAGTGGGCTGCCAACAACTTGGAGGCCTCGATGAACATGGTCTTAATTTTAATTAAATATGCTGAGATAGACAGAGCGGAAATCCTTAAAGAAATTGACAAAGTGAATGGATTACTAGATGGGCATGAGCAAAAAGAGCAGATTAAAAAGGGT
Organism: Calotriton arnoldi; assembly: GCA_963921515.1. Taxonomy (NCBI): domain Eukaryota; kingdom Metazoa; phylum Chordata; class Amphibia; order Caudata; family Salamandridae; genus Calotriton; species Calotriton arnoldi. The sequence continues at coordinate 55,594 of CAWUFW010011369.1, forward strand.
CGTGAAGAAATTGAGGCTCATTTAAAAAGGCATGAGGACACCATAAAAGCGCGTAAGAGTTTCAAATTCGCAAGGAACAAAAGAGATTATGAGACGGGTAGGGTATTCACCTTTTCGAAAAAGTTTGATACCGTCAAAAGACAAGCTTTGGCCACTAAAACACCGTCTGTCCCTCTCCCAGCTCAATCAGGCCCGGATTCTTTAAGCTCTGACATGAGCTCTGCGCTCAGCAGTAGTGAATCAGACGACAACAGAGAAATAAGCCCTCTCGTACAAGGGCCATCAATATCTAGTCTCACACCGCCTGAGGAACTGAATTTTTTATCTCAGGACCGCTGCCAGACTCTGCGGCCTCGCAATCCCCTGAACAAACAAAACGAGGGAGAAACCAGCGTAGGAGGCAGAGGCGCAAACTTCGGAGGCAACAACAGAGGCAGGGGAGCGAGGGCCAAGAAATGGGCCAAACAACAATAAAAAACAGTGACAATACTGTCATTAATCTCTCAGATACCGTTTTGTCAACTGCGGAACTACAACTTCTCTCCCTTGGCCTATCATATTGTCCTGTTAACAGCTTTAAGTATACTCAGGCAAGAGTGGACGTATTTAAATTCATAAGAAAACTCAAACTCCTCAAGTTTCACAAATTATAAACACAACGGAAGCTACAACTATGACTGGACAAGCCAATATAGCCCAATCCAATTTACAAGTAACTGATAGCAACTAGGCCTGGGCGGAAAACTACGCTACGCTCGCATAGTTTGCGTAGTTTGCGCAACTACACGCTACGCGAATTGCACGTAGCACAGTGCAAAAACGCGTAGTGGGCATTTTTTGCTTGCTCGCGGTCCTCAACGTCAAGTTGGCGACCGCGAGCGAGCAAAATGACATCCCGGCGAGACTTTTTCCTCGTTCGCGATCAGCAACATCAAGTTGCCGATCGTGAGCGTGGAAAATGAACCTGCCGGCGAGATTCTCAACGCGGGGAGGTCAGGTTTCTCATTGCGAGTGGTCGCGTATGCTCGCGACCGCTCGCGATGAGAAACTACCAGTCCGCGTTGAGAAAACTGCCGCTCGAGTACAAATCTACTCGAGCAGCAGAAAACAACCGCTTGCACTGTGCAAGATGCCGTTTGCAATGATTGCACAGTGCGGACAAGCATCCGGCACTGTGCAATCATTGCGAACAGCATTTCCTACCGCACTACGCAGTTCGCGTAGTGCTACGCGTAGCTCGCATAGTGCGAAGTGCACTTCGCGCAGCTACGCGTAGCGCTACTACGCAAACTACGCCCAGGGTTAATATCAACACACTCAGGCTGTTGAACTCATTGGCTAAAAATGACGATTCGACACCTAGCTCTACACAAAGCGATCTGTTGGAGGTGGGCATCAATTGCAGTAGTTCTGTCAAAAGCCCCTTTCGCTCGGCTTCCACGTTCATCCCAATTATGCCAAAGGATGCGATTGATGTGTTCAGTGACTGTGTCATTGAGGATCTTAAGAAATTGAACAGAACCGTCATTCGTAAAAACTACCAAAGAAAATATCGGGATGTTCAGTACTCTAATCTCATAAGCAAACTTAGAGACAACAAGAACTTAATCATCAACCAGGCAGACAAAGGGGGCAAGATTGTGTTGTGGCCTAGGGACCTTTACATGCAGGAGGCCCTACGCCACCTCAATGATGATGCCTGTTATAGGAAAGCTTCTTTTTTAGATCTTAGACAAGTCAAGGACTCCGTTTTTAAAGATCTAGCCCAGTGGAAGCGGATGGGCCTTCTCAGCAAAGATGAATTCTGCTTTCTGAAAAATGAACATTCTGTAACCCCTTTGTTATATTTCATTCCCAAAGTTCATAAAAATGTAACTCCTGTCCCAGGGAGACCGATAATATCTGCCCAGAGGAGTCTCTTAGAGCCTATGTCGAAATATGTGGACTATTTTTTACATGAATATGTCGAAAGTCTCCCTTCCTTCATCAAAGACACTGGCCATTTTTTATCAAAACTCGAAACTATCAAATGGGAGAAGGAGTATTTATTCATTGTTATGGACATAAGCTCATTATATACGAGCATACACCACTCAGATGGTATTGAGGCGGTTAGATACTTTTTGGGTAAACGCAATATTCAGTTGTATGAGCACAATGTTATGATTTTAAAAATGATTGAGACTTGTCTAATGAACAATTATTTTTTGTTCAACATAGAAGTTTACCAACAGCTCTGCGGAGTGGCGATGGGGGCATGCTTCTCTCCCAGCTATGCGTGTCTTCACGTTGGCTGGTGGGAGGAGCATGTCCTCAGAAACCACCACAAAATCATGAATGATGCACATGTTCTCCACTGGTGGAGATTCATAGATGACGTTTGTGTGGTATGGAAAGGGTCTGTAGAATCTGCTGAATTGCTTGTCAATGCCATTAATATCAATGTGTTGAATTTAAACTTCACTGCACACATCAGCAGTAACTGTGTGCAATTTTTGGATGTGGAACTATATATTGAGGGTAATTCAGTCCAAATGAAACTGCATAGGAAGAGCACTGCCGGCAATTCTATTTTGGACGCGAGAAGCTCCCATCCCAGTCATCTTATCCGGAGCATCCCCTATGGGGAATTTTTGAGAATCCGGAGGATTTGTAGTTCAGAAAAGGATTTAAATGAGTGTCAGACTGAAGCACTCCAGGCGTTTCTTAAAACGGGGCTATAACATCAAGGAGTTGAAATCAGCTTTGAATAAGGCGAACAGCCACAGTAGGGAATCATGCCTCCAGGATAATATCGCAAACATCACCCCCACACCCGATGTTTCAACCCAAAACACAGGTCTATCAGATGTAGTTAGACTTATAACCTCTTATAGTTGCCAAGAGAAACAGATCAGGAAAATCATTTATTCCAACTGGCCCATAGTTTTGTCAGACATGACTTTGTCCCAGAACCTGCCCTAACTACCTGCTCTTACATTCAGGTGTGCACCCTCTATGCATGATGCTCTGGTTAAAAGCAGTCCAGAAGCCAGTTCCTCAACTATGTGGTTATCATCTAAGACAGGCTTCTTTAAATGCTCTTCCTGTCGAGCGTGCAAATTCGGGATCAATACAACAGAATATACCACAGCTTTTGATCCTAATCCTGTCAAGATCCAGGGTCACTACACCTGTAGGGCTCATTATGCAGTCTACATCTTGGAATGTACCTGCAAATTGAGATATGTTGGGAGCAGTAAGCTCCAAGTGTTCAACAGGATTCTTCAGCACTTACGAGCTGTGGTCAATTCAGACCCGAATTACCCAGTTGCCCGGCATTTGAAACTTGTCCACAAGAATAATCTGAATGACCTGAGGTATTATGTGATCGGGTCAGTGGCGAAATCAATCCGTGGCGGGAACAGGGAGAAACAACTTCACCAGCTTGAATCCCTGTTTATCTTACAATTAGACACTAGAATGCCTAACGGATTGAACACGGGGGAGGATTTACACAATTTCTTATAGGATGACAGATTAAGGGCTGTATACATTCTAAATTGACTCCATCTCTTCCAATCCCCATCTTTAACTCATCCACTGTTTAAAGTCTGTTAGTAACTGTTTTTACGCATATTTGTAAAACTTGCGTTTTTGCACCAAGTCATATGTTTACACAGCACTTGCACTTGCATTGCATTGGAAGTGGGCAAGCCGTTGGCCTCACAACGTTCATTGTACATTTGCACACATTCTTGTTGTTTGCACAATTTTGCACTAGCACTTTAATTTGGGCACTTTTTTAGGGAATGTGCAATAGCAGTACAAGAGTGCTTGACATATTCTCTGGCAATACAATACGAGTAGTATCATTGGATACAACTGTTTTTCTTATCAAGGAAGAGGCACATTTTACCATTATGGTTAGATTGTTCAATACATTTGTATTCATGTGCCTTTTATCTTGTGTTTTACAGTTTTTATCTAGTCTTTACACTCATGTATTTATACTCGTGGTTATTTATTTATAAATCATTGTATTTATTAATTGTAAGTCGAAGAGTGTGTTTCTGGCAAGTTTTTTATCTCTGTCTATTGCGAAGAGGTGTGGTTGAGAAGTATCAACCAAGAGTGTGGCCACTACTTAAGGGTTGTAATTTGTCCAGCGCGTCATGTGATCAAGACCGTGGAAACGTGGTCGAAACGCGTCATGCTGGGCACTTGTTTTTCATATAAATGGATGCTATGAATTTCTTGAGTTTCTGCAAATAAAGCACTGCATTTTCATTATCTTTCATGCTGTGGTCCGTACCTGTTCTTCGCCGTGCCGTTGGATGTGGATAATTTATAGTTATGAAAACTATATTCATTCTTTCTTTTTTTATTTTTTATTATTACACAGAAGTCGCGCACCCTACGCGCACCCTACACGATGGCTGCGCGCATCCTGCTAGCCTCCATTTTAGAAGTCGCGCTGGGGTCGCGACTTCAGCGTAATTTGGAAAGTATAAAATATCTTTAAAGTAATTATTAATAAAAGTTTTGCTCTAAGTGTTTGTCTAATTTTATTTACAAAGTATTTATAAACTAATTTTTTCAGTCTACTCAGAACGATACGAAATTTGCCGTCTGCACGACGTATGCGCGTAGGTTGCGCGACCTCTCCCCGCACGTATTTCCGGGGTCGCACCGTGATCGCGCCGGGAACGCGACTTCGGCGTATTTTCAAACTTTAAAAAATTACTATTGAAAGTTAGAATATGATATTAGAGTAAACAGTTTTGCTAATATACTTATTAAAATATTATAGAAATTTTTATTTATAGTGTATAATCATGTATACAATATTTTACGGGTGCGCCATGGGTGCGTGACGGGTGCGCGCACCCTACGCGACTTCATGTCAGCAGAAAAAAAAAAGAATCTAATTGGTTTAAATCATTTTCATTCTGGATGAGGGAGGATCCATCCTTCTGATATTCCCCTTACTATTTGACTTTCATAGAGAGAAGACCTGTTTGATGCTTCTTTTTGCCTTTATACATTTTTTGAGTGTTTCCTTATTTTTTTTTTTTTTAAGAACAATGGCTTCCAGGCTAGTTCCCATTGATCCTTTGGCCATTGAAGAGGAAGAAGAGATTGTGGAGCGCAGCAGAAAGAGGAAGGAGAGCATTGTCTGGGCCTTCTTCTCTGTTTCAGAGGGCGAGAAGTAGATTAACGCCCGAAAAGTGACGTGTACAATTTGCCAGAAAATATTGTCTAGAGGGTCGGACAAGAAGTATTCATGCGGTACCAGCAGCATGAAGAAACATCTGGAGACTCTGCACCCAGTTCACCTGGCAAGAGAGGAGAGGAGGAGAGAATTGAATGCTGCTGCAGAACAAGACCCTAATGCTCCTTCCACTTCAGCACAGCAACTTCCACCTGCTCCAAGGCCCCACATTGTGCCAGAACTTTTAGACACTGCAATAAGTTGCAAAAAGTGCGACACCAAACTTTGCATTGGAGAGCAATGTGTGGATGTCATCACTGCTGCTCTAAAAGCACATAAATGCAAATTTTTTTTTATAATGTGCTTTTGTTTTTGTTAGAGAGATCGTTTGTTGATCTTCATTTTTGTCTGTTCTTTTAAAAATCAAAAACACACAAAAAGTAAAAAGGTTTAGAAAAATTTAAAATTGTTCCGAAAATCCCTCCCCAAAAAACGGTTCTTACGGAACCACATCTACTGGTTAAAAAAAGAAAAATTACCTGAGTGATTGCATGAGAGTATGGACACTGTGTGGGTGATTGGAGAAATGCAAGTGTAGTGCATGGTTATTTGCTGAATGTTTGGGTAGTGGCAACGTGATTGAATGAGTTCATGGATAATAGCTGGGTAATTGGAGGAGTGCATGAGTACTGCCTCGGTGATTAGAGGACTGCATGGGTAGTGCACAGGTGATTGTAGCACTGCATGGTTAGTGCCTGGGTCATTGCATAAGTACATGGGTACTGAATGGATGATGAGAGTACTGCAAGGATAGTGCATGGTGAATTTACAAGTGCTTGGGTATTGGCGGAGTGATTGGATAAGTACATGGTACTGGCTGGGTGATTGGAGGAGTGCATGGGTAGTGACAGGGTGATTGCTGGAGTGCATGGGTACTACCTGGGAAATTGAAGGAGTGAATGAGTAGTGTCTAGGTGATTAGAGGACTGCATGGGTAGTGCACAGGTGATTGTAGCACTGCATGGTTAGTGCCTGGGTCATTGCATGAGTACATGGGTACTGATTGGAAGGTTAGAGTACTGCAAGAGAGTGTATGGTGAATTTATAAGTGCTTGGGTATTCGCGGAGTGATTGGATAAGTACATGGTACTGGCTGGGTGATTGGAGGAGTGCATGGGTAGTGACGGTGATTGCTGGAGTGCATGGGTACTACCTGGGTAATTGAAGGAGTGAATGAGTAGTGTCTAGGTGAATAGAGGACTGCATTGGTAGTGCACAGGTGATTGTAGCACTGCAGGGTTAGTGCCTGGGTCATTGCATGAGTACATGGGTACTGACTGAATGATTAGAGTACTGCAGGGATAGTGCATGGTGAATTTACAAGTGCTTGGGTATTGGCGGAGTGATTGGATAAGTACATGGTACTGGCTGGGTGATTGGAGGTGTGCATGGGTAGTGACAGGGTGATTGCTGGAGTACATGGGTACTACCTGGGTAATTGAAGGAGTGAATGAGTAGTGTCTAGGTGATTAGAGGATTATATGGGTAGTGCACAGGTGATTGTAGCACTGCATGGTTAGTGCCTGGGTCATTGCATAAGTACATGGGTACTGACTGGATGATTAGAGTACTGCAAGGAGAGTGCATGGTGAATTTATAAGTGCTTGGATATTGGTGGAGTGATTTGATTAGTATATGGTACTGGCTGGGTGATTGGAGGAGTGCATGGGTAGTGACAGGGAGATTGCTGGAGTGCATGGGTAGTACCTGGGTAATTGAAGGAGTGAATGAGTAGTGTGTAGGTGATTAGAGGACTGCATGGGTAGTGCAGAGGTGATTGTAGCAATGCATGGTTAGTGCCTGGGTCATTGCATGAGTACATGGGTACTGACTGGATGATTAGAGTACTGCAAGGATAGTGCATGGTGAATTTATAAGTGCTTGGGTGTTGGCGGAGTGATTGGATTAGTACATGGTACTGGCTGGGTGATTGGAGGAGTGCAAGGGTAGTGACAGGGTGATTGCTGGAGTGCATGGGTACTACCTGGGTAATTGAAGGAGTGAATGAGTACTGTGTAGGTGATTAGAGGACTGCATAGCTAGTGCATAGGTGATTGTAGCACTGCATGATTAGTGCCTGGGTCATTGCATGAGTACATGGGTACTGACTAAGCCTGGGCGTAGTTCGCGATGTAGCGCTACGCGAAGCTACGCAAAGTGCAGTTCGCACTGTGCGAGAGTGCATTGGATAAGTACATGGCATATTGCACATGGGTGCTTGCAGCATGTGCATCATTAGCTGACAGTGCCTGCTCGAGTGCATGAGTATTTTACTCGAGCGGCAGCTTTCTCAACGCGGACTGGTAGTTTCTCATCGCGAGCGGTCGCGAGCATACGCGACCACTCGCAATGAGAAACCTGACCTCCCCGCGTTGAGAATCTCGCCGGGAGGTTTATTTTCCACGCTCGAGATCGGCAACTTGATGTTGCTGATCGCAAACGAGGAAAAAGTCTCGCCGGGATGTCATTTTGCTTGCTCGCGGTCGCCAACTTGACGTTGAGGACCGCGAGCAAGCAAAAAATGACCGCTGCACTACGCTACGCTACGCTACGCGTGTTTGCACTGTGCTACGTGCAATTCGCATTGTGCGAAGTAGCGCAAACTTCGCAAACTACGCAAGCGTAGCGTAGTGCTTTGCCCAGGGTTAGTACTGACTGGATAATTAGAGTACTGCAAGGATAGTGCATGGTGAATTTATAAGTGCTTGGTTTTGGCGGAGTGATTGGATTAGTACTTGGTACTGGCTGGTGATTGGAGGAATGCACGGGTAGTGCACATGTGACTGTAGCAGTGCATGGGTAGTCCTTGGGTTACTTAATCTTACCTTTTTTGAAAAAGATATGAAAGTCATTGAAACATTTTTTTCAGTTGTTTTATTATAATCTAAATTTAAAATATTTTCAAACTTTACAATTAGTGTCTGTAAACAGAAGAAAAAATACTGTTATTACATATAATATTATAGTTTTAAGAACGCAACATAATTTTACAATTACATAACATATTCAGTTTGCCTTTTTTGCTGTTTTCAGATTCTATTGAATTTCACCATACACAGTGATTTCAATGTTGATCATCATAATACAGCGGGCAAAAAAATACAATCAATAAGATTGTAAAAAAAAAACAAATCTCTGTTCAAAATATTCACAACAACTTGAACAATCTGATTACATATTCAAAAATAAACACTTTCATTTACGTTGCATAAAACACAAAGACCAAATATATGAACTACTTTTATCTATCACAATTTTCCAGATGCAATATCAATGAACCGAAATCAAAATAAAAACAGTAATTGATCACATCTTCCCAATACGCCACATGATGTTTCCCAAACTGTTTCCATTGAAAATATCCAAAAATAACTCATTAATTTATTTTGATATTTTCCCAATAGGCCGAATGATGTTTGTGAATTCATTTGCATAGACAATATCTGAAATAAACTGGTTAATACATATTGACATCTTCCCAATAGGCCGAATGATGTTTTCAGAACTTTGGCATCAAAATTATTAGATATGAATTTGGTAATTCATAGGGCAACCGACATTTGAATTGTAAATGGGCATCATTACAATGTGTCCATCCTTTATTGCACTTTAAATACACAGTATAGTGTCCAGATGTTGTAGAAGGTCCATCGTGGAAAATAATTGCTACTGCTTTGTAAGTTCTTCCTGAAATGGACAGTTGACTTGCCACAAAATCTTTAATTTTAGTTTCCAATTTTCTTCCATCTGCTCAACAACGTTGGAGCATTAAAATGACATATTGTCCAAATCTTTCTATAAATAATGTTGATAACATTTCAGATTTGCAGTGAGTGCATTCCATATTTTGATTAGCTGATTTTACTAATTTGTTAAAAGACACTGTTTTGCAATCTGGTATTGTCAAATATATGAATCTTTCAGTGTCTATTTCAGTGGTAGAAGAAAATGGACAATCTTCACATTTATGATCCCATCTGTAACGAAGTCCAAACAGATTTTCAATTTGTATTCCTTCAATCTTGGTAATTCATAGGGCAACCATCATTTGAATTCTAAATGGGCATCATTACAAAGTGTCCATCCTTTATTGCATCTTAAATGCACAGAATAGTGTCCAGATGTTGAACTCGGTCCATCATGGAAAATAATAGCCACTGCTTTAAAAGTTCTTCCTGAAATTGACACTTGACTTGCCACAAAATTTTTACATTTTTGTTTCCAATTTTCTTCCATCTGCTCTACAACGTTGTAGAATTGAAATTATATATTGTCCAAATCTTTCTATAAATAATGTTGACAACATTTCCGATTTGCAGTGAGTGCATATCATATCTTGATTAGCTGATTTCACTAATTTGTTAAAAGACACTGTTTTGCAATCTGGTATTGTCAAATATATGAATCGTTCAGTGTCTATTTCAGTGGTAGATGAAAATGAACAGTCTTCACATTTATGATCCCATCTGTAACGTACTCCAAGCAGATTTTCAATTTGTATTCCTTCACCTTCCAATACTGCAAGCATAAGCATAAGAAATTCTTGAGCATCTTGCTGTACATTAAGTGTAAATTGTGAACAACCAGATCATATATCCAAAAGATGCCAAATGCCAGAAGCAGATTGGATTTTAGTTTTATCAGTTGTCAATTTTTCAAAAATATTATGCAACAAAGAACAAAATCTTTTTGTCGATTCTCCATAATTTGATGATGTAGATTTTCTAGAAAAACACGATGTTCACAATTACATTAGCATAGCAGTTGATACCTGAACTATTTTCTAACTGGTATCCTACAATATCATCAACAGTGTCCATTTTCATTTTCTTTGGAGCCTCAACATTCTCTTGATTTTTTCTTCTTCTTTCCAACCTCACTACAGTGTTTCTCATATGTTCATTTTGGACATACTACACGCTTGTCATATACTGGATATTCACCTAAGTTGGGAGCATACAGTCTTCTTAACCGATTATACTCTCTTACACAATTTGCATCTGCACTAATCTTTCTCTCATCAAAACCAATCAAATACAATCCAGATAATGTTCTTACTCGAGACAATGCAACATATGCCATACCCTCTTTAAATACTGAACTTCCAATATTTACCAAAGCACTGTCTACACTTAAACCTTGAGATTTATGAATGGTCACTGCATATGCTAAACAAAGAGGAAACTGTTTTCTACGAACATACAAATCTTTTACAAGCAAGAAACGAACAGCACAACGTCCAATCTGTTTAACCTCTTCAATCTGATCAAATTTAATCTTCAAAAATTCAATTCCATCTCTGTTTTGATAATTAACAAAATCAACAACTTTTCCCATTGCTCCATTCACTAACCCTTTTTCAACATCTAAATTACGCCGTAATATTACCTGACAGTTTACACATACATATAAGGTCTTTTCCAAACCAGCAGTCTTAGATATAGATTTTTCCAAAGAGTCTAATTTCAACTGTAATTTTTCTGACAGAAGAATAGTAACTCCTTCATGTTCTATTTTATCAATGGCTCCCATTTTCATTATCGGTTGTTTCTCCAGTTTCAACAGTTCTTCATTGAATGTAGAGCATTCTTTCAGTGTTGGCATAAGACAAATTATAGACTTCTTTTCTGCAATTTTTTGGTACATTGTTCCAGGTGCAATATTTTCATTTGGAAACAAATTTGTTAGTAGCCGACTTTGTAATGCTTCTTTGCCATCCTTTGTCAAGACACCAATTCTAATATCTTGAAGAATGTTTCCATAATGTTCATCACTTGCTTGTCGCATATTCTTAATAAGTTCTTTATATTGAAAATGAGACCAAATGTTCACATTTCCAATACTTCCCAACGATTTTTTAGTGTCTTCATGAACAAGGGTCTTAAAAACTGGTTGGCCTTTCACAGGAGTAAGTTGTAATAGATCGCAGAATACAATGATATGTTTTCCTCCAAATAAAACATCATAGTCTGTTTTTAAAATCTGTTGCATTCTTAAATGTACAAAGGCAAGCATTAAGTTTGAGACCATGCTTACCTCATCAATTATCAAAACTTTCATTTTCTTCAGTACTTTAGACACTTCATAACAAGCTTCTCCAGATAGCTTGTGATATTCCAACTTATTTTCATGTTATACTGGTAACATGAGTAAACGATGTAATGTAATCCCTTTAATATTGTGTGCTGCTAACCCAGTTGGAACGGTTACAACACAAGATAAATGTGAGTCAGTGGTTTTCTGTAGATAACTTCTCAAACCTTTAATTAAGAAACGTTTTCCTGTTCCAGCTTGACCACTGATGTACATTCGAATAGAATTAAATGATGTGCATTGGCATTCTTACTTTTCATGCAGCAAACCATGTTGTATTTGTTGTGTAAGTTCCTGATATATATCTTTCTGTTCAATATTCAGTTGTTCTTCTAAGTTTTCCAAATCAATAGTGTCTTGTTGTGCTTGTTGCATAGCCGTTTGCACTTCACTCATTGCTATTGCTGCTTCATTTTCAACAATGGGTTCTCCTAATGGATCTTGACTTAGTGCAGCAGAACTCTGACTATCTTGAGAACTGTCTCTAGCTATTTCAGCTGCAATCATAGTTTATTGATTAATCTCTTCGTTCAACATTTGCAGATAATTTGGAAAAATTGTACATTCAATGCTATCTTTACATGCATTCAACAAATCTGCATAACACTCAAAATCTCCAAGTAATTCCATTTCAGTCCGCCAAGGTTTGAAGAGTTGTAGAAGTGCTAAATAAGAAAATTCTCTTTTATCTGGAGTATCGCAACTGAGTTTCCTGTGATTAATCAGATGTCCTTTGGCATGTTTTACCAAACATCCATCACATGCAATAACTGCATATTTTCCTTCATTTATATTTTCTGTTACATTTCTCTTAAAGGTGTAATGTTGCAGTACTTCATACAGACATATGTTTTCCAGATGTGGACTTCTTTTAGGATAGTACGTATCCAACATATTTGTTTTAAGAATATCTGTACTTTCCGGTTCATTCAGTGCCAAGTATTCAATATCTTCTACAGATTTCAATACACGATTTCGTGTTGCAGCAAGACCTAGACTTACCCAAACGATTCCTCTTGACTTTGAATATAAACTTGCAGATGTCAACCGATCCGAACCTTCGTAGGATCCAATCTCTCGATGTGAAAGCATCTTCAAACTAAAGCTGTACATTTTCTTACTAAGACTCTTCTCTTGCGAAATATCTTCCCACATTTCTTTTAACTCCGTCTTTTCAGATTTTGTTATATAAGATGTAACGTAGCGAGCAACAGCAATGGAATTATCTGCAACATACTGGCTATCCATATTAGCATTCCACATTGACAAAATTACTGCATTGTAGTCATTAATATATTTTGATTCTTCACTTCTCTTTATATTGTAAGTATTCTTTGGAGATTTTCGAGTGATAGTATGTCTCACTGCTGACATAAAACTGTTGACTCTTCCTTTGGAAATTACTGGTCGTGGAAAAACAAATCAACATTTTGTATAAAATTTTTCATTGGACTTGTATTTCCGTCGGCAATACTTTCCACATCGATAATTTTGAAACCTTAAAACTTGCTGTCTTAAGGTATTTTCTTCTCCTGTTTTTGGAATACCACATGTAACATAGTCTTCAATAAAAGATAAAACAGTCTCATCAGAATCGGTTCCAAATTTAGGAGCATCCTTAATCCATAACAACATATGTATATGTGGAGCACCTCTGGCTTGGTACTTCTTTCTCCAAAAGAAATCAATAACTTCTCCAAGAGGTGGATTCTTTTTATTGCAGATAAAAGTCATCATTGCTTGAAACCTATGATTAAAATATCTGCACACATTGACTGGATCCAAGGAACACAGTTCTCCAGGTGTCTTGAATTCAATATTTTTAACGTTTGAATTCGCTTCTCGTAGAAAATCAAGTAAATCGTCCCATGCGTATTCTGCACAGCTTAGCGTAACAAACCACGTAGGGGTTCCTAAATTCCTTAGCATACATTTCAATTCTCCGTGACGATGATACCAATACTCATTAGTAACACGTTGACACGCCATCAAATTAATCAACTGAGATTCTAAATGATCTTCTCTTTGTTCCACTTTGTGCATGAATTCCTTTGCAGAAAGATCTGTAAGATGAACTCCTGTCTTTAATATGTGGTTCACTGCATATGAAAGTGCAGACAAGTCACTTTCAAACAAAAGATGAAATATGTATGGAATACATTGTCGAAATCTTAGATCTTCTGAGTTTAATCTTGTTGTACGATATTCTGAAGCTGGAATCTGCACAGGTCGTTCATCATATCGTCCACCTTTTCCAGTGGGGAACAGCTGTGGAAAACAACGCGCTTCTAAACTTCTTTCCCAAACACTCATGGGAGTTCCCTTTGCTTTCTTCATTTGGAATAATTCAATAGCAGTTCCAATCTCTTCTTTTGAATGTAAAGGATGAATACTGTAATGTTCATAAATTTCTTCAGTCCTGGAGACATCGACTTTTTCAATTTGGCCAGTTGAAATTTCTGTGTCATCTCCTAAAGATATTTCTTGTTCGTCCACACGTATATTTTTATAATAAATATTGCTCTGTGTAAGATATAATGCAGCTTTTTAAAGTTTGCTCACATCTACTAACTCTTGCCATATTTTCTGACTATTTGTTGGTACACCATTAACTAGAATAACTACAGGTTCAATTTCTTCTCGATCTACTTCAGGACCGAAAAAACGAAACAGTATATCATCACAAACCTTTTTTACATCCAATTCTGAACCATGCAAAAGAGCAGTGTTTATTTCAGCTAAAGATAATGCAGGACTCTTTACATAGTACAATCTTCTTACTAACTTCCGCATTTGTGAGTGATGTACTGCTAACATTCTTAAATGATGAAAGACACTTCGACACACTTTTCTAGAAAGACAAGCTAGAGAATGACCCTGCAAACCAGTATATTTTCTGACTTTACAAGGATCTAATCCTTGCAACATCTTAATCTTCCATTTCACACTTTTTTTTACTGTATTCTCATAAAACATTTACAAAAATATCAATAGATTCCTGTCGTATACTACAAATGCTACTACAATCCCATTTATACACTGGAGCTTGAGAACGTCTCTCTTCAACTTCTTCAGCTATTACTTCTTCTACATTTCTAGGAATCATGGGGCATATTAGCAAGGAGTTGCGATATTTATCGCAAAACGCGCTTAGCGCGTTTTTTGTTAACGCCGCCTATCGCTGGAAATTATCGCTGAGATAACACCCTATTAGTAAGGTTTATCTCCATAGCGATAATATTTCCAGCGATAGCGGTAAAATGCGAGAATATCGCTGGAAAACCAGCGATATTCTTGCATTAACGCTAAGGTGGATTCAGCATTAGAATCCACCTCCTATACCTTAAACAGGTAAGTCATAGTCAGTAGCAGGTGTTAAAATCTAGCGATCGCCTGCCTTGATAATAGGGGTTAGTGGTGTTAGCGACTGTTTACAGTCGCTTTTAGTGAGGAACGCCTACCTTGCATGTCATTAGCGATAAATATCGCTGACATGCAAGGCGATGTAATTCCCGGCCTCTAACGCCTGAAAGCTGTCGCTAACACCTGTTAGCGACAGCTTGCTAATAGGGCGTTAAAAATATCGCCGATTTAGCGGCAAAAAGTGCCGCTAAATCGGCGATAAAGCCCTTGATAATATGCCCCTATCTTTTCTTTTTCAATTGGACAACCATTTTTAACCTCAAAGGAACGACCATTGGTATCAACTGCGTGAACTAATGTATTTTGTTGAAAATAGCTCTCTTCATTAAAAAAAGGTTCACTACTAGAAGTGTGCTTCCATTCCCCAAATTTTTTTGCAAAAGTTAGTTCTATTGATCAGTCGTTTTCTTTTACTTTTCTCCTTCATAAAGTCCATTATTTTATTGAGTATCCTCATTCTGTTTAAAACTAATATAAACAATCTTCTTTTAATTCAAAAGCCTTTTCAACTACACTTTCAATCTTTTTTTTTAATAAAATGCAGATCGTTTCTTATATTTTTTAAAATGTTTCATTAAATTTTGCAGTACTCTACTTTTAAACATGCGTTTCCTTATTTCTTTATACTGTTTCATCCTTTTTTCATCATAGATTTTTTTACCAAAACTTGATCTTCTATCACTATCTTTTTTTGCTTTTCCTTCTGAATGATTGAACAAGTTTTCTTTTTCTTTTTCTTTTGTCCATTTTCTAATTTCGTAATCTTCTTTAAAACTCTTTTAACAAAATCTTTAGTTCTCTTACCAGCAGCCTTTTTCTTCACTGTCACATGTTCTACTTTGTCTGATTTCTTGTTTTCTCTTTTTTTTAAAAATAGGATTCTTTTCTTTGTTTCCTTTTCCTTTCTTCTTTCTTGGTCATGAAGAATCTTTAGTAATGATAATAGTCAGTATCTGGAAAGAAAGAAAAGTTTAAATACACTTGTTAAATCATTTACTATTATTAAAATAATTATACACAAAATGTTATAAGTACACCAGTAACATCTGGGGCATTAAAGGACTACATAGGTAACACCTGACTTATTCCATGACTATAGGGATAATATCTGAGGATTTACATCACTACTAAGTGACTGACTGATTCTATAAATGTATGTGTACTGACTAATTAATTACATAAGTACAAGAGTAGTCACTGCGTCATTGAAAGACTACAAACATACTGCCTGAGTAATAGAAGCACTGCATAGCTAATGCATTGGTTAACACCTGGCTGATTGCATGACTACAGGGGTAATATCTGAAGATTTACATGACTTTATAGGAAGTGACTGCATGATTTTATAAGTGCATAGGTACTTCTTGGCTGATTGCAGGACTACTGAGGTAGTGTCTGAGTGAATAAAGGAGTGCAAAGGTAGTGCCTGTGTGATTTCATAACAGCATGACTACTGGCAGAGTGATTACATAAGTACAACAATATCATCTCCGAGTTTGAAGGTGTACAACGGTAGTGCCTGGCTGATTATATAAGTGCATGAGTACTGGCTACATGATTAGAAGAGTGCATGGGTAATACCTTGGTGATTGCATGAGTAGTGTGTAGATGATGGCATGACTGCAGCACTAATACCTGAGTGATTACAGCAGAGCATATATAGAGCCTGGATCATTCAAAGTCTGCATGCACAATACTTGGCTCTTTTTATAACTGCAAAAGTGTTAGGCCTAGACAAATATAAAGCAGCACACTATTGCAGTAACGTCTGGGGGATTAAAGGAGTACATAGGTAACACCTGGCTGATTGCATTACTACGGGGTAATATCTGGAGATTGACATGACTTCATAGAAAGTGACTGGGTGATTTTATAAGTGCATGGGTCATTCTTGGCTGATTGCAGGACTAGTGAGGTAGTGCCTGAGTGAATAAAGGAGTGCAAAAGTAGTGCCTGGGTGATTTCATAACACCATGACTACTGGCTGAGTGTTTACATAAGAACAAGGATACCACCTCCGAGATTGAAGGAGTGCAACGGTACTGGCAGAGTGATTACAGAGTGATTACATAAGTACAACAATATCATCTCCGAGTTTGAAGGTGTGCAACGGTAGTGCCTGGGTGATTATATAAGTGCATGAGTAGTGGCTACATGATTGGAAGAGTGCATGAGTAATACCTTGGTGATTGCATGAGTAGTGCCTAGATGATTGCATGAGTGCAGCACTAATACCTGAGTGATTACAGCAGAGCATATATAGAGCCTGGATCATTCAAAGACTGCATGCACAATACTTGGGTCTTTTTATAACTGCAAAAGTGTTAGGCCTAGACAAATATAAAGCAGCACACTATTGCATAACTCAACCATAAGTCACTCCATACTGTTAAAAGCATGCATATATACGTTTCTACCTTTTCAAATCATCATCATATCTAAAAGAAATATGCATACAATATTTCTGGAAAATAGTGAAACCTACAAATGGAGACATGTAATAGATCTGCCTGAGTGATTGCATAACCTCTGTCCCTCCCTTAGCACATGCGCAATACACTTCACGTTCATTCACTGTGCACTTGCGCGCTACAGATACACTTTTGAAATGCACGCAGGCGCAGTACGTAAGACCATTACGAAGCAAACCGGATACAGGGACCGCCTTCGCTCAATCAACGATAGTTTTTCTAAATGGCCCCCGCCTGGTCCTCCTCACTTTCAGGCAGGCATCAGGACGGGGCAGGTGTATAGGAGCCGACACCCGAGCTAAACTGTGAGTAAAAGAACCTTCGACATGACAAAGGGCATTTCGGGGTAAGTGACTGCAACGAGAACCGTGGGGCATGCAAGTTTGTTCACTCTGTTCCCTGTCATGTCATGTTTTCTTCTCTGTAGCCCGGTAAGGTGCGGGCACCCTACGCCACTAGCCTATTGAGTACTTCTCCTTTCCCTACTAGGTAAGGGTCTCCAACCAAGGCATACAACAGCATGACCTATATATACCTGGTCCTAAAGCGTGTTTCTTCTTCTCTTTACCCTATGTAACTGGACTGCGCATGGGAGCTAATACGAGCTCTCGCCATCCGTTTCTTCCACGCATCGTTTGGTGTTAGCATCACTTTTAGCAGGCCTTTGACGCTTGACCAGCGCTTTGCGGGACCTGAGCTATGGGCTCCTCACTTTTCTCAGGTACCACCCATGACGCTGGTGCTTCCTAGGTGCCGGGCGGGGAGTCGACATGGCCGCCGCTCACCAGGCAGGGCTGTACTGGCTCTCCGTTGTCCGCATCTGGCTGATTCATCACGCCGGGTCCTTGGGGTGGATGGTACTCATCATACCTGGTCTGTCTCTCTCTTGTTTTTATCACTACGCAAGAAGCGTTTCCTCGACATATGTCCACAGAGGCATAACTTTTAGCCTCACCTACTTACCTGAAGTATGTATTTTCTTGTTATTTGTTCCTTTTTCTAGGTCACGATCAGAAGCGGACTCGACTATTTAGTTGTAGCCTTAACTAAAGGGCTCTTAGTTTATGGCCCGCACTGATCGTCCAGAGGGTTAATTCTACCCTTATATTATTATTCACGTGCACTACACACCACTTACAGTTTATTCGGTCCTGATGAAACGCCAGGGATCTTTATGACCACAGAGGCGTGAAACATGTCGACCTCATAGTTACCTGGGCACATTGCGCCTACAGGGGTAACTTCCAACCTACGGGTTTTTTATTCTGCCAAGGGTACCACCACATTAAAAGTATTTCTTCTGGCAACCCTT
This sequence comes from Calotriton arnoldi, assembly GCA_963921515.1. NCBI lineage: Eukaryota > Metazoa > Chordata > Amphibia > Caudata > Salamandridae > Calotriton > Calotriton arnoldi. The sequence goes on from CAWUFW010011369.1 coordinate 74,147, forward strand.
AGGCAGTTTTATCTCTCTGCACGCACTTTGTCACCCTCCACAGAGGACTCACCCCACACACCCACATGCACCAAATGGCAGTTCTCAAAAGATTTCCGATAAGTGACCCTTCGGGGGACCCGTAGGGCATTGCAGCTCCGGGCCAACGAGGAGCAACTGCCCGATGATGAAGCATGACATCCTTCGCGGTGTGTGAGGGCTACAAGAGACAAGACTTGTTCTTCCCTATTTTTTGAGTGAGTCCGAGACCTAGGATACCTCTGTTTCCTTTCTCCTTATCCTTTCTCCCTCTTGTGAGGTAGTGACTTTTTGCACTACTCACCTTGGAACAGTGTCCCCCCTTGTTTTGTTGACTTCATGGTTAGCTTGGAGCACGGGCACTAGACTATTAACTAGCTCCTGGTCCCCCCCTCTCTCTTTTTGACATTGTATACTAGAAATGTACATATCCACACACAAAAACAAACTACCACAATCACTAATCCATCTTCCAATATACACATATTACTATTCAAAAACTAACTCAAACAATATATAACTACAATAAAACAAACTACAATACATATATATTCATTTATTACTATATCTCAAACCTCACACATTTTGTAATATTTTTAAACTTTAAAATAAACCTAATCCATAATAGACCTCACAAACTTATAACACCTTTCAAATAGATGTGGAGATTTTCAAATATCGCAAACTCATAAAAGATTTGATTATGCACACAATCAATGTCATGCACCAATCTCATCAAGGTAGAACCATTAATGGCAAAGTTTCCCTCTCTTTCTCCACACAAATACATATGACTAACAAATCACATTCCTTCCTACATATTTTTAAATTTCAAAACTCATTTCTATTGGTTACACATATTAACCCTTACAAACAGACTTCTAAAACTGCCCAAACTCATTCTGTAAGGTTCTAAAGTCGCGACCCCACCGCGACGGAGCTGCGCACCCACACGGGAGTTGAAAAACATATTACCAATAAAAACTCAACTATTTTTTAAGGACACACCACTTTTAAAAATACTCTTGACTTGGGAAATCTTACTTTTAATGAAATTTCACTTACATATACATCACAATTTCACATTTTAAATCCACAGCTAAGATCCAACCCTTCCCCCATTCTGCTTAATGCCAGTGTCCATAGCAACAGTTCATGGTACACTCAACTGAACTTACAGGTCACAAGTTCAGCATATTTTCAAGTTCACCACACAATGTTGCAAATACAAACTGTAGGTGTGGTTGACTTTCCAATATATGAGCTTATCCTATCTACTGTACCTTTCAAACCATTTTTACTAACCAATAAGAAACATCCACCCTATTTTTGACTGTACAATGTTCTTAAACAGCTAATCATTTCTCTTCATTTTTAAAAACTGCATCTTGTCCACCATTTTAGATACCTCTCATTCTACCAACTGACTACTTCAGCTACAGATATCTTTTCATTACATCCAGACTTCCCTTCAAGATGCTTAGAGTGTGGATTGTGGGACACAGCTATGTTTTCTGGTGCAAAAGGAATGCTGAACACAGAGGTATTGATAAAGACCTAGCTTTGCAAAATGTGGACATTAAATGGATTGGACAAAGATGATTAAAGTGGCACCAATTGATGCCTTTGGTTAAAACCTTTTTACATCTCCAACCCCCTGACCTCATGATTGTGCACTGTGGTGGCAATGACCTAGGCACATTGACTGGGGTAGGTCTGGAAATGCTAATGAAGGACACCTTTGCAGAATTGAGGTTGCTTTTCCCCCAAACTGTCTTTGTATACTCTAACATATGCCAAAGACAGAAATGGAAGTGGTCCAATCAATTCTGTCCACAGATTGAGAAAGCTAGAAAAAATGTCAATACAGTTGTTTCTGCTTACCTCAGAGACCATAGCATGGGCTCCATCTATAACAACAATCTACGTTTCCATATGGATGGCATCTACAGAAGTGGTGGAGTACACTTCACTGATCAAGGGAACAGAGTGTTTCTCAACAACCTAAAGCTCTGCATCCGCACTTACATGTAGCTACAACAATCTCCCAATGAAAACAAGGGCTCTTTTTAGAGCCACCCAATAACCCAACATATAACCTAGCTTTAGAAAAAAAATCTTAATTATTTTTTCTTGAAGTCGCGCACCCATCACGACTTTAGGAACCGCGCACCCATCGCGTTTACACCAGGGGGCCGCGCTGAGAGCCGCGCACTCATCGCGTTCACACTAGGAGGTGCACTCTTCAAGTTAGTTTCTCTTCTTTATTTTTGGCATGGATTTTTTAACATTTCATGGTCCTTCTAAGTATAATCAAGACCTACGCGTTTCGGCGTTCTGCCTTCTACTGGGTCACTGTGGGTTCGACATTGTGCTGCTTATATTACATGTCCTTTTTCAGTTTTCTTGACCCTAAGTGACCACTAGAGCGAGTTTCTTACTAATTCTGACAACTTTTGGCACAAAGTTTCCACCATTAATGTTAAGTTTCTTCAAGATGCACTACATTCCAATACATTTAAACACACATGAAGTATATTTTTCTATTTCCTGTTACTCTCATTTCATTCTCATTACTCATTTCTCTTCTCTTGTTTTTTGTCACCTATTCTTTTTTTCCCTTCTTTTTCTTTTTCTCTTATTCTTCACTCCATTTCACGTTATTTTTCAATTTTTCTGTTTTTATACATGCTAGTTAAAAAAAAAAAAAAAAAATATATATATATATTTTTTTTTTTACAGATCTCCTGGAAACTGCCCTGCTTTTGCAAAACACTGTAATCCAAGGCGAAACAGAAGGACGGCACACAGGAATCCTTGGAGAAGCAGTTTATTTCAGACTTCAACTGCTTCCATTGTTTTTTTCTGCAGTCAAACGCAAAGTGCAAGGTGCATGTAAACCCCAAAGCAGACCTACACATTCCGGCCTTAGCCTTCTACTGGGACATCTATAAAAGACCTTAAAAACATAGAGCTATTAATGACTCTTGATGATGACACGAAGTGTGATATAGAAGACTTAGCAATGGAATTGTGTATTGAAACAGATCACTGTATTTCTAGCAAATTGAAGCCCAAGTCTAAATTTATCCCACCTACGAAAGTGGAAAGTGTATTGGATGTGTTTGCAAATTTGGTTATGCGGGATTTTGACAAATGTGCACCCATGAAGCATAATTACAATCTGAATAAAGCTGAATTTGAAGCATTACGGAATCTAAGTGGTGATAAATCTAATATTATAAGACAAGCTGATAAAGGGGGAAATGTTGTAATAATGGACCACTGTGACTATCATAGCGAAGCATTACGTCAATTACGAGATCGCTCAAGCTATGAAAGGGTGAGTATGTTGCACTTAGAAAAAGCAAAGGACCTAATTAAAACCAAACTTTGGTCCTATTTGGATAAACAGTTACTAGATACTGAAGAATTTAACTATTTGTGGACTGAAAATGCTAAAATTGCAATTATATACTTTTTGCCTAAAATACATAAGGGAGGTAGAATACCTCCGGGGAGACCGATAATTGCAGGAATTGGCAGTGTAACTGAGCTCATATCAGAATATATTGACATGTACCTAGAACCCTTAGTTAGAACTTTACCGTCTTACATTAAAGACACTAAAGAATTTCTGAAACAAATAAGGGACATACATTGGGAAGAGAACATGTACCTAGTTACCATGGATGTCAATAGTCTTTATACCAGTATAGAACACAGTAAAGGACTAGAAGCAGTTAGGTACTTCCTCTACACAAAATCAGACAGTTATTTAGAACAAACAAATATTCTAGAACTAGTTGAATTGGTTCTCACGAACACATTTTTTCTGTACCATAAGTAAGGGGGACCGCCATGGGCTCTAAATTTGCCCCGTCGTATGGGGCACTATGAAAGGGAACATGCATGGAAAATGAGGGAGGTGTGTGAAGATAATTTAATTTACTGGGGCAGATACATTGACAATATTTTTGTCATTTGGAAAGGAGAGGAAGAAACATTGAAATCTTTCCATTCACACCTCATTAAGAACAATTACAATATTATGTTAACATTAGAGTACAGTAAAGAGAGTATTTAAATTTGGACTTGGAACTAAATGTAGATAAGGGACACATAGAGTCCAGGTTATATAGAAAAACTACTGCAGCTAATTCTATTCTGCATGCAGAATCAGGACATCTAAAAAGACAGATAGATAATATTCCCTACGGGGAGTTTCTACGCGCAAAACGTAACTGCAGTGATCCTATGGAATATGTGAGAATGGAAAAAGAGATTTCACTTCGATTTGCAAGAAGAGGCTATGACTCAGGTGTCATACTGAAAGCTAAGAAAAGAGCTCAGAATGTAAAAAAGGAAGAGCTGCTAAAAGACAGGACTAAAAACGAAAAATCTGGTAATGACGAAATAGTGAGGTATATCACTACATACAGTGAAGGAAATAATAGGGTTTACAATACATTACGGAAACATTGGGATGTACTAACCCTAGACAAAGACACTGACAAAATAATATTGACTCAACCAAGAATGGTTTATAAGAGAGCACCTACCTTAAGAAATATATTGAGTCCTAGTGACACAATGAGATATGAAATTCCTAACACTAGTAGAGAGACAATAGCTCTGACTGATAGTACACTACCGGTAGGATTTTATAGATGCAATAATTGCATCTGCTGTAAACATGTCAATGACAAATCAAAATAATTTTTTGACAGCAGACATCACAAGAGATTTAGGATTGGTTCTTTTATGAACTGTAACACAGACAGCTGCATTTACAGTATGAACTGCATCTGTGGAAAAGTATATGTAGGATCCACAGTGCACAAGCTCAAAATCAGGTGGATGGAACACTTGCAAGCAATTAAAAATTGTGACTTGAAATATCCAATGGCCATACAGTTTTGGGATAACCATAAACTGACGGAAATAGGAGGTATACGCTGCATGGGGATTGAACATGTCACATTAGACAGGAGAGGTTGTGACTTGGAGAAGAAGTTACGTATAAGAGAAACTTTCTAGATTAACAAGCTACGGACAGTTGAGTTAGGACTAAATGTGGATAGAGAACTGTATATGGTGATCTAGCAATGAGGTCACCTACTCTTTCATCAGATCAAGTCTCTTTTTCCTTTTTTCCGTCACCTACAGTGATAAGTATAAGATAAATTATTCTAGATTAAAGACGGTATTGGGAATATCTTGAATTTAGAAGAATGTATTCAAATACAACAGAGTTACGTTCAATTTGAAGTTCGTGCAAAGTCTCTTTAAATATGTTTTTAAAGACAGAAAATAGAAATTATGGACTAAAGATGATAGAATATGAATGATCAGGATATAACATATGGTACTGTAGGACAGTTGGGAGCTAATTATAAGAAAAGCGAACACTTACTGTTTTTTAATTTAGCCTTAAAAAATTTGGATAACAAGAGAGTATGGAAATTGCATTAATAAGTATAGGCAGACAACGTATATAGGAAGAGAAATCGTGATAAATGGTTATTAAAATGGCTCTGGAATAAATGATGCATTTGTGTATAAGGAACTTATGAATTAATTGCTGTACGTCCCATTCTGGGATAGCATGTTTAAGCTGACACGTAAACGATGAATAAAGAGGTTCCTAGTTCGAGGCTTCAGTCGAAAAAAGATAATTAGACTGAAAATAAAACTCTGATTTCAAACTATGAGGAATTTACATTATTTAGTTATATGATCCTCTTGAAATTAGATCCATCTTTTAAACAGTACAAATGAATTAGCTTACCTATAGACAATTATAGTGGCCTTTCGATTGTAGTAATGCAACAATATGTTATGAACGTGGTAAAACAATGCTCCGTATCACACTCTCGACTAGCACAAGGGATGTAACCAGGAGTTTACCAACCAAGTGGTTCTGAGTTCGATTCTGCAGTCCGAATTGAAGTGCTTCAGAAATTAGACTATATATTTTGAAAAATTCCTTTTTTAAGTATTAGTAAGTGTATTAGTCAACTTTGTAAATTTATATAGGGACGTGACCCACATCATTTTATTTTCACTCATAATTTGAAATTAATGCGGATTAAATAGACTCACATAATACACGTAGTAGTGAATAAAACGGCTAGATATAAAAAAAAATTGAATAGCTCCCGTTTTGCATGCACCCAAGTGTGAATAATTAAGGCTCAGCCAGGTATAAGTAAAGGTGGAGTTAATGTTCAAAGTGAACACACCACTCGTTGCAGGAAGAGACCATGCAGGCTGAGAGACGCTTCACGGTGAGGGTGTTTGTTTGCTACGGGGGAGGTTTAGATTACAATCTCAAGATTTAAAAACCATGTATTTGGGATGGTGTATGAAGGTCACGAGAGAATTTTCTGAAAAAGCATGTCGAAAAGGGAAGACTGCCATCGGGATTTTAAGCAAGTATAATCTTGTGTGCAATCGCGATCAAAACGTCCTATTGGGACTTTGAAGTGAGCGTAATCACTTGTGCGATCTCGATCGCGTTAATTACTTTGACCATATGACTCTTTCTGTACAAGCATATATACAGAAGGCTCCGTAACACACTAGCTCAAAATTAAATAATAAAAAAACGTATGAAGACGATTACACGCACACGGCGGTAGTCGCCTTTTCATTTTTTTTTGCACTTCAATTATCTGCTAAACCGTTACTAGAGGCAATAATAAGAGATCTTAGCTCCCAACTGAGATTTTTACTATGACACTTTTAAAGAGGGAGGTTTGAATGCATTCCTTTATTTCTCCTCAGACCTGTATCAAGGGGGAACTAATAAGGATGGAATATGGAAATATATGATGAATGAAAAAGAGCTGATACTAACAAGGAAGAGAGAACATAAGCAATAAAGTAAATTTGAAGGTGAGAACCATATGAACTAGATAATAATATGAGTCCTAATAGGGTTAAGTCTCTCTTTAGGGTAATTGTACCTCATACAGCGAAACGTAACAATGGTCTTTTGCCTTCTTTTGTTTGCTTTTCAGCCTCAGATATAAAACACGTGGTTAGTTTCCATTAAGACAGTATTTAAGAAATTACCAGCCAAGAAAGATCAAGAAAACATTTTTATAAGGTAATTTAATAGTAATCAAATCGAATTAGCATGGTTTCAAGAAGGTGACTAACGGAGAGTGGGGATAACTGGGTGTTTAGATTCCAGTAAGAAACCAGAAGTGACGATGTAGAAAGTGAAGGTTTAGTTAAGGATTTTGTCTATGTAGCCCCGTTCTTTCTGGTTATTAACTAAAAAATGTACTGAATGAACAAATCCTTTTAATTTTTGTATCCCAAAATGATTTGATGCAGACTATTTGTATGCTATGTGTGTTGTTAAATAGGAATGTGATTGCTAGTGGGTTAAGATCCATCTAGGACAAAGTTTATGTTAAGTGTGTATACTTTATTTTTATTAATTTTGGATATGTACTCATATAGAATCTTTGTTTGTAACATCCCTGAAGAAGTGTAATTGAGCGCAAAACACGTGTTGGCTATTTCCGAACACTTACACAACTTTGGAGGCTGCGTGCTGTTTTGATGTTTTGAGAAAATATCTGAAGAAAGAATAAAAGAATATCAAAGATATATTCAAGAAAGTCATTTCTTGTGTTCTGATTCTCAGTGAATTGTTGTTTATGTTTTAAAAATAAGATACTGGTGGGGACCAGTAACTGAGAACATCAACACCGGGCACTATTCCTATTTCCCAATCCTGAATGTTATATATATATATATATATATATATACGCTTAATACTTGCCGAATACTTACATTTAAAATGCATATGCCTTTACCATTCATGACTTTACAATGAAATTGAATACATATATATATATATATATATATATATATATCCAAACAATCGTTAATACCAGTAGAAGAAAAACGATGTCCAAGCCACTTTATCCTTGCCAGCGTGTTTTTTATTTTCACTGCCCAGTCACTCGACGCGTTTCGGAGGAAGACCTCCTTGGTCACGAGTACGAGTGCAAGTAAACCACCAGTGTTTATACATAATCATGTGACACCTCAGCACAATAGATAGTGAAAACAGACTCCTTGTGCAATACATCATTAAGGAGCTAGAATGCAATCTGTTGAAACTTTGAGTATTAAGAGCGAGATATGTTATATGCAGTTCATGCGGCAACAAAATTCACATAAAATAAACCTTTGCATGACGTAAACTGTGCAATTGTGAATCCAACAACTTTTTTGCAGCCAGTATTTCAGCAAAATATCAATGCATTATGCTATTTTATCATCAATTTAAAGATTTTTAGCCCCAGTGGGCTTAAAACATATTTTCTTAAGTAACAAAAATTGCTGCGCCTTCATACTAAATACAAAATAACAATTGTACACAAATAAATTTAAATGCCCCGCAAATGACTGCGTTGCCGAGCATTCATGCAGCCCCAGTGGGCTTAACAGACAGTTCGTCACTTTCTCTAGGCTCATGCCCCGGCCACAACAGTATAGCGCCCAGAGGGCATACCAATCCAACCCCAGTGGGTATATGTCCGCATTCAAATTAAAAGTGTGTGATTAATTCACTCATGACTCTAATCTAGGGGCTAGCCAGTCTTGCATTCCACTCTCCTTTAAAGATTCAACAAGGACCTGTGAATAGAGTGAAATAAAAAGAGGTGAGAGACTATTCAACTCATTCAAAATATTTACATACACTACATCCAAATTAAAATGGCGAAGTGGTGCCAACAAGCAATAAAAATATTCCTAATGTCAACATTAATCAGAACAGGATCAGGTAAGTACATTATTGGTATTTACAGATGATGGCCTTAGCTACCCAAATGTATTGATAAGGCCTCATCGCAGTTATGTCCATCGGGTTGCATGGTGCAAAACTTGATTATAAATCGTGATTCTAACCGTCTCAGTTCTTGAGTCCTATCACCCCCTCTTTCCCTTATGGGGACATTGTCTAGGACGCAATATGAGATCAGGCTGTTGTTGCTTTTGTGGTGTGTGGCAAAGTGTCTTGCTACTGGGTATTGCCTGTCGTTATTCTTTATTGCCCTCAGATGTTCCAATACACGTTTTTTGCTGGGTGTATAGTGCTTCCTATGTAAAACTTATTGCAAGGACATCTGAGGGCATACACCGCATATTCGGTATAACAGGAAAAATGTTTTTGTATCTTAAATGGTTTACAGTGTGTGGAGAGCTTCACTTCCTTGACATTACTGCTGTATTTACAGGCTTTACACCTCCCGCATGTATAGAACCCTTGAATTGTATTTCTCTTAGTGTTAACGGGAATTAATGTTTGGCACACCATATCTTTAAGAGATTTGGCCTTACGATAAGTCGTTAGTGGATAATCTTCAATCTCTTGTATCAGGTCTTTGTCTGTCTTAAGTACATCCCAAAATTTTCTAAGTGCTTGTTTGATCTCCCAGGATTGTTTATTAAACCCTGTTATAAACCTTACTTTATCAGTACCTTTAGTTTCTTTTGCTAGTTCTGTTTTCTCAGTAAGTAACTCTTTCCTGTCTCTTTTATCAATTTCCACCAGGGCACTATCTATACAAGTTTTAGTATATCCTCTCTCTTTGAATCTCTCACACATTATGACCCTTTCATTATTAAAGTCCTCTGGTGTGCTACAGTTCCTTTTTGCTCGTAATAGTTCGCCCAAGGGGATACTGTTAATGAGGCTACTAGGGTGACAGCTCTGCGCATGAAGCAGACAGTTTCCCGCCGTCTCTTTTCTGTAAAGGGCTGTAGTTAATATGTTGTTACTGACCTTAATTTTCAAATCTAGAAATTCGATAGCCTCTCTATAAATGTGCCTGGTGAATGAGAGGTTAAAAGTATTAGTGTTGAGTGTGCTGACAAATTCTATCGCTTCCTGTTCACTCCCTTCCCATAAAATTTTATCAATATAACGTGCCCATGCTTTCACATTACTTTTGAATTGATCAAGGGTTCTGACTACTTGCTCCTCCCACCAGCCCAGGTACAAACCTGCAAAACTGGGGGCGAAGCAAGTACCCATCGCGGTTCCAAGGGTTTGACGGTAGGTTACTCCATCAAATAAAAAGAAATTTTGTGTCAGACAGGTTTTGATCATATCCAAAATCATTTCTGTATGAAATAAAAGGAGACTGATCTAGTTCTCAAGAAGTGTCTACATGCCTTGATTCCCATTTCATGTGGGATACTAGTGTACAGGCTGTTGACGTCTAATGTCATAAGTAAACAGCCTGAATTCCAATCAATTTTGTCAATCATACGTAAAAAGTCACTTGAATCCTTCAAGTAAGAAGGAGAGACTGCACCAAAGGTTGCAGATAAAAATCTACATACCTAGATGTGTTCTCTAGGCAACTACCCCTGGAGGAGACTATCGGTCTTCCCGGGGATTAGTCAAGCTCTTATGGAGTTTAGGAAGCAAGTAAAGGGCTGGTATTTTGGGGTATTTACATTTCAGAAAGTTGTATTCTTCCAATTCTAGTAAGCCCCTATCTTTCCAATCCCCTAATTGTTCCTGATATTTATTGTTTGCTGCTTCATACATCTGTTTGGTGCTCTTTTCATATTTACTTATATCATTCAATTGTGATAGCCCTTCGTTAATATACATTTCTTTAGAAAGCACCACAATATTGCCCCCCTTATCTGACTTTTTTATCACAATTTGATTGTCATTTTTGAGGCTAAGTATTGCTGACATCTGAGTTATAGATAAGTTCATCTTTCCATATTTGTTTTTTCTAGAAAGTTTGTCAAGTTCCTTAATAACCCCCTTCTCGAATACATCTATTGCTTCCTTAGCAATTTGGGGCAGGAAAATTGATTTAGGTTTGAACCCACTATCATGGTTGAGATCTAGTCTTATATTTTCATTTATCAGATTCAGAATGGGGTCATCAATCAAATTCGGGTTACCCCCCAGGTCATGGAGCGTATGCAACATCTCGACATCACCTATCTGAATAGCACTAGGTTGGTCTTGGGTACCGGTCTCTTGTTCTCTTACTTTTGTAGCAAACCATTTCTTTAATCTGATCTTACGGGTAAATTGGAATAAGTCAATCCTACTTTGTGTATAATCAAAGTTAGCTGAGGGACAGAAGGAAAGACCATATGACAATACCTCAACTTCGGCCTCACTGAGTTTCCGTTTTGAAAGGTTTACAACTGTCTTAGTGTCATTCATTTTCCTTTCTTTTGTCCCCTCGTTCTTGTTCCCACGGGGCTTGTTATCTCTTCTCTAATAGAGGTGTTTGATCTTCCGTCTCCTCTGCCGCCTCTTCCACGTCCTCGTTGTCCTCCGATACCTGGTTTGCTCTGTGTAGCTAGCCTGCCTTGGGCTACCAGTGAAAATTCTTTTAAAATTAGCTCTTTTGGGCTCAAAATATTAGTGCTTGCACCTTGGCCTGCCTCAGCATTAGTCTGGATTTCAATGACCTGGTGTTCACTTGTTGATTGTTCGCTCCCTCTTACTTGTAAATCTCCCACTGGGAATCTTCCCTTATTATGGTCCATTACTGGTGTGGGGGCCTTTGTACGCAGGTGGTCGTATTTTTTGGCGAAAGTTAAAATTTGTCCCCTTTCGTAATCGACCAGATCCCGCAGAAATTTCCTTTGTTTTTTCTCTCTTATTTTTTTTCAATTTTTTCTAGTTTTAAGTCCATTTTAGCCATGTCAGAATCAAATTCCTCCTTATCACATGCTAATTTTAATTTCGCAGTGAGTTCTTCAATTTCTTCCGCAATTCTTTCGCAGTCTCTATTAGCATATTTTACCAGTAGCTGCAGCATTATCATGGAACATTGGTGACTGTTGCTAGCCCACTCATCCACTAGATCTGAATCTGGTTCACCAAATGTGTGTATAATGTAAATCCTCTGGCCTCTTGGAATACGCCCTGCTTCCACATATTTCTGTAAAGTGGTTGCTTCCCACCATTTATTTTGTTCACGTGAACAAGGTATTATGGAATACGGAAACGCGTTGGCTTTGCCTGCTGTCCCAATTAAATGGATGTGAGAAAATAAACACAAAATTGCCAAAAGGATCCTGCGAGAGTGCGACCCTTTCTTTCAGAATTGAAGGGTGTGATACATGTTTAGCGGTTTGGTTCAACCGCAAGGGTTTCGTACCTGATTGAAGCGCCGGAGGAATCGGGCAAAGGTGAACCAATTTGGAGTGGATATATATATTTCAGGAGTTTGCCGTTTTAGCGAGCTGCACTCCAAGCCGCTAAGCTGACGCTCCCAGGAGCCTCATGTCAGGGCACGCGTCTCCCCTCCTCCGCCGACGCGTTTCGGGCTTGCGCCCTTCTTCTTAGGCAGTTCAATCAAATAGAGGCACCTTGACTGCCAGAACACTCCCCTTTTATTGGATTAATCTCAGGTGAGTTGTTGCAAGGTATTGTGCGATTGGTACTCATTATAATAAGCCCAAGTGGGTTGTGCCAGCAATTTGTCATAAAATAAAAGTTCTTATTTGATGGGGCTTACATGTGTGTCATCAACACTCGCTCCCGTAGTTCAGGTCAGTTGCAGCCTGCTCCAGCGACTGTCCGAATAAACAGTCAGAAGCCCACCAGGGTCATGTGACGGTGCAGGTTCGTGGCCCAGGCAGGACCACATAAACATTTCAGTAGTTTGCCGTTTTAGCGAGCTGCACTCCAAGCCGCTAAGCTGACGCTCCCAGGAGCCTCATGTCAGGGCACGCGTCTCCCCTCCTCCGCCGACGCGTTTCGGGCTTGCGCCCTTCTTCTTAGGCAGTTCAATCAAATAGAGGCACCTTGACTGCCAGAACACTCCCTTTTATTGGATTAATCTCAGGTGAGTTGTTGCAAGGTATTGTGGGATTGGTAGTCATTATAAAAAGCCCAAGTGGGTTGTGCCAGCAATTTGTCATAAAATAAAAGTTCTTATTTGATGGGGCTTACATGCGTGTCATCAACACTCGCTCCCGTAGTTCAGGTCAGCTGCAGCCTGCTCCAGCGACTGTCCCAATAAACAGTCAGAAGCCCACCAGGGTCATGTGACGGTGCAGGCTCGTGGCCCAGGCAGGACCACATAAACATTTCAGTAGTTTGCCGTTTTAGCGAGCTGCACTCCAAGCCGCTAAGCTGACGCTCCCAGGAGCTTCATGTCAGGGCACGCGTCTCCCCTCCTCCGCCGACGCATTATGGGCTTGCGCCCTTCTTCTTAGGCAGTTCAATCAAATAGAGGCACCTTGACTGCCAGAACACTCCCCTTTTATTGGATTAATCTCAGGTGAGTTGTTGCAAGGTATTGTGGGATTGGTAGTCATTATAAAAAGCCCAAGTGGGTTGTGCCAGCAATTTGTCATAAAATAAAAGTTCTTATTTGATGGGGCTTACATGCGTGTCATCAACACTCGCTCCCGTAGTTCAGGTCAGCTTCAGCCTGCTCCAGCGACTGTCCCAATAAACAGTCAGAAACCCACGAGGGTCATGTGACGGTGCAGGCTGATTTTTATCTCCAGCCGTTGGTGCAAACTCTTCCGTCGTATTTGAAGGACTCAGGGAATTTTTTAAGATTGATTGACAATGTGGAATGGAATTCTGGTTGGTTGCTTATGTGTTTAGACGTCAACAGCCTCTACACAAGCATCCCTCATGAGTTGGGTATAAAAGCTTGCAGGCATTTTTTGCAAAACAGGTCTTTATCATTTTTGTTTCACACTGAAATGCTTGTCGATATGCTGTACACTTGTTTGATGCAAAATTTCTTTACTTTCAATGGCCAAATTTACCGACAGACACTTGGGACGGCGATGGGCACCTGCTTTGCCCCCAGTTTTGCAGGTCTTTACCTGGGCTGGTGGGAGGAGCAGGTGGTCAGTAATCTTGACCAGTATAAAAATCATGTGAGAGCCTGGGCTCTGTATATAGATGATATATTCTGTGTCTGGGAAGGCAGTGCCAAAGAAGCTTTAGACTTTGTGAACATTCTTAACGAGAACACACTGAATCTAACTTTTATGAGCCATCTCAACAGTGAGACTATAGAATTTTTAGACCTTAAGATACAAGTAAACAATGGTAAGCTAAATACCGCTCTCTTTAGAAAAGAGACAGTGGGAAATAGCCTGCTTCATGCCCAGAGTTGCCACCCTGAGAATCTCATAAGGAGTATTCCTCTGGGTGAGCTTCTCAGAGCCAAGCGTAACTGCAGCACAAAGGAAGATTATGAGAAGGAAAGACTGACCATGGTTGAACGGTTTCAAAACAGAGGATACACTCCTAAATGCATTAAGATTGCTTGTTTGGAAGTAGATAAAAGAGAAAGAACTGATCTATTGAAGGTGAGAAATATGTCTGAACCTGAGACAAATGTCAGGTTCATTACCACGTTTAATAAACAAGCTAGAGAGGTTAGAAGGGCCTTGGATAAACACTGGAACGTCTTAAAAACTGATAATGATTTGGCAAAACATTTGGAGGATTATCCACAGATAACTCATAGAAATGCAAAGTCTTTGAAGGATATCATTTGCACAGCATTGACCACACCAGATATAGGACACAGTACTATACAGGTTTTTTTTTTACATGTGGCAGGTGTAAGGCCTGTAAGTATAGTACCAACTGTAAGGAAGTACAGCTGTCCTTGGAGTGTAGACCTTTTAAAATCATGAGACACTTTTCTTGCAATACAGAGTTTATTGTGTATGCCTTCAGATGCCCTTGTAACAAGTACTACATAGGGAGTACTATACATAAGGCCAAGAAACGTATTTTTAGAGCATCTGAGAGCCATTAAACACAACGATAAACAATATCCGATAGCAAGGCATTTCGCAACCCACCACAATCAGAACAGTTCATTGTTGTCCTTCTGTGTTTTGGATAATGTCCCCATAAGAGAAAGAGGGGGTGATCGAGTGCAGGAACTGAGACGATTCAAATCTAAAATGATAATTAAGTATCAGTGATGTCATCAGTGATGTCATTTGAGATGTCATCAGTGATGTTATCAGTGATGTCACTGACCATGTCATGAGTGTTGCAATATGTGATGTCATCAGCAGTGCATTGCGGGGGCACAAGTTATAGTTAGCTCTACTAACTATAACGGCCGAATTTCTCTGGTTTTGTACGAGTGAAATGTCCAACTAACTATAACGTCCCTGAAACATGTGGTTTTTTCAGTGAATTTCTAAGGTTTTTAAATGCTAATTTCAAACTATAACGTCCCTGAAACCTATGGTTTTTTCAGTGAATTTTAAAGGTTTTTAAATGATAATTTCTAACTATAACGTCCCTGAAACCTGTGGT
The DNA here is from genome assembly GCA_963921515.1 of Calotriton arnoldi. Lineage (NCBI taxonomy): Eukaryota > Metazoa > Chordata > Amphibia > Caudata > Salamandridae > Calotriton > Calotriton arnoldi. The sequence continues at coordinate 89,496 of CAWUFW010011369.1, forward strand.
TTTTTTCAGTGAATTTCAAAGGTTTTTTAAATGCTAATTTCTAACTATAATGTCCCTGAAACCTATGGTTTTTTCTGTGAATTTCGAAGGTTTTTTAAATGAGAATTTCTAAGTATTATGTACCTCAATCCTATGGTTTTGTAATTGACTACATATATATATATATATATATATATATATATATATTTATTTACTAAACAAAAGTTGAGAATAATTTATAGTTAAGAAAACTATATTCATTCTTTCTTTTAAAAAAAAATTATTATACAGAAGTCGCGCACCCTACACGATGGCTGCGCGCATCCTGGTAGCGCCCATTTTAGAAGTCGCGCTGGGGTCGCGACTTCGGCGTAATTTGGAAAGTATGAAATATCTTTAAAGTAATTATCAATAAAAGTTTTGCTTTAAGTGTTTGTCTAATCTTATTTACAAAAGTCTTTATAAACTAATTTTTCAGTATACTCCGAACGATACGAAATTTGCCGTCTGCGCGATGAATGCGCGTAGCGTGCGCGACCCCTCCCGCACGTATTTTCGGGGTCGCGCCGTGATCGCGCCGGAGTCACGACGTCGGCGTATTTTCAAACTTTAAAAAATTACTATTGAAAGTTAGAATATGATATTAGAGTAGTCATGTTTTGCTAATATACTTATTAAAATATTATAGAAATGTTTATTTATAGTGTATAATCATGTATACAATATTTTACGGTTGCGCGATGAGTGCGTGACGGGTGCGCGCACCCTACGCGACTTCATGTCAGCAGAAAAAAAAAGAATCTGATTGGTTTAAATCATTTTCATTCTGGAAGAGGGAGGATCCATTCTTCTGATATTCCCCTTACTATTTGACTTTCATTGAGAGAAGACCTGTTTGCTGCTTCTCTTTGCTTTTATACATTTTTTGTGTGTTTCTTTATTTTTCAGCCTTGTTCCTTTTGATCCTTTGGCCATTGAGGAGAAAGCAGAGATTGTGGCGCGCAGCAGAAAGAGGAAGGAGAGTATTATCTGGGCCTTCTTCTCTGTTCCAGAGGGCGAGAAGAAGGTTAACACCCGAAAACTCATGTGCACAATTTGCCAGAGAGTATTGTCTAGAGGGTCGGACAAGAAATATTCATGTGGTACCAGCAGCATGAAAAAACATCTGGAGACTCTGCACCCAGTTCACCTGGCAGGAGAGGAGAGGAGGAGAGAATTGAATGCTGCTGCAGAACAAGACCCTAATGCTCCTTCCACCTCAGCACAGCAACTTCCACCTGCTCCAAGGCCCCACATTCTGCCCGAATTTTTAAACGCTGCAATAAGTTGCACAAAGTGCGACATCAAACTTTGCATTGGAGAGCAATGTGTGGATGTCATCACTGCTGCTCTTAAAGCACATAAATGCTAATTTTTCTTTTTATAATGTGCTTTTGTTTTTGTTAGAGAGATCGTTTGTTTATCTTCATTTTTGTCTGTTCTTTTAAAAATGAAAAACACACAAAAAAGGTAAAAAAGGTTAAAAAAATACATTTTTTTAAAAAATTGTTCCAAAAAAAAAAAAAACGGTTCTTACGGAACCACACCTACTGGTTAAAAAAAGAAAAATTACCTGAGTGATTGCATGAGAGTATGGACACTGTGTGGGTGATTGGAGAAATGCAAGTCTAGTGCATGGTTATTTTATAAATGTTTGGGTATTGGCAACGTGACTGAATGAGCTCATGGATAATAGCTGGGTAATTGGAGGAGTGCAAGAGTAGTGTCTAGGTGGTTAGAGGACTGCATGGGTAGTGCACAGGTGATTGTAGCAGTGGATGGTTAGTGCCTGGGTCATTGCATGAGTACATGGGCACTGACTGGATGATTAGAGTACTGCAAGGAGAGTGCATGGTGAATGTATAACTGCTTGGGTATTGGCGGAGTGATTGGATAAGTACATGGTACTGGCTGGGTGATTGGAGGAGTGCATGGGTACTGACAGGGTGATTGCTGGAGTGCATGGGTACTACCTGGGTAATTGAAGGAGTGAATGAGTAGTGTCTAGGTGATTAGAGGACTGCATGGGTAGTGCACAGGGGATTGTAGCAGTGCATGTGTTAGTGTCTGGGTCATTGCATGAGTACATGGGTACTGACTGGATGATTAGAGTACTGCAAGGAGAGTGCATGGTGAATTTATAAGTGCTTGGGTATTGGCGGAATGATTGGATAAGTGCATGGTACTGGCTGGGTGATTGAAGCAGTGCATTGGTAGTGACAGGGTGTTTGCTGGACTGCATGGGTACTACCTGGGTAATGTAAGGAGTGAATGAGTAGTGTCAAGGTGATTAGAGAACTGCATGGGTAGTGCACAGGGGATTGTAGCAGTGGATGGTTACTGCCTGGGTCATTGCATGAGTACATGGGTACTGACTGGATGATTAGAGTACTGCAAGGAGAGTGCATGGTGAATTTATAACTGCTTGGGTATTGGCGGAGTGATTGGATAAGTACATGGTACTGGCTGGGTGATTGGAGGAGTGCATGGGTAGTGACAGGGTGATTGCTGGAGTGCATGGGTAGTACCTGGGTAATTGAAGGAGTGAATGAGTAGTGTCTAGGTGGTTAGAGGTCTGCATGGGTAGTGCACAGGTGATTGTAGCAGTGGATGGTTACTGCCTGGGTCATTGCATGAGTACATGGGTACTGACTGGATGATTAGAGTACTGCAAGGAGAGTGCATGGTGAATTTATAAGTGCTTGGGTATTGGCGGAGTGATTGGATAAGTGCATGGTACTGGCTGGGTGATTGGAGCAGTGCATGGGTAGTGACAGGGTGTTTTGCTGGACTGCATGGGTACTACCTGGGTAATTGAAGGAGTGAATGAGTAGTGTCTAGGTGATTAGAAGACTGCATGGGTAGTGCACAGGGGATTGTAGCAGTGCATGTGTTAGTGCCTGGGTCATTGCATGAGTACATGGGTACTGACTGGATGATTAGAGTACTGCAAGGAGAGTGCATGGTGATTTTATAGCTGCTTGGGTATTGGTGGAGTGATTGGATAAGTACATGGTACTGGCTGGGTGATTGGAGGAGTGCATGGGTAGTGACAGGGCGATGGCTGGAGTGCATGGGTAGTGCTCAGGGAATTGTAGCAGTGCATGTGTTAGTGCCTGGGTCATTGCATGAGTACATGGGTAGTGACTGGATGATTAGAGTACTACAAGGAGAGTGCATGGTGAATTTTTTAAGTGCTTGGGTATTGGCGGAGTGATTGGATAAGTACATGGTACTGGCTGGGTGATTGGAGGAGTGCATGGGTACTGACAGGGTGATTGCTGGAGTGCATGGGTACTATCTGGGTAATTGAAGGAGTGAATGTGTAGTGTCTAGGTGATTAGAGGACTGCATGGGTAGTGCACAGGTGATTGTAGTACTGCATTGGTAGTGCTTGGGTTACTTAATGTTACCTTTTTTGAAGTAGATATGAAAGTCATTGAAACAATTTTTTTCAGTTCTTTTTTTATAATGTAAATTTAAAATATTTTCAAACTTTAGTATTAGGGTCTGTAAAAGAGAAGAAAAAATACTGTTATTACATATAATTTTATAGTTTTAAGAACACAACATAATTTTACAATTATTTAACATATTCAGTTTGCACTTTTTTGCTGTTTTCAGATTCTATTGAATTTCACCATACACAGTGATTTCAATGTTGATCATCATGTGACAGCGGGCAAAAAAATACAATCAATAAGATTGCTAAAAAAAACCAAATCTGTGTTCAAAATATTTACAAGAAACTCAACTATCTGTTTACATTTTCAAAAAAACCACCCGCAATAACATTGCATATAATACAAAGATCAAGTATATGAACTGCTTCTTTCAAAAATAATTTTCTAAATACAATATCAAAGAACAGAAACGATAATTGAAACCGTAATTGTTGACATCTTCCCTATAGGCCGAATGATGTTTCCGAAAACATTTGCATTGAGAATATCCAAAATAAACTCATTAATTCATGTTGACATCTTGCCAATAGGCCGAATGATGTTCTCAGAACTTTGGCATCAAAAATATTAGATATGAATTTGGTAATTCATAGGGCAACCGACATTTGAATTGTAAATGGGCATCATTACAATGTGTCCATCCTTTATTGCACTTTAAATACACAGTATAGTGTCCAGATGTTGTAGAAGGTCCATCGTGGAAAATAATTGCTACTGCTTTGTAATTTCTTCCTGAAATGGACAGTTGACTTGCCACAAAATCTTTAATTTTAGTTTCCAATTTTCTTCCATCTGCTCCACAACGTTGTAGCATTAAAATGACATATTGTCCAAATCTTTCTATAAATAATGTTGATAACATTTCAGATTTGCAGTGAGTGCATTCCATATTTTGATTAGCTGATTTTACTAATTTGTTAAAAGACACTGTTTTGCAATCTGGTATTGTCAAATATATGAATCTTTCAGTGTCTATTTCAGTGGTAGAAGAAAATGGACAATCTTCACATTTATGATCCCATCTGTAACGAAGTCCAAACAGATTTTCAATTTGTATTCCTTCATCTTCCAATACTGCAAGCATAAACATAAGAAATTCTTGAGCATCTTGCTGTACATTAAGTGTAAATTGTGAAGAACCAGATGTCGAATGCCAGAAGCACTTTGGATTTTAGTTTTATCGGTTGTCAAGTTTTCAAAAATAGAATGCAACAAAGAACAAAACCTTTTTTCTCGATTCTCCATAATTTGTTGTTGAAGATTTTCTAGAAAAAATATGACGTTCACAACTACATTAGCATAGCAGTTGATACCTGAACTATTTTCTAACTGATATCCTACAATATCTTCAACAGTGCGCCTTTTTTTTTTGTTTGGAACCTCAACATTCTCATGATTTGTTTTCTTATTTCCAACCTCACGACAGAGTTTCTTATATGTTCGTTTTGGACATACTATACGCTTTTCATATACAGGATATTCACCTAAATTGGGAGCATACAGTCTTCTTAACCGATTATACTCTCTTACACAATTTGCATCTGCACTAATCTTTCTCTCATCAAAATCAATCAAATACAATCCAGATAAAGTTCTGACTCGGGACAATGCAATATATGCCATGCCCTCTTTATACACGGTACTTCCAATGTTTACCAAAGCACTGTCTACACTTAAACCTTGAGATTTATGAATGGTCACCGCATATGCTAAAGAAGGAGGAAACTGTTTTCTACGAACATACAATCCTTTAACAAGCAAAAAACGAACAGCACAAGGTCCAATCTGTTTTACCTCTTCTATCTGATAAAATTTAATCTTCAAAAATTCAATTCCATCTCTATTTGGATAATTAACAAAATCAACAACTTTTCCCATTGCTCCATTTACTAAACCTTTTTCCACATCCAAATTACGCCGTAAAATTACCCTACAGTTTTCACATACATAAAAATTCTTTTCTAAGCCAGCAGTCTTAGATAGACTTTTCCAAAGAATCCAATTTTGTTTTCAATTACTCTGACAAAATAATCGTAATTCCTTCGTGTTCTATTTTATCAATGGCTTCCATTTTTATTATTTGTTGTTTTTCCAGCTTTAAAAGTTCTTGATTGAATGTAGAACACTCTCGCAGTGTTGGCATTAGGCAAATTATAGATTTCTTTTCTCCAATTTTTTGTATATTATTTCCGGAGCAACATTTTCATTTGGAAACAAGTTTGTAAGTAGCCGACTTTGCAAAGCTTCTTTACCATGTTCTCTCAATACACCAAGGGGGATATTCTCAAGAACGTGCAATAAACATCGCCAAAATAGGCTAACGCAATTTTTCATATCGACGTCTATCGCGGGAAAATAACTCCGTGTCAACGTCGTATTCTCAACACGGCGGTAACATGCAATAGTTTCCTGATAACACCTCAAATGTCCGCGATACAACTACCGCGACGGCGATAAAAAAGGAAACCCGAACGTGAAAAATGTTGCGATGGGCCCAACCGTGATAGAAAAATCGGCGACAAGCATCGCAAGGCTTGCAATTCCCACGTCAGGCAGGAAAAATCACCATAAAAGCTGCAAATAAAAAAATAAAAAAAAACATAACAACTGCGAAGCACAATGGAGGTAGCCGGAGCAAGTACAGAGGACAACCCGAACCCCACAAGCCCCACGGATGACCAGCCTGGGACCTCGGGGTCAGGGAAGGGCAAGGAGAAGAAGAGGAAAATGCGGTTCAGTCCGCAGGAAAACAGGATCCTGATAACGGAGGTGGTCGAACACCATCAACAACTGTTCGACACCTCCACTGTGTGATTGGCAACTAAAAATACAATATGGCAGTCCATCCAGGATAAGGTGAATGCAGTCGGAGTGCTGAGGAGGACAATGGAAGAGCTCAAGAGGCGCTGGAATGATGTGAAGCGCAAAACCAAGCTGAAACTCGCAAACAACCGCAAAGCAGCAATGCAGACTGGGGGTGGGAGTCCTGCGCCACAGGAGGGGCTGGATGAGATGGAGGAAATGGTGTCCACAGTCATCAGTGTGGAGACGGTGGCAGGAGTCGGGGGACTGGACACTGCTCAACATGACCTGACACAACAGCAACAGGGTGAGTAACCACCAGGGACTGGGGGGACGGGGGGAGATGGGCACAATGGCACACATGCACAATGAAGTATAGCACACTGCACAACCACAATGACTCTGGATCCTGTCCCTGATCTCCTTGCCATACTGCAGCACAGATAGAAACAGCAAGTAGTCCCCCGTCCACAATGTGCCCAGAGGGGGCCCTCCCCACACATCACCAATCTCACAACAAACCCATGCACATGTGCTGAACTCAGCAAAGCTGCGGATCCGTGAGCCCCACTGACAATGCAAGTGACACTGCATGACGATGAGCATGTCTGCAGGCCACTCATCATGACATGTTGCACCCCACGACACTGAGGTGGCTGAGTGTGGTCCACATCCGGAAAGGAGCAGGTCACACACTGACACATCCACGTGCACAAACAACCCCTGACGTTAACAAGACATCTGCGGACAAACCATGCCCAAGAGTCCCAACTCCCACCAAGAGCCCAATTTACCCAAGTATGCAACATCTCAGCACTGCATAAGCACAGAAGTCAAAGGCACACCGCCTGAAAGGGAGAAGGCCAAGCAAAGTCTGAGTTGCAGGGGCGACTCTCCCACAATGCAGCACACACACAAGAATCAGAGCACATCAACAATGACAACAATGTGGTACAAACTGCAACACATTCACAACAGAACGGAGGACATAACTGCTGCCGCTTGTGTGTAGAAACTGGCCAATCACATTTGGCATAGCAGGAAACTGTGGCATGATAATGGACAAGTACAACCCCACATCCCTGATGGTGCACAAATGTCCACTGTCCTGCTTCAAATAGGCAGCTCCTCCTAAACAGTCACAATGTACATTGTCATGCAGTCTGTTTGGAAATTTGGCCAATGCGTGAACATACATGGAACACACTGTTAAACTGCATCTCCCCTTTACATTGCAAAGGGAGAATCATCACCTCCTGCAGAGCAGACCGAACACCTCCTCACTGATGACGAGGAGGACCTCCCCACCTTCGACACTGACGCCCTCCAAGAGCTCATGGACAGTTTCCGCACCCCACCCCCAGGAGCAGGGCAGCCCAGCTGCATCGAGGAGACCCCACCCCCTGCACAGACCACACAGCAGGAAGCACCCACCACCCCGACCAACACATGGCATTTCAACGCCGTGTGTTGGAGGGCCAGAAGGAGATGGCTGAGCAGGTGAAGGTGGGGTTCGACCTCATGGCAGCCAAACTAGATGCCATCCATGGGTGTCTACGTCCCATCAGGGACCACTTACAGTCCCTAACGGACACCCACAGTCTGCTCCGTGCTCTCCAATGAGCCATGGCTGACATCGCTGGAGTCATGACTCGGAGACAAGAACACCTGTCTAGTCAGAGTGGCTCCACTGATCTCAGCCGGGAGTTGGGACACATGCGGAGGCTCATGGAGGACATGGTGCGGATGGAGGCGGAAAGGATGGCTGCCAAGGCTGCACATCAGCGACATGTAGCTGGGATCTTCCATGCCCTGCAGATCCTCATCATGGCATTGCTGCCACAAGGCCTGGTGCAGATGAATGCTGCTGCTCCTACACCATCCACATCTCCGCCCCCTGATGTGTCAGTGCCCCACAGTGCGGCAGACATTCCACCTCCGGCACCTGATGTGTCACTGCCACACAGTGCGGCCGACAATCCACCTCCAGCCCCTGATGTGTCAGTGCCACACAGTGCTGCAACCGTAACACCACCACCCACAGGTGAGGCACATCACACATCAGAGGACGATGATGTGGATGAGACTGCCGTTGTGATAATGAGGAAGCGGTAGCATTCATCTCCGCCATATGGCCTGTTTCAGCTTGGTTCGGCCCTTTGCATCATCACCTTCCAATGTCCCCCGATACACTCTGCGGCACTCACCTTGGACCTCGACATGGACTGCCATATTCTGTTTGGTTACCAATGACACAGCAATCAGACTGTGGACTGAACTCTTCCTCTTCCGATGAATTTGTCCTTCCTTAATGGACTCTGGCTGGCCTTCCACGGGGCAACAATGTCAAGTGAGGTGTGCATGGCCCTGTACTGCTCCTGCTGCAACACTCCACTGAATGTGAATAAAACATTCAAATTCACACAGATGTGTCATGTCTATGATCCTTCAAGTATGACAGTATGGATGAATGTAGGGTCACTGATTCCCCCTCACGTCCATTTTGCACATGTTGTGGGGCTTGGGTCACAGGGTGCAACATTGCTGATTGCGGTCCGGGTGGCGCAGACACTACAACGGAGACACACGCATTGGTTACTTCCTTGTCCAGGCCAGAACTGAACCACGCCCAGCGCCCCGGGCTCATTGTTCACACCCCTACGCTGGACTGGCATACCCCAGCCCCGCCCACTCCGCTTACGCTCACAGGGGGTGACGACACAGCTACATGTCCCAGGTCTTCCCTGTAGTGATCTGCTGGTCACTGGTCTAGTTGTCAGCATGCCACAGCCACTCCCTGAGGGCTGGTTTACACCCACACCACACCCATCCAGCACAGGCGTCACGGGACATGTGACCCTGCCAATAAAAGGGGCCCACCACAGCACATCCCCCACTGCCGGAGGTGACATGATGGCGTCCGCATCCACAGAACTCAATCATAAAGGGTCCATGACTTGCGTTGCACTGAGTTAGTGGCACCCGATGGCCTGGGTCCGGCACGGGCCTACCGCCACGTGGCGATGACTTGCGTTGCACTGAGTTAGTGGCACCCGATGGCCTGCATCTGGCACGGGCCTACTGCCATGTGGTGATGACTTGCGGTGCACAGAGTTAGGCCCACCTGAAGAGCTGAGCGGGTGTGCAGCATGCGATGATGCGTTGGCCTCGATACGGCGTCCAGCAAATCAAGACTCGATTTGAATTGTGAGCCCTGCTGGACCGCAGTGTACGCGCAGGCAGCAGTCAGCACACACATGACTCTGCGGTGCGGTGCCGCAGGGTGCTCTGGGGGCCTGTGGCGCGGAATCCAGCGATCGGCTGAGGAGGTTGCACCAGCACGTGGAGGGCCCTCTAGGAGACATGCCGGTGGCGGCAGGTGAGCATTGAGGCCTGGGTGCGCAGGGGCAGGCAGTCATCGCTGGGCGGCAGACCGGTCTGGGGACCAGGGCTGGGGTGCAGCAGGCGCACAGGATCGCGCAGGCACCACCGGTCATGGCGGCCGCCTCATGGCTGGGTCAGGGGCGCCGCCCTGGCAGACACGACCCTGCATGCGCTGACGAGATGTGCGTGGGTTGGCTTGGGACGTAGTCACCTTGTCTCCAGTGTGAATACAGCCATTGAATGTGGTTGGGCACGTGTGTAGGCCTATGGTCACGATATGGTGGACACAGAGACACACGCAGTAGTTACTGTGGTGGCCATCCCGGAACTGGACCACGCCCAGGGCCCTGGGCTATTCATTCGCGACATGCACCGGCCAAGGCCGCTCCGCTCAGGCTTACAGGGGGGACCACATGGCTTCATGTCCAAGGTCTTCCACACTGCCTGGGGTAACCTGTTTGCGTCCACTGTCCACTACACTGCAAACACCAGCAGTAGATGTCCACATGGACATGTCTGTGCTCTGCATACTGCAGTCTGCCAAGCACATCCCCGCCACACTTGGCATTGTGTCCTTTCTTATTGCTGGGTCACTTGCCTCCTTCGCACATTCTTGGTTCCCACCGCTCCCCCATTCTTCAATTGTGTGGCAGAGGGGCTCTGTCTTTGTGGATGGTTTGTCTACATGTCTGGCCCCTGTTACCACGGTTACTTGTGTTGTCGTGTCCGGTATTGGGCATGTTGGTTGGCATGTTGTATGTGATTATGTTACGTGTGCTCTCCCACAGTTGAGAGTTGTTGATTGTGGAGTTGAGGTGTGTGGTGTGTTCAGTTAGTACTTACCAATGAGCAGTGCATTGCCATAGGTGCCATCCTGGAAGCGCTGGTTGATGATGGACTGTCGGAGGATGTATGTATCATGCACACTGCCTGTGAAGTTGGCGACGACATTGGTGAACTGTTCCCGGTGGTCCACTATTGCCTGCACATTGATGGAATGCGTGTGCTTTCTGTAGCGGTAATTGTGTGCAGGGTCGGCAGGGGGCACAAGTGGTACATGTGTACAGTCAATTGCCCCCGACACGTGCGGTAAGGCAGCTATGGCGTAATTCCCTTGCATGGTCTCCAGCTGTTCATGCACAGCGTGGGGGAAGTGAAGGTGCAGGGGTATCAAGATGATACGAACCGTGATGTTTACAGGTATGATGAATCCTGCATAATGAGACCGTAACAGATGTTTGTGTGGTCGTAGCCTTCCTTTTCTTTCCTGCGGAGGTTACGAGCACACGGACTTCTGTTACAGTATATTTGGACTGGATTCATCATACCTGTATGCATTCCGGTTTGTCCGAGTGCAATACACTGTACCAGATTACGTTTTTGACTATGAGGACGCTTGACCATTGTCACCATTTCTCCAACAGGTTTCTGACTAATGATTTCGGGATATGGAATGGTATTGGGGAGTTCCCGCAGCATTTGCAGTTTATTGGATCCACACGTTGCCCTGGTGAAGTTCCCTGTTGGGAATGGAACGCGTTGGCTGAGCTTTTCGTCTTGTTGTTTATGTATTTGTAATAAAGTTCTGTTTTTCCACTACCATTGACTACTGAACTTCATGACCTGGGGGGGAGGGTCCGGGGGGTGGTTGCGGTGGGTGTTGTGGCCCTCTTGGGTCACCAGGCTGCATGATCATTGTCTCCATGGCATCTGTTGGTCTTCAGATGTGGTTCTAGGCTGGGCTCCCTTTCATACTGCAGGTTGTCGTCCTGCTTAACACCAGTAAAAGGCAGGTGTTGAATCCCTGCTGCTAACGCGCCTTATGGCCTGTTTTCGGATCGCATCGCAGATCTGGCTGGTCGTTGAGAATATCGCGAAGTGGTGTTTTCGTGTGTTTTTGCACGGGAACGCCTACTCTGCATCTCATTAGTGTTAGTTGTCGCTCTCATCCGTGGCGATGTGTTTTGCGGCAGCTATCGCAGGAGAACTGGTGATGTCGGCAGTTTGCACCAGCTTGTGAATAGGGCGATAAGTCTATCGCCACTTTTGCGGCGCTAAAGTGACGATAAATCGGCGATGGCTCCTTGAGAATATCCCCCCAATTCTTATATCTTGAAGAATGCTTCCATAATCTTCATCACTTGCCTGTCGCATATTTTTAATAAGTTCTTTGTATTCAAAATATGACCAAATGTTGACATTTCCAATACTTCCCAAAGATTTCCTGGTGTCTTCATGCACAAGTGTTTTAAAAACTGGTTCCCCTTTTACAGGAGTAAGTTGCAGTAGATCGCCGAAAACAATCACATGTTTTCCTCCAAATAGCACATCATAATCTCTTTTTAATATCTGCTGCATTCTTAAATGTACAAAGGCAAGCATTAAGTTTGAGACCATGCTCACCTCATCAATTATCAGATGTTTCATTTTCTTTAGTACTCTTGAAACTTCATAACAAGCTTCTCCAGATAGCTTGTGATATTCCAACTTGTTTTCATGTTCAACAGGAAGCATCAGTAAACGATGTAATGTAATCCCTTTAATGTTGTGTGCTGCTAACCCAGTTGGAGCAGTTACAACACAAGATAAATGTGATTCAGTGGTTTTCTGTAGATAACTGGTCAAAACTTTAATTAAGAAACTTTTTCCTGTACCAGCTTGACCACTGATATACATTCGAATAGGTTTAAATGATGCGCAGTTGCATTCTTTTTTTCATGAAGTAAACCATGGTCTATCTGTTGTGTAACTTGCTGATATATTTCTTTCTGTTCAATATTTAGTTGGTCTCCCAAGTTTCCCAACTCCATAATATCCTGTTGAGCTTGATGCATTGCCGTTTCTACTTTGCTCATGGCGATTGCTGCTTCATTTTCAAGAATTGGTTCTCCTAGTGGATCTTGACTCAGTGGAGCAGAACTTTGACAGTCTTGAGAACTGTCTCTAGCAATTTCAGCTGCAATAGTAGCTTCTTGTTGAATCTCTTCATTCAACATTTGTAGATAATTTTTAAAAACTGTGCATTCAATGCTATCTTTACATGCATTAAAAGAATCTTCATAGCACTGAAAATCTCCAAGTAATTCCATTTCAGTACGCCAAGGCTTAAAGAGTTGTAGAAGTGCTAAATAGTAAAATTCCCTTTTATCTGGAGTATCGCAACTCAGTTTCCTGTGATTAATGAGATTCCCTTTACTATGTTTCACCAAACATCCATCAGAACCAATCACTGCATATTTCTCTTCATTTATATTTTCTATAATATTTCTCTTAAAGCTGTAATATTGCAGTACTTCATAGAGACATATGTTTTCAAGATAGGGACTTCTTTTAGGATAGTGCGTATCCAACATGTTTGTTTTAACAATATCTGTGCTTTCTGGATCATTTAATGCTAAATATTCAATTTCTTGTACAGATTTCAATACATGATTTTGTGTTGCAGCAAGACCTAGACTTACCCAAATGATTCCTCTTGACTTTGAATATAAACTTGCAGAGGTCAACCGATCCGAACATTCGTAGGATCCAATCTCTCGATGGGACAGCATCTTCAAACTAAAGCTGTACAATTTGTTACTAAGAGTCTTCTCTTGTGAAATTTCTTCCCACATTTCTTTCAACTCCGTCTTTTCAGATTTTGTTATATATGACATAACATAGCGAGCAACAGCAATGGAATTATCTGCAACATACTGGATATCCATATTTGCATTCCACATCGACAAAATCACTGGATTGTAATCATTAATATACTTTGAATGTTCACTTCTTTTGAAATTGTTAGTATTTTTTGGAGATTTTCGAGTTATAGTATGCCTCACTGCTGACATGAAACTGTTGACTCTTCCTTTGGAAATTACTGGACGCAGAAATCCAAAACGACATTTTGTATAAAACTTTTCTTTTGACTTGTATTTCCATCGACAGTATTTGCCACATCGATGAGTTTGAAACTGTAAAACTTGTTGTCTTAAGGTATTTTCTTCTCCTGTTTTTGGAATACCACATGTAACATAGTCTTCAATGAAAGATAAAACAGTCTCATCTGAATCAGTTCCAAATTTAGGTGCATCCTTGATCCATAAAAGCATATGTATATGAGGAGCACCTCTAGCTTGGTACTCCTTTCTCCAAAAGAAATCAATAACTTCTCCAAGAGGTGGGTTGTTTTTATTGCAGATAAAAGACATCATAGCTTGAAACCTATGATTAAAATATCTGCACACATTTATAGGATCGAAGGAACACAGTTCTCCAGCTGTCTTGAATTCAATGTTTTTAATATTTGAATTTGCTTCACGAAGAAATTCAAGTAAATCGCCCCATGCGTATCCAGCACAGCTTAGCGTAACAAACCATGTAGGGGTTCCTAAGTTCCTTAACATACATTTAAGTTCTCCATGATGACGATACCAATACTCATTAGTACCACGTTAACACCATCCCGGTTTCCGGCTGCAGGGTAGGTCGCATACGAAGCGCTCTTCGAACGCTGGACCCAATTTGGTGTCCTTTACGACCGCCGGATACTGTTGCAGTCCTAACTAGACAACAGTATAGGTTATTGACCTGAGAGTGTGGTATGTAGTTTTTCACTTACCACTCTGTGTAGATAGCATTGACAATTGGTCCTGAAGAAGTGCCTTGATCCCCCTGACACACAGGGCACGAAACATGTTGACCGACCGAGAGTAGGGCACATACAGCTAGATACCTTGCATCTAGTTCACCGCCACTCTCTATATATTTTTTAACTAGGCAGTTTACCTTCCTGAATAAATCACTGTTAGGACTAACTGACCTATTTTAACTCACTTCCCTCCCACATCTACACTTACTAGGCCCCTCACCCCCACTGCACCCAACGGCAGGAACAAAAGATCCCCGCTAAAGAGCCCCGTACTGGGTGCCCGTCAGGTATTGCAGCGCCGACCTGACGAGGGGCAGGCTCATATGATGAAGCATGACACCTAGCTTGCTAGGTGTGTGAGAGCCCTAGTTCCGAAAAGGGATCTCCCTTTCACCTTCAGTGTGGGTCCACCACCATCCCCACCCCTAGTATCTCCCTGTTCTTTCACTTGGACTCAGAGGAACTCCATATCCTTCGTGCATATACCACGTTGACACGCCATGAAATTAATCAATTGAGATTCTAAATGATCGTCTCTCTGTTGTACTTTGTCCATGAATTCCTTTGCAGAAACATGTTGAAGATGAACTCCTGTTTTTAATATATGGTTCACTGCATATGAAAGTCCAGACAAGTCACTTTCAAACAAAAGATGAAATATATATGGAATACATTGTCGAAATATTGGATCTTCTGAGTACAATCTTGTTTTACGATATTCTGACGCTGGAATCTGTACTGGTCGTTCATCATATCGTCCACCTTTTCCAGTGGGGAAGAGCTGTGGAAAACAACGAGCTTCCAAACTTCTTTCCCAAACACTCATGGGAGTTCCCTTCGCTTTCTTCATTTGGAATAATTCAATAGTATTTCCAATCACTTCCTTTGAATGTAAAGGATGTACACTATAATGTTCATAAATTTCTTCACTTTTGGAGACGTCCACTTTCTCAATTTGGCCACTTGAAATTTCGCTATCATCTCCTAAAACTATTTCTTCTTCTTCTTCCACATACACATTTTTGTAATAAAGATTGTTTTTTATGAGATATAACGTAGCCTTTTGCACTTTGCTGACATCTACTAATTCTTGCCATATTTTCCGACTCTTCGTAGGAACACCATTAACTAGAATAACTACAGGTTCAGTTTCCTCTTTCTCTACACCAATAGTTTCAATATTTTTCTTTAAATCTAAAGGTAAATACACAACTCTTCCTTTTAATTCTCTTTGTAAATCTGTGGGAGGCAACTTACCTGTTTTAAGCTCCATACGAACAATAGCCTGAAACGGGTGCACAGATTGAATCAGAATGGACTCATACGTATTTAAATCTACCAGTTCTGGAGGAATAGCTACCAACTCTAGGTTATTAATTACAGCTCTAGCTGGCATTTTGTTCTCCTCTAATTTGGTATAACAATATTTACAAATACGTTGATCACTACCCAACTCAAAGCAATCTTCCACCAACAAATAAGCTCCAAATTCCTTCCACTTATCATTGTTTTCTTTTTCACTTTTTAAATACAGATCAACATTCCTAGTTTGATTTCTATAGTGAGTACGTCGACAACAAATACAAACATAGGGGCCGATTATGATCGCCACCGCCCGCATGGCGGTGGCGATCCGCCCGCCATTTACGTCCGTCCGCCACCAAATTCCCCCCGCCATATTACCATGGCGGAGGGGACACCGGCGGACGGAAAGACCGTCCGCATGTTTTCAGCCCGGCCGATCAGTCGACCGGGCGGAAAAGGGATTAATATGGTGGCGGTGTCTGCAAGACACCGCCATCCACATTATGATGCCGGCGGTGATGAGCCTTTCCATGGCGGCATCGCCGCCATGGAAAGGCTCGCGGTCCCTGACATTGGGGGCCCGTAGCGGGCCCCCAGGTATTTTGGGGGGTGGGGGGTGCACATGGGGGTACCTAGGGTACCCCCTGCATCTGCATGCACAAGGTGGCAGGCACCGCGCGGTGCCTGTCACGTTGTGCATGCAGATGCACAACATGCATTTCCAGCACTGTGGCGGGCGGTGTTGTGAGCACCGCCCGCCACAATGCTGGAAATGGGGATGCCACCGCCACCGTGGCGGTGGCATCCTAATCACATGTGCGGGACCGCCGCACACATAGCGGGCGGTCCCATTTACCGGGGCGATGGCGGGCGGACAAAGTCCGCCCGCCATCATAATCGGCCCCTTAGTTTGGTCTTTCACAACAAATTACCTTAAACTTCGTAATTTCTTCTTCAAACTTCTCAGTACTACTATCTTCCACCTCTTCTTCAACACCTACACTTATCAAACTATCAATTTCTCTACACTCCTGTTCAGGACCAAAGAAACAAAACTCTATATCATCACAAACTTTTTTTACATCTGATACTGACCCATGCAAAAGAGCAGTGTTTAAGTCACTTAAAATTATTGCAGGACTTTTTACATAGTACAATCTTCTTACTAACTTCCGCATTGCAGAGTGATGTACTGCTAACATTCTCAAATGATGAAAAACACTTTGACACACTTTTATAGAAAGACAAGCCAGAGAATGACCTTGCAAGCCAGTATTTTTTCTCACTTTGCAAGGATCTAGTCCTTGCAACATCTTAATCTTTTGTTTAATACTTTTTTTAGTATACTCTCGTAACAAATTTCGTAAAACATCAATAGACTCCTGTCGTATACTACAAATACTACTACAATCCCATGTATACACTGGAGCTTGTGTACGTCTCCCTTGAACTTCTTCAGCTATCACTTCTTCCACATTTCTAGGAACCAGCTTTTCTTTGTCAATTGCACAACCGTTCTTCACTTCATAAGCACGACCACTGGTATCAACTGCGTGAGCTAATGTATTGGTTTGAAAATAGCTCTCTTCATTAAAAAATGGTTCTGAACTAGAAGTATGCTTCCATTCACCCCAAATTTTTTTACAAAAGTTAGTTCTGTTGATTAGTCTTTTCCCTTTAGTTCGTTCTTCATAGAATGCATTGGTTTATCTAATGTTCGCATTCTTTTTAAAACTAAAATGAACAATCTTCTTTTCAATTCAAAAGCCTTTTCGACTATACTTTCAATCTTTTTTTCGTTTTATAAAATGCAGATCTTCTTTTATATTTCTTGCCATGTTTCAACAAATTTTGTAGTACTCTACTTTTATACATACGTTTCCTAATTTCATAAAATTGTTTCTTTCTTCTTTCAACATAGATTTTTTTCTCATTTCCTGAACTTCTATTAATTTGTCTTTTTTTCATTTCATTCTTTTTCATTCTACAAGTATTCTTTCTATTTTCATCATTTCCAAAATCCTTTCCTCTCCTTGAAATTCTTTTAATAAATTCCTTTGTTCTCTTACCACAAGACTTTTTCTTTTTTGCCACATGTTGTAGTTCATCTAATTCATGCGTTTCTTTCTCCTTTAAATAGTACTGTTTTCTTTGTTGTTTTTTTCCTTTGCGCTTTTCTTGTCATGGTTATTCTTTCTTAATAATAATGCAGAATATCTGAAAAAAGAATTTTAAAAATAATTTTCTATTATTAAAATAATTATATACATATATACTTATCTATTACTAAAGAAACACTTTCTATTTTAAAAGCTACAAAGAAATGCATATATGGTTATCTTATTATGGTTACAAGTACACCTGAGCTGCACAATAAGTGAAGAGAGGTCCAGAAAAAAAATACAACAGTAATATCTGAATGATTAGAGCATTACATATCTAGTGCATGTATCATTATAAGACTGCATGGCGACTACTTTGGTGTTTTTATAACTGTATGAGAGGGGTGCAGAAATTTGCAAGAGAGGTCATAGAAAGAAGCAACAGAAGTGCAAAAGAATCAACAGAGGTGCAAAAAGAGCCAAATAAGGTACAGAAAGAGGAAACAGGTAAGCAGAGTAAGGCAAGAGAGGTGCAGAAAGAGGGAAGAGGGGTGCAAAGAAAGGGAAGAGCGATATAGAAAATTGAAACAGAGGTGCAGGAAGAAGGCAGATCAGTGCAGAAAGAACCAACAGAGGTGTAGAAAGAGGGAAGAGAGTTGCAGAAGCAGGCAAAAGATATACAGAAAGGAGGAACAGGTGGGCAGAGTGAGGCAAGAGAGGTGCAGAAAGGAGGAAGACAGGTGCAGAAAAACGGAAAAAGAACTGAAGAAATTTTGTACAGAGGTGCAGGAAGAAGATAGAGCAGTGCAGAAAGAACCAACATAGGTGCACAAACAGGCAAGAGCGGTACAGAAAAAGGCAAGTGAAGAGCAGAATGAAGCAAAAGAGGTGCAGCAAGAAGTATCAGAGGTGGAAAATAGGTAACAGCACTACAGAAAGGGGTAAGATAGGTGCCGAAAAAGGCAACACAGTTACAGAAACAGGCAAGTAAAGTGCAGAAGGATACAAGAGAACTGCAGAAACAGACAATATAGGTGGAAAAAAGGCAAGCAAGGTACTGCATGGTGAGTATTTGGGTGTTTTTATAACTGCATGAGAGTTGGGCCTAGTAAAAAATGAAGCAGCATACTATTACATAACTCAACTATAAGTGTCTCCAAATTGTTAAAAGCACACATACATATCTCTCTATGGTATCAAACCATGATGATATGTAAAAGAAATATGTATACAATATTTCTGAAACATGTTGAAACCTAGAAACTAAGACACGTAATACACCTCACTAAGTAATTCCAACACTCAATGGGTAGTCCTTGTGTAATTGTATGACTGCAAGGGTACTCTCTGGGTAAGTACAGGACAACTTGAAAAGTGACTGGCTAATTTGATGAGTGCAAACATACACATTCAGTGCATGGATAACTGTATAAATAGCAGTTGAAGGGATTCATCAGTCATTGGGTACTGCCTAGGTGAATACATGAATGCAACAGAAAGGCATGGGTGATTTGACGACTGCAAGGGTAGTGTGTAGGTAAAGAGATGACTGCACAGCAACAGCCTGCATGATTGCATAACTGTATTGGTACTACGTAACTAGACCCCGAGTGATTCCTAGCCTGCAAGGGTAATATCTGGGGGATTACTGAAGTAGATAGCAAGTGAGTGGGTGATTTCATAATTTCTTCTGAACCGCCTGGCTGATTACCGAACTAGTAAGATACTGCCTGAGTCATTACTGGTGTGGAAAGGTAGTGACTGGATGAATTTAAAACTACATGACTAGTGCCTGAGTGATTACATAAGTACAAGAAAAGCGCGTATGTGATTAAAACAGTTCCAGGTGAATTAAAGGAGTCATAGGTAACACATCAGCGATTGCATGACTGCAGGGATAATGGCTGGGAATTTACATGACTACATAGCAAGTGACTAAGTGATTTTATAAGTGCATGGGTACTTCTTGGGTGATTGCAGGACTACTGAGGAGGAGCCTGAGTAAATAAAAGACTGGAAAAGTAGTGCCGGGGTGATTTCATAACTGCATGACTACTGGCTGAGTGATTAGAAGAGTACAAAACTGGTGCCTCCGTGATTCAAGAAGTGCAACAGCAGTGCCTGGGTGATTATATAACTACATGAGTTATACCTTAGTGATTGCATAAGTGCATAGATAGTGCCTAAATGATTGCATCAGTGCTGAAGTAATGCCTGAGTGATTACAGCACTGCATATGTAGCGCCTGCATCATTGTAAGAGTGCATGGTGAGTATTTGGGTGTTTTTATAAGTGCATGACAGTTCGGCCTACTCAAAAAGAAAGCAGCACACTATTACATAACTCAACTATAAGTCACTGGGTAAGTGCAGGACAACTTGAAAAGTGACTGGCTAGTTTCATGAGTGCAAACATACACATTCAGTGCATGGATAACTGTATAAATAGCAGTTGAAGGGATTCATCAGTCATTGAGTACTGCCTAGGTGAATACATGAATGCAACAGAAAGGCATGGGTGATTTGACGGCTGCAAGGGTAGTGTGTAGGTAAAGAGATGACTGCACAGCAACAGACTGCATGATTGCATAACTGTAGGGGTACTACGTAACTAGACCCCGAGTGATTCCTCGCCTGCAAGGGTAATATCTGGGGGATTACTGAAGTAGATAGTAAGTGAGTGGGTGATTTCATAAGTTCTTCTGAACCGCCTGGCTGATTACCGAACTAGTAAGATACTGCCTGAGTCATTACTGGTGTGGAAAGGTAGTGACTGGATTAATTTAAAACTACATGACTAGTGGCTGAGTGATTACATAAGTACAAGAAAAGTGCGTATGTGATTGAAACAGTTACAGGTGAATTAAAGGAGTACACAGGTAACACATCAGCGATTGCATGACTGCAGGGATAACGGCTGGGAATTTACATGACTACATAGCAAGTGACTAAGTGATTTTATAAGTGCATGGGTACTTCTTGGGTGACTGCAGGACTACTGAGGTGGAGCCTGAGTAAATAAAAGACTGGAAAAGTAGTGCCGGGGTGATTTCATAACAGCATGACTACTGGCTGAGTGATTATAAGAGTACAAAACTGGTGCCTCCGTGATTCAAGAAGTGCAACAGTAGTGCCTGGGTGATTATATAACTACATGAGTTATACCTTAGTGATTGCATAAGTGCATAGATAGTGCCTAAATGATTGCATCAGTGCTGAAGTAATGCCTGAGTGATTACAGCACTGCATATGTAGCGCCTGCATCATTGTAAGAGTGCATGGTGAGTATTTGGGTGTTTTTATAAGTGCATGACAGTTCGGCCTACTCAAAAAGAAAGCAGCACACTATTACATAAGTCAACTATAAGTCACTGGGTAAGTGCAGGACAACTTGAAAAGTGACTGGCTAGTTTCATGAGTGCAAACATACACATTCAGTGCATGGATAACTGTATAAATAGCAGTTGAAGGGATTCATCAGTCATTGAGTACTGCCTAGGTGAATACATGAATGCAACAGAAAGGCATGGGTGATTTGATGACTGCAAGGGTAGTGTGTAGGTAAAGAGATGACTGCACAGCAACAGACTGCATGATTGCATAACTGTAGGGGTACTACGTAACTAGACCCCGAGTGATTCCTCGCCTGCAAGGGTAATATCTGGGGGATTACTGAAGTAGATAGTAAGTGAGTGGGTGATTTCATAAGTTCTTCTGAACCGCCTGGCTGATTACCGAACTAGTAAGATACTGCCTGAGTCATTACTGGTGTGGAAAGGTAGTGACTGGATTAATTTAAAACTACATGACTAGTGGCTGAGTGATTACATAAGTACAAGAAAAGTGCGTATGTGATTGAAACAGTTACAGGTGAATTAAAGGAGTACACAGGTAACACATCAGCGATTGCATGACTGCAGGGATAACGGCTGGGAATTTACATGACTACATAGCAAGTGACTAAGTGATTTTATAAGTGCATGGGTACTTCTTGGGTGACTGCAGGACTACTGAGGTGGAGCCTGAGTAAATAAAAGACTGGAAAAGTAGTGCCGGGGTGATTTCATAACAGCATGACTACTGGCTGAGTGATTATAAGAGTACAAAACTGGTGCCTCCGTGATTCAAGGAGTGCAACAGTAGTGCCTGGGTGATTATATAACTACATGAGTTATACCTTAGTGATTGCATAAGTGCATAGATAGTGCCCAAATGATTGCATCAGTGCTGAAGTAATGCCTGAGTGATTACAGCACTGCATATGTAGCGCCTGCATCATTGTAAAAGTGCATGGTGAGTATTTGGGTGTTTTTATAAGTGCATGACATTTCGGCCTACTCTAAAAGAAAGCAGCACACTATTACATAAGTCAACTATAAGTCACTGGGTAAGTGCAGGACAACTTGAAAAGTGACGGGCTAATTTCATGAGTGCAAACATACACATTCAGTGCATGGATAACTGTATAAATAGCAGTTGAAGGGATTCATCAGTCATTGAGTACTGCCTAGGTGAATACATGAATGCAACAGAAAGGCATGGGTGATTTGATGACTGCAAGGGTAGTGTGTAGGTAAAGAGATGACTGCACAGCAACAGACTGCATGATTGCATAACTGTAGGGGTACTACGTAACTAGACCCCGAATGATTCCTGGCCTGCAAGGGTAATATCTGTGGGATTACTGAAGTAGATAGCAAGTGAGTGGGTGATTTCATAAGTTCTTCTGAACCGCCTGGCTGATTACCGAACTAGTAAGATACTGCCTGAGTCATTACTGGTGTGGAAAGGTAGTGACTGGATGAATTTAAAACTATATGACTAGTGGCTGAGTGATTACATAAGTACAAGAAAAGTGCGTATGTGATTGAAACAGTTCCAGGTGAATTAAAGGAGTACACAGGTAACACATCAGCGATTGCATGACTGCAGGGATAATGGCTGGGAATTTACATGACTACATAGCAAGTGACTGAGTGATTTTATAAGTGCATGGGTACTTCTTGGGTGATTGCAGGACTACTGAGGTGGAGTTCTCCATGATGACGATACCAATACTCATTAGTACCACGTTGACACCATCCCGGTTTCCGGCGGCAGGGTAGGTCGCATACGAAGCGCATACGAAGCGCTCTTCGAACGCTGGACCCAATTTGGTGTCCTTTACGACCACCGGATACTGTTGCAGTCCTAACTAGACAACAGTATAGGTTATTGACCTGAGAGTGTGGTATGTAGTTTTTCACTTACCACTCTGTGTAGATAGCATTGACAATTGGTCCTGAAGAAGTGCCTTGATCCCCCTGACACACAGGGCACGAAACATGTTGACCGACCGAGAGTAGGGCACATACAGCTAGATACCTTGCATCTAGTTCACCGCCACTCTCTATATATTTTTTAACTAGGCAGTTTACCTTCCTGAATAAATCACTGTTAGGACTAACTGACCTATTTTAACTCACTTCCCTCCCACATCTACACTTACTAGGCCCCTCACCCCCACTGCACCCAACGGCAGGAACAAAAGATCCCCGCTAAAGAGCCCCGTACTGGGTGCCCGTCAGGTATTGCAGCGCCGACCTGACGAGGGGCAGGCTCATATGATGAAGCATGACACCTAGCTTGCTAGGTGTGTGAGAGCCCTAGTTCCGAAAAGGGGATCTCCCCTTTCACCTTCAGTGTGGGTCCACCACCATCCCCACCCCTAGTATCTCCCTGTTCTTTCACTTGGACTCAGAGGAACTCCATATCCTTCGTGCATATACCACATTGACACGCCATGAAATTAATCAATTGAGATTCTAAATGATCGTCTCTCTGTTGTACTTTGTCCATGAATTCCTTTGCAGAAACATGTTGAAGATGAACTCCTGTTTTTAATATATGGTTCACTACATATGAAAGTCCAGACAAGTCACTTTCAAACAAAAGATGAAATATATATGGAATACATTGTCGAAATATTGGATCTTCTGAGTACAATCTTGTTTTACGATATTCTGACGCTGGAATCTGTACTGGTCGTTCATCATATCGTCCACCTTTTCCAGTGGGGAAGAGCTGTGGAAAACAACGAGCTTCCAAACTTCTTTCCCAAACACTCATGGGAGTTCCCTTCGCTTTCTTCATTTGGAATAATTCAATAGTATTTCCAATCACTTCCTTTGAATGTAAAGGATGTACACTATAATGTTCATAAATTTCTTCACTTTTGGAGACGTCCACTTTCTCAATTTGGCCACTTGAAATTTCGCTATCATCTCCTAAAACTATTTCTTCTTCTTCTTCCACATACACATTTTTGTAATAAAGATTGTTTTTTATGAGATATAACGTAGCCTTTTGCACTTTGCTGACATCTACTAATTCTTGCCATATTTTCCGACTCTTCGTAGGAACACCATTAACTAGAATAACTACAGGTTCAGTTTCCTCTTTCTCTACACCAATAGTTTCAATATTTTTCTTTAAATCTAAAGGTAAATACACAACTCTTCCTTTTAATTCTCTTTGTAAATCTGTGGGAGGCAACTTACCTGTTTTAAGCTCCATACGAACAATAGCCTGAAACGGGTGCACAGATTGAATCAGAATGGACTCATACGTATTTAAATCTACCAGTTCTGGAGGAATAGCTACCAACTCTAGGTTATTAATTACAGCTCTAGCTGGCATTTTGTTCTCCTCTAATTTGGTATAACAATATTTACAAATACGTTGATCACTACCCAACTCAAAGCAATCTTCCACCAACAAATAAGCTCCAAATTCCTTCCACTTATCATTGTTTTCTTTTTCACTTTTTAAATACAGATCAACATTCCTAGTTTGATTTCTATAGTGAGTACGTCGACAACAAATACAAACATAGGGGCCGATTATGATCGCCACCGCCCGCATGGCGGTGGCGATCCGCCCGCCATTTACGTCCGTCCGCCACCAAATTCCCCCGCCATATTACCATGGCGGAGGGGACACCGGCGGACGGAAAGACCGTCCGCATGTTTTCCAGCCCGGCCGATCAGTCGACCGGGCGGAAAAGGATTAATATGGTGGCGGTGTCTGCAAGACACCGCCATCCACATTATGATGCCGGCGGTGATGAGCCTTTCCATGGCGGCATCGCCGCCATGGATAGGCTCGCGGTCCCTGACATTGGGGGCCCGTAGCGGGCCCCCAGGTATTTTGGGGGGTGGGGGTGCACATGGGGGGTACCTATGGTACCCCCTGCATCTGCATGCACAAGGTGGCAGGCACCGCGCGGTGCCTGTCACGTTGTGCATGCAGATGCACAACATGCATTTCCAGCACTGTGGCGGGCGGTGTTGTGAGCACCGCCCGCCACAATGCTGGAAATGGGGGATGCCACCGCCACCGTGGCGGTGGCATCCTAATCACATGTGCGGGACCGCCGCACACATAGCGGGCGGTCTCATTTACCGGGGCGATGGCGGGCGGACAAAGTCCGCCCGCCATCATAATCGGCCCCTTAGTTTGGTCTTTCACAACAAATTACCTTAAACTTCGTAATTTCTTCTTCAAACTTCTCAGTACTACTATCTTCCACCTCTTCTTCAACACCTACACTTATCAAACTATCAATTTCTCTACACTCCTGTTCAGGACCAAAGAAACAAAACTCTATATCATCACAAACTTTTTTTACATCTGATACTGACCCATGCAAAAGAGCAGTGTTTAAGTCACTTAAAATTATTGCAGGACTTTTTACATAGTACAATCTTCTTACTAACTTCCGCATTGCAGAGTGATGTACTGCTAACATTCTCAAATGATGAAAAACACTTTGACACACTTTTATAGAAAGACAAGCCAGAGAATGACCTTGCAAGCCAGTATTTTTTCTCACTTTGCAAGGATCTAGTCCTTGCAACATCTTAATCTTTTGTTTAATACTTTTTTTAGTATACTCTCGTAACAAATTTCGTAAAACATCAATAGACTCCTGTCGTATACTACAAATACTACTACAATCCCATGTATACACTGGAGCTTGTGTACGTCTCCCTTGAACTTCTTCAGCTATCACTTCTTCCACATTTCTAGGAACCAGCTTTTCTTTGTCAATTGCACAACCGTTCTTCACTTCATAAGCACGACCACTGGTATCAACTGCGTGAGCTAATGTATTGGTTTGAAAATAGCTCTCTTCATTAAAAAATGGTTCTGAACTAGAAGTATGCTTCCATTCACCCCAAATTTTTTTACAAAAGTTAGTTCTGTTGATTAGTCTTTTCCCTTTAGTTCGTTCTTCATAGAATGCATTGGTTTATCTAATGTTCGCATTCTTTTTAAAACTAAAATGAACAATCTTCTTTTCAATTCAAAAGCCTTTTCGACTATACTTTCAATCTTTTTTTCGTTTTATAAAATGCAGATCTTCTTTTATATTTCTTGCCATGTTTCAACAAATTTTGTAGTACTCTACTTTTATACATACGTTTCCTAATTTCATAAAATTGTTTCTTTCTTCTTTCAACATAGATTTTTTTCTCATTTCCTGAATTTCTATTAATTTGTCTTTTTTTCATTTCATTCTTTTTCATTCTACAAGTATTCTTTCTATTTTCATCATTTCCAAAATCCTTTCCTCTCCTTGAAATTCTTTTAATAAATTCCTTTGTTCTCTTACCACAAGACTTTTTCTTTTTTGCCACATGTTGTAGTTCATCTAATTCATGCGTTTCTTTCTCCTTTAAATAGTACTGTTTTCTTTTTTGTTTTTTCCTTTGCGCTTTTCTTGTCATGGTTATTCTTTCTTAATAATAATGCAGAATATCTGAAAAAAGAATTTTAAAAATAATTTTCTATTATTAAAATAATTATATACATATATACTTATCTATTACTAAAGAAACACTTTCTATTTTAAAAGCTACAAAGAAATGCATATATGGTTATCTTATTATGGTAACAAGTACACCTGAGCTGCACAATAAGTGAAGAGAGGTCCAGAAAAAAAATACAACAGTAATATCTGAATGATTAGAGCATTACATATCTAGTGCATGTATCATTATAAGACTGCATGGCGACTACTTTGGTGTTTTTATAACTGTATGAGAGGGGTGCAGAAATTTGCAAGAGAGGTCATAGAAAGAAGCAACAGAAGTGCAAAAGAATCAACAGAGGTGCAAAAAGAGCCAAATAAGGTACAGAAAGAGGAAACAGGTAAGCAGAGTAAGGCAAGAGAGGTGCAGAAAGAGGGAAGAAGGGTGCAAAGAAAGGGAAGAGCGATATAGAAAATTGAAACAGAGGTGCAGGAAGAAGGCAGATCAGTGCAGAAAGAACCAACAGAGGTGTAGAAAGAGGGAAGAGAGTTGCAGAAGCAGGCAAAAGATATACAGAAAGGAGGAACAGGTGGGCAGAGTGAGGCAAGAGAGGTGCAGAAAGGAGGAAGACAGGTGCAGAAAAACGGAAAAAGAACTGAAGAAATTTTGTACAGAGGTGCAGGAAGAAGATAGAGCAGTGCAGAAAGAACCAACATAGGTGCACAAACAGGCAAGAGCGGTACAGAAAAAGGCAAGTGAAGAGCAGAATGAAGCAAAAGAGGTGCAGCAAGAAGTATCAGAGGTGGAAAATAGGTAACAGCACTACAGAAAGGGGTAAGATAGGTGCCGAAAAAGGCAACACAGTTACAGAAACAGGCAAGTAAAGTGCAGATGGATACAAGAGAACTGCAGAAACAGACAATATAGGTGGAAAAAAGGCAAGTAAGGTACTGCATGGTGAGTATTTGGGTGTTTTTATAACTGCATGAGAGTTGGGCCTAGTAAAAAATGAAGCAGCATACTATTACATAACTCAACTATAAGTGTCTCCAAATTGTTAAAAGCACACATACATATCTCTCTATGGTATCAAACCATGATGATATGTAAAAGAAATATGTATACAATATTTCTGAAACATGTTGAAACCTAGAAACTAAGACACGTAATACACCTCACTAAGTAATTCCAACACTCAATGGGTAGTCCTTGTGTAATTGTATGACTGCAAGGGTACTCTCTGGGTAAGTACAGGACAACTTGAAAAGTGACTGGCTAATTTGATGAGTGCAAACATACACATTCAGTGCATGGATAACTGTATAAATAGCAGTTGAAGGGATTCATCAGTCATTGAGTACTGCCTAGGTGAATACATGAATGCAACAGAAAGGCATGGGTGATTTGACGACTGCAAGGGTAGTGTGTAGGTAAAGAGATGACTGCACAGCAACAGCCTGCATGATTGCATAACTGTATTGGTACTACGTAACTAGACCCCGAGTGATTCCTAGCCTGCAAGGGTAATATCTGGGGGATTACTGAAGTAGATAGCAAGTGAGTGGGTGATTTCATAATTTCTTCTGAACCGCCTGGCTGATTACCGAACTAGTAAGATACTGCCTGAGTCATTACTGGTGTGGAAAGGTAGTGACTGGATGAATTTAAAACTACATGACTAGTGCCTGAGTGATTACATAAGTACAAGAAAAGCGCGTATGTGATTAAAACAGTTCCAGGTGAATTAAAGGAGTCATAGGTAACACATCAGCGATTGCATGACTGCAGGGATAATGGCTGGGAATTTACATGACTACATAGCAAGTGACTGAGTGATTTTATAAGTGCATGGGTACTTCTTGGGTGATTGCAGGACTACTGAGGAGGAGCCTGAGTAAATAAAAGACTGGAAAAGTAGTGCCGGGGTGATTTCATAACTGCATGACTACTGGCTGAGTGATTAGAAGAGTACAAAACTGGTGCCTCCGTGATTCAAGAAGTGCAACAGTAGTGCCTGGGTGATTATATAACTACATGAGTTATACCTTAGTGATTGCATAAGTGCATAGATAGTGCCTAAATGATTGCATCAGTGCTGAAGTAATGCCTGAGTGATTA
The DNA here is from genome assembly GCA_963921515.1 of Calotriton arnoldi. Taxonomy (NCBI): domain Eukaryota; kingdom Metazoa; phylum Chordata; class Amphibia; order Caudata; family Salamandridae; genus Calotriton; species Calotriton arnoldi. The sequence goes on from CAWUFW010011369.1 coordinate 118,116, forward strand.
CAGCACTGCATATGTAGCGCCTGCATCATTGTAAGAGTGCATGGTGAGTATTTGGGTGTTTTTATAAGTGCATGACAGTTCGGCCTACTCAAAAAGAAAGCAGCACACTATTACATAAGTCAACTATAAGTCACTGGGTAAGTGCAGGACAACTTGAAAAGTGACTGGCTAATTTCATGAGTGCAAACATACACATTCAGTGCATGGATAACTGTATAAATAGCAGTTGAAGGGATTCATCAGTCATTGAGTACTGCCTAGGTGAATACATGAATGCAACAGAAAGGCATGGGTGATTTGATGACTGCAAGGGTAGTGTGTAGGTAAAGAGATGACTGCACAGCAACAGACTGCATGATTGCATAACTGTAGGGGTACTACGTAACTAGACCCCGAATGATTCCTGGCCTGCAAGGGTAATATCTGTGGGATTACTGAAGTAGATAGCAAGTGAGTGGGTGATTTCATAAGTTCTTCTGAACCGCCTGGCTGATTACCGAACTAGTAAGATACTGCCTGAGTCATTACTGGTGTGGAAAGGTAGTGACTGGATGAATTTAAAACTATATGACTAGTGGCTGAGTGATTACATAAGTACAAGAAAAGTGCGTATGTGATTGAAACAGTTCCAGGTGAATTAAAGGAGTACACAGGTAACACATCAGCGATTGCATGACTGCAGGGATAATGGCTGGGAATTTACATGACTACATAGCAAGTGACTGAGTGATTTTATAAGTGCATGGGTACTTCTTGGGTGATTGCAGGACTACTGAGGTGGAGCCTGAGTAAATAAAAGACTGGAAAAGTAGTGCCGGGGTGATTTCATAACAGCATGACTACTGGCTGAGTGATTATAAGAGTACAAAACTGGTGCCTCCGTGATTCAAGGAGTGCAACAGTAGTGCCTGGGTGATTATATAACTACATGAGTTATACCTTAGTGATTGCATAAGTGCATAGATAGTGCCCAAATGATTGCATCAGTGCTGAAGTAATGCCTGAGTGATTACAGCACTGCATATGTAGCGCCTGCATCATTGTAAAAGTGCATGGTGAGTATTTGGGTGTTTTTATAAGTGCATGACAGTTCGGCCTACTCAAAAAGAAAGCAGCACACTATTACATAAGTCAACTATAAGTCACTGGGTAAGTGCAGGACAACTTGAAAAGTGACTGGCTAATTTCATGAGTGCAAACATACACATTTAGTGCATGGATAACTGTATAAATAGCAGTTGAAGGGATTCATCAGTCATTGAGTACTGCCTAGGTGAATACATGAATGCAACAGAAAGGCATGGGTGATTTGACGGCTGCAAGGGTAGTGTGTAGGTAAAGAGATGACTGCACAGCAACAGCCTGCATGATTGCATAACTGTAAGGGTACTACGTAACTAGACCCCGAGTGATTCCTAGCCTGCAAGGGTAATATCTGGGGGATTACTGAAGTAGATAGTAAGTGAGTGGGTGATTTCATAAGTTCTTCTGAACCGCCTGGCTGATTTCCGAACTAGTAAGATACTGCCTGAGTCATTACTGGTGTGGAAAGGTAGTGACTGGATGAATTTAAAACTACATGACTAGTGGCTGAGTGATTACATAAGTACAAGAAAAGCGCGTATGTGATTGAAACAGTTCCAGGTGAATTAAAGGAGTCATAGGTAACACATCAGCGATTGCATGACTGCAGGGATAATGGCTGGGAATTTACATGACTACATAGCAAGTGACTGAGTGATTTTATAAGTGCATGGGTACTTCTTGGGTGATTGCAGGACTACTGAGGTGGAGCCTGAGTAAATAAAAGACTGGAAAAGTAGTGCCGGGGTGATTTCATAACTGCATGACTACTGGCTGAGTGATTAGAAGAGTACAAAACTGGTGCCTCCGTGATTCAAGAAGTGCAACAGTAGTGCCTGGGTGATTATATAACTACATGAGTTATACCTTAGTGATTGCATAAGTGCATAGATAGTGCCTAAATGATTGCATCAGTGCTGAAGTAATGCCTGAGTGATTACAGCACTGCATATGTAGCGCCTGCATCATTGTAAGAGTGCATGGTGAGTATTTGGGTGTTTTTATAAGTGCATGACAGTTCGGCCTACTCAAAAAGAAAGCAGCACACTATTACATAAGTCAACTATAAGTCACTGGGTAAGTGCAGGACAACTTGAAAAGTGACTGGCTAATTTCATGAGTGCAAACATACACATTCAGTGCATGGATAACTGTATAAATAGCAGTTGAAGGGATTCATCAGTCATTGAGTACTGCCTAGGTGAATACATGAATGCAACAGAAAGGCATGGGTGATTTGATGACTGCAAGGGTAGTGTGTAGGTAAAGAGATGACTGCACAGCAACAGACTGCATGATTGCATAACTGTAGGGGTACTACGTAACTAGACCCCGAGTGATTCCTGGCCTGCAAGGGTAATATCTGGGGGATTACTGAAGTAGATAGTAAGTGAGTGGGTGATTTCATAAGTTCTTCTGAACCGCCTGGCTGATTACCGAACTAGTAAGATACTGCCTGAGTCATTACTGGTGTGGAAAGGTAGTGACTGGATGAATTTAAAACTACATGACTAGTGGCTGAGTGATTACATAAGTACAAGAAAAGTGCGTATGTGATTGAAACAGTTCCAGGTGAATTAAAGGAGTACACAGGTAACACATCAGCGATTGCATGACTGCAGGGATAATGGCTGGGAATTTACATGACTACATAGCAAGTGACTGAGTGATTTTATAAGTGCATGGGTACTTCTTGGGTGATTGCAGGACTACCGAGGTGGAGCCTGAGTAAATAAAAGACTGGAAAAGTAGTGCTGTGGTGATTTCATAACAGCATGACTACTGGCTGAGTGATTAGAAGAGTACAAAACTGGTGCCTCCGTGATTCAAGGAGTGCAACAGTAGTGCCTGGGTGATTATATAACTGCATGAGTTATACCTTAGTGATTGCATAAGTGCATAGATAGTGCCTAAATGATTGCATCAGTGCTGAAGTAATGCCTGAGTGATTACAGCACTGCATATGTAGCGCCTGCATCATTGTAAAAGTGCATGGTGAGTATTTGGGTGTTTTTATAAGTGCATGACAGTTCGGCCTACTCTAAAAGAAAGCAGCACACTATTACATAAGTCAACTATAAGTCACTGGGTAAGTGCAGGACAACTTGAAAAGTGACGGGCTAATTTCATGAGTGCAAACATACACATTTAGTGCATGGATAACTGTATAAATAGCAGTTGAAGGGATTCATCAGTCATTGAGTACTGCCTAGGTGAATACATGAATGCAACAGAAAGGCATGGGTGATTTGACGGCTGCAAGGGTAGTGTGTAGGTAAAGAGATGACTGCACAGCAACAGCCTGCATGATTGCATAACTGTAGGGGTACTACGTAACTAGACCCCGAGTGATTCCTAGCCTGCAAGGGTAATATCTGTGGGATTACTGAAGTAGATAGCAAGTGAGTGGGTGATTTCATAAGTTCTTCTGAACCGCCTGGCTGATTTCCGAACTAGTAAGATACTGCCTGAGTCATTACTGGTGTGGAAAGGTAGTGACTGGATTAATTTAAAACTACATGACTAGTGGCTGAGTGATTACATAAGTACAAGAAAAGCGCGTATGTGATTGAAACAGTTCCAGGTGAATTAAAGGAGTCATAGGTAACACATCAGCGATTGCATGACTGCAGGGATAACGGCTGGGAATTTAGATGACTAAATAGCAAGTGACTAAGTGATTTTATAAGTGCATGGGTACTTCTTGGGTGATTGCAGGACTACTGAGGTGGAGCCTGAGTAAATAAAAGACTGGAAAAGTAGTGCCGGGGTGATTTCATAACTGCATGACTACTGGCTGAGTGATTAGAAGAGTACAAAACTGGTGCCTCCGTGATTCAAGAAGTGCAACAGCAGTGCCTGGGTGATTATATAACTACATGAGTTATACCTTAGTGATTGCATAAGTGCATAGATAGTGCCTAAATGATTGCATCAGTGCTGAAGTAATGCCTGAGTGATTACAGCACTGCATATGTAGCGCCTGCATCATTGTAAGAGTGCATGGTGAGTATTTGGGTGTTTTTATATGTGCATGACAGTTCGGCCTACTCAAAAAGAAAGCAGCACACTATTACATAACTCAACTATAAGTCACTGGGTAAGTGCAGGACAACTTGAAAAGTGACTGGCTAGTTTCATGAGTGCAAACATACACATTCAGTGCATGGATAACTGTATAAATAGCAGTTGAAGGGATTCATCAGTCATTGAGTACTGCCTAGGTGAATACATGAATGCAACAGAAAGGCATGGGTGATTTGATGACTGCAAGGGTAGTGTGTAGGTAAAGAGATGACTGCACAGCAACAGACTGCATGATTGCATAACTGTAGGGGTACTACGTAACTAGACCCCGAGTGATTCCTAGCCTGCAAGGGTAATATCTGGGGGATTACTGAAGTAGATAGTAAGTGAGTGGGTGATTTCATAAGTTCTTCTGAACCGCCTGGCTGATTTCCGAACTAGTAAGATACTGCCTGAGTCATTACTGGTGTGGAAAGGTAGTGACTGGATGAATTTAAAACTACATGACTAGTGGCTGAGTGATTACATAAGTACAAGAAAAGTGCGTATGTGATTGAAACAGTTCCAGGTGAATTAAAGGAGTACATAGGTAACACATCAGCGATTGCATGACTGCAGGGATAACGGCTGGGAATTTAGATGACTACATAGCAAGTGACTGAGTGATTTTATAAGTGCATGGGTACTTCTTGGGTGATTGCAGGACTACTGAGGTGGAGCCTGAGTAAATAAAAGACTGGAAAAGTAGTGCCGGGGTGATTTCATAACAGCATGACTACTGGCTGAGTGATTAGAAGAGTACAAAACTGGTGCCTCCGTGATTCAAGGAGTGCAACAGTAGTGTTGTATTCCTCTTAGGGTGTCCATAACGGGCTTTCCAGTATCATGTCCTTATATAGGCACAATTCGCCATGCCCTTATATAGGCATAAATTCCCAGGCCTTATTTAGGCATTAAACCATGCACTCCAAATACAGGCATGGTCTCCGACATCCGTCCACCCTAACGTCACAACGAGTACATGAAGAACAGACACTTAGGCTGCGGGAGTTTCCCTAGTCCAGGACTATTGATTTCTTCAAGGACTCATATATTATGCATGAACCGTTATTCCTTAGGGGTTCATTCATGACGTCTTTCGTTGTCCGACTCACGTCAATACTAACATTCTTAGGTACTCTCAGGTATAAATATACCTTTCCTAGCCCTTGTAAACTAGAGGAGACCTCGACTTCAGAGGAGCCCGTTTCCCGGCCTGACGCACTAAGACGCTGTCATCCCTGCACGCAGAGAGTCCAGCTTCCAGTGATCTGACTTCCCTTGCGGGGTGTTGGAGTTCGAGTCTGGCAAAGAGATTCCTACCTCTCTCATTCTTCAGGTATGGAGCTGATAAGAACCTAGAGGGACTCTTGGCATACTAGGCATACTAGGCTTAACATACTCTTAGTATACCATAGTAAGGAATACTTCACCTACTTCATACCTCTCCCTATACCTAGGTTAGGTTAGGTACATTGGGGTAGAACTAGCTTAGAAACGCATCGTATGAGTACTCGCATTTTTAGTCTGTGTTATTTATGTAACAGCATATGTACTAAAAGATAATGCTATTGCAGTATTATTTATTTCTACTGCTCACACTGTACATTATTTATCTCGCATACTGTCTTGTGATCGTAACAGCACATTTTACCTACACCAGAAACAAGACTGTTCAATAAATCTTTTATTGAAAACGCCCGTCTATTCCTTTCTGTGTAACGTGGAGAAAACTAAGCATGCACGATTGAGCTGAGTGAAATAGTTATCTATTGTTTCCACGACTCTGGGACACGTTCTGATTCTAAAGGGAAACATAGTGGTCATGTTTTGCGGCTGCCAGAAACTACTCCCTTCTTGTTGTCAAGGAGTTTCTAGTGGCCTCTGAGCTAGCTGGCACAAGTAATTAAGTTTAATATACTCGATAGGGACATACTGACCTTAGTCCTATGTCAAACCTATAGGATATATTATTCCAATGCGCAGAGCCTATTAGGGAAATAGGAGCTACACTACATGGCGCCCAACGGTTTGGTAAGGCGGTAATTCAACGTTAGATACTGAGTAACTCAGCCGTGCTTTTTTCTCTCAGAGACCCCTACCCATATACTCCAAAAGACGTCTGGAGTGGGCAGGGTTAAGTATCCACCACGGCTACATAGGGAAACACCCTATATATCAGCTGTTTGGTTTGCTCAACGTTGAAGGATACAGTGTTCCAAAATATTGTGCACCTTATCTTTGTTTCCTTGAAACTTGTTCTACATTTTTCAAAAAACAAAATGACTGAAACCGGAAACGGTGGAGCTGCGGCTGATCCAGCCCAAGCAGCAGTTTTTAACTTTACAGGTTTAAATGAAACCGAGGAGGGTGTTATAGACATCCCTCAAAACTTAAGAAGAGCCATCACTCTAAAACTTATAAAACATGGCCTACCGCCAAGAGGAGGTAGAGCAGTTTTCGTGATAGAGGCACATGAATCCTTTCAGACAGAGGTATTCTATTCATGGGTAATATTTCCTGAATGCAATCCAGTATCACACACGTTTCACTTCTACAAAGAAGATGATCCACCAGAGGAATACATTCCTTTCGAGGATATTGAAATTCCATTAACATACCAGGAGCATCAGCTCTGGTTTAAAGGCGCCCTAAAACATCACAAAAATATTACTAGGCTCGGTCCACTAGGTAGACCAGGAGCAACATGGCCGATTCTAGCCGGCTACACACCTCATCCTAACATTGAAGAGATGTCAGACGTGGAATTACTTACTCAACTCACAGAGTTAATAAAAATTTACAGACAATTGGTCCAATATGTCATGCAGACTTTTACAGTCCAGCAACCATTAACAATTCCAAATCCAACTCCCCTACAGGGGAATACAATAAGAATTACACCACAGACTCTATACGCAGTCATGGGTAAAATGCCCACAAAACGTGAGCAAATTCCATTCTGGATAGCTCAAAAAATTACTCAAATCGAAGCAGTATTTCCAAATACTAGCCCGTATGAGAAACACAGAATCCTAACAATCAGTTTACCAATGGGGATCACACCACAACTGGAAGACTGCACCACTTGGGGCTCAGTCTTTGCTGCCATCTATACTAAAACACATGGCATTCCGTCAATTGCGGTAATACCTGATGTCCTCAAACAAATTCAAAATGAATACGGGGCAGAGCCTGCTCTAAATTTAGGTATGAAATTACAGAAAAATTTCGACCAGGTCTCAACAATAATATTATCTAATATTAAAGGAGAGGCAGCAGCAGTTGCGATCCGCCAAAAATTAAGGGAATTCGATGTTACAGAACATCAAACTGAGCTACCCAGAATAATTGAACAATCTTATGCAGAATTAGGCAGAGATAGTTTGGGTGGAAGACCAGTGAAGCCGAAGCTATCTGAAAGTCCTGAGAAGGACTCAATTAAACAAACTCCTACATCTTCTAAAAAGAAGTGGGAAACTAATAAACAAAATTCAAACGAGGAACGTTCTCAATCCCGAGGTAGGTCTCCTCAAAAGGAGCCCTCTGAAAGGAGGTATAACCTCAGGAATAGGGATAATTTGAGAAAACCTGACAGGTATCAAGATACTGATACACGTTCCTCTCGTCCCTTTCAGATCTCATCACAGACTTCGGAAAGAAGAGGACGGACGGAACAAAGAGAAGAACGCGTGAAATCGAAAGACGACAAACACGCTCCAAAACCTAAAGCAAAAACTCAATTCTCCAAAAAGAAAGTAGCAGGTCTAAAGATCAGACATGCCGAGAATACTGAGAACACAACTCAAGAACGGAGAATGGGCTCAGACAATGCTGGACAGTGCAGCAGAAGTCACAATAGTTCGCCAGAACCTGAAGGAACTTCAGGAGATAGTGGACTTGAATGAGTACATTACAGTTGAGACTGTAGACACCAGGGTTAGTACTCCACAAAAGTTATAGTTAAAGGGTTAAACCTCTCTACGCATTAATCAAACCTGATTTTTCGATCAGAAAATGGACACAGGAACACACAGAAATCTTGCGTTCACTACAAGCTAACATGTTAGCAACAAATCACTTACAAACACGCGTAAGTCAACGCAATTTGGTGATCCGAATAATTTCGGGTCAATGCGGATTCACCTACTTAACTTTCAATGAGGGTGAGAAAATACCAATAGCGTACAAATCTCATTTGTACACACAAGTGGAAATGCCCTTCAGTTCAACTGAAAAAATTCTAACAGCAGTTCAAACCGCTGTAGCAAAAGAAAGAGCCTTAGCCCAAGGGAAACGCATTATTGTCGTAACCCCAGTACCAGCTTTAGAAGCGGTTACAAAAGCAAGCATTCCAAATGCTAAAGCATTACATCCAAGATGGATACAATGGGTTAATTCTCTTGCTGCAACGGATGTTGAATATGTTTTTGATCCAGATTTAAAAACACAAGCATTCCTGCAATATGAACATGAATGTCCCCTGCCTACTGAAATTCTGCCTCTCGATCAGTACGAATTCATAATTTACACTGACGGATCCGCACAACCCGCAATAGGGAGTAAGCAAGCTTACAGTACAGCGTGTGCAATCGTTAAAGGTCGCTTGCGAAATGGCATCTTCAGACCTATGGTCACAAAAACCCAGTCTCTAGGAGATTGTACAGCTCAGCGAGCTGAACTACAAGCATTCAAACTGGCACTTGAAAGTACAGATCGAGAATTCCCCACACTAATAGTGTGCGATTCCTTTTACTGTGTTCAGTCGTATAATGACTATATACAAAACTGGCTTGAAAATGGTTTCAAAGATGCGAAAGGTGGCACAATAAAGCACAAAATGCTTTGGGAACAAGTAGTTCAGTTGAAAAACGAACTACCAAAGGCTCACGTGATCCACACACTGAGTCATCAACGTGATGGCGTTCACGTTGCAGGGAATTCATTGGCTGATGAAGCCGCAAAGGGGGCTGTGCAGACGGCTTCCGTAGCTGCGATCACTCGTTCAAAAACAAAAATAGACGGTGAGATAATGTTGGCTGTCAATGCTTCAAGCAAAGGCAGCAGTGCAGCGTTACCAAAAAGTTTCCACTCAAGTACTCTTATGTGATTGATGCGAACAACGTTCCTTTTGCTCGAATCCCTGGAGTGGGGTATAGGGTAATCCCAAACATGGAACATAGAGCAGCCTTGATTTATGAAACACATTTGGGGGAAGGTCTGTCACATCAAGGGATCTCTAAAACAATTTTGACGTTAAAAGAGATGTACTGGTGGCCTGGAATGAATACAGAAATTCATATATTCATCAACAACTGCTTAGACTGTAAATTACAGCGAGAGAGCCACCAGACACCATGCTGTGAATGCGGCAACCCAGTACAGACACCATTGTTAGACAGCATTAGACTATCTACGCATCTGCGTCCTACTGGACAAAGGCATTCCCACAAATACTGAATTTAGGTTCCTATGGTTATGGCCTCAGCGCTCAGCTGACGCTCGAACTGTTATAAAAGATTTGCGAGTCTTTATCGGCACATACGCAATAGGCACGCTACATTCTGACCAGGGTCCTGCGTTTAGCTCTCGGGCTTACAAAGAAGCCATGGCCAGTCTGGGCGTTGCATTGCGGTACTCCTCTCCATTCCATCCTGAGGGAAATTCGGTTGTGGAAAGGAAAAACCGAGACATAAAGCAGTCTATAACAGCTAGGGTATTAGGTTCGGGTGATGGGTGGGTCAAACACCTTAGTGGGGTCCAACGCTCTTTGAATAATCTGCCAAGAAGTTCTCTAGGGGGGGGTCACTCCATATGAGGTCCTATTTGGGAAAAGAATGTGGGTACCAGACCTTGAACACGTAGGCACAGTGGTGGAAAATAAACCTTTTGATATCAAAGATCGTTTGGCTGTTTTACAGGACTTAAACAAATTAAGAACGAAACAAAGCAATGTATTCCTACAGCCAACCACCACTGGGGAAAAATCGGCGGTCCCAGCAAGGCCTGTCTGGATTCCAAAAGTTGGGGATCTAGTCAGAGAAAAAATTGCGGACAAGAAGGAATTTGGACCTTCTTACAGACAACCAGTACCTGTCCTAGCAGTTCAAGGAACAAGAACAGTACTTCTGCCGCCCCTTGCTGGAAGAAAGGAGAAAAGATTTGTGTCCATCGACCTCATCAAACCATAGTATGTGGCCAATACTAAATAGTAGGCCTCGTGGACTCCGACCTAGTAGCAGATGCACTCCTCTCGCTACTATCCAAGAGGTTCAGACTGAAAGACTGATAACCATCGAGAATTCAGCAGTAACAGATGGAGGACTAAGCAACAACGCTATGGAACTCATCCCTCTTGAACACCAAGTAACAGTTTGTCCAAATACACCTGTCTACACCAACGTAGCAAGTGATTGACTGGTTCCAGTGATTTCTACAAATCCTGATGCAATTCCAACAATTGATAGAACTGCTTCTGGCTATTTCATTAACTTTGATACGTTCTCAGAAGATCCGAGTGAACCTGAAACGACGCCAGCATCATTCAAATTCAAACAGCAAGTACAAGACTTTTTCACTTTCTGAAACAGACTTATTTGGTTTCTCCATGGATTGAACTCTGGATTATATCTGGACTTTTTGTTTTCCTGCTCTGGCTAGCTTTGGTTACAACTGTGAGCGTGCTTATAAGTGGCAGATACATCCATGTGAACACTGAAGGAAAAGGCGTGAATGTACTTTTGAAACCTCATAAATCTTCCCATCGTGAAGCAAGAGACTTGTCATCAGTGAACATCACAGCTGTTCCTATACACGATGGTATAGTGTGGGACAAAGCAGATTTTGATATATTCGGTCCGACGGAACAATTGAACATTCCACATTTGTTTAAAATTTCACTAAGTGATCTAATCTCGTCCAGTACCTATTCTGATGATTGGGACTTTGAGACTGTTAATGACATAATGTTTGACCTAGAAAAATCTGCTGCATTTTCTAAAAATGAATATTTAGAGGGTTCATCAGACTATGAACAACTGTATTGTTATAACCACTATGGTCATCATTATTTGCATAAAACTGCATATCCAAGAAATGTGTTTATGTTTAACCAATGGGAACATTGTCCTACACCACCTAAAGGTAGTTCAAAAACATTTGCTAGTAAATTTCCATATTTTTCAGGTTACAATACATCTGATCCAGAAATGTTTTACTATAAAAATGTAAACAAGACAGGACTGAAAATTATGTTAACAAATACAAAACAGATTTACTCTGCATTATTTAATGCCCAACTGTCTAGACAGGGTTTCAACTTATGGAAAGATACAATAGACACAAAAACTGTGTGGGGTACTAAAGATTGGCAAGTGCAGGGGATAGAAGCTTTATTTAGAGCCTGTATCATCCCTGAACAAATAATGTTTTTGAATGAAACCATCCAACAAACATCTTGTCTTGGATTAGCCAAGATCAAAGAGATGAACACACCTTCTGTACCAGTACCTGCAAATAATAACGATACACAGGCAGTGGTGACAGTTGACAATATACTACAACTCAACAGATCTAATCCTGATTGGAAAAAATGGTTGATCTGGCCCACAGACACGAATAACTGTCAGGAAAGATTCCTGAATAAAACTCAGGGCTTTACTATTAATAGGCCAGACCCAAGATACGTCCAAAGACAACATCCGGGGGTAGTAACAACATACAGTGTAGGAAAATTATGCCTCGATTGTCTGCATAAGTCTACACTACAGGATGTGAAACAACACTTAACCTTACTTAAAAGGACGCAGACCTTAGGGAATTCTTGCTTGGACCAAGAAAACCGCGTCAAAAACGTTTCATATATGCCGGCATTTATGCTGCCTACAATGAAGCATGGAAAGTATCACAGATGGAGGCTGCAGAACGAATACGTGAACTTGATCGTATTAATTTAGAGAAAACACTCTCTGTGGTCGACAATGGGTTAACAACTTTGTCCTCCAGAATATATTCACTGGACGGCATTGTATCCTCTGCTATCGACATAATAGAACAAGATTTGGCGATGTTACAACAAGGCCAATCTCAATTACGTTCTATTGTGTTATTAAGCTGGACGCCTCAATCTTTGCGAGCGGGCTATGTGCCTTGGCGTTTTATCAACACAACGGCTCTGTTTGCAGAATACAATCTCACTGATAAACAGATCGAATTGGCACAAAGAGGAGCAAGGTATACAGTGGTGAGCATTGAAAAACTGGGAAAGTTACCATTCACAGTGGCAGAAAAACCAGCTACAGAATGGCTTATTCATGGCAAAATCACACTACCTGTGACTACTTTTCAGTTTCAGTATTGCCTCAAACAAATGCAAGCAGGCAAATATGAAAGGTTGGGTAAGGAATACATTAAGACATCTTGGGATTTACCGTATACATATAGATTTTGGAGTGGGGATCGTGAAGTGTTTTTGAGCGGTACAAACTGTAAACGTGCACTAAGCGGTTCGCTTATATGTCAGGACATTTCCTTACACGGGGCTTGTAATGGTTCTGTGGCAAATTTGTCTTGCCATCAGCAGGGTACACCAGCTGCTGTGATTAATCCAACGTTTGGACAACTTTCTAATGGGAGTTCCCTCATGTTGAATGATCAGAGTTGCTGCGGCATGTTGCCAGGCATCCCATATCTAGTAACGGTCAACTCCAGGGTCACTTGCTGTATGCAAGTATTGTTTGCCCCAATAGACACAGTCAGGGAGTCGCCTCTATGGGCTTCGCTGAACGTCTCTTTTATAAGATTTGATACTTTGAGCAGAATGAAAGCCATGCTTTTACAGCAAACAGTGCCTTTGATCTCGGCCAAAGAAACCTATGATCTACAAATAGCAAGGACTTCGGCTGAGATACAGACTTTAATATGTACAAACTGCCCTATACATTTCGTAGAAATGATAACAAGTATCTTCAACATGTCTGATACAAGTGGAATTATACATGTATTTAAGAGCATCTGTACCGGTCTGTTAGCACCTTTCCAGGCAATACTCGGAATCATCCCGAACTTTGCACATTCGGTGTTTGGTGGCATACCATTAATTCTAGCACTTGTTGCCGGAATTCTATTTCTCTTCCTGCTATTACGCTATGGCCAGCCTGTTCGCCGACATCACTCTGAGCGAAATGGAGAAAGCTCTCCTTGAACGAAAGTGCCATGAGCAAATAGTACAGCTTTTGGGCATAAATCGTCTACGGGACCTTAATACCACGTGGTTCCTGTCATTCAGACCAATCTGGCAAGATTGCATCTTACCTGTTCTACGATGCCTGCTATGCGGTGTAGAATGCGTGTTGGACACCTGTCTAACATATCCATCGGATACTCCAACGGATATCGATACTCTGCTGGACCAGATAACGGCCCATGCTCTGTGTTGTCCCCAGAGGCTACCAATCCTGATGTCAGCATTCATTGAGATCTCACAGACGCTTCCGGCTGCTGCTGAGGTACGAGAAAGATCTACAGGCACACAGGTAACAACGGACGCGAACATTGCTGCGGCGACCAATGCTGAAAGCGATGGTTCACATCTCTGTGCGATTAACCTGCTTCACGAGGTGTTCCAACTGACACCAACTACAGTGGATGATGTTTTGTCTATACAAATAGATGATCTCATGTTTACACCAGAGCCGTAAACTGACTCTGATTCAGCATACAGTGTTCCAGAGATGCAGTAACAATTTGGCCTTCATTCTACAAAAACTTGGAACTCTACCAAAATTGAACTTTTTCCCATTTTTCGAACGAAAATGGCACTTCAATCTGCTTAAAGTAGAACTAGCCTTATAGTACAGACTTGGCGGTACTTCCACAGACACTTAGTCATCTTATGTGTCTAAAAACAGTTCATTGATTTTCATGACATGAAATGACTTTGATTTTTGAACAACTTATGGATCATTTTTTTGTCACATGTAAATATTACTGCTTATTTCATTCCAATTGCATTTATTTTCAAAACTTTATGCCTGAAATGAAAAGCTTTTGCTTCAAATGTACAGTACCTTTTGCATTTTTTACTATGTTTTTTAATACTTTTAAGAAATATTTTTGAAATATGCGGTACTCCATTTTATGTTTAGCATTTTAAATGTTTAGCATTTTAGTATTATCGTATACACGAAAGTGGAGTGGGTGTTGTATTCCTCTTAGGGTGTCCATAACGGGCTTTCCAGTATCATGTCCTTATATAGGCACAATTCGCCCTGCCCTTATATAGGCATAAATTCCCAGGCCTTATTTAGGCATTAAACCATGCACTCCAAATACAGGCATGGTCTCCGACATCCGTCCACCCTAACGTCACAACGAGTACGTGAAGAACAGACCCTTAGGCTGCAGGAGTTTCCCTAGTCCAGGACTATTGATTTCTTCAAGGACTCATATATTATGCATGAACCGTTATTCCTTAGGGGTTCATTCATGACGTCTTTTGTTGTCCGACTCACGTCAATACTAACATTCTTAGGTACTCTCAGGTATAAATATACCTTCCCTAGCCCTTGTAAACTAGAGGAGACCTCGACTTCAGAGGAGCCCGTTTCACGGCCTGACGCACTGAGAAGACGCTGTCATCCCTGCACGCAGAGAGTCCAGCTTCCAGTGATCTGACTTCCCTTGCGGGGTGTTGGAGTTCGAGTCTGGCAAAGAGATTCCTACCTCTCTCATTCTTCAGGTATGGAGCTGACAAGAACCTAGAGGGACTCTTGGCATACTAGGCATACTAGGCTAAACATACTCTTAGTATACCATAGTAAGGAATACTTCACCTACTTCATACCTCTCCCTATACCTAGGTTAGGTTAGGTACATTGGGGTAGAACTAGCTTAGAAACGCATCGTATGAGTACTTGCATTTTTAGTCTGTGTTATTTATGTAACAGCATATGTACTAAAAGATAATGCTATCGCAGTATTATTTATTTCTACTGCTCACACTGTACATTATTTATCTCGCATACTGTCTTGTGATCGTAAAAGCACATTTTACCTACACCAGAAACAAGACTGTTCAATAAATCTTTTATTGAAAACGCCCGTCTATTCCTTTCTGTGTAACGTGGAGAAAACTAAGCATGCACGATTGAGCTGAGTGAAATAGTTATCTATTGTTTCCACGACTCTGGGACACGTTCTGATTCTAAAGGGAAAGATAGTGGTCATGTTTTGCGGCTGCCAGAAACTACTCCCTTCTTGTTGTCAAGGAGTTTCTAGTGGCCTCTGAGCTAGCTGGCACAAGTAATTAAGTTTAATATACTCGATAGGGACATACTGACCTTAGTCCTATGTCAAACCTATAGGATATATTATTCCAATGCGCAGAGCCTATTAGGGAAATAGGAGCTACACTACAGTAGTGCCTGGGTGAATATATAACTACATGAGTTATACCTTAGTGATTGCATAAGTGCATAGATAGTGCCTAAATGATAGCATCAGTGCTGAAGTAATGCCTGAGTGATTACAGCACTGCATATGTAGCGCCTGCATCATTGTAAAAGTGAATGGTGAGTATTTGGGTGTTTTTATAAGTGCATGACAGTTCGGCCTACTCAAAAAGAAAGCAGCACACTATTACATAAGTCAACTATAAGTCACTGGGTAAGTACAGGACAACTTGAAAGGTGACTGGCTAATTTCATGAGTGCAAACATACACATTCAGTGCATGGATAACTGTATAAATAGCAGTTGAAGGGATTCATCAGTCATTGAGTACTGCCTAGGTGAATACATGAAGAAGAAACTTACAATGTCAACCAAACATCTAAAAATATGCGGCATCTTTCAACTATACCTTTCTACAGACTAAAAAAAAGAAGCCTAATTAATAACACCTTATATGAGCATCTTTCAAAGCACACATTTGTACAGCATCTTCACCATTCTATCTAAAATTATGTGGCATCATTCAACTAGACCTTTGTACAAACTACAAAAAAGAAGCCTAATTAATAATACCTTATGTGTACATCCTTCAAAGCACAGTTTTGTGCTGCATCTACATCATTCTACTAGTACTCACACTCTTGACCCTACCACAAAAAAATCAACAACAGCTCTTTCTTATACATCATGCACCATATAATGTATAAGACATATGAAAATACATATACAAGTAGATACATACATGAGACAGAACTCCATGCACACCTTAATATTTGTAGGCCTGGGCGGTAAATTCCGCTCGCGGAATTTGCCGAATTTTGGCAATTCCGCGTTTCGCGGAGAATGCGGAATTGCCGAAAATTCCGCAATCCGCAGCGTAGCGGAATTTTTTCCTTGTTCGCGCTTTCAAAATGCGTGTTCGCGTGCGCGGAATGACTTACCAGGATCCCTGCGTTCGCCGACGAGTTTTCCTATCCGGCTGCGCGATCCGGCGCGAGTATGCGATCGCGAACACGTCATTCGGATGCGCCATCGGACATCCGCGTTCGCGAACAGGAAACACGCATCGCGAGCGGGCGGGACAAGTGAAACAAGATGGACACGCCAATTGGCGACCGCATGGGCAAGTTCGTGAGATATTTCCCCCCGAGCATGCAAACAGTCCCCGAAAAGGAAAAACGCATCGCAAACGGGCGGAACAAGCAATTCCGCGTGCTCGCGGAATTCTGCAGAGGTCGCGGAGATTTTTTACCGTTTCGCGGAAGTTTGCGTAACGCGACTATGCAAATTCCGCCCACCCCTGAATATTTGTCAGAGTCCACCTCCAAACTTAAAGGAACAGCTAAAATTATGCGGTATAGTACAAATATACATATCCACACACTAAAACAATCTACCATAATCAGTAATCCATATACCAATATACATATAATACTATACAAAGTCTATTTCAAACAACATTTAACTACATTACAACAAACTATAAGAAACATCTCTACATTTAATAATATATTTCAAACATCAAAGTTCATGAATATTTTTTTACCTTTACAAATAAAGGAAACACATAATACACCTTACAAATGTATAACTCACATTCCAAATTGATTTGTAGAATATGAAATATCAGAAATTCAGAATGGATTTTCTTATGCACACAATCAATGTAATGCACTGCTCTCAGCAAGGCAAAACCAGTAATGGCAAAGTTTCCCTCTCTTTCTCCACACATATACTTGTAAGTAACAAATCACATTGCTTCCCAGATTATTTTAAATTCTAAAACACATTTCTATTGGTTAGACATATCAACCCTTACCAATTGACTTCTAAAAGTAACCAAACTGCTTCTGTTTTCTTTTTGGGAGTCGCGAATCCACCGCGCAGCAAAGCGATGGAACCGCGAATCTATACGGGAGTTCAAAGATATATCACACATAAATTTACCACTATTTTTTAATAATACACCACTTTTAAAGATAGCAATGACTTGGGAAATGTCACTGTAATAACATATTACTTTGCTATAAATAACAAAATCACATTTTAATGCCACAGATAACTTTTAACCCTACCCCCATTCTGCTTAATCCCAGTTTCCATGGTAACAGTTCATGGAACACTCAACTGAACTGACAGATCATAAGTTCACCATATTTTCAAGTATACCACACAATGTTGCAAATGCAAACAGCAGGTGTGGTTGACATTTCCAAAATATGAGCTTATCCTTTCTACTGTACCTTTCCAACATTTTTTACTAACCAATAAGAAATATGCTTTTAAAAAAGTTAAATGCACCCTACTTTGAATGTACAATGTTCTTAAACACCCATTCAATTCTCTACTTTTTAAAAACCGCATCTTGTCCACCATTTTAGATACCTCTCATTCTACCAACTGACTACCTCAGCTACAGACATCTTTTCATTACTTCCAGACATCCCTTCAAGATGCTGACAGTGTGTATTGTTGGGCACAGCTATGTTTCCTGGTGCAAAAGGTATGCTGAACGCAGAGGTATTGACAAAGACCTAGCTTTGCAAAATGTGGACATTAAATGGATTGCACAAAGAGGATTAAAGTGGCACCAATTGATGCCTTTGGTTAAAACCTCTTTGCATCTCCAACCCCTGACCTCATGATTGTGCACTGTGGTGGCAATGACCTAGGGACATTAACTGGGGTAGGTCTGGAAATGCTAATGAAGGACACCTTTGCACAATTGATGTTGCTCTTGCCTCAAACTGTCTTTGCATACTCTAACATATGCCAAAGACAAAAATGGAAGAGGTCAAATCAATTCTGTCCACAGATTGAGAAAGCTAGAAAAAATGTCAATAAAGCTGTTTCTGCTTATCTTAGAGAACATAGAATGGGCTCCATATATAACAACAATCTACGTTTCCATATGGATGGCATCTACAGGAGTGACGGAGTACACTTTACAGATGACGGAAACAGAGTCTTTCTCAACAACCTAAAGCTCTGCATCCACACTTACATATAGCTACAACAATCTCCCAATCAAAACAAGGGCTCTTTTTAGAGCCACCCAATAACCCAACATATAACCAAGGTTTAGAAAAAAAAAATCTTAATTTTTTTTGCTTGCAGTCGCGCACCCATCGCAACTTTAGAAACCGCGCACCCATCGCGTTTACACTAGGGGGCCGCGCTGAGAGCCGCGCACCCATCGCGTTCACACTAGGGGGCCGCGCTGAGCGCCGCGCTAGGGTCGCGACTCCAAACTTTGGCAAAAAAAAACCGTCCACTTCCATTATTTTATATTCGCCCCGGGGACCCCATCCCCCGGGGCATGCCCAAATCTTTTTTTATTTTTTTAAAAGGGAAGGGGAACACGTGGCCCCCCTCCCGGGCCATTTTTGCCCTGGGGTCCCTACCCCCCGGGGCATGCCCAAATATATATATATTTTTTTTTTAAAAAGGGAGAGGGGATGAGTGGCCCCCCTCCCGGGACATTTTTGGCCCCGGGGACCCAATCCCCCGGGGCATGGCCTCTCGTTGGGGACCGTGGGGGGAGCCCCAATGCCCCCACGGTCCCACGGGCTCCCCGCCTCCTACGGGAGCCGGCATTGCTTTTGAGCAAGGGGAGCTGCTGACATGCAGCTCCCCTTGCTCAAAAGCAATTCTGATTTGCTTCATTGAAGCGAGAGCAGGTTTCCCTGCTCTCGCTTCAAGGAAGCAAAGCAGAGTTTGCTATGGCAGGGCAGGAGCCGTGCTCCCGCCCTGCCATAGCAAACAGCAGTGTCCCAAGGGTGGGCACCCCGGGACACTGCAGGAGCCGGCCCTGGGGGGTGGCGGTCCCCAGGGCCATCAAGGGCTCCTGGAGGGGGGCCACGTGGCCCCCCTCCCTCCATCTTCAAAGCCCTGGGGAGGTGGTGGTCCCCGGGGCCGGGGGTCCGCCACGGACCCCCACATTTAAATATTTAATGCCCCGGGGAGGTGGTGGTCCCTGGGGCAGTGTGGGGAGGGGCAGGAGCCCCCCACACACTTTAAAAAAAAAATAATTGTGCCCCGGGGAGGTGGCAGTCCCCGGGGCTCGGAGGGCCCGCGAGGCCCCCCGTACATTTAGATGAATGCCCTGGGGAGGTGGCGGTCCCCGGGGCTGCGCGGGGGCCGCGTGCCCCTTGCATTCAATTTAATAAGCCCCGGGGAGGTGGCGGTCCCCAGGGCTGTGGGGGCCCCCACGGGCCCCCACAAATAAATAACTTGTTGCCCCGGGACCTGGCCCACCCGGGGGCTTTTTGAAAACGAAGCGCGGAAGCCCACACTTCGTTTTTTTAAATTTTCTTGGCAGGATTCGCACACCCTGCGCAAATTATGCCGTTTAAAAACAAAATGCTTTTTTGGGCCCTGGGGGTCCTTGTGGGACCCCCTGAGCAGGCCTAGGGGATCAGGGTATTTCTACCTTGCCCCCTTTTCTTGTTTTTCAGCCTTTTTCCCCTTTTTCTTGTGACTCGGTTACCGAGTCACAAGATGGCTGCCAACACTTCCTGGTTTGGAATGTTGGCAGCCAATCAGAATTGACCTCGTGCTCGGGAGGGTCCGCGAACCCTCCTCGGTGATCAGATATCAATATTTATTCTTTTTTAAATTTCTCAGGAACTACTTAACGGATTTACACCATTTAACAAAAAGGTCTCTTTCTGAACCAAGGGCTACCTTTTTACCAAATTTGGTGTAATTCCGTTCAGCAGTTCGGGCTGTAGCCTGTTCCAATTTTTCCTATGGAAATTAACATGCAGAAAACGCATTTTAGGGCCCCCCTTTTTTCTCGGCCCCCGCTTCACGAATCACCCCGAAACTTAAAAGACAGGAGCTGACCGGAGCGCCCCACTAGTTTTGAAAATTTTGCAAAGATTCAGCTCACGGCGCCAAAGATATTGGCAAAAGAAAAAACGCTATTTGAATAGAAACGAGGTCCTAACTATAACTACCTACTGGCGACCGCCAGTAGGTAATATCTATCTATCTATCTATCTATCTATCTATCTATCTATCTATCTATCTATCTATCTATCTATCTATCTATCATATATATATATATATATATATATATATATATATATATATATATATATATATATATATATATATTCACTGAAAAAAACACAGGTTTCAGGGACGTTATAGGTAGAAATTAGCATTTAAAAACCTTAGAAATTCACTGAAAAAACCACAGGTTTCAGGGACGTTATAGTTAGTTGGACATTTCACTCGTACAAAACCAGAGAAATTCAGCTAACTATAACTTGCGCCCCCGCAATGCACTGCTGATGACGTCACATATTACATCATTCATGACATGGTCAGTGACATCACTGATGACATCTCAAATGACATCACTGATGACATCATCCAGTGACTGTGTGTTTCTGTAAAGTTTAAATATGTTTTATATATATATAGGCCAAGGTGTATTGAAGAATGAGTGGGTGTATAAGTGTCTGAATGGATGATTTAGTAGGTGCGTGACTGACTGTATAAGTGAGTGATTAAATGTGTCTTACTGAATGCATGGGTTAGTGACTGATACAGACATTCACACAGTTTAGTTTGTCAGTTGGTGTGTAAGCGGTTGCATGGGTTGGTGAGTATCTAAATGAGGGTCTATATGGGTTATTGATTGGTTGTCTGAGTATCTGTGTGAGTGCCTGAGTGTCTGTGTGGGTGGGTGGGGGGTGTGACTCTGTGCATAGATGTGTGAGTGGGTGATTCACTGGGTGTATGGGTTCAAGAGTGCATCTGTGAATGGCTGTATGGGTGGGTGAGTGTGTGTATGGGTGTGTTAGTGAGTGAATGGATGTCTCACTGGTACATGTGTGAGTAACTGCATATGTGAAAGGCAGTATATGTGAGTGTTGGAGTATATAAATGACTATATGTGAGAGTGAGTGATTGTGAGAGTGGCTGAATGGATGAGTGTGTGCTTGTATTAGGTATTGTATAAGAGTGTAAGTATGTGTTAGTATAAGTTTGAATAAATGAGGTGGTGTGTGTATAACTGTATAGATGAGTAAATGGGAGTGTGATTGATTCTTTGCATGACTGACTAGGTGTGTGAGTAACTCTATGGATGAGTGGCGGTGTGTGAGTGTCTGTATAGATATGTGAGTGCATATGATAGTGCCGTATTGATGGTTGACTGCATGTATGAGTGACTGTATGCGTGAATGAGTGGATGTGTGTGTAGACCTAGGAAATAGTGAGTGGGTATGTACTAACTGGTATTGGTGTGCCTATGGTTTCGAAAATGGTAGTCTGTATTTTAGAGAGGGTGTATCAAAGGTTATATTAGGGTATGAGGAGGTGCACCAGATTATCACGTGGATGATGTCATCAGTGATGTCATTTGAGATGTCATCAGTGATGTCATCAGTGATGTCACTGACCATGTCATGAATGATGTAATATGTGACGTCATCAGCAGTGCATTACGGGGGCGCGAGTTATAGTTAGCTGAACAAACTATAACGGCCGAATTTCTCTGGTTTTGTACGAGTGAAATGTCCAACTAACTATAACGTCCCTGAAACCTGTGGTTTTTTCAGTGAATTTCTAAGGTTTTTTCAATGATAATTTCTAACTATAACGTCCCTGAAACCTATGGTTTTTTCAGTGAATTTCAAAGGTTTTTTAAATGCTAATTTCTAACTATAACGTCCCTGAAACCTGTGGTTTTTTCAGTGAATTTCTAAGGTTTTTTAAATGCTAATTTCTAACTATAACGTCCCTATTAAGTCCCCTTGAATCCTGAGGGTCCCTGGGGGCCAACTAGCCCACCAGGTACCTCCAGTAAGCGCCACAGAGCTGCGTTGCAGAGAGGTGGTCCGAGGCCACGCCCCTTTTTACACCACTCTGCAAACGCGGCTTCTGGCGCACTGCTGCTCGGAGGATGAAGTCCACTTGTGTCCTGAGGTCCTCAGGACACAAGAGGACCTCATCGCCCCACCAGCAGTGCGCCAGAAGCCGCGTTTGCACAGTGGTGTAAAGAGGGGCATGGCCTCGGACCAAATTAACATGGGAAAAATGTGTTTTGGGACCCCCTTTTTTTCTCAGCCCCCACTTGATGAATCACCCTGAAACTTTCAAGACAGGAGCTGACCTGAGTGGGCCATTAGTTTTGAAAATTTCGCGAAGATTCGTCAAACGGCGCCAAAGTTATTGGCAAAACAAAAAACGCTTTTCCTATGGAAACTAGGTTCTAACTATTACTACCTACTGGCGACCGCCAGAAGGTAATATATATATATATATATATATATATATATATTATCTACTGGCGGTCGCCAGTAGATAGTTATAGTTACAACCTATTATCCATAGGAAATCCGCGACATTCTATTTGAAATAACTCTCTTGCCGGTTGACGTATCTTCGCGAACTTTTCAAACTTCGTGGGGCGCTCCGGTCCGCTCCTACCCTGAAAGTCTCGGGGTGATACGTCAAGCGGGGGCCGAGAAAAAAGGGGGGTCCCAAAACACGTTTTCCCCATGCATTTTTCCATAGGAAACTTTAGACACGGCTACAGCCCGAACTGCTGAACGGAATTACACCAAATTTGGCAAAGAGGTAGTTCTTGGTTCAGAAAGAACCCTTTTTGTTAAATGGTGTAAATCCGTTCAGTAGTTGCTGAGAAAAACCAAAAGTAAAAGTACATATATATCTATGGGCACGGAGGATTCGCGCACCCTGAGCGCACCCTGCGCGCACCGTCCCGATCACGAGCTGCATGTTAATTGGCTGTCAGCTGGCTGTCAACATTCCGATTCAGGAAATGTTGGCAGCCATTTTGTCCCTCGGTAGAACCGAGGGACAGAAACAAGTGCGCAAAGCGCACAAAGGGGGCAGGGTAGAAACACCCTGACCCCTAGGTTTGCTCAGGGGTCCCACAAGGACCCCCTGGGCAAAAAAATTTTTTTTAAAACAAATCGGCAGGATGCGCTCAGGGTGCGCGAATCCTGCCGAGCAAATCGAGCGCGGTCTCCCGCGCTTCGATTGTATTTTGCCCCCGGGTGGCCCAAGTCCCGGGGGCATGGTGGGGGTTTAATTTTATGTGTGGGGGCCTCAAAGGGCCCCCAAGCCCCGGGGACCGCCACCCCCGGGGCTTTCTTTTAAAAATGGTGCGGGAGGGCTCTGAGCCCTCCCGCAGCCCCGGGGACCACCACCTCCCGGGGCTTTTTAAAAAAAATTAAACAACCTGTGTGGGGGGCTCCAGCCCCCACACACCCCGGGACCGCCACCTCCCGGGGCACTAACAAATTAAAATGGGGGTCCGTTTTGGACCCCGAAGCCCCGGGACCACCACCTCCCCGGGGCTGTGCTGATGTAGGGAGGGGGGCCGCGCGGCCCCCTCCTGGAGCCCTTGATGGCCCTGGGGACCGCCACCCCCAGGGCCGGCTCCTGCAGTGTCCCGGGGTGCCTACCCCCGGGACACTGTAGTTTGCTATGGCAGGACGGGAGCCTCGCGGCTCCCGTCCTGCCATAGCAAACTGCTTTGGATATTGGAAGAGAGAGCAGGGAAACCTGCTCTCTCTTCCAATATCCAAAGCCGATTGCTTTTCCACATGGGGAGCAGCATGTTAGCTGCTCCCCATGTGGAACAGCAATGCCGGCTCCCAAGGGACGTGGGAAGCCGGCGGGACTGTGGGGGATTGGGGACCCCCACAGTCCCCAACGGAGAGGGCCAGCCCCGGGGTATGGGGTCCCCGTGGCAAGTAGTGGCCCAGGAGGGGGCCACGCGGCCCCCTCCCCAAAAAAAAAAAATAAAAAAAAATGGAAAGGCCGGCCCCGGGGATGGGGTCCCCGGGGCCTTAAATGGCCTGAGGAGGGGGCCACGCAGCCCCCTCCCAAGAAAATAAAAAAAGGCCCCCTTCCCGCTTTTTTTTTTTTAAATTAAATTTAAAAAAGGGGTAAGGCCCTGGGGATGGGGTCCCCAGGGCCCAAAAACAGGAAAAAGGAAGGGGGCCACACAGCCCCCTTCAGGGGACAAACACATTTTTTTTTTTTTTAAACGATCGGGCCCGCAGGCCCCGCCCCTTCCTTCACCACTCTGCAAACGCGCCCCTGGCGCGTTTGCAGAGGGGAACGAATTCCCCTTGAATACTGGAGGTCCCTGGGGGCCAACTAGCCCACCAGGAACCTCCAATATGCGCCAGGGGGCTGCGTTGCAGAGACGTGTAGAGAGGCCACACCCCTTTTACACCTCTCTGCAACGCAGCTCTGTGGCGCTTTTGGAGGTATATGGTGGGCTAGTTGGACTCCGGGACCCTCAGGATTCAAGGGGACTTAATCCCCCAACTTAAAACGCGCCACGGGCGCGTTTGCACAGTGGTGAAGGGAGGGGCGGGGCTTCAGGTGACATGTGTGCAAACAGGCCCCGTGGCGCGTTTTAAGATGGGGAATTAAATCCCCTTCAATCCTGAGGGTCCCTGGGGCCAACTAGCCCAACAGGTACATCCAGAAAGCGCCACAGAGCTGCGTTGCAGAGAGGTGTAAAGGGGTGTGGCCTCTCTACACGTCTCTGCAACGCAGCCCCTGGCGCATATTGGAGGTTCCTGGTGGGCTAGTTGGCCCCTAGGGACCCTCAGGATTCAAGGGGACTTAATCCCACAACTTAAAACGCGCCACGGGGCGCGTTTGCACAGATGTCACCTCAGGCCCCGCCCCCTCCCTTCACCATTGTGCAAATATTCTTCTAAAATCATCCGAAATACGAATTCCGATTTACTCACCTGTTATCAGGAGAGACCTCAGTGCTGTATCTTTCAGCCCAGTACTGGTCCTGAAAAGTAATTTTAACCGTACTTACCAGTAACTTGAATTTCCTTCCATAGGCTAACATTGACTGGTTTCACTTGGAAAAGTTTCTAAGTGTTGATTTTTGAAACATACAAATATTCCTCTAAAATCAGCCGAAATACGAATTCCGATTTACTCACCTGTTATAAGGAGAGACCTCAGTGCTGTATCTTTCAGCCCAGTACTGGTCCTGAAAAGTAATTTTAACCGTACTTACCAGTAACTTGAATTTCCTTCCATAGGCTAACATTGACTGGTTTCACTTGGAAATTCTTCTAAGTGTGGAGTTTTGGAACTTTAAAATATTCCTCTAAAATCAGCCGAAATACGAATTCCGATTTACTCACCTGTTATCAGGAGAGACCTCAGTGCTGCATCTTTCAGCCCAGTACTGATCCTCAAAAGTAATTTTAACCGTACTTACCAGTAACTTGAATTTCCTTCCATAGGATATCATTGCCTGCTTTTTGCTGAAAAAGTTTCTGTGTTGATTTTTGAAACATACAAATATTCCTCTAAAATCAGCCGAAATACGAATTCTGATTTACTCACCTGTTATCAGGAGAGACCTCAGTGCTGCATCTTTCAGCCCAGTACTGGTCCTGAAAAGTAATTTTAACCGTACTTACCGGTAACTTGAATTACCTTCATAGGCTAACATTGACTGGTTTCACTTGGAAATTCTTCTAAGTGTGGAGTTTTTGAACTTTATAATATTCCTCTAAAATCAACCAAAGTACGAATACCAATTTACTCACCTGTTATCAGGAGAGAATCCAGTGCTGCATCTTTTAGCCCAGCACTGACCCTGAAAAGTAATTTTAACCGTACTTACCAGTAACTTATATTTTCTTCCATAGGAATCCATTGTCTGGTTTTCAGCAAAAAGTTTCAAAGTGTTGATTTTTACAAACTACAAATATTCCTTAAAAATCACCTGTATGACTTAAACGCATTCTTTCAACTGTTTACAGGAGATGCACCAGTGCTGGATCCAGGATCCAACACTGAGTAAGAAAAAGTAACGATAACAGTTTTTACCTGCTAAGTGAATTTCCTTCCATAGGATAACATTGGTGATTCTATGAGAAAAAGTTTCTAAGTGTCAACTTTTAAAATACAATAATATTCCTTAAAAATCACGACTGTAACCAAAACGCTTTTACTCAACTGTTTACAGGAGATGTACCAGGACTGAATCTAGGATCCAGTCCTGTGGTTAGAAAAGTAATCCATAAAGTAACTAATTGCATTTAACTAGAAATTCACATTGAGCTGAATGTTGCATTGTGTTTGAAAATGTGTTGCCCATTGCAACAACTGTAACTACTGTACTTAAAAGTCTATTGCCTATGTGCAAAGTATTTAAACTAAAGTAATTCATTCTGAGAAAGTATTTTTGTAATGTAATGTATAATGTAATTACAATGTAATTTAAAAAATAAAATATGTAAAAAAAATTGTTTCTAAAAATGTAGTAAATCAGTATGAAAAAAATTAATATAACAATTAATACATTTAAAAATTGTCATTTACAAAACCTTTGAAATTCACTGAAAAAACCGTAGGTATCAGGCACGTTATAGTTAGAAATTAGCATTTAAAAAACCTTTGAAATTCACTGAAAAAACCATAGGTTTCAGACACGTTATAGTTACAAATTAGCATTTAAAAAACCTTTGAAATTCACTGAAAAAACCATAGGTTTCAGACACGTTATAGTTACAAATTAGCATTTAAAAAACCTTTGAAATTCACTGAAAAAACCATAGGTTTTAGGGACAGTTATAGTTACTTGGACATTGCACTCGTACAAAACCCATGAAATTCCCCCGTTATAGTTAGTTCAGCTAACTATAACTCGCGCCCCGCAATGCACTGCTGATGACGTCACATATTACATCACTCATGACATGGTCAGTGACATCACTGATGACATCACTGATGACATCTCAAATGACATCACTGATGACATCATCCACGTGATAATCTGATGCACCTCCTCACACCCTAATATAATCTTTGATACACCCACTCTAAATTACAGACTGCCATTCGCAAAACCATAGACACTCCAACACCAATAACCACATACCCACTCACTGATTCTTAGGTCTACACACACACATCCACTCACTCACCCGTACAGTCACTCATACTTACGGTCACTCAGTACAGGACTATCATATGCACTCTTACTCCTATATAGACACTCAAACAACGCCACTCATCCATAGAGATACTCAGACACCTAGTCAGTCATGCAAATAATTAAACACACTGCCATTTACTCACCTATACAGTTATACACACACCAGCTCACTTACTCATACAAATAGTAGCACATTGTTACGCTCTTATACAATCACTGATACAAGCACACACTCATCCATACAGCCACTATCACAATCACTCACTCTTGCTTATAGCTATTTATATACTCCAACACACATATATACTGCCTTTCACATATGTAGTTACTCACACATGTACCACTGGGACATACATTCACTCACTAACACACTCTTACACACACTTACCCACCCATACAGTCTATCACAGATGCACTCTTGAAACCATCCACCCAGTGAATCACCCACTCACACATCTATGCACAGAGTTGCACACACCCCTCCCACACAAACACTCAGGCACCCATACAGATACTCAGACAAGCATTCAATAACTCATATAGACACTCATTTAGCTATTCACAAACACATGCAGCCACTTACACAGCAACAGACAGACGGATACAGACATTCACCCAGTTTAGTCACTAACCCATGCATTCAGTAAGATACGTTAAATCACTCACTTATAGAGTCAGTCACGCACCTACTAAATCATCCATACAGACACTTACACACCCACTCATTCTTCAATACGTCTTTTCCTATATATATTAAAAATATTTAAACTTTACAGAAACACACAGTCACTGGATGATGTCATCAGTGATGTCATTTGAGATGTCATCAGTGATGTCATCAGTGATGTCACTGACCATGTCATGAGTGATGTAATATGTGACGTCATCAGCAGTGCATTGCGGGGCGCGAGTTATAGTTAGCTGAACTAACTATAACGGGGGAATTTCATGGGTTTTGTACGAGTGCAATGTCCAAGTAACTATAACTGTCCCTAAAACCTATGGTTTTTTCAGTGAATTTCAAAGGTTTTTTAAATGCTAATTTGTAACTATAACGTGTCTGAAACCTATGGTTTTTTCAGTGAATATATATATATATATACCACTAAATCACTGGTCGTTGTGCTAGAAAAAAACCTAAACATGCAAGATCACATCAGATCATCGACCAAAGAAGCGAACTTTAAATCGGCGGTCCAAGCACTTGTCATCTCTGGATTAGAATACGGCAGTGCTACTCTATGCGGACTGCCTAAACTCAGTTTAGCCCCCATCAGAGCATCTCTAAATGCTGCTACTAGACTCATCACGGGTTCTAAGAAGACCAACCACATCTCGCCGGACCTGAAATCGCTCAATTGGCTCCCTTTTGAGGCAAGGATCCAACTAAAGATCGCTTGTATGACCCATAGAGCACTACACTTCAACACCCCACTCTACCTGACAAACAAGCTGGAACTATCTGGCAGCTCCAGGTCCACTAGGAGGACCGGCACACTGCTGCTCAAGCCAAAGAAATGTAATAAGAATAAAACCTACAATCGTACATTTTCTGGCATCGCCCCGAGAATCTGGAACTCCCTTCTAGTGGAAACAAGACTGATTCCCTCTACTCTTGCCTTCAAAAGGGAAGTTAAAGCTCTACTAATGAACAATGCACCAACCTAGATACCTTTCTCCTCTTGCCTCTAGCTTACTGAATTCATCGCATTTGTTGCGACCCATTGTCGCTGGCCATATTGTCTTGTTACTGAATACATATCATTTGTTGCGACCCATTGTCGCCTGCCATTTTATCTTGTTTGCTCTTGCTGTATATTGCCCTACTTGTCGGTCTCACCCAGCCTACTTCCTATGCCCACCCTATGGTCATCTTGCTCCTGTTGTATATTTTCCCACTGTTTCCTAAATTTTTCTCCCCTAGCTTTTTTCCTATGTCTTCCTCAACCATATGTAAAGCGCTCTGATACCCACTTGGGTCATGTTCGCGCTATACAAAACTTTAAATAAATAAATAAATAAATATATATTACTTACTGGCACTTGCCAGTAGGTAGTTATAGTAAGGACCTAGTTTCCATAGGAAAAGCATTTATTGACTTTCCTATACCTTTGGCGCCGTTTGACCAATCTTCATGAAATTTTCCAAACAAAGTGTCAAAGTATGTTTTGTGTGTCAAGGAAAGTTTGGGGGTGATCTGTGCTGTGGGGACCAAAAAATAGGGGCACGAAAAAAAGTGTGCGTTTGGTATGTTAATTCCCATAGGAATGCGCTGTTGAACCTACAGCCCGAACCGCTGGACGGAATTACACCAAATTTGGCAGAAAGGCAGATGTTGTCATGCAGATTGTGTTTTTTGTTATTCGGTGCAAATTCGTCCAGTAGTTTTTGAGAAATTTAATCCAAAAATTATAGATATATCTCTGTCCACGGATACTTCGCAGTGGTTTCGCGATTAATCACAAATGCACGTGCCAACAGGAATGCTCTGATTGGCTGGACGCAACCTGAATAGAAATTTGTGGCTGTCATTTTATCATCCAGGAAAAGTTCCTGGGGCTGAAAACTTGTGGGAAAGCTATCATAAGGGGTCAGATAGAAGATACTCTGACCCCATGTTTGAGAAATGGGTGTGTTAGTAGCACAAGTTATGTGTCCTAAATTGATTTTTTGAATTGCGTGATACTCGTGACGATGACGTGCCACCAGCAAGGCCCCCCATGTACCATCGAGGGGACGTCGTGACTACCGACGTCGTAGCAAATATTGGGAAAAATATTAAAAAATATATATATATATATTTGTACACACTTGCTGGTCACTGTCACACACTCATGTATGTACTCACAAACTCACTGAGACACTTCTACACCCATTAAAATGCCCACTCACACAGTTATACATCCAGTCACATACCCACTCAGATACTCATGCACTCACTCCCATACTCATTCAGGTACTTATGCGCCCACTTACAGAAATACTCGGAGAGTGACGCACCTATGTACAGACCGACTCATAGACTCACGCACCCACTTACAGACCCACTCACACACTCACATATGTTCTCACAGACCCACTGAGATACTCAAACAGCCACTCACAGATCCACTGAGACACTCATACACCTACTCACACATCCATACACTCACTCGCACACTCAGTCACAGACCATCTCTGAGACTTAGGGGCTCAGTCAGTCACTCATACACTTAGAATCTCACATACCCACTCAGAAACTTACTCTGATATTCACACACCCACTCACTCACCCAGTCAAGGGTCATGCATCTACTCACAGACCCACCCAGACACTTGCCCTCCCAGTCACAGATCCACTCAGACACTCATGCATGCACCCATTGACTCACCCACTCAGAGACTTATGCTCTCACTCACAGATCCATTGAGACACTCATACACCCACACAGAGATCCACTCAGACACTCATACATCCACTCAGACCCACTCAGACACTCACATACCCATACAGTCACTAACACAGCCACTCATAAACCCACTCAGAGACTTATGCACCCAGTTAGTTATACACTCAGAGACTCATGTACCCATGCACAGTCGCACTCACAGACCCACGCACCCATTGACAGAACTACGCACACTGACCTCTGCCAGTCATAAACCCACTGAGAGACTCATGCACTCACTCACAGATCTACTCAGACACTCATGTACCCACTCACCCACCCATTCAGACACCCACTTAGACACTCATGTATCCACTCAAAGATCCAGACAGACATTCATATACTTACTTACAAATGCACAAAGGCACACATGTACCTACTCACAGATTGAGTGAGAGATTTACGCAACCAATCAAAGACTCATTGTGACACTGATTCACCCACTCATAGATGTACTGAGGCAGTCACAAATTTTGTTACAGAAGTATTGATAGTCACAGACCAACTCAGATCACACATGTTAGAGATACTATCACTCATTAGCAGTGCAACTAGTATACTAATCTAACTTTTGTAGTATGTTAGTATATATATTTAACACCCATAAACTCTTAAAAACACTCACACTTACTGGATGATGCCATCAGTGATGTCATTAGAGATGTCATCTGTGATGTCATCAGTGATGTCACTAACCATGTCATGAGTGATGTAATATGTAAGGTCATAAGCAGTGCATTGCAGGGGCGTAGGTTATAGTTAGCAAAGGTAACTATAACTGATGAAATTCTATGGCATTGTATGAGTGAAATCTGAGCCTAATTCTAACGTCCCTGTAACCTTTGTTTTTTTCAGTGAATTTCTATATTTTTTATAATTCTACTTCCTAACTATAACATCCCTGTAACCTTTGGGTTTTTTAAGTGAATTTCTGAGGTTTTTTCACTTCAATTTCCTAGCTGTAAGGTCCCTGTAACCTTTGTTTTTTTGAGTGAATTTCTATGGTTTTTTAACTAGTACTCATGTTTGCAGAGTGGGGGAGGAAGGGGGCAGGGCCTCTGGTCAGCTCACAGCAATCTCACTGTGTGGAACTTACTGGATATAACAGGAGGGGTTCTTGGCCCCCAAGGAATCTCCGCATCCAAGAGGACTTCATTCCCCAATTTGTAGTGCACCAGGAGGCACATTTAAAAAGTGGTGGTGAAAGGGGGCAGGGCCTCCGACCAGCTCTCCGCAATGCTGCTCTCTGGGACTTAATGGAGGTAACAAGAGGGGTCCTTGGCCCCAAGGACCTACAGCATCCAAGGGGACTTAATCCCCCAACAAGTAGCGCAGCAGGAGGTGCATTTGCAGAGTGGTGGAGGAAGGAGGCAGGGACTCCGATGACCTCTCAGCAATCCCACTGTGTGGTACTTACTGGAGGTAACAGGAGGGGTTCCTGCCCCCCAAGGATCCTCAGCATCCATGGGGACTTCATCCTCCAACCAGAAGTGCGCCAGGAGGCATGTTTACAGAGTGGTGGAGAAAGGGGCGGGCCCTCCGATGACCTCTCAGCAATTCCACTGTGTGGGACTTACTAGAGGTAACAGGAGGGGTAGTTGGCCCCCAAGGACCCACAGGAGCCAAGGGGACTTCATCCCCTAACTAGTAGTGCACCAGGAGGTTTGTTTGCAGAGTGGTGGTGAAAGGGGGCAGGGCCTCTGGGGACTTCACTGAAGCTAAACTTTTTAAAAAGTGTTTTTTAATTTACTAGGGAATGGGGGTCTATGTGCCCCTCCCTTCCCCGGGGCAATATTGGCCCCGGGGACCCCACTCCCGTGGGCCAGGCCTTTTCTTTATTTTTTTATGTAGGGGAGGGGGACCATGTGGCCCTCTCCCTGGGCCAATTTTGGCCCCTAGGATCCCATCCCCCAGAGCCCACCCTTTAAATTTCTTTTTAAGTAGTACAGAAGAGGGCTGCAAGGCCCCCCTACCTGTGCCGATTTTGGCCCCAGGGACCCCATCCCCGGGGGCCCCTGCCATTTAGAGCTGGGGTAGGGGCTGTGAGGCCCCCCTCCCTGTGCTGGATTTGGACACAGGGATCCCAACCTCCAGGGCCCGGCCTCAATTCTGAGTATCCTGGTCCCACCCACGCCACCCATTGACTTTTGTCCATGTATGAGATTTATAAAGCACGACTGTTACTCCGAGGAGTGTCCTGGTCGCTACTGCAGAAGGACCATCAGCAGAAAAGAAGGAGGGACGGTTCTAGGGGCAGGAGAAAAGGCAGGTCTTAAGTTTTTTTCAAAATGTAGGTGTTGCCTTAATGCACCTGAGAGTCAGTGGAAGTTTGTTCCAGAGAGAAGGGCCCAGGAAGGAGAGAGATCTGCCTCCTAACCTTGTCCTTCTGATCCGTTCTATTTTCTCTGGGGGGTATTGAACTTAATTTTATCTTGTAGGTAACCCGGGCTGGTACCGTGGAGAGCTTTCTGGGTAATGAGCAATATCTTAAAAATGATCCTCTTTCTAATCGGGAGACAATGAAGACTCCGAAGAAGGCAAGTGGCATGGGAGTTGCCCGAAGATAGTTCGTACTGCTGCATTCCGGACCAACTGCAGCCTATCGATCAGGTATTTGGGCAATCCTATGTAGAAACCATTCCGGTAGTCAAGCCATGAGGTTATCAAGGCTTGCACTTGTTGTCTAGCCTTAAAGGATAAGAGATATAGAAATTTCCTATGCACATGAAGAAGGGCAAAACAAGTGCCCACCACCGAGTTAACTTGGAAACGAAATAACAATTGTCCATCAAATTTGAAGTCCAGGTTTTTCACCACCTGATTTTGAGATAGCGGGGGGGCATCCTCGGGGCAGAAGGTTTGACATCGTGTCTCGGCATCTGAACCAAAAAAGAGAAGCTCGATCTTCCCAGCATTACCTTTAAGTTGGTTACTGGATAGCCAGCTGAAAGTTGCTGTAAGACAGTTATGAATTTTTTTCGTCTGGGAAAGCCTCGCCCTTCTCCCAGGAGAAAAGCAGTTCGGTGTCATCTGCATATGTCACGATTTTTTCCCCAAAGGATTCTGCCAAGGAGGCCAAGGGAGTGAGATAGACATTGAATAGAGTCGGACTCAGGGTAGAGCCCTGTGGCACTCCTAGCCTGAGTTTACGAGAGGCGGCAGAGAAAGGGTTGCACCATACCTCTTGTCCTCTCTCCTAAAAAAACGATGCAAGCCACTGCCAAGTCAGCCCTCTAATTCCAATTGAATGAAGGCGAGCTAAGAGGATGGGATGAGAGATAATATCGAATGCTGCCGATAGGTCAAGTAAAACCAACAGAGCTCTGTCACTCCCATCCAAACTGAGCCAGATGGAATCGAGTACCTCAAGCAAAGCTGTCTCAGTATGGTAGTTGGACGTAAGCTAGATTTGTTTGCATGAAGGTGGGGACCGTGGGGGGAGCCTGAAGGCCCCTACAGTCCCTGCAGGCTCCCCATCTTCTGCAGAAGCCAGCATTGCTTTTAGACATAAGGAGCTGCTAAACATGCAGCTCCCTCTGTCTGAAAGCAACCCTGCTCCGCTTCCAGCAAGCAAGAGCATTTTTAATGCTGTCGCTTCCTGGAAGAGGAGCGTTTGTTGTGGCATGGTGGGAGTGGTAAAGCTCCCGCCAAGCCACAGCAAACAGCTATGTCCTGGGGGTGTGCACCCTGGGACATAGCAGGAGCTGGTCCTGGGTGATGGTGGTCCCCACTGCCATGTATGGCTCCAGTAGGGGGGCCACGCGGCACCCCTCCTTTCTTGGATTTTGGCCCAGGGAGGTGGTTGTCCCTGGGGCACGGGTGGACCACATCCATATTTAAAAGTGCCCTGGAGAGGTGGTGGTCCCTGGGGCAATGGAGGGTCTGCGTGGCCGCCCACAATAAATACAAGAAACGCCCCTGGGAGTTAGCAGTCCCCAGAGCTGTGGGGGGTCTGTGCGGCCTCCCGGATTCAATGAAATTAAAGCCCCTGGGAGGTGGCGACCCCTGGGGCTGCTGGGGGTCTTTGTGGCCCCCCACATTGTTTTCAACTAAAGCCCTGGGGAGGTGGCAGCCCGGGGCAGTGGAGGGTCTGTGCAGCCCCCTGCATTCAATCAAAGTAAAGCCCCCGGGAAGTGGTGGCAACTGAGCCTGCCGGGGGTCCACGTGACCTCTCATGTTGCTTTCAAACAAAGCCCTGTGGAGGTGGCGGTCCCCAGAGCTGCAGGGGGCCTGCACCCCCATACATTTACTTACTATTGTTTGCCTCGGGGAGGTGGCAGTCTTTGGGGCTGCCGGAAGGCTGTGCCGGCCCCCCCACATTGTTACAAATTTTTGCCCCGGGAGGTGGCAGTCCCCTGTGCTGCAGGGGTGCCATGTGGCCCCCGCATTAAGTTAATATTGTTTGTCCTGGCAAATTGGTGATCCCAGGGCAAGGGGGGTGCTGCGTTGGCACTCCTTCATAATTTAAAAGCAGTGCTGCCGGGATTTGGCCCACCGAGGTAGGTGCTTATTTTTTTTTCAATTTTGCCATGAATCCGCGTTTCCAGCAATTTCGTGGCAAAATTGACCCCACAAAAATGTTTTTAACCCCCAGCGGGGACCCCTTCACCAGTCCTACCCTGCCCCGCTTTCTTCATTTTTTACTTTTTTTGTAGGACTCAGCTCAAGCCGAGTCCCAAGATGGCTGCCAGCACTTCCTGGTTGATGTGTTGGCAGCCAATCAGATTTGAACAAGGGGACTGCTTGATCAGCAGAGGATCCGGGAAGGATCCGCGTCACTATATGTACAAATTTGGAGTTCCCTTAATATTTCCCAAAAACTAATGAATAAATTTACACAAATTCACAAAAAGCACGATATGTCGACCAACAGCTAGCTTTCTGCCAAATTTGGTGTAATTCTGTCTAGCGGTTCGAGCTGTAGTTGTGTTCAAAAGCCATTGGGAATTAACAAGGGGATAACAGGAGGGGTTCCTGGCCCCCAAGGACCCTCAGCATCCAAGAGGAGTTCATTTCCCAACAAGTAGTGCGCCTGGAGGTGAGTTTGCAGAGTGGTGGGGAAAGGAGGAGGGGCCTCCGATGACCTCTCAGCAATCCCACTCTGATGGACTTACTGGAGTTAACAGGAGTGGTTCCTGACTCCCAAGGACCATTAGCATCCAAGGGGACTCATCCCCCCAACCAGTAGTGTGCCAGGAGGCACGTTTGAGGAGTGGTTGAGAAAGGGGGCAGGCCTCTGATGACCTCTCAGCAATCCTGCTGTGTGGGACTTACTGGAGGTGACAGGAGGGCTTGTTGGCCCCCAAGTACCCACAGGAGCCAAGGGGACTTTATTCCCCAAAAAGTAGTGCGTTAGGAGGTGTGTTTGCAGAGTGGTGGTAAAAGGGGGCGGGCCTCCAGTGACTTCTCCAGGGCACCCTTTTTAGAAACAAATTTTGCTTTACGGGGGAAGGGGCCCTCTCTGTGCTGATTTTGACCCTGGGGACCCCCAGGGCCTGACCTACTTGTAATAGGAAAGGGGGCTACATGGGCCACTAATTGGCCCAGGGACCCGATCCCCCGGAGCCCCCCTTTTGATTTTTTTTTAAGTAGTACAGAAATCAGGGCTGCGTGGCCACCCTCCCCTGGTCAATTTCAACTCAGGAACCCCATCTCCTGGGGCCCGGCCATTTAGAGATGGGGAGGAGGGCTGCATTGCCCCCCCAAAATTGGCCCTGGGGACCCCATCCCACGGGGCCTGGCCTCCATTCTGGGTGCCCAGATCCCACCCAGGGTACCCCGTGACTTTCGTTAGGGACCGTGGGGGGAGCTTGAAGGAACCTGCGATCCTTGCCGGCTTCCCACCTCCTGCGGAAGCCAGCATTGCTTTCAGACTTAGGGAGCTGCAGAACATGCAGCTCCCTCTGTCTGAAAGCAATTGTGCTCCATTTCCAGCTAGCGAGAGCATTTTCAATGCTCTCGCTTGCTGGAAGCGAAGCGTTTGCTGTGGCTTGGCAGGAGAGGTAAAGCTCCCGCCAAGCCACCTCAAACACCTATGGCCTGGGGGTGGGTGCCCTGGGACATAGCAGGAGCCGGCCCTGGGGGGTGGCGGTCCCCAGTGCCACGTATGGCTCCAGTAGGGTGCCTGTGCGGTCCCCCTCCTTTCTTGAATTTTGCCTTGGGAAGGTGGTGGTCCCTGGGCTTTTGGCGAGCTAGTCGGACCCGCCCGCATCTGTATTTTAAAGTGCACTGGGGAGATGGAGGTCCTTGGGGCTGTGGGGTATCCATGCGGTCCCCCCAAATTCGATTTAAGAAAAGCCCCAGGGAGGTGGGGATCCCTGGGGCTGCGGGGGGTCCACGCAGTCCCTGCATGGAATGAAATTAAGGCCCTGGGGAGGTGATGGCCCCCGGGGCTGTGGCTGGCTCCGAGCGGCCTCCCCACATTGTTTTCAACTAAAGCCCTGGAGAGGTGGCAGTCCCCGTGACTACAGGGGGGGGCCGTGTGGCCCCCCACATTGCTTTCAAGTAAAGCTCTGGGGAGGGGCAGTCCCTGGTGCTGCGGGGAGCTGCGAGGCCCCCTGCATTTACTTACTATTGTCTGCCCCATGTAGGTGGCGGTCCCCAGTGCTGCAGGGGCCACCCAGCCCCCACATTAAGTTAGTTATGTTTGTCCCTGGGAGGTGGCTGTCCCTGGGGCGGGGGTGCCACATGGTCACCTCCCACATAATTAAAAAGCAGTGCCCATGGGATTTGGCCCACCCGTGGACTTCCTTAAAAGGAAGTGCGGGAGCACGCACTTCTTTTTATACATTTTGCAGCGAATCTGCAGATCCACCATGATTTTGTGGCACAATCGATCCCACAAATATGTTTTTAGTGGGGACCACCAGTCTTAAGGGTCAGGGTATTCCTGCCCTGCCCCCCTCTATTTTTTACGTTTTTTTGTAGGACTCC
This sequence comes from Calotriton arnoldi, assembly GCA_963921515.1. Lineage (NCBI taxonomy): Eukaryota > Metazoa > Chordata > Amphibia > Caudata > Salamandridae > Calotriton > Calotriton arnoldi. Next base: position 156,054 of record CAWUFW010011369.1, read on the forward strand.
TCTCAAGCTGAGTCCCAAGATGGCTGTCAACACTTCCTCGTTGAAGTGCTGGCAGACAATCAGATATAAACACAGTGACGGTTAAATCCACAGAGAATCCCCATCCCTACATGTACAAATTTAGATTTCTCTTAATATTTCCAAAACTACTGTCAGGATTCCTACCACAGCTCACCTCTCTTGACTATAACAATATACCGGCATGACTTATATCATTCCACCCAACACTTATGAATGAACAAACAATTTGTACCATGACTTTTGACCACATTACATGCTATTGGTAATAGCTAGCTGCAGCTGGTGTTCCCCGGTTTGTTTGAAGGGCCTTAGTAGCTTTTGTAGATGTTTTACCATGCATATGCAAGGTCAGGTTTCGGGCACCTCAGAGGCATCCAGAAAGTCCACCAGGGTAGGTATCAAGCGAGCGGCATGGATGACCTCAGCATGAACCTTCCAGAAGACAGCCTCTTCAAATGAATCCCCTGTACCAGTTTCTTGATATAAGTAATTAGAACGCGACCTTTGTGAACATTCTAAAACACCTTCTAGAAGACAGCCTCATCAAATTAATCATCTGCACCTGTTTCTTGCTATGAGCAATTAGAACGCGACCTTTATGAACATTCTAAAGTACCTTCTAGAATGCAGCCTCATCAAGTTAATTATCTGCACCTGTTCCTTGTTACAAACAATTAGAATGTGATCTTTATGGACGTTCTAAAGCAGCCTTATTTAAAGACCATCCACACTTCTCCCCTTCGCTTAGCTTCTTCGCCTGCCACTTACCTGTTTCCCGGCTTCCAGGACTCTGTCTTGTCAGCTCCCTTGATCCTCCCTCTTCAACCTCACTGCAAAGAACATTCCGCATAAGACTCGCACCTGGATGGAAAAAAGAACAAGAAGAAAAGGAGAGGCACATTAACAGACTTGATTTTACTGCACACTGAGCTCAGTCGCAACATCGTGCTGCAAACAAAGGTAACCAGTGTTTTTGTTCAACTTGTACATACTGTTGGCAGGGCTCTGCCAGAGAGGACTTAGTTGAAGCTAACCCTGTCCAAATTTGCTTGAGGGTTTGATGCGGAAATCATACTCACTACAGTTTTGAAAAGTTTGATAAAGGAGCCTCTATGGACAATCTAAATTAATACAAAACACCAACAAAACTAAAGATTGGTTGAAATTTGAAAAGCTTTCGTGAGGTGATACCTTAAGAGATAGAGTTAATACTAGACTAAAGCCTTATTATTTGTTTGTATATAGGTACCATATCTGCCGGTGCCATTCATCAGACTGGTGTGAATGCCTGCTGCAGTGTTGCAATTGAGTAGATGAGCAACAGCATCTTTAACTCTACATGCTCTCTCCATCCCAATCCCCTTCCCTCTGGGATTTGCCACCGGAGCAGTGTCTCCTCCTGTAAACTGAGGGCAGGTTTCGAGACGATTCGGGAACTAGCATTGCTGCCCCATTGGAATCATCTGGGATGCAGGTAGGAGGCTTATGACAGACGGCTAAGCCACACACCTAACATTACTTTTGGGCGGCGCCATGACCAATCAAGACCAAATATTCATGGACGATCTAGCACATGGCTTATCAGGGGACTTCAATGACGCTAACAATCTGTCTGAGTTAATGCAGCAGTTGCAACTAGATATGAATAGGTTAAAAGCAGGAGATGCGACACTTAAGGAAGAGTTGCAATGAGAGAGGACACATTTCACACAACGGAGGGATATAACTTGGAACTTAATAACCCAAGGATAGTCGCTCAGTTTTGACCCAGCCTGTGTTTGGAGAACAATTTCTGAGAGGGGCGTTTATAACTACTGATCAGAATCTGCATGTATCTGTATCTACACCCAGTCCTCTGCCCTTAGCATCTCCAGAATGTTTTCATGGCTACAGTACTAAATTTGCAGCCTTTATGAGTCATTGCCAATTACATTTTCTAGGCAAACCTCAGGCGTTCTCCAATGACCCAGTTAAAGTAGTACTTGTAATCTCTTATTTGGGGGTTGTATAAGGTAACTGGAAATTCCTTTAATAGAAACATATGATCCCCTTTTGTACAACTATTCTACTTTTATGGCTTCCATAACTCAGTTATTTGCAAACATGTTTTTATCTGAGGAAGTGACAATGGATTATGAAACCTACGACAAGGTTCAAATGTCCTGCTGTCTTATATCACTACTTTCAATTGACTGGTGGCAGAAACGAGCTGGCCGGAAGAGAAAAGAACATATTTATTCTATCGAGGGTTAAGAGATGGCCTTAAAGATTCCCTCTCGCATATCGTTGATCTGACCGACGATTGTGCAGAATTTATCGATCTTGTGGTTAAGCTAGATCACCGATTGTGCGAGCGAAAGGGTGACCGATATCGCAGTGACACCAGAGTAATTGTTATGAAAACTGAGAAGAAGGAGTCAGACAGTAAGACTCTTGATACTGAACCTATGCAGATAGGAGGTATAAGGGGTCCACTATCTAATGAAGAAAAGGAACATCGCTACAAATTAAACCTATGTCTTTATTGTGGCAAAGCTGGTCATTTCGCTAGGGAATGTTATGCAAAACCAAAAAAGACTAAGGCTGTGGTTAGTGTAGAGGTCAATCAAGAACAGGGACACTAAGGCTCTCGACCAGAAGGGAGATCGTCTGATTGAGAGAAGCTGTACAGATCTCACAATATCTGACCAATGTAGGAACACGAATTCCGCGGCATCTGACTATCCGAGTCACCGTAATCCTATCCCCACAACGGAGGCACATAATATCCATGCTTATTGACTCAGGGGCCACAGGCAATTTCTTTGATTTGACCCTAGCTGCCAAGCTCTGGCTCACAAACGTTCCCAAAGAAAAACCTGAGCTGTGGCATGGCATGTGCGAGCAGTAGATGGTTTATAGTTGTCTTCTGGACTAATTTGTTTTCAGACAGAGGCTGTAACCTTAGTGTGCAATAATGGACATAATGAATGACTTATCTTTGATCTAATCGACCCTCCCGCCTTTGGGGTAATTTTGGGAGTACCTTGGCTAGAACATCATAATCCAAAAATCAATTGGGTACATTGCACCATAACCTTGGACTTACCATTCTGCACTACTACCTTCTACCAAGAGGCTCCAGAGGTGGGAATACCTCTGCATTGCGCCTTGGTCCAAGGAACAGAGGACCTTAAACTACCCCAAGAATACCAGGACGTTCAAGATGTTTTTGACCCATGAAAGCCACCCAACTGCCACCACACATGACCTTTGATTGCCACATAGACCTACTGCGGAGAGCAATGCTGGCCCGCAGGAGAGTTTACGCGTTGACAGAACCTGAAGCTCAATATCTACGCAAATATCTAGATGAACTACTAGAGATAGGTTTTATACGCCACTCCATCATCCACACCACTTCTATTAATTGTGACCCACAAGGGAGTCAGTTCAGCATTGGCAATTCTGCCTTTGAATAACCGAATTGGAGCAACACCAGTGGAGGAATGCGGCGTAAACCTTCAGTCACACACTGTTGTCTTCATGGCTACCTCCCAGTTCTCTCCAGACACCAAAGCCTGTTGCAATGTTTCCTTAAGCACCTTCACAAACCTTTCAACAACACCATTACGTTCAGGGTGGTACAACGCTGCTTTCTTATGTATGATCCCCCTTTCCTTTGAAAAGCTTTCCACCACCTTGGAAGTAAACTGGACCCTGTCATCAGACAAAATAGACAATGGAAACCCCTCTTGTTCAAAAAGTTCCTCCGGAAATTCAATGACCACACTAGATTCAACAGAGTTAATCTCAGGCCATCGGGAAAACAAATCCAGACAGACTAGCACATACCTGTCCTGGGATTTCAACGTGACAGGCCCTAAGATGTCAATCGCAATGTCAGACCACGGACCACAAGCTTGCTCCTTTATCACCATAGGTTGTGTCCTGCACTTAAAAATTCTATCACTGCACGAGCATTCAGTACAATCTCGAACCACTCTTTCGATCTGCAAGTCCATGCCATGTCACCAATAGGCCTCCCTGACTCTCTCTTTAGTTTTAGCAAAGCCCATGTGACCGGCATGAGCACTGTTTACCAGTTTGTCTTCAAGGCTGCAAGGTGGAACCAATTTACTTCCTCTCATGAGAAGACCATCAACAACCACCAGCTCCTCCCTGACTTGCCAAAATCCCTTAATTTCTTCCTCACAATCTTTCCTCTCAATCCATCTTCCTTGAGCATTCTTCATCACCTGTTACCGCCGATCATTGGCTAAACAGTCCCTCCATTCTTTTTCTGGAATCAAACCTTCACTGATCACGCAAACATTGACCTCCTCTTCAAATTCTTCACCTCCAAACCAATCATTTTCCTCATACACCCCAGCCTCTGTGCCACTCAATCTGGAAAGGCAATCTGCCAAAATTTTATTAGAGCCAGGTAAATTTGAGACTGCAAACACAAATTCTTGCAATGCCACAACCCATTTTCTTATGCAATTGACGCAAAATCGATACCTTTCTTAGTAAAAACCTCTTATAAAGGCTTGTGATCAGTCAACACTTCAAACTTCTTTCCTCACAAACATTTTTTCAACTTGTGTACAGCCCAGAAAACTCCCAGGGCCTCCTTTCCCACAACTGAATAGTTACACTTAGCCCCTCTTAATGGTCTATAGATAAACAATATGGTCTTGTCTACACCATCCACCTTTTGTAGCAGAACAGTTCCTAAGCATTTCGAGCTGGCATCCGTCATGACATATGAAAACTTCAATGGATCAAAACTTCCTAGATTGCGAGCTTCACACAAAAACTTCTTGATTCACCCAAACTCCTTCTCACAAACCTCACACCACATAAACTCACATCCTTTCCTGAGCAATGCCCTCATGCAGGAGGTCTTTTTGGCAAAATTAGGCACATACTTATTATAAAGTTTGCCCATTCCCAAAAACTTCATGAGCTCTTCCTCGTTCTTGAGAGAGACCAGATTGCAAATAGAGCTAACTATCGAAGGCTTAGGCCTAATTCCAGATGCAGACACTAGATATCCCAAATACTCAATTTCATCGACATCAAACATACATTTGTCTGACCTAAGTGTGAGAACATCATCCAATAATTTCTTTAATACAGATGTCAACCTCTCATCATGCTGTTCAAGATCGACCCAAACAATCAATACATCATCTTGATAGACTTTGACTCCATCAATTTCTTGCAAAATGCTCTTCATTGTTCTCTGAAAGACAAAGGCTGCAGAGATGAGCCCGAAAGGCAACCTCAAAAATGTAAATGTGCCAAACGGTGTGATGAAAGTCGTAAGGTCTTGAGATAGTGGATGGAGCTTGATTTGATGGTAGGCCGACGATAAGTCCAACGAAGAAAAATGCTTCGCACCCCCAAGGGAGCACAACATCTCGTTTATGTTAGGAAGTGGATAGTGGTCAACCACAACCGCTTTGTTGAGCTCCCTCAAGTCAATGCAAAGTCTAGCCTCCCCATTGGCCTTTCGAGCCATAACCACCGGAGAGACCCACTCTGTGGCTTCCACTTCTTGAATTACACCATTTTCTAAGAGTTTATCCAACTCATTTTTCATGCTCTCCTTTACCAGCAGAGGCACACCTCTTACCATAGCCACCTTGGGGATGACATTTGACTTAAGCTTAATACAATGCATATAGTTTGTGAGACACCCCAGTTCTTTCTTGAACACATCTGGAAACTCTCTAATCCAATTCTCACTCCCTCTTCCCACCAACCGGACAGTTGGAACCTCTTTCAAACGTACTGAGGGATTTTCATTAGGATCCAAATATACATGCAGGTCCCGTTGATGAAACCAACTGATGAGAGTCTCCTTTCATTGAAATATATATTTTTGAAGGAATGATTCTCCCCTTGAAATCAATTGTGCCCCAGAAATAATGCGAAAGATCAATGGTCTCACCACCATACCCTTTGGCTTGATATCTGGTTTCAATAAAACCACCTTTCCCAACAAGTGCTTCTCAAAAAATGTTTTTGGGATAAGAGTAATTTTAGCTCCAGAATCAAAAAGCATGTGCACTGACGCATCATTGACTAACACTTTCTCAAAGGGCCCCTCACCAGCACGTTCCTTAATCTGGAGAATATTAACCTCCTCAACTACTTCCTCATACACCTCCACCTCCCTGACTTTCTTAGCCGAATTTCCAGACTTGCAGCACCTGGAAAAATGACCCTTCTTTCCACAGACACTACAAGTGGCCTTCCACCCCACACACTCTTTAAAATTTGCCATGTGCCCCACATTCCCACACCTATAACATTTCCCTTGAATATTCTTGGCACCATAAGTTTTGATTGTTGTGCTTGCGTTGGGTTTACCCTTAGTGGATTTACTGTCCACCACTTTGACCACATCCTCATTGTTTTTCACCACTGATACATCTTTGCATATCATCTCAACACAGGCTTTCGAGTGTTCATGCAATTTCACAATCGTAAGAACTTCTTGCAATGAAGGGTTATCTTTTTGCCATAAACTATCACTAGCTTTGTCAAGGGTGCAACCCAACATCAATTGATCTCTTAAGCGTTCCTCCAAAGACATCCCAAAATTGCACATGGAGGCTAACTTCCTTAACACAGTGATGTACTGCGCCACTGATTCTTCCTGTTTTACATTCTCCACCCAAAATGATATCTTTCAAGAACCATACTAATTTTGGGAACATAATGCAAATCCATTTTCTTAATGCAAATTTCATATTCATTCAGGTTAGCATAATCACTATCGGGAAGATCAGGAAGATGCTGAAAGACCTCTTGACCTTTCGAACCCAAACAGTGCATAAATAAAGATGTTTTCCTTTCTGTACAAAGCGAAGTGCCACATACTCTAGCATAATGTGCAAAAACATTTTTCCACCTCTGCCAAGGTATAGGAGGGTCACCAGGGGAAGAAAGAAAAACAGAGGAGTTGTAACATTTTGTATAACTCCCAGCTCCTCCCAACAAACGACCCAGTACAAGTTTGTGGAACAACAAATCAATGTGAGATCCAATAGTTACACAAAGATAAAGGCTGTGAACATCAGTGTAAATGTACCACCAGTAATCAAGGAAGAATACACTCATTCACTTCCTAATAATGTAATATAACATATAGAACAACTCAAAAGCAATCAGTCACATACTTCACCAAAGAAGAAACAACTTGAAGCCCTTGTATAGATAGAAATGAGCTGTGTACATCAGCGTGTGAACCAGATGCACTCTATGATATAATGAAGTAATACACCTCTTTAAGCTCAGATATGCGAACACAGTTTCACCGGGAATCAGCTGTGTGCATCAAATCAGCTGTGTGCATCAGCGTTTGAACACGATGCACTTCTGCGAGCTAAAGATGCAAAACGCCTCTGTAATCTCAAAGATGCAAGGCCCTCACCGTAAATTAGCTGTGCGCATTAGCGTGAGCATGAGCATAGAGATCAATCACCACCACGTCACTGTGGGCACTTCAGCATGGGGTCTTGTTACGCTCCGGCAGTTCCTAACAAGAAATGTTTGTTTGCAGATGAGCTGTGGGCATCAGCGCAACCGAAGATTGTAGCTGCTTTTCTCCAAACCACAAGCAGCCCATTCAAAGATGGCCGACAAACGTTACTTACGTGCGTACCTCAAGCACAGGCGTCTTCGGCATCTTCAAAGACGGAACAGTTAGGTCAGGCGGAACACTCCTTGTCTGAATAATGATGCCTGGAATTCCAGAATACCAGGACTCGTGCTCCCTCTCGTGCTGCCACTCATGCACGTCGGGCTCACAATTAAACAAAATTGTGCGAAGGCATTGGGTACAATAACACAGCGGAGTGCTTGAAAGTTGAAAGTCTGCTTTTGGAAAATTTCTTTGTCTTCGTGTGGGCGCTGCTACCATTCACCGTTAGAGACACAGTGTTGAGTTCTCTGCTTCGCTCCTTCGACTATGAGGTGTTCTCCTTCTTCGCTCATCGCCAAATTGTGGAAGTGAGCCTTCTGTCACAAATGAAAACTGCTTCATCCAGGTCGTTGGAAAACAGGTATTTATTAGGAGCTACAGATACATAGATCTCATTCACCAGAAGGTAAGGTCTAACTCTCTTTGACAAAATTCTCAATTCTATTACAGGACCGGAGGCTTCTGATTATGCTTCTCTTTCTTTTATTTGCCACTCACAGCAGCCAATGAAAACGTTTTGTATGCAAATAAAATTACATTTCCCATGATGCTTGGTATACATCACATCCTGCATGACCCTATAAGAGCCACAATATCCTGTTGCTGAGCCTCTTTCTTTGCTGCTCACGCAGGAGTTAAGTTGATTACATATTTATTACAATTGCGATTGATTTCCGCTGTCAAAGTTAATTTATGCATTCTTGTGTGACCGCGCGTCGCGCGCTGTAGTGCTTTCAAGGCCCGCACGGGCTGAGGGATTTGTATCTCCCGCTGGGAGCTTTGTATGCTGCTCTATACGCCCGCTCGGGTTTAATTGCTTCCGTGCTCCCGCTGGGAGCTTTACAGGCTGGTGTGTGCGCCCGTTCGGGCTTTAATGATATTCACGCTCCCGCTGGGAGCTTTGCATTTGTTTGGCCGCCCGCTTGGGCTTTAATTGATTTGGACGCTCCCGCTGGGAGCGCAAAGTACCGCGCTGCTCTCGGCAGCGTTTTAAAGGATTCCTTGATGCGCGCACAGCGCGCTGACCGCAGTGGTTTTCCCTAATGTGCCGGGCGGTTTCCCTGAGAGCTTCACTCGCTCCGACGTGCGTAGCCCAATTGGGCTACTTTTTAGTAGCTTTCGGGCTCCGCACGTCGCGCGCACCCTCTATTCGTTCCGAGGCTCATTAGCCTCGAGGAATTTTCATTATACTGATGCCTGATTTGGCTGCAAGAGTCGTCTGGCCCTGGAGGGAGCACACACTCCTTAGGTCATTGAATTTGCTCTCCCTACGCCCTGTGGGCTGCAATAATATTTATACAGCATCTGCTGAGGAGCTAGGTATTTGTTTCTGTTGTGTGCATTGGGTTGGCTCCCCCTTTTACTCCTCTCAGTATCCATACCAGCAGTACATTATGGGTGACTGGGTCAGATATGAGGAGGATGGTATATATGAAGAGGAAGTGCAGGCAACTTCTCTGGAGGATAACATTTTGGAGGCTCTGGACGCCTCTGTCCAAGAGTCTGTTAACCGGGCCATTGAAAAAGCAGTACCTGGTACTGTGCAGCAAGCATTGGCCGCTGCGTTGAAACCCGAACACTAAACAATTGGAGCAGTTCGCCAAACGGCATGGGTTTAACGCCGACCCTCAGAAGGATGATGCAGCTGGCGAGCCTAAAGCGAAGTCATGGCCCCACTCCGGTGCACTTGTGACACTACCTAAAGCTTCTACCCCGCCCAGCATGGGTGAGAAGGCTAAGCGTCAGGAGCGTAGGGACACTGACACTGATACTGATGCGGATACTACAGGGACGGACAACCCCGAGGAGGAGGCTCCTCCCAAGAAACGGTCACAAAAGTCAAAACATGTGGAGCAAGACCTGTCCCAGACTTTGAATACCCCCTTTACTTTTAATCCGGCCGACATTGTACACCCTAGGTCGTCGGATTGGGCTCCGGCCCCGGAAGTAGCAGCATATCTCCACGACAACCTGCGCAGGAGCTTCGATAAAGAAGTGCGTAACAGGTTGCGTTCCGAGTGCCCCAGGCCGGATATTCAGAATAAGGTGGCGGAGACCCCTGACATAGACGTAAGCCTCCTTACCTTCCTAAAGAAATTCGCTAAAGACCCGAAGAAGGGAATCGATCGTGCCTGGCGCGGCTGCCAGGACAAGCTCCTGGATGTGGCGGGGCCACTGGGCAAAATCTTAGAAATGGCCCTGCAGGCGAAAGAGTCTGGCGCTCCCTTAGATGCCGACATCTTGGCTGGGTGGACCCAAAGGGCAATCTGCTTGCTGGGAAACGCCAATTGTGCTATTTCCACTGAGAGGCGTAAGTCGCTCCTCATCAGAATGGATTCTAACTTGACGGAGCTGGCTGCAGCGGAACCAGGTCCTCTGGCAGAGGGTAACCTCTTCGGTGACCGCTTCGTGAAGGACGTTTCCAAATATGTAGGTACATTCACGTCCCTTGACAAGGCCCAATCGGGCATCAAACGAGTTTTCCAGGCTGGCCTTTTTAATCGGGCCAGGCGAGGCAGAGGACGCTCGCCAGGCCGCCAGTACCATCAAGGTCCTCACCGAGGAGACTACGGCCGTGGTCGAGGCGAGTGGGACCCACTCATGGGGGTACCTTCTATCCCACCAGACAGCGCTTCAACAGAAGGCGCTTCAACAGAGGAGGACATCGAGCGGGCTTCCAAGCTCCAGAGTCTGCAGGTAGGAGTTTCCGACAACTTTCTGTTACCCTTGGGGGTTCGCACTCAGTTTTTCTATCACAATTGGGCTCTGATCTCACAGGATGCGTGGGTTCTACAGACAATTCAGGGGTTTCACCTAGATTTTTATCAGACTCCCTTTCAGGACATTCCACCCGACAACTCTCTTTTTCCCAACTAGAGTGCGATTTTATAGATGCAGAACTCGACGCATTGCTGCAGAAACACGCGATTGCGTATTGCGACGATGGTCCTCGTGGTTTCTGCAGCAATATCTTCTTGGTTCAGAAGAAAGGCGGAGGTCACAGGTTGGTACTGAATCTAAGGGAATTCAACCATTTCATGACATACAACCATTTCAAGATGGAGGGTACCCATCTCTTGGCAGATTTGCTGAAGGAAGGAGACTGGATGGTCCGGTTGGACCTGAAGGACGCCTACCTGTCGATCCCTATATTTCCTCCTCACCACCGTTTTCTGCAGTTTCAGTGGCGGAACCGGTGGTTCGAATATTTGGTCCTTCCTTTCGGACTTTCCTCGGTGCCGTGGTGCTTCACCAAGGTGATGAAGCCGGTGATAGCGCACTTACGAGAACAGGGCGTCCGCATGATAGTGTATCTGGACGATATACTTATCATGGCTCAGACTCTGACTTTGGCTGCGCGACACTTACACATGACCATATCTATTCTTCAAAACTTGGGGTTCGTCATCAATATACCCAAATTGGCTCTTTGTCCTGCTCAGACCATGGACTTTCTGGGGTTCGTCATCAATTCACAGACGGCCCAGTTGAGCCTTCCTCGCTCCAAATTGAAAGCCATCAAGAAGGAGCTTTCCACACTGCTGTCCAAACAGACGGTTTCACTGAGGGTGATTGCCAGAATAGTGGGTCTTCTAGCATCCTCGATACAGGCGATATTTCCGGGCCCTCTTCACTACCGGGCCCTTCAGAGATTGAAGATTCAACACCTTCGGAAGGGTCTGTCCTACACGGACCGGGTTCCTCTATTCAACGAAGTGCGAGAGGAGATACAATGGTGGCTGGCCCACGTGGATGCATGGAACGGCAGAGCCATCTTCGGCTCTCAACCAGAAGTTGTCATAGAGTCGGACGACAGCCGTTGGGGCTGGGGAGCGCGCTGCGGAGATATCTCCACCGGAGGTCGGTGGTCCCTGAGTGAACTCGAGCTGCATATCAACTGTCTAGAACTGTTAGCAGGGTCGTTCGCGATCCGGACGCTAACTCCCAAGCTGGTCTCATGCTGCATCCTTCTGCGGATGGACAATATCTCAGCAGTGAGGTATATCAACAAGTTGGGAGGCACGAGGTCGTCGTTACTAGCAGAGATAGCGAAGGACTTCTGGCATTACTGCCTGAGTCATCAGATTTCGGTCATAGCGGAATACCTTCCGGGACAATCCAACGTAGTAGCGGATTGGAACTCACGATACCTCAAGGATTACAGCGACGGGCAACTCCAGCCCCAGATAGTCAGTTGGTTGCAAACTGTGTGGGGCACATGCGAGATAGACCTTTTTGCGTCCAGACTGAATCATCAACTACAGACGTTTTTCAGCTGGAGACCGGATCCGTTAGCGAGAGCGACGGATGCATTTTCTCAGGACTGGTCCAAAGGCCTGAACTATGCCTTCCCCCCTTCATATTGATTCCGAGGGTGACCACTCTCGTAACCCGGCAGCAGGCGGAGATAATTCTGATCACCCCACTGTGGAAGTCACAGCCCTGGTTCCCAATACTATTGGAAATGAGCTGCGACTGTCCCAGGATGATTCCGTGGTCCTCGACGATGCTCCAGGGCCCTCATGGAGAGGTGCATCCGATGGTAGTGTCGGGACAGTTGTCCCTGATGGCCTGGAGGCTTTCAGACAACAATGGGAAATGGCAGGATTTTCGGACAAGGCTGCGGCCTTCATTAACCAGGCCTGGGCCCCTTCCACCAGGAAGCGATATTCTTCAGCCTGGAAGGGCTGGGTTCATTGGTGCTGGAACAACATGTGGATCCCGTGGGGGCCGAGTTATCCCATGTTGTGAATTTCTTATCGGAAAAAGCGTCCAAGGGTTTGGCGTACCGCTCCGTTAATAATTTTAGGTTTGCCATTTCCGCTGGTCATTCCCAAATAGATGGCAAACCTGTGGGCATGCACCTGGTCATTTGTAAATTGTTAAAAAGTATCCGCGTTGCGAATCCTCCCAAACCTAAATATTCTTCCTTGTGGGACATTTCCTTAGTCCTTTCCTTATTTGATAGATGGCCAGATAATAATTTGTTATCTAGGAAACAACTGTCGTCCAAACTTGCTATGTTGTTAAGCCTATCTGCCTGTCGACGTTCATCTGACGTCAAAGCTCTGGATCTTCCAGGTAGAGTATTTACTCCGGAAGGAGTTTCTTTTAACTTTACTGCCAGAACTAAAACATTCTCAAGAAGTGTTGATTATCATGCTTTTCCCTCTAATGCAAAGTTATGTGTGGTTCAATGCCTTAAGGCCTATGAAGAGTGTACTAAGTCTATACGACCAGATGGTTCAGTCCAATTGTTAATTGCATTACAAAAACCTTATAAACCTGTGCCAGCTGCTACCATTGCCAGATGGTTAAAATCAGTCATGCAAGAAGCTGGGATTGATACCCAGCTGTTTGGGGCACATTCTGTTCGTGGTGCCATGGCATCAAAGACTTTCCTGTTGGGTTCTACCATTCAAGATATTATGCGATCTGCTGACTGGTCTTCTGAGTCTACATTTAAACAATTTTATTATAAACCGGTGGGTGATATAGCTTCAGTTGTGTTTGATAAGCGTTAAACTAGCATAATCAGAAGCCTCCGGTCCTGCAATAGAATAAAAAATTAGCTTGCATTCGCGCCAAGAATTTTCAATTCTATTAAGGACACAGAGGCGAGGATTATCCCACCCGGTTATATTACAATGTTTGTAATGTTTGCCCACCCGTATGTATTTTATATTCTGTTTAAGCAGAAGTTACGGGTTTTTTCCTGTGTTTCGTTCCTTTCAGGTTCTGAAAAGAAGATGGATTAGAAGTGCTTCTGGTTGAGAAGACGTATACTTCCAGTTTGGTTCTGGTCTTCCACGTTGGAGGATGGTTGTTTGGACTTGAGTTCAGGTTCTTGAACTGAAATGTTAATGTTATTGGACTGAAATGTTCGAGCAAAGAAAGAGGCTCAGCAACAGGATATGGTGGCTCCTATAGGGTCATGCAGGATGTGATGTATACCAAGCATCATTGGAAATGTAGTTTTATTTGCATACAAAACATTTTCATTGGCTGCTGTGAGTGGCAAATAATAGAAAGAGAAGCATAATCCTCGCCTCCGTGTCCTTAATAGAATTGAAAATTCTTGGCGCGAATGCTAGCTAATTTTTATTCAACCCAAGCAACCACCCACATTCTGAGGCCCTATATCATCACTTAGAAACCAAGATTGATAGAAATGAAAGAAGTAAATCCAAAGCGTTTTAAAGACTTTGTTAAAGACTTATTCAACAGCCTTTAGTGCTATGGCAGTTTTTATGTTTCCTGATAGTTATATTCTGCTGTAGGTTATGGGCAGGTATGTGTGCTGCCCTTCATAAGTGTGTGTGTGTGCCTGTGTGTTTGTAAATGAGTAAATAAGCACTGCAAGTTAATAGAATGCCATCATTGGAACTTAAGTGCTTGGACGTTCTTGTAAGAAGTGGTTGGTGATGTTTTCGGGCCGGCTTTAGGGCAGTGCGACTGGTTTGGCCCCACTGGGTGCTGACCTGGGGAGAATACACTGACCTCAGGGAGGGCACTGTGTTTAGTAATAACTTACGATTTAAAAATACCTTCAGCAGAGCCTCGGGACGGAGGGAGGGACACTGTGTTTAGCAAAAACTTATGATTTAAAAACACATTCAGCAGAGTTCCTTGTGCGTCCAGTTTTTAGCCAGCATTAAAAATGTTAAGATGAATCTTGTGATTATTGTTCATGCTAGAAAAAAAGATCAGCGTTTTGTCTAGGGGCAGTTTTGACTTACCATAAAGTAGCACAGAGGCTTAATGTGCCTGCTGCAAAGAACGCCTATTTGCAGATCACAGATCTGTATTTTATGTGGACAGCTGAGTGGATTACTGCTTTTGTCACAGAGATCCTTTTGTTACCACAGTTAATAAGATACAACCCTAATATAAAACAGTGACTGTTACGAACTGTCATCAAAGAGCTGCATGCAAACTGCATAAAATAGGTTAGGACATTCTGTTTTTTCCCCGTCTTTCATTAGCTATACCTAATGTTGCTGAAATGTGTTTGTTTGGGTGGATATACATTCTTATTAGTAAAGCCAGCCTTTACCAGTGCTTTAAAACAAATGAAATGTATGTGAGAGAGGGGCTATGGAGAGATGAGGGGCACTTTTGCCTGTTGGTCATGAGGGAATCCGAGGAGGTGGTCATGAAGTGGGTGCCAAAAATGAATGTCGCACCTGGCGCCAACAGCTCTAAATCCAGCCGTGGATGTTTGTGTAGGTTGAAGTCATGTTCACAGGGCCACCTGACATCTCATCGGTCGGACGTGTACTACCTAATTCAAATTTTAAAAACAACATTTTATACGTGGCATTGGTGATTACCAAAACTAAACAAAATCCATCATGGGGGTAAATATGTGCAGCTGTGGGATGATATGCTGGCCAGCGAATAAACGTAATTTGAAGGCCACAATCATTGGCTGAAGAGCTCTACCAAACTGTACGGTCTTCTAATGCCCAATCTTGTCTCCCTTTTTTGCCCTCCCACCATCCAGGTATATGCTTGTTACTTATGAGTGGAATTGTAGAAATGCTATAAAGACTATTGCATGAGGGCACTAAACGCCAATTAGATATCAAAAGATATTGTGAACCATTTGGGGCCACAGGCCTATCAGAGAGCTGAGGATGCTAATGTAGTTTGTTCTCTTAAACACAAACTAGGAAAAGCTATGCTATGAATTTGGCACAGGATCTTTAGTAGCAAGCTAGCATGTGCTCTGCCATGGAGGGTTTTGGGATTTTAATAATGCGAAATATAACTGCAGGGTAAAACTGCAAACAGGTTTTCAGTCCCTTTATTTCCTTGCTTGAGAACTTATAACTTTTTTTGACACTGGAGAAAGGTCACTAACATCCAATTTTGCACACCCTCGTTATTCAGGGAACAGTGGGAATGATAGATTCTCTTCCTGTAATTTCAGTGACAGTGGAAGAGAGTTCTGTATAATAGCCATCAGTACTGAGAAGGCTTTTCTCCTATTCGGCTTTTACTCTCTCTTGGAATCGAATCCTAATGTAAATATGTTGATCACAAATGCCTGCGTGGCTGATGGCAAGTGAAGCATGAAAGTCTTAGTCGGCAAACCTTATGCATCATGCAGACAGAATTGAATCTAGTGGTCTCTGCCACAGGCTGGCTCTACGTGGTCAGTCCATAACTGCGTGGCTAGATGTTCTCTGTAATGTCAGGAGTTCTGTATACAATACTTTAAGCTCCCTACAGACGTGCTATTGCCATAATCTGAGCAAAAGGGGACAATTGCTCGAACCTTTGCCTTTACACATGCTCCCATAGGAGAAGGCGAAACATGCAAAGAAGGAGCAATGCCCTTGAGGGACACAGTAAGAGGGTCATTTAGAGTTCGGTGAAATGGTGCATATGCCATAAAATGGAGGAGGAACTGCTGTTCCAAAGTCATATTTCCCCTGCCCCATTTAGATGTGCAGGAACCGCAGGGTTTCTGACAGTGGAGCCTCTGCCAGTTTAGGCTTAGAAAATCTATGACCTGATTCCCTGTTGTCCACAGGGCTGTCAGGTCACAGTGTCACTTGTCACTTTGGGCGGGGTTGACCATCACAACATTTCCCTACACGAGACCACGATTCAAGATATCGCGGCCCGTGAATTGAAATCACACAGTGGCCCCCGCATGCCAAGAGAAAACTACCTGCATGTCAGAACCATTGTTATTTTGCTCTGCTGTTTGTTCTTACAGAACCTAGGGGCAGATTTACAAGAAACTGACGCATCTGTATAGATGCGTCAGTTTCCCTGCGACTCCATACGAAACCCTTGCGCCACCATGGATGCACCGTATTTACAATACGGCGCACCATGGCGCAAGAATTGACAGATGCGCCAGAAATTGTGACGCATCTGTTGGCGCAAAAGTGACGCATTGCAGGAGTTGCTCATGAAAGTGACGCAACTCCAGCAATGCGCCACAACAGATAGGTGAGTCCCATTCAAAATGCCCCACGTCATTCCTTACGCCTGGTCTGAGCAGGCATAGGGATTTTGACGCAGTGAAGGCGTAGAGTGACACAGTGAAATGTTGTAAATTTCACTGCGTCAGTTCTACATGGCTTTTTGCGTGGGAACGCCCACCCTGCATACATTATACCTGACACAGGTATAATGTGGTGCAGAGCTTTACAAGGTGACACATCTCCCTAGATGCGTCACGTTGTAAATTGGCCGCAATGTGGCACAATGTTTACGCTGCTGCTGCGCCACAAAAACTGACGCAACGGCGGAGCAAAAGTGTTGTAAGGGGCTTGTAAATCTGCCCCCTAATACTTTATGAGCAGGCGCATCAAACATAGTGCCTGCTGAGTAAAGTATCTGCTTTGAGGGCTGCTCCTCTGAAGGCAGAGAGGTCTCTACAAGGCAAGTGGCCACTTTAAATCTGGCTGGCGGTCCTCCGCCAGGGACCGCGCACACCAGTGAGCCGTGCGTCCTGAATGTCTTCCACACACTAGGTGGTAAATATTTAGGGTCTCATTTACGAGGTTTTGGCGCAGGGCAACGCTGCAAAGAATCTTGCTGCGCTGCCCTGCATCAAAAGAAAAGGGCAGGAATGCGCCGTATCTATGAGATATTGCACATTCCTTTCCTTTTCCCCTGCAGTGGTGCACAATGGGCTGCCATGAGCCAACACAGACACGCTTGCACCATGCTGCAAGGGTGCATGTGTTGCAGGGATGATTGTTTTTGTGCAGGAAGGGATGTCTTCTTGCACAAAAACAATCGCAAGAGGTGTTTTCCTCTTTCTCCTGCAGCACACATAGAAAAGGTAATGAGGAGAAATAAAGGTATTTCCCTTTGTTGCACCTCCCTTACGCCTCCCCTGGGGAGGTGTAGGTATCTGATGCATTCCCAGGTTTACGAATACGGGAATGCGTCAGATTACATGGCTGTTGCTGGGAACATCCACAGCAACACCCATTGAACCACCCTTTCACGCAGAGTACTGTGTGAAAGGGGACCATATTTACAAGGCCATGAAAAGCCACGAAAGAGTGGCTTTGCATGGCCTTTTAAATATGGGCCAGCACACAGCATCACTGGAGCGTCAAAAACAGTGACACTCTGGTGGCGCAGGGGCCTCGTGAATGAGGCCCTTGGCAACCATGCTGAAGGCAGGCCTAGACCATATCTTTATTTAATTCCATGCCGATCAAGGAAGCAATGCCCCAGCCTTCATTAATGCAGCTGGGGCAGTGACCCAGAGGTATGAGGCGCTCACTGCACCCTATGCATGTCTATCCGTTGCTATTCTATCAATGAGTTGGGGCCCATTTGCGTGGCTTGCATTAGGGCCTTTGGTACCCTTTCTGCTCCACTGTAAGGACGCTTGTCCCCTCTCACAGGTGAATGTCTGCCATTGCACCCGATGAAGTGGGGGCTCTAAACGAGGCAATCAAATGCCATATTAGCAATTTTAGGGCCACCCTTCATTGGACTGAGAGTTTTGTGGTGCCCGTGGCTCTGATTATGTTGCTAGCTGAAGTTTGACATCTAGCTTAGTTAATGAGGTCTAAAGATTGGTGAAGAATAGGTCGTGAGCCCTTTTGAATTCTACAGAAAAGCAGATAGGGCAAACGTTCAGCCAGCCAGCCAGCCTGCCAATGAATACGAGCCTCTTTCATGTGAGCTGATAAAGTTCTAAGACCTCAGCGCTTGTGCGTGAACTCTAAATGAGGAAAGAGACCGGGTCAAACGCCGCCTGCAGCACAGAGATATCAGCGGCCTATTTAGTGTCACTCCAGTGCTCTGCAGAGCTCCCGACATTCATCTCGAGGAGGCCGCCTCAGTGACACCGGAGCCGCACCGTATTCTTGATGAAGATTTAGTTACTGCTTTAGTGCCTTGGCAGAGGTACACGCTGGTGGGAGGAGATTGACAGATGAAGGATGTGAAGATGGCGCTTCTAAAGAGCCACCGCTGACATCTATTGAGACAAAGCGCGCGTCAATTGTCGGCCTTTAGCTCCCTTCTGCATGCGTCATCGTTATGGATCGCCTCCCTTCCTGGTTTCGACTTCAAAACAATCAGTGCCACCTTCAAAAAGCCGGAGGTCCCGGCTTGGCTAAGTGAGGGTCGCATCAACTAGAAGGCCTTTTCTTTCACAAAGCCGAATTCAATAATCCTGAGACACGACATTTGAGCAGGCAAAGATGACTGTAACAGCAGTAGAAACAGAAGAAGGGATTCCCTCCGCTGTGCAGGCAATCACAAAGCAAAACGTTTTGTTTTTTTCAAATTAAATGTGCCGCCTCTTCTACTGCAACCAAGGTATTGCCATATAAACCCTGATTGTGATTGTGCCACAAATCTGGTGCAAGCTACCATTTGCATTGACAATAGGAATGCTATTTGGGATTTGAGAGTTTGTTTCCGCGATTTTAATTGCGTAGCAAATTATACAAAAAGTTGTTTATGTAATGGATGGGGTAGTCTGTGAATTGCTTCTGAACCCCATTCCTGGATGCACAACCCTTTATTGATGAGAAAATCGTGCGCCCTCTTGCTAATGCACATTAGCGGGTGCAGAATGTTCACAGTATTTTCCGGCCCCATGAGTGTACCGTAGTTCTAATAAATGCACCTAATTTTCCAGTTTCAACATTGTTTCACTGCAAACTATCCAGATTATGACACACAGTGATCCTTGACATGTAACCCTTGACCTGCAATGGCACTGAAACCTCTGCCCTGCAATTCTATAACTATTCTCCTCAGGCCTATCAACCTAGCCTCTAGCATTGCCAAACTCAGGGGTATATTCACAAGAACGTGTGATAACTACCGCAAGAGTAGCATAACGCAACTTTCATTATCGCAACCCATCGCGGGAAAATAACCCCGTGTCAACGTGGAATTCACAACAAGGCGGTACCATGCGATAGTCACCAGATAACGCGTCAAATGTCAGCGTGAAAATCAACGCCACGCCGAAATAATGCGAAACGCGAACGCGAGAAATCATGCGATGAGGCAAATCGCGGTACAAAAAGTTGCGAAAACCAGCCGCAGGCATGCAAATCCCACGAGTCTGGCGGGAAATTGCACCATAAAAACCACAGACACAACACACCAGAAACAAGCCAAAGCACGAAGCAACATGGATGCACCCTGACCCAGCGCAGAGGGCAACGCGAACCCCACAACCCCACAGACCACCAGCAAGGAACAACTGTCTCGGGGAAGGCCAAGGAGAAAAGGGAGAGGAAGAAGGGGTGCAGACCGCAGGGAAACAAGACCAAGGCCACGGAGGCGACAGAACACTACCAGCAACTGACCCACAAGCCGACCACCTGGAACGCAGTCGGAGTGCCCAGGAGGCCAATGCAGGAGGCCAAGAGGCACCGGCAGGACGTGACAACCTAAACCAGGTACAAACCCGCTGCCAACAGGAAGGCAGCAACGGCGACAGGAGGTGGCAGTCCAGCGCCACAGGAGGAGCTGGAGGAAACCCAGGCCACAGTCATCAGTGTGGAGACTGTGCAAGGAGGCGGGAGTACGGACACAGCTTGACAGGACCCGACACAACAAAAGGTTGAGGATCCAACAGGGACTGGGGGAACGGGGGGTGATGGGCACAATGCCACACATGCACAATGAGGTGTAACACACTGCACACCCACAATTACCCAGGGACATGTCCCCCATCCCCGTGGCACACTGCAGCACACACACATAGCAATAACAGCACATACCATGACAATGTGGCACAAAGTGCAGAACAGGGGACACAACTGGGACCACCCAGGTGCAGAACCAGAACAATCACATCGGACAGAGCAGGGAACTGTGAGATGCACATCTACCCCTACAACCCCACATCAGCCATGTATGCCAAATGTACACTGTCCCAACACAAATAGCCACCACCGCCCAAACAGTCACAATGTACATTGTCACACAGTCTGCATGCCGACAAGAACAAGGCGCCAACACAATGCCAACATGCACCTCCCCTTCACAATGCAGAGGGACAAACAACACCTCCAGCAGGTCAGAACAGACGACCCATCAGTGATGCCCGAGACGAACACCACACCCCCGACGCCCTACAACAGCCCATGGACATCCCACACAACACACCACCAGGACCAGGGCAGACAAGCTACTCAGAGGAGAACCCAGCCCCTGCAACAGACCACACAGCATGTAGCACCCGCAATAACAGCTGGCTCACAACACTTCACCCACCCACACATGGCACCCCAATGCCAGGTGGCAGAACGCCAAAAGGAGGTGGCCCAACAGGTGAGGGTGTTGCCGAAACCAAGGAATGCGAACCAGAACCCATACGTGGGTGACCAATAGCCTTCAGGGACCACCTACACCCCACAAAGGAGACCCACACCCCCACAGAGACACATGCACACATCATGTTGAACTGGCTACAGGCACGTGCGCCCGGCCCCTTTATTGGCAGGGCCACATGTACAGTGACGCCTGTGCTGGATGTGTGTGGGGTGAGTATAAGCAAGCCCGCACGGAGTGCTTGGTGCTGCTAACAACCTGAACAGTGGACACCAGTGTAATGGAAACAGAAAACACCAGCATAACAGAGTCAAATGCAGAGCAACATGGAGGGATCCGGAGTAAGGACAGAGGTCACCCAATATTCAGTCAGGAGGTTCCGTGAGTTGCAGTGCACTGAGGTATGGGCACTAGAGGAGAGCGCGCTCATGTGAGGAAATTGCTAGCATTGTGTCCCTACTGGTTAGTCCTGATGCAGATGCAGTGGGGCGTGTTACACATGCATCAACTTCCTCATCAACGTCCCAGGTCTCCCACACTGCCTGAGGTGACAGTTGCGTCCACAGTCCACAGCGCAATACCCAGTAATAGATCCGGGTGTGTAGCTTGACTACCACCACCAGTCTGCATTCCTGCCTTGGGGCTGTTGCCTCCTGCCCTCCCATTGTCTGTGCCTTCTCCTGTCCGCACACTTGACACATCTTCCTCATCATAGTCCCAGGTCTACCCCACTGCATGAGGTGACATTGCTGCGCAACCTCACAACAGCACACTGAGTCACTGGCACCTGGAGTGCTGAGCAGGGTAGCAGGCCGATGATGGCATCCACGACAGGTCTGAGCAACTCCGTAGGTCTGTCAGGACCACCCTTTCGACTCTGGCAGATGCGGTTGGAGGTGGTCCTTGCGGTGGTGGCGTGTGCCCCCTGCGGTGATGCGGCGTCCGGGCCGGTAAAGACTCGATGCTATGTGTGGGCCCTGGAGGCCCGCAGTTGAGGCCAGAGGATGCGGACAGCGCAGGGCCACAGACACATGGCGTTGATGACCCCAAGACCATCGCTACAGAGGCCATTCAATGTCTCAGAAGAAGGTGTCCCAGACCTGACCAGCACAGAGTTAGTGGCCCCGGATGCACTGCGGCCGGCACAGGCACCCAGCCACGGGACGGTGACATGCAGTGCAGTCAGATGGGCCATGCGACCTGAGCGGGTCCCCATCAATGTCCGAGGTGTATGTTGCGGAGGGTTCCGGGGGACAATGGAAGGTGCCCTCCAGGGCATGATGCGGAAGGTCTGATGTCATCTGGAAGCAGCAAATGGAGGAGTGGAAAGCGCAACCCTCGTTTGCACCAACAATTCGGGATCAGCTACATGAGGATGAAAACTAGCCCCTAGTCCACAGACTCAAACGCCACCAATGTATGACCAGTGAGTGTCCATGAATGTCGGGGAACAAACTTAGTGGCACAGGTGCTGTGAGGGGATGCAGTCTACGTTGATGCCGGTACACAGATGTGAACTCCAACATTGCCAAATCAAGACTCTGTGACCTACTGGACCGCAGTGTAGGCCGGAGGCAGCGGTCAGCATGGCCCATTCACCGAGTGTCGCCGGCATAGGTTGGATGGCCCCACCGGCCTGCGTAGTTCAGGTTCAGTGGCACCACGTGTAGCCGGCTGACGTTGAACAGGGTTAGTGGCACCACGTGTAGCAGGCTGGCGTTGAACAGGGTTAGTGGCACCACGTGTCGCAAGATGCCCATATGGAACTATGCCTCACTGATCGGGGGGTGTCTGGTGCTGTGGCCGCTGGCCCGGATATGGGGTCACTGCCATTCATGACTCAAGACACAGTTCCACATGTGGGACCTACTGGTCCAAAGAGTAGGCCGGGGGCGGCAGTGGAGTACGTCAATGAAAAAGGAATAAAGCGGGCCGGTGTCGTGGAGGCCGTGATGGTCTGAGGTGGCTGCCAAGGCTCGGGCCTCGGGCTTGTGGGTTGCGCCGGCACGTGGTGGGCCCTCCTTGACACATGCCGGTGTCGGAAGGTGATCAGTGTGGCCTGGCTGTGCAGGGGCTGGCCTGACGGGTTTGTGGTCCAGCGTTCCGGGGTCCGGCAGGCGCATGGCATCTCAGGCAACTCCGCTCACGAGGATGGCATCGGCCTCATGGCGAGGTGGGAGGCGCCGCACTGGCAGAGATGTGGGTCTTTCCGGAAGAGGACCACGCCCAGGCCTACGTGGTTTTTATTCACACCCCTACGCTGGTGTGGCGTACGCCGGGCCATCACACTCTGCTGACGCTTAGGGGGGGTGTAACAGGCAACATTTCCGCGAGGTCCCCCACTGGCTGGGGTGACATGGTGGCGTCCACTGTCCACTACACTGCATACGCAAGCGGTGTATGTCGCCATGGATATGGGTGTGTTCTGCATACTGCGAGGTGTCCAGCAGATCTCCGGCACTGTTGGCATTGTGTACTTGCCCAATCATGGTTCTACTGCATCCTTCACACATGCCTGGTTGCCACCTCTCCCCACATTCGGCTATTATGTGGCTGAGGTGCCATGCCGTTGCTGGCTCATTTTCAGGGCTTGCCCATGTGGACATTGTAAGTTGTACTGTCGTGTCTGGTGGGTGGGCATATTGTTTTGCCTGTTGTGTGTGATTTTGTGACGTGTGCATTGCCAGAGTTGTGAGTTGCATGGTTGTGGAGTTAAGGTGTGTGGGGTGTTCATTTGTATATTGCCAAGGGGCTGTACATTTCACTTGTTGCCATCCTGGGAACGCTTGTTGATGATGGACTGTCGGAGGATGAAGGTGTCATGCACACTAGCTGTGTATTTGAAGGCGACATTGTTGGGTGTTCCATGGTGTTCTGTTGTTGCCTGCACCTTGGTGTGAGACGTGTGCTTCCTGTTTTGGTGATTGTGTGCTGTGTCACCAGGGGGCACAGGTAGTACATGTGTGCTGTGTATTGCCCCCAACACGTGTGTGCATCCTGCTATGGCGTATGGTCCTTGCTTGGTCTCCAGCGGATCCTACGCATTGTGTTGTGCGTATGGGGACTTGGGTACCAGGGTGTTGGTGATGTCCTGGACAGGTGTGGGGGACTTGGATGTGGCTGGCTGTGAGACTCCTCCGACTCTGGCGGGTGTTGGATGGGGGCTCCCAGGGGCCAACAGGTGCAGCCACGCCATCAGCTTTGTGTGGGGTGGGATGTTGGTTGTCCGCTGTGTTGTTGCCTTAGGCCTGTTAGGCGATGATGGTCAGGATGCGTAGGTTGGTTGTCCCTTTCAGCCTGTAGTGGACGGTGACATTGTCAGATGTTGGGTCTGTGCGGCTGGTACGTTTCCTGGGGTTCCGCTGTCTTTGTCTGCGCTGCGTCTGTGTTGGTCCGGGGGGGTGTACCGGGTGTGGGATGGGGTCCTGGGGTGGTGGAGGTGGGTGTTGTGGCCCTCTTGGGTGTCCGGGCCGCATGATGGGTGGCTCCATGGCATCTGTTGTCCTTCGTATGTGGCCCTGGGCTGTGCTCCCTTTTGTGGTGCTGGCTGCCGTCCGACTTTACACCAGGTCAGAGCAGGTGTAGATTTCCTGGTGCTAACGCACCTTATCGCCTGTTTTGTGTTTTTATCGCGGATGTGGCTGGTCGTTGTGAATGTTGAGGTGTGCTGTTGTCTCGACTTTTGTCACGGGAACGCCTACTCTCATTAGCGATATTTGCGGGGGTCCTCTGTGGCGATGTTTTTTGAGGCTGCTATCGCAGGTAAACTGGTGCTGTGGGCTGTTTACACGGGCTTGTGAATGGGGGGGTACATTTATCACGACTTTGGCTGCGATAAAGTGCAGTTAATTCGGCGATAGCTCCTTGTGAATATGCCCCTTAATTTCCTCTGTCTTTCACCTGTGTACCAATGGCCATGGTCAATGGAGTCATGTGACAAAACAGGAACAAATAACTTAATAGGAAGTCAGCTGGGCTATGGGACATGTAGAAGGCTATTTATGACTCATGTTGTGCAAGATAATGTAATATATTTGATAAATTCTAAGGTGTGAATAAGTAATTAATTGGAGCTGCATCGTAACTTCTTACAAGCGTAACTTTCAATTGAAAAGAGATAGAGATTTGGAGTTTGGGCTCCCTGAGCTCAGAAATTTAAAATACATCCTTTAATGAAGTTGATTTTTAAATTGTGTGTTTGAAAATGCCACTTTTAGAAAGTGGGCATTTTCTTGCTTTACCATTCTGTGTCTCTGTCTGCCTGTGGAAGCAACATCTGGTTTAGACTGACAGGGGCTGTCTGTGCATTCACTCTAAACCAGAAGTCTTCAAACTGTGGGGCACGACCCCCAGGGGGGCCATGGTGTGATAGAAAGGGGGTCGCGCATTCCCGGTCACACTTCTGCCTATTATTATTATTTACATTTATAGTGTGCCACTGTTACTAAAAGGTGTCCTGGGGCTAAAAGCCATCTGCTGCCTGAAATGGCAAATGAGAAACACACAGAAGGGGAAGGAGAACCAGTCAAATGGGGTAACCTACAAAGTGTAGAGACAGGTTTTTATATCTTCCTAAATGATAATAGATTCTTGGTGGAGCAAAGCAAAGGAGGGTGCAAGTTCGAGAACTGTGCGGTCTTCACCAAAACAGTGAGACCGACAATTTGTGCCTTCCTGAATTAGGGAACAATAAGCAGATTGGCACAGGCTGAGAGGAGCATAGGGTTGTTTTATACTATAAACCGACACGTATGCTCGGTGAGTGAAGGAAGTAACCCGATTAGGGCCACCCGGGTCACTAATGACAACCTCTCAGCCTTCCATACTAAATGAAGAGTCGGTCAGACAGTAGAGAATACAAACCTATAACTGTTTATTCTTATACACCCCGAGCGGAGCTTATCTGCCCAGTCGCTAAGAGTGCTGCAGAGGGAACTGAAATCGACAAGCATAAAGATACATTATGTATGTTTCGGAACCAGGCGAAAACACGCCCACAGTGGAATTTTCCAAGCAGGTGCAGTTAAACAGCAAAATACAGAAAAAAACGGTTTCAGCCCTCATATCTTACACAAAGTTACATAGTCCAAGGTCGTTCCATCCGGAGCCCGCCACCAGACAAGAGGGAGAGGGCCTCTATCTAGTGAGAAAGCTATGCGCTAACATGAACAGTGTGTTTATTATTGAAACAAACCTAATGTGGCAGAAACGAAACTTAGAGAGAAGCATTTCTCGGAATTGAACTAGATCAGTTTCGAACAGCCTAAAATAGCGCCCAAATAGAAAATGGCGCAGCGAATGCTAACTTACATGGAGCGCTGCGAAAGCATAAGCAATTTCTATTCTAACAGACCCTCCTTTTAGCATGAGCTAAAACATTTTCTAACTGCAACTAGAAAAAATAAAACTACTAGCAGTAATAAGAAATCTCACTAATAAACAGTTATGAGCACTCCATACTATCAACATCAGGAAGTGAAATACTAAGGAGGGAGGAATTCTCGAAAATTCCTTCGTCAATATTCATCAGATCCTCAATATCTTTCTGAATCATTATAGCAGCATTTGTGTCATGAATCGATATCTTCTTTTTAGGGGTGAGAATAGTGGTACAATAGGAGCAACAGAAGGGAAGACACTGAATAAGAGCACAGCAGAGCACCAATATCACAATCAGATAAATCACTTTTTCAAGAATCTAGCCCCAGCTACCAAAAAGAGACAAACTCCAATTCCCACTTTTCATTCCTTTTACATTTTCAAGGATATCAAAAATATGTTTGGTAATATTCTTTTCCATATTCTTGATCCCGACCACATGCTGATCGCCCACTACCACGCATACACCACCACTCTTAGCTAGAATAAAGTCCATGGCATATCTGGTCTGCTCCGAATATATTCGCATACTCTCCAACTGAGTGGTGATGTCACGTAAGGCTGCTACTGTAGTATTAGATAGAATTTGCAGCTTGCATCCAAAATATTCACCCCTGGCCATAGAGGTACTACCCAAAGAGAAAATAGAGGAAAGAATATACCCAAAAGTAATCCCATTACTATAATTATTGACCCCTATATTGGTAACTCCCTCACAGAATTCTTTCGTTAGAGTCATTTTAATCCATCATATATTAGGTTTAGCATATTCACAAGGTTGGACAAAAAGTAAAACCCTGGGTGTGCATAAATCGGTCCCTTATAGTCTACTGCTGCATACCTGGAGTTCATTCAAAAAGTACTTGGATCCTTGTCATTCACCAAAGGGATGGTATTTTTATACAGCACTATTCCTGAACAAATTATATACAGTGAAGTGTCAGTACTATTCACGATGGGGCAACAAGCAGGATAATAACCAGGCTCCTGGGTGACTATCAATTCCTTGTAATGCCAACCCACCAATGTAACATTTTGTTTTTCCATATAAAAATTGTCGCTATATGCATTGTTATCACAACCTGGATAACCCATTCCCAGTGGCTTTCTATGGTATAGACATGGTCCCGGATAACCAAAACTAAATACTCCTTTCACTTCTGTAAATTGGGGTGGCTGAGTATAAGTATAATTCACAAGTGACAATGGATATGCAGTCCACAGACTAGTAACAGATTGGGTGGGGGTAACAGGCTGTTCCTTCTCCAAAGAACCTCTTATGTGTTTCCAGGAATACATTACTTGGGGCTGTTCTTTTGTTTCTTCTCGAGGAGATAACATTACCCTTACTGCGTAAAGGTACACTTTGATCATTTTCCAAAACCCATGACACCCCACACAATATTATTATCAGCAAAACCAAAAGAACAACACATATCATTTTGTTTCTCTGTGTCCACATCATATTATGCTGTGCAACAAGAACCATTGGCTGCTCTTCGTCAGCAACATTTCAACCAAAGGGATGCATAATTGGTTGCGAAAAGGCACGAATGCAAAGAAAATATACAAGTTCCTAGTGTCCTTCAGAGCCTCACTGGTACAGGCTCCTATCGTCCATCAATAAGTTGGTGCTCTTGAGCACAGGCGGTGGAGCTTGCTCTGTCCTAAGCTCTTTTAATCTATCCCACATCGATAAAGATGATATACCTGCAAGGTATTCTTCTGCTCACCCTAGCTAATGTTCAGAAGATAAAGGCAAAATGAGTACAAAATTCTCCACTGAGGTCAGTCAAGTCCGTTGGTACTATGACTCAGTACCACCTATCTTGAACAGTCCATCCCTAATCTTTCTTCTCCGTGGACTCAGTATCCCTCAGCCGAGGGCGCAAATTGTACCTGGTAGCCCCAGGCACTGTGTGATCAATAAACAAGGGCTCCTGAATAGCTCGAATTTCTGGGGGAACAGCCTCATTCAAAACATCATCGTTCTCCTTATCTGTCTGGGTCCAGATCAACTGGGCGTCGGAGAAGGGAACAAACCTGGGCACCTGCTCGCACTCTGTATCGCCCACGCCCTCTTTCACCCACTGATCGTATGGCAACGGCAAAGGAATCCTCCGTCAATGTGTAGCATGAACCCAGTTCTTTCGGCCAGCAACCTTTACAGCCGTCCGTGTCACCAACAGAACCTGCTCAGGACCCTTCGAGCACGGCTCCAAACTTTTCTTCCGCTGGAAATTCCTGATGAGCACAAAGTCCCCGGGCTGGATGTCGTGGCCGGGCCCTCTGGTACAGAAGGTAGAGACTCCCATATCTGGTGGTGAATCGAACGCAAACTTTCTGTTAACTGGCCAAGATAATCAAGCAACACAGGATATTCAATATCTGAGTATTTACGAGGATGCGGGATGCCCCAAACATTCGCCGGGCGCCCGAACACAACCTCATAAGGTGACAATCCTGTTCTAGAATGAGCTGTTGTTCTTGTTGACAAAAGAGCTAACGGTAGGGCATCTGGCCATTTCAACCCTTTTGTTTCTTGGATTTTTGCCAATTTCAGTTTGAGAGTACCATTGTACTTCTCAACAAGGCCAGCTGACTGGGGGTGATTGGCAGCATGAAATTTCTGCTTAATGTGTAACCCCTCACAAATCAATTTAATCACTTTCCCATTAAAATGGCTTCCATTGTCTCTCCAGATAACTCGGGGCAAGCCAAAACGAGGAAAGTACTCTTTAAGGAGTACCTTCGCAGTCGTAATGGCCGTATTATCCTTAGTGGGGTAGGCCTCAACCCATTTACTGAACGCACATACAACCACCAAAACATACTTAAGATTATTGCATCTCTCTAATTCGATATAGTCCATGTGAAGGACTTCAAAAGGAAAAGTGGGTGGTGCAAAATTACCAGGTGGTGTAGGGGTACCCTTCCCTGGATTATGCATCATGCAGAACATACAGTATTTTACCAAATGCGCAGCTGTCTTGGAGATGTTATCATTATGCCACACAGGGGCTAACAATTTACAAATGCCTTTTGCACTAATATGAGCTGGACCATGTGCCATAGTAACCACGGGAAGAACATATGCATCGGGCAACATTCATTTCTGTTGCCCCGATTTATCAATCCAACACCCTTCCTCATTCAACTGCGCTGTACTTTCCTGCCATTTCACTAATTCTTCTATCGTGGCTTCACTCTGTTTCTCTTTTACACTCTCAAGGGTATTTTCAAACATGACAACTTCAGGAACCCACCTAGCTGGACTTGCAATGAACATACGTTTCATTTTACTTTGGGTCGTTTCTTTAGCTACCTGATCTGCAAAAGCATTTCCTCTACCCACATCATCTGCAAATTTTCTATGAGCACTGCACTTGATGATTGCCAATTTCTTGGGGGGCATTAAAGCAGACAAAAGCCGTAATATAAGATGCCCATGCTGAATCTTGGTACCATGGGAGGTAAGAAACCCTCTCTCTGCCCAAAGCTGCCCAAAATTATGCGCGACCCCGAATGCATACTGGCTGTCAGTGTAAATGTTGACAACCAACCCTTCACTCAATTCGCAAGCTCGAATAAGAGCAGCAAGCTCAGCAGCTTGAACCGACTGATAGGGAACTCATCATGTGTCTACCACCGTCCGCAATGTAGTGATAGCATAAGCTGCAGTGGTTGTGCCATCTGGTAATTTAAAACAAGAGCCATCGGCATACAGTTCTCCTTGAGGGTCAGATAAGGGAACATCAGTCAGGTCTACCCGTCCTTTCGTCTCTTCCTCTGTCCGGAAAATACAGTCATGTTTGTCGACTGCATCATTCTCAGAAGGGAGGGGAAGTAACGTGGCTGGATTCACAGTGGCACATCTCTTAATCATAATATGTTTAGCAAACAATGTCAATTCATAGCCGGTAAGACGTGCACTGGTAAGGTGCTGTGTCTTTG
This sequence comes from Calotriton arnoldi, assembly GCA_963921515.1. Taxonomy (NCBI): domain Eukaryota; kingdom Metazoa; phylum Chordata; class Amphibia; order Caudata; family Salamandridae; genus Calotriton; species Calotriton arnoldi. Next base: position 186,397 of record CAWUFW010011369.1, read on the forward strand.
TCTTGTTCAAAAGTGTGTCCACAGCATGGGGTACCATAACTGTGAGGTCAGTATCAAGTACGAGTCCAGCCGATTGCCTGATCGAAGTGGCCACAGCTGCAACCGCTCTCAGGCAACTCGGAAGGGGCCTAGCAACAGGATCAAGCACAGCAGAAAAATAAGCGCAAGGCCTCTGCTTATCCCCAAACTTCTGTGTTAGGACAGAAAGTGCGCAGGCAGCCATCTCATGGACATAGAGCACAAACAGTTTGTTATAATTCGGTGTGCCAAGTACCGGAACCAAACAAAGCAACGTTTTTAATTGCTCAAAAGACTGCTGACATTCAGGCGTCCAAGGCAAAGGCTCATGCACTGCTTTCGTTGTTAAAGTAAGCAAAGGTTTGATTAGTAGCGAGTAATTTGGTATCCACTGTCAACAGTAGGAAGTAATGCCTATAAAAGCACATACGTCCTTCTGAGTTTGTGGAATGGGCATTTTGACAATGGTACTGATACACTCAGGGGTCAATCTCCTACCCTCTTTCGTCAGTAGGTGACCTAAGTAGGTAACCTCCTGTCGACAATACCGAAATTTGGAAAGAGAAACCTAATGACCATGATGTGCCAAATGCAATAGCAATTTCACCGTAGTGTCTTTGCAACCCTGTTCCGTATCAGAAGCAATCAATAGGTCATCGACATATTGCACCAATACATTACCTGGAGGAAGCAATAGTGAATCCAATTGACTTTTTAATGCCTGACTATAGATACTAGGACTCTCCCTATAGCCTTGAGGAGCGCGACAGAATCTAAAGCTTCTGCCGGCCAGTGTGAATCCAAACAAATACCTACTGTCTGGGTGAATAGGAATATTAAAAAATGCATTTTTCAAATCAATAACAGAAAAGAACTTAGCAGTAGATGGAATCATTGTTAAGAGCGTAGTGATATCAGGAACCACTGGAAACTGTGGAACTACAATTTTATTAACCTCTAGCAAATCAATCACAAAATGATAAACATCATCAAGAACATCAGGGGAACCCGAAGGTGTCCTCTTAAGAACAGGGAGAATAGGACTATTACAAATGTTGGCAGACGTTTCCTCAACCACTCCCTTTTGTATCAAATCTTGAATAATCTGAAGGAGAGCCCGTTCGCCTGCCTGCGGTATCTTATATTGAGGAATAGGGGGTAGAACAGCATTATCTTTAATTTGTATAGAAACCGGTGGTATATGTAAGAAACCCACGTCTGTATCACCTGTGGCCCACAGTGTGGGTGGTACCTGAGCAAATTCAGCTGGAAGGGGCACATCCTGAGACAAACACTGTCTAGTACTCACATCCAGACCCATAGTAATATAGACAGCGGCAGGAGAGCAATAGATAGTAGCATGTAATTTCTTCAACAGGTCCAAACCCATCAAATTTTCACCACAATTAGATGTTAACAAGAACGGATATTCCACAGTGAAAGGACCAACAGTCAATGCAAGGGGTCGGGAAATGGGGCTTGCAACCAGTACACCTGAAAAACCTACCAAAACATTATTGTGGCCAGACAGAGCAGCCCCAGGGACCATATGCCGAGAAACAGAACTCTTTGTCACACCTGTATCCACCAAAAATTCCTTAGTCGAACCTTGCAAATCCGCTGTGACATAAGGACTACAGTGATCTACAGGTATGGGAACTGGTCCCTCACTCTGTGCCTGGCTGTCCTAACTATAAGACATACCTGTCACATCATCCATGTCATAATCATCATGATAATACTGCCCATCTCTTGGGTCATCAAAATAATTATTGTCAGAACGGCTCACAGAGGTCGCCGCATTCTGATTTCTATTGGTCCCACGACCTCTACCACCAGAACCTCGTCCTCTAGGGGACGCAACCTTCTGTAAAAGCACCGGACACTGGCTACGCCAATGTCCTTCCTCCTTACAATACGCACACTGATTCTGCCCCAAAGGTGTCGTTGAAGGCTGCCTAGTATGCGGAAGTTGTCTAGAAGGACCACCTCGTCCCCTACTATTTCCCCTAAATGCCTGCTGCAGCAACACCTTCGTCTTTAAATCGTTATGCTTTTTATAATTTTTATCTTTTTCCTCCTGGTCTCGATGTTCATAATATTAGGCCATATTCAGAATAAAAGAGGGAGATGACGTAGGCCAAGTACTCTCGGACACCTGCAAGTGAGTCATTATTGCGGGAAGAAGATTAGTAACAAACCTATCAACAAACAATCAAACTCCTCCCTCAGTGGACATACCCTTCCCACTATAATTCCAAAATGTGTCTTCAAACCGAGTAAAGAAATCAGATACACTCTCATCTTTCTTCTGTCGACAAGCCGTCAATCTGTCCCAACTTACCTTCTTAGGTGGAATAAGAGTGTGAATGTACGTAATAATACAACCAGGCAAAGCAAGTATCTCAGCACTGGGTTTATTTCTTGGCTTCCTTTCCTGATCCAATCCTTTAATCACATCCCATGTACCGCCCAGTTCTGCAACATTATCTTGAGTATGCACCTGCCGCCAAATATCGACCGGCACAAGAAGACCAAAAAACATTTCAATATCAGAAAGAGTCATAACAGTAGAAGAAGCAACCTCTGTTAATTCCTTATAATAAGCTGTGAGATTCTTCCTAGGGTCAGGCAACGTAGCCTTAAGGGCTAAAACCTCACTTCTTTTCCACGGAGGATAAACCCATTGCTCCTGAAAACGGGCAGCTATGGCTGGTCTAGTGACGTTACCGAGCTCGTTCGTTAACTCAGGTATTTCTGGATGATATATTGGATGAACCTCACGCATAGGGAACTGAGTAATTTTAGTGGGACTCTTTTCATACAACCGAACTCTATAAGAGACTATAGTAGCAATATTTGCGAGCACCTGTCCTGGGGCTAAATCAGCTACATAAACACGGTCCTTAATATCAAATAACACTTGCGGGGCCTCAATTTTAATGTGTGTGCACCAAAGGTCAATCAATGTAGCAGACATATGCTGAAGAACATGCTGCTGTAGAAAAGGCTCAAACTCACGCACAGCTTGCCAAATGTCCCCAGTACCATAAACTGGATTACTAGCCCACTTCATAGCCTGTCTTGCGAACACCTCCTTTTCATCTTCTCCTACTCCAGAGTGCACCAGCGGACCCATTCGTTCCCTGAATTTTGCCCAATCCCTGTCCTCAAACCCTCGTACTGGCGTCTCAGCATGCGAACGTATCGGAGGATGAAAAACCAGAGAAGGAGGAGTGACAGAGGTAGCAGGTACAATCGTTGTTAACGGTTGCACCAGAGGAGACAGAACGGCGGACACAGGAGTTGGAACAGTAGATGTACTAAAGGTCACAGTCATCAAAAATGGCGAGGACGAGGAAGGAGCAGGGGGTGCGGTAGCCAAAGCTGTCGAAGTAACAGCCGTAGATACAGAAACGGCTACAGCAGACAAAACAGGCTGATGTGACTGTAAAGGAACAGTGGGATATATCCTCTGCGGGGCATAAGGAGGCAGGGGTCGTGTGACTAACAGCTCCTCTACAAAAGCATCATTTTCCTCTTTGGCCAAATAAGACTTATCAATATGCAACCAAAATCTCCTATCTTCACATTCAATTCCTGTCTCCAGTTTCTCTCTATCATATGCCACAGCTTTCTGTGTCAACGTTTGCTTTCTCCCCTTCCGTGCGTCTCTCTCCATCTTTAACCGCCTCTGTCTGGCCTCCTTCTGCCAAGTCCGAAGGGAGTCAAACATCGACTGTCTACTTCGTCTCTTAAATAACTGTTCCTGTAAAAACCCAATCTTTTGTTCATCAACAGTGCCTGTCAAAGGCCACTGCAACTTGGCATTGTCCCTCGTATATTTGTGCCATAATGTACTAAACATAATAGGGCCTAGACCATGTTTCACATACATATCAAAATTAGGACTGCCTTCAGGAGGCGCAGGCTGAGCTTCTTCCAATCGAGCATCTGCAGAACAACAACGACAACACAGATTCCAAAGTTTGCTTAGACCAGGCATTTCCAAAAAGAAACAAATCGTTAGTTTGTACCTGGCAAAGTATTTGCAAATACTTTTTTATCAAAAACAGTCTTTAGACTGTACCAAACTCAAACCCGAACAGTACCAAATCCACAAAGAACCAAAACAAACTCACCTGATATCAGTAGTACAACGAACCAGTTCTCCACTGCCAACTCTTCAGACCAAACGGTCAGATCCAAGGGTTTCACCATTCAGGACTCCAGTCGGGATGACCACTGGGCGAGGCACCGTCCGGCGGGACAGAAGGAGCAGCTGCGAGCAATAGAAACTCTTCGTGCAGGGATCCCTGATCCGTCAGTCTGACCCGACGATGCCCTCGGCCTCCCCCCTGTCTGCGGAAAGGGGATGGGTCAATCACCTGAAGGAGTCCCTGTTCGGGCACCAACTGAAGGAAGTAACCCGTTTAGGGCTACCCGGGTCACTAATGACCACCTCTCAGCCTTCCATACTAAATGAAGAGTCAGTCAGACAGTAGAGAATACAAACCTATAACTGTTTATTCATATTCACTCAGAGCGGAGCTTCATCTGCCCAGTTGCTAAGAGTGCTGCAGAGGGAACTGAAATCGACAAGCATAAAGATACATTATGTATGTTTCGTAACCGGGCGAAAATACGCCCACAGTGGAATTTTCCAAGCAGGTGCAGTTAAACAGCAAAATACAGAATAAAAGGGTTTCAGCGCTCATATCTTACAAAAGGTAACATAGTCCAAGGTTGTTCCATCTGGAGCCTGCCACCAGACAAGGGGGAGAGGGCCTCTATCTAGTGAGAAAGCTATGCGCTAACATGAACAGTGTGTTTATTATTGAAACAAACCTAACGTGGCAGAAACGAAACTTAGAGAGAAGCATTTCTTGGAATTGAACTAGATCAGTTTCAAACAGCCTAAAATGGCACCCAAATAGAAAATGGCGCAGCAAATGCTAACTTACATGGAGCGCTGTGAAAGCATAAGCAATTTCTATTCTAACAGTGAGGAGAGATGAGAGGGTGAGAGGAGACAGGATGAGAGAGGACAGCAAGGGAGTGAGAGAATTCGATTTAAGAGGTCAGGGATGAGGAGAAATGTGAAGTGCCGAAGGGAAGTGCGGAAAGGCAAGAGGAGAGGTGAGTGTGAGCAAAAGGTGAGGGCACAGAGGAGGGGTACTGTTAAGCTGTGAGAGAAGATAGCTGAGAGATGATCTGTGACCTAAAAAGATTATTTGATGCGACATGCGTGAGGGACATCAGCGATAGGGGAAGAGAGGGAGTACTGGGGTGGGTGCTGAGCAGTGCTTAATTTGTAATAAAACATGTGCCAGGGCCCTTGCCAGTAGGCCACTGCAACTTTAACCACCCACCCATTGCCTTGCCAGCGTGGCCAATGACAATACCTATGCCATAGCACTCATACAAGTGTGACTATTCAGACTATTTCAAGCCCCCAAAGCTATAGGAATGGCATGGGTGTCAGGAGTTTATCGTTTTTAATGTAAATTGAATTAATAAACAGCTGTTGTTCAGCTCATCTCTAAATTACACAGACAGAGCCACCATGCGGCAGACTGTCATAGTGCCAGTGTACATAATTATGTGCCAGTGCAGAGCACCGGAAACCACCTGCTCAAATTAAGCACTGGTGCTGAGGTAACAGGGGAGAGGGGCATTGGTTTAAGAAGGTGTGGAAGAACAAAGGGGAGATGTGAAAGATGAATGGGGGACTGGAGAGGTGTAAGATACAAATAGACAGAAATTTGAAGGGAGAGACTTGAGGTGAATGAGAAGTGCTGAGGGGAGAGAGAGGTGACGGGCCAGAGAGGCCATGAGATAAATGTGAAAGACTGTTAGAGATGAGGGCAATGAAAAGACAGAATGGGAAAAGGTGATTAAAGGGAAAGTGAGAGGTTGAATGAGGAGAGTTCAGAAGTTGTAAAAAAGGGTGATAGAAAATGGCCTGCAAAGTGAGAGAGGGATCCGTGGTTGGGAGTGGAGAGAGGGATGGAAGGCAGGGGGTGAGAGGAAAGAGGCGTGGGTAAACTGCTGAACTCTACACAAGACTGCCAGGGTTTTTAGGGACCCCTGCTGCTCCCGGCCAGGGCAAGGTGAGCTTCTAATGTGGCAACACGTATTCCTGCGGAGTGGAAGGCCCTTCACAAAGGTTCACTATACATCTTTCTCTTGTTTATTGCTGTATTTTGGTTATAAACTGGTACTGATGAGGTAAAATCTTTCATCAGTGTTACTGTGTGTAAAAAATGTCAAAATCATGAAGCAATGCTATCCCAATATATACAAAAAGAACAATTGATGGACAGAATGCTGCACAATGTCAAACATTCAGCCCAGTGCAGAGATCTGGGCCTAAATCAATCGTTTTTTTGCTCCCAATGCCATTCAGTTCAGACCCAGCCATATGCAAATCAGTCTTGACCCTGTTCCCCATAGAAACAGTCCAGCCTGAACTGCCAGGCCAGGTCCTCCCTGGACTGGAAACAAGCATCCTGGGACCGGTTTCGGGGCATCACCTCCACATCAGCCAGGCTAGCTTGACTCCAGTGGCATGGAGAGCACGTGACCCACGACTGGGCATACCCGTCCCACTTGGGGTGACAAATGCAAAAAGAACAATTGATAGACAGAATGCTGCACAATGTCAAACATTTACCCTAGTACAGAGATCTGGGCCTAAATCCATAATTTCTTTGCTCCCAATGACATTCCAGTCCAGACCCAGCCATATGCAAATCAGTCTTGACCCTGTTCCCCATGGGAACAGTCCAGCCCAAACTGCCAGGCCAGGCCCTCCCTGCACTGGAACCAAGCATCCTGGGACCGGTTTCGGCGCATCAGCCCTCATCAGCCAGGCTAGCTTGACTCCAGTGGCATGAAGAGCACGGGATGAGGCAGGGGGCAGCGTGACTGTCTGGGCCTGTCCCCAGAGGAGCTGGAGTACAGGATGGTGGAGAGGGAGCTCAGACTGCAGCTGGGCAAGACGACGCTGGAAGCAGAAGAAGAGAAAGCTGAGGCAGAGAAAGCCTCAGCCATGGAGAAAGCTGAGGCTGAGAAAGCTTTCACAAGAGGGAAACTGGTCATTGAGGAAAGATGGATGGCCCATGAGATCAGTCCCAAGGAGTTGGACATCAGAGCCAAGCAGGTGGAGTCCAGGAGAACTGGTGGCAGCATTACCCTAGTGTCCATTGGGAAAGAGAGAGACCCCATCCCAAAAGATCTGGTGCCTAAGTTTGTTCTGGGGGATGACATAGACAACTGGTTTAAGGCCTATGAGGTTGCCCTGGAGATGAATAGCATGCCTGAAGAAGATAGGAAGCAAGCCTCTGGAGCCATATTCCCAATGAAGGGAGTGATGCCCTGTTAGCCTTAGGAAAAGGGGACAGGATGAAGTATTCTATCATGAAGGAGGCCCCAACCAGAATATTTGGGTTCACTCCATAGAAGTATAGGCAGAAGTTTAGGGACAGCCAGAAGTTGCACCTGCAGACCTAGGTGGATTGTGCTGATCACTTTTGCAAGGCACTGGATGGTTGGGTACAGAACGGTGAAGAAAGTGATTACAAAGGACTGTGCAATTTGATTGCTAGAGAGCACTTGTTCAGTCTTTTTTTTACAGCACTGCGCCAGCCCCTTGTGGATAGTAAGTTCACTGACCCCAAGGAGCTTGCTGAGGAGGTTGACTGCTGGATCAGCACTAGGGTCCACAAGAAGGTGTCTGGAGTGAGAGTCCCAAAAGGGTGGTCAGGGTTCCCACCAGAAAAAGGAGGGGGAGGTAAAAATAGGAAGGAGCTCTCTCGGCTCCTGTTAGACCTGGCATCCTTAAGGTGCACTTCTGCTAGACATTTTGCCTTTTACCTTCTGTTTTTAATGATTATTTTTGTTGGCCTTAGGACTCTGAGCACTTTACCACTGCTAACCAATGCTAAAGTGCATGTGCTTTCCACTAAACATGATGACATTATTGTATACCTGATTGGCATTTTTTTTTTTTGTAATTCTTTTTATTAAACCATACTGGTCACAGCTTTACATAGACACTTAAATCCAGTAGAACAATTATGGAGACTTGACAGTTACATATTATAACACTCCTTATACAGCGAGACATGATAGTTATTATACTTATGGTGATGTTGGATCGTCTTGGGAAAAAAGAACAGGGGGGCCACACATGTATCCACGATACGCATTCCATCTGTCCCAAATAGCAATCCATTTTTGGGGGCAGCCACAAGCAACATAGACAGTTTTTTTCCCGGACCATACACCAGTCCATATCCGCGTTCCAAGCTTCAAGCTTAGGCGATTCTGTTGCCCCCACAGTCGTGCGATATTTCTTTTGGCTTCCATTTGACCCAAAGTTGCCCATAGTTTGTCCTTACTGTTAAGATCTGTGGGTTCCCACACGTTCAAGAGACACCTCTTGGCTTCAGGCCAAATCACAATTTCCAATACTTCGCTAATGTACTCATGTACCTTCTTCCAATATTCCTGGACCAGCCCACACTCCCATATAATGTGCAGAAAGGAGCCCTCTATTCCACACAGTCTCTTACATAGCCCATTAGTCGCCCTACCCATTTGCACCAGTCTGGGGCCAGAGACATAAATTCTATGCAGAATTTTTAGTTGAACGAGGCGTAATCTGGATGAAATTGCTACTTCCCGTGGGGAGGCAACTGCCTCCTGCCACTCCTCATCATCCAGCTCTAACCCATCCCCCTCCCATCGCTCCCGTAGAGGTGCAAGAGGATCTGGAGTGTTGTTGATGAGTTTTTTATATGTAAGGGAGATGACTTTATCTGGCAGGTAGCCATCAAGCAGTCTGTCCTCCAGTGGAGAGGATTCTGGGGGGGAGGACCCCTCTGAAAGGTTAGATTGGAGGGAGTGTCGGACTTGCAAGTACCTAAAGTATTCAGTGTCTGCCAATTGATGTGTATGCTGGAGCGAGGCAAACAACACCACTTTGCCTGCCTCCCAGAGGTCGCTGATCTGCGACAACCCAATGAGATCCCATTTGTCAAACCCTTTTGTCCTCCCCAGGGTGACCAGTTGTTCCGAGTCCCATAGCGGGGTGGCCAGTGTGAGTTTTTGGTCCCACCCTAAGCTACGGTTCACTGTGTGCCAGACTTGGACTGAGTGATTTGTTGGTCCCGTTAATAAATATCTGAGGGGTCTGGAGTAGAGTGCTCTGTTGAAGTTCCCCCCGGGGAGTAGCCATCTGTCCATCCTGTATCAAGGGTCGTCACCGAGACGATAGGTGCAGTGGTTCACGGCTGCCAAGTGGGCTGCCCAATAGTACTTTCTAATATCTGGGAGCCCTATACCTCCATCGTACCACCCAAGTGTGAGTTTGTGTAATGCAATTCGGGGTCTACCGTCCCACAGCAGGTCTCTCTGGATGCTCTCTATTTCCTTGAAGAACCTAGCCGGGACCAGATCGGGGGAGTTCTGCAGGACGTATAGGAAGCGCGGAAGGGACATCATTTTGAAGAGCGCTGCTCTTCCCAGTAGTGATAGCGGCAGCACCTTCCAGGTCGCGGCGTCGCGCTTTAATCTTTGTAGTGGGGGGAGGAGGTTGCGCTCATAGCGAAGTTTGGCGTCGGAGGTAATGAAGATTCCTAGATATTTAAATCCCTCTTGTGCTACTTGTATAGGACAATCCTGAGGTGGGGAGGGAGGGTCCCCGTGTAGAACGTAGAGCAAAGACTTACTCCAGTTGATTTTATACCCAGAGTTTTCCCCAAAGCTCGTGAAAATATTAAGAACGACATGAAGCGATTTTTTCGGAGAAGCAAGATATAGGAGAACGTCGTCGGCATACAAGGAGATGCGGTCCTCCCATCCCTCCGTCCACTTGAGTCCCCTGACGACTGGGTCTCTGCGTATCCAGGCCGCTAACGGTTCAAGGGATAGAGCGAAGAGCAAGGGTGAGAGTGGACAGCCCTGTCAAGTCCCTCGACTAAGGGTGAATGCAGCCGACTTCTTGTTGTTAACTACTACTTGTGCCAGGGGGGCCGAGTAGAGGAGCTTTACCCACCCAATGAAGCCGGGGCCAAAGCCCAACTTCTTGAGAACTGCGAATAGGTATGGCCATTCGATAGTGTCAAACGCCATGGTGGCGTCCAGTGAAACCACGATTGCGTCTTCCTGGATCGTGGCCAGTCGTCCCAGTACGCCGTGTAACCGACGTAGGTTTAAGGCTGTGTTACGATGAGGCATAAAGCCGGATTGATCGGGGTGCACCAATTTACATATAACCTGGTTTAGCCGGCTTGCCAATAGCTTAGCTAGGATTTTGGGTTCCGCGTTTAAAAGGGAGATGGGCCTATAGGATGAGCATTCGTCTCTCGGTTTCCCTTCTTTGTGTATGGTGACTAACGTTGCTATTCTTTGGTCACGTGGAAGTTGACCTCGATCTCTACTCTCCTCAAACATATTTTTAAGATGGGGGGCCAATTTGTCAGGTTTAAGTTTGTACAGCTCAATTGGTAGTCCATTAGGACCCAGGGCTTTCCCTGGTTGGAGGTTCCTAATCGCCTGTGGTATTTCATCATTTGCTAGGGCACTGCCTAATGTTTGCCGCTCCTCGGCTGACAGGGTAGGTAGGGCGATGTCCGCGAGGAGTGCTGTTGAATCCTCCTCTGGTAAGTCCGAGCCGCTCTGGTATACCACTTTGTAGTGGTCTGTGAATTCGTTGACAATGTCCTGGGGATCTGTTATCACGTCACCAGAGCGACTTTTAAGTTCTGGGACCATCCTATTTGCTCTCTCTTTTCGGTCTAACCATGCGATCAATTTTCCATCTTTGTCTCCCTGATCGTACAGTCTGCCGTCCCTGTACCTCGTTAAGGTTTTGGCCATTTCTGTTGCGACGGCTTTGTACTCAATTCTCTTCAGTTGTAAATGATGGAGATTATCCTGCCTGTCCCCTTCAACCACTTCTTCCTCAAGGCGGAGGAGATCATTTTCGAGGCGAACCATGTCCTTAAACTTTTCTTTACGCGCTCCGGCAATAGCTGACAGTGCTTGCCCCCTGATTACTGTTTTAAATGCTTCCCAGAGAGTTGAGGAAGATCCGACCGACCCCTCTTTTTCCTGGAAATAGTGGTCAAGAGCTTGTATGAGTGCGGTTTTTACTGCGGGATTGCGGAGGTACCATGAGTTAATAGGCGCTACACTACCCACTCTCTTGTCACTCAGTGCCAAGTGTGTCTATATCGGGGAGTGATCAAAAATCCCTCTTGCCATGTGTCGTATTTCACGTACTGTCGTTATATGAGACATGGGCATGAGCAAGTAGTCTATTCTGGAGAAGGTGTGATGCGCTCCCGAATAGAACGTGTATTGTTTGCATTCTGGATGGTGTGTCCTCCAGAGATCCGTGAGGCCTAGTGCTTCTAGAAAGTTTGTGAGCTGGCTACTCGCAGTGCCAATGTCACGGGGCGGATAACGATCAAGGTGGCCCATGACAACCGAATTGAAGTCTCCTCCCACCATCAATTGGCCCTCTGGGAGCGAGAGCATGAGAGTGCCCAGGTCTTTAAAGGTCTGGCTTTGTAGACCCGGTGGTACATAAACTGCCATTACTGTAAGAGTGCATCCCTCCCATTGTCCCGCGACCACGGAGTAATGACCCAGTTCGTCAACCCAAGTGTGTTGTATAATGAGTGGGAAGGAGTGTTTGAGGAGAATGCCAACCCCTCTTGATCCTGACGTGAAACTGGAGTGGGCGATAAGTTTGTACCCCCATCTATTCAAAGCCTTACAGGTGTTTCCAACTAGGTGGGTCTCTTGGAGTAGCGCTACGTCTGGGGAGTGCCGTTTTATGTATTGGAGCACAATACTCCGCTTTACCTTGTCTCCAAGCCCATTGACGTTCCACCTCAGGAGCTTAAGGCTATTGTCCCAGTGCGTACTCATTTAGATTAAGGTGATGTGTGTTAGGCGCTCGTTGTATGTAACTCAGTCCTAGTAGTCGAAGTCGAGTAAGACGTCACCATCTATTACCATCCCAATAACCCCCCTCCCTGGGTCCCAATGAAAAAAGAAATATAACCACCAAAAAAAGATCCCCGTAAACTGTCCCCCCCTCCCTGCTACCCTGCTGCGTAGGTTTGAAACTACCCACATCCCCAACTAGCAGAGCGCCTGTTGCCCAATTAACTAATCAACTGTTACGGGGGCTGTAGGGTGACACCGCCTCGGACCACCCGGGGCTCAACACCAGCCCACATCAGGAGAGTGTCATTGTTATGCGCTATCAGTCCCGCAGCGCCAACCCCTTGCAATAGATGCTATCCCCTTGTCACAAAATCAAACATTATACGTTACTGATTGCTGCAACGAGTCTTTGTGTCCGGTATCAAGGGAGGTGAGTTCAGTGTCTACCGGCCTCCAAGGTCGCCGGGCTCATAGATCTCGATCTCCAGGATCGCTGGTTTCACTTGTCCGGTTCCGCTTGACCATCCAAGGAACCCGGTGAACGCTCACGGGTGTCTCTCCAGCTTTCTCCAGTTCTTGGTCTTGCCTTCCATGTATTCCCTTCATCTAGCCATGCTTGCACTTCCGACGGGGTCGTGAAAAACCATGATTTCCCATTAGCAATAATTTTGAGCTTCGCTGGAAAGAACATCATATACTTGATGCCTTTGTCTCTTAGTGCTCGCTTCACGCCATCAAAGGAGCGTCGCTCTTGCTGCACCTTAAGAGTAAAGTCTGGGAAGAACCTCACGGTGGTGCTCTCGTATCGGAGATCCTATGGAGACGAGCAGCCTGTAATATAGCATCGCGGTCTGTATAATTAAGGATTTTGGCTATGATTGTCCTAGGGGCTGCTCCTGGTTTCGGCGGAGGGACCGGGGCTCTATGCGCCCTCTCCACGGTGAAGAAGGCGGAGAGCCGTTTAGGTTTAAGGTGGTTCAGTATTAGATCTTCAAGGAAGAGGTCAACACTTGGTCCCTCCGCCCCCTCCGGAACCCCAACCACTCGAATATTGTTACGGCGGGCCCTTCCCTCCTGATCCTCCAGCTTAAGGGCCACCTGACGGTGTTGGTGGACAAGTTGTTGGACTCGTTCTTCCAGTTTCCGAGTTGTGCTTTGTAGCTCAGTGACATTCGCCGTCTTTGTTACACGTTCTGATGTTTTGTTCATGTCCGCTCTGAGCAGGTTCATTTCAATCGAGACTTTATCAATTTTTGTTTCAAGTGTTGCTCCCAGAATCTGGATAGCCGCCATTATTGAGCTGAATGATGGTTCTGGATCGTCAGTATGTCCACCTTAGGCCCCATCTTCTAGCATTGACTGTTTTGGGACTGCGTATTTGTCAAGCTTATTAGACTGCACCGATGCGCCCCCTTTTGGTTTCATTTTGTATGGGTATCCGTTGATTGTATCTTTAGCACAGAATGGCCCCTTGACTCTGTGCAGATCCTGTACAGTTTTGACATGCAAGTTCAGGAATCGGAGTGGACTTTAAGCCGTCTATCGGTCCCAGTGGTAGCGGGGCTGTCGTCGCCACAAAGCTCCCCCCGATATATTAGCTGTGGGGGTATCTGTGCCCCATGACGTTGATCTAAGTCTGGCAGCGCCCGGGGACCCTGTGTGTGGCTCGGCCCTCACCCACTGCGAGTGTTGCGCCTTATCCGCTTCCAGGCGCCAGGGTGTTTTGCCAGCCCAACGATGCCTCATCCAGGGGTAAGTCAGTGCTCTCGGAGTATGCAATGTGTTATTTTTGCAGCGCAGGCCTGCGCGGCCCCACCCGGCGGATAGCTACCTTACATTGTCTCAATCCTCCCATGGGCCTTCAGTATGCTGTGCCGGCGCGTGGCGCGGCCTACCGAATATTGTCCTGCGCAACTCACTCCTCAGTTATCACAGCGGGGCCTCAAGGTGAATCCAACGTTGAAATCACTGCACTCCACCCCAGGTTTCCAGTCTGTGTCTTCCTCCTGACCCAACCTCGTCACGGACGCAGTATGTGCCTCTGTATTGTATCTTCAGGTGGTAATCAAGTAGGGACTCCGGCCCAATAAACAATCCCGTTAACTCAGATCCAGGGCTACGGCTCCGACTTTGCGCAGCGTGGGGAAGATGTCGTGTCTGCCAGTAGACAGTTCCCTTTGTTGTTTCCGCCTTGGCAGGGTCTTAATCTAGTCCCAGGGGGAAAGTCTTTATTACTCAGGGCGCTGCGCTCTGGTGGGGGAAACTGCCGCGTCACACCGCGGCTTATCTGCTGAGCGTTCACAGGCACTGCGGGTCTCTGAGGCAGGCTTTGACCCCGCAGGCATGCTCCGAGCAAGCGGTCGCACGGCATGTCACTTCGGGCCCACACAGACAAAAGGGAGGAAGCTCCTTACCCCTACTCCGGTGCCGGTGTACGCCAATCCTGTGCGGAGTTCTCTTTACTGCGTAGCGGCCAAACGGGAAGGGTTACCGGTAATCCTCGATCAGTCCGGGCACTCTCAAGTCTCTGTTAGAGCTGCTGGTTTTCACCGCGGTTCCGCGGCCCTTCGATGGCGCTCGGCCACCTCCAATTGTTTCAGACGGGATCAGTTATCGGTAGCAGGGCTGCAGGGGGTTCTTCGCACTCCCGCACACCCACGGGCTCCCCGCAGCCGTAACGCCACAGCAGGGCGAGGCAGCCAATCGAGCACCGCCCACTCCCGCCAGGCCTCCGCCCGCTCTTCGCTTACAGCTCCGCAGTTAGGCAAAAGGACAGTTCCGGGGCATTTTCGTTGGGGTTTTTTTATGCCATTCGGTGCAGTGGGAATTACGCTGGCACTGCGGGTCGCATCAGCATCGCCAATGTAGGAGAAATGAAGGATAATTAGGGCTTTTGTTGCGGCCCCGGCGGAGCTCTCTTTCTAGTCAGCCATCTTAGCCAGTGCCAGGCAACGCCCCCTCCTGTTTGCCATTTTTGTTGTACTAGCAAGCCACTTGTAAAGTGGTATACCATGTACCTAGGGCCTGTACTTCAAATGCTGCTAGTGGGCTGCAGCACTGATTGTGCCACCCACTGAAGTAGACTTTCAAACCTGTTTCAGGCCTGCCACTGCAGTGCCTGTGTTTGCAGTTTACTGCTACTTTGACTTGGCATTTAAAACTGCTTGCCAAGCCTCAAACGTTTGTTTTATTTTTTTGATAATCAACTTTATTGATTTTTGGAAAAACAAAAAATAACGATAACAATACAGCACTTTGATCAGTATTCAATGGCATGTCAGGTATGCCAATGGCCGTAGTGTACATACATGCATAACGATCATGGATTACATCGCTAAAATAAGCATTCAAAAAGGAAGAGACAAGCGTACAGACCCTATCATCCCAATTGGTTCATCCATTTGCCCCATATCGTTTGGTGTTTGGCTGGGCATCCCCTGGCCTCAAACAAGGGTTTCTCCTGGGCGGCGCACCAATCTACTCCTCTACGCCACTTAGCTACTTTTGGAGGGTGGGGTTGTGTCCATGCCATAGCAATATCGTGTTTGGCCACCATGGTGGCCGTCCCCAAGAATAATTTGTCCGCTCGGTACCCGTCTAGGCCGTCCATGACTCCCAGGATGAGGTGTAGGGGGTTGTGGGGTACCTGCCAGCCCAGGAAGTATGTGAGTTCAGATTCTATTTTATCCCAGTACTTTATAAGTTGGGGACAAGACCAGACCATGTGGTAAAAATCCGCCGGCTGTTGTCTGCAGCGTGTGCATTCAGGCGAAGCGCGCAATCCTGCCTTATGCATGTGTTCCGGGGTGAGATAGGCGGTATGGAGGTAGTATATTTGGATAAGGCCGAGTCTGGCAGAAGTGGTGATGGTCTTGGGGGCCATCAGGGCATCTCGCCAGTCCTCATCCTCCAGAGGGCCCATCCATCCCTCCCACCGGTGCCTGAGCGGGTCAAGTGTTATAGGGCCGTATTCGTAAGGGTGCGGTATATCCATGATATTCCCCCCTTTCCCAGGTTCCCCATCGTGAATGTGCCTCTAGTGGACTGAACTCGGGGAGTGTAGTGCCTGTTGATATGTGGGCAGTGAGGGCGTGTCGCAGCTGTAGGTATTTGTAAAATTGCAAAGCGCGGCGGGTAAAGCGTTCCTGCAGGTCCTGGAAGGTCCTAATATGATCTCCCACCCATATGTCACCCAGTTGCGATATGCCGATGGGATCCCATCTTTTGAATCCCTCTAGTGCTACCACCTCCTTCAACCAAGCACCCTGCCAGAGAGGCGTTTGCAGACTCAATTTGTTGTCCCACTGTGTGTGTTGCAGGGCCGAGCGCCAGGCTAGTAGGACCGCCCGAGTCACTGACGGTAGTGCTCTTGGTATTGGACATCCATACATGATGGCTTGGATTCGGGAGAATTCCATGTCTCTTAACTCGGTTCTGTAGGCTGGGTCGGAGCAACCTCCGGTGAACCAATCATGAAGGACGAGCAGCCGAGTGGCTAGGTAGTATAGGTAAAGGTCAGTCATGCCCATATCTCCATCAAAAGGTTGGATCCGGCAACGGGCGAGAGCTATACGTGGTCTCCCTCCCCCCACAGAAACCTAGTGGCCATGGCATCTATCTCTTTAAACCAGCTTTGTGGGAAATGAAAGTTTTTTTTTTGAATGACGTACAGGAAACGGGGGAGGATCATCATCTTAAATAATGCCACCTTCCCGAGAGGGTTAGGTGGCAGGGTCTGCCAGCTCCGGAGGTCTTCTTTGGCCTTCTTGACAAGTGGGGTAATGTTTAATGCCCATTCTAGTTCGGGGAGCAGAGCGACCCATATGCCCAGGTATTTAAACGACTGTCGTCTAATGGGAATGTTTGACTGCCAATCAAAGCATTCCTTGGAGAGGTGGAGGGGTACAAGAGTCGATTTTGCTGGGTTGAGTCAGAGGCCAGAAATGCTCTCAAAGGCCTGTAGGGTTCCGAAGACATCTAGGGCCAGAGCAGGCCAGGTCCGCCAGGAAGAGCAGGACGTCGTCCGCATATAAGGCAATTTTGTTAGTGCGGTGACTTTCCCAGGTCCAGCCCTGAATCAAATCGTCCACTCGAATGAGGCACGCCAAGGGCTCCATCGCTAGCGCGAACAAGAGCGGTGAAAGGGGACAGCCTGTCTTGTACCTCTATGGATCAGAAATGTCTCTGAGAGGGCCCCGTTGATGAGTACTCTAGCTCTAGGGTTGGAGTATAGGACCCGGACGAAACGACGAAAATGTTGACCCAGACCCATCATTGTTAGTACATCCTCTAGGTAAAGCAAATCGACTGTGTCGAAGGTTTTTTCAAAATTGACAAGGAGGAGTGCTAGGTAGGGGGTGAGCACTTGGCAGTTTGCGAGGGCCAGGTGGAGGCATCGCAGACAGTGACTGGTGCTGCGTGCTGGCATAAAGCCACACTGGTCCGGGTGAATCAGTTTACTAAGGTATGGGCGTAGGCGCTGAGCCAGGACTGTTGTGTATATCTTAACTTCGGTGTTGATTAATGAAATCGGGCGATAGTCTGCGCAAGCTGGCGAGGGTGGTTGGGTCTTGGGGGTGACCACAATGGACACCACGTCTGTTTCAGGGGGAAATGCCCCAATCTCTGCGACATGGTGAAATAAGTTGGAGAGATGGGGGACCAGTAAATCCCGGTAGGTGGCATAGTATTCCTGAGCAAACCCGTTTGGGCCCGGTGTTTTCCAGGATGCGAGTGAGGAAATTGCATTATTTATTTCTTCTGGGGTGAAGGGGAGGTTCAGGCTGGCTGCCTCCGTGTGCATCAGGCAGGAAATACGGACCTTCCCTGGTTCTAGTAGGTCCGGGAGGGAGGCTTCCAGCTTACATGCTGAGTATAGGCGGGCCTTAATAGTCGGTGAACGCCTGTCCGATCTCGGGCGATGTGTGGCGAGTGACCCTGGAAGGGTCACGGATTTCAGGGACGATTCGGTTTGCTAGGGGGTATGAGGCCAGCCTGTGTAGCAGTTTCCCATTCTTGTCGCCCCAACCATATACCCGGGCGACAGTCGAGTGCCATAACAACTTGGCCGATTCTAGCGAGATCTGCTTAATCTCTTCGCGCAGAACCGCCAGCTGTCTGTCCCGAGCCTCGCCTGGGGCCCCGGTGAGGTCAGTCTCCAGCCGGATTGCCCACGCTTCGAGAAGAGCCAGGCGGCCATCCCGGGACAGTCACTGTGCTCGGAGGTGGCCCCTGCCCACTCCCCGGATGGTGGCCTTGCTTGCCTCCCAGAGGGTACTCAGGAAGGGGACCAAGCCTAGATTTGAGAGGAAGTATTGCCGCAATTCCTCCCCTATAGCTTTTTTGAACTCTTTGCTTTGCAAGAACCAGGCGTTTAACCGCTACACTAGCCGCAGAGTGCCAGGGGTTTCGCCTAGGCACAGAAGCAATGCTGAATGGTCTGAGATTCCTTGGGGGAGGATAACAATTTCGGCTATGCTATGGCATTCGGGGGCAGGCATGAAGATCATGTTGATTCGTGCCTGGGTGTGATGTGCCGCTGAGGTGTGTGTGTATTGGGGGGTTTGGGGGTTCCAGGTTCTCCAAACATCACAGAGGCCCAGAGTGGCCACCCATTCAAACAGTTTCTTTGCGTGCGTCGCCCTAGCAGGGGAGGGTGTACCTGTAGTGTCAAGGGTGGGTTGCATAACCGCGTTAAAATTGCCTCCTAGAATCGTCTGTCCTAAGGGCCGGGTGGAAATAATGTCGGTAAGGTGTCTTAGTGTTGGTGTAAGCATAGCGGGTGGGACGTATATGGATACGAGGTTAAGGGTGTTCCCCTCCAGTGTTCCGGATATAGTTATGAACTGCCCTTGTGGGTCCTTATTGATGTAGGTGGGGACAAAGGGAAGGGTTCTTCGTAGTAGGATGGCCACCCCCGTGAGCCTCTGTCGAAGCCCGAGTGCCACACCCTGTCAAATCCGTTGTGTGCAAGAAAGGAACATTGGATCCCCAGGAGGTGGGTCTCCAGAAGCAGGAGGACGTCAGGGGCATGTCGTTGGGCATACTTCAAAACTGCTGTACGCTTGATGCGATCAAGAAACCCATTGACGTTCCATGACATGACTTGGAGAGAATTGCCCCTATGGTCTGTGTGCGTCAAGTGGAGCGTGTGGTCTAAGGGAGTTATGGAGCAGTAGCCCGCCGGGGGCCTTTAGTAAGATGTGAGGTGGGTGTGGTCCCCTTGCTCGACTTGCAATGTGTGGGGTCGAGGTGCATGCGTGATATTCCTGTTTTAGAGTGCTGTTAATAATAAACGAAAAGAATAACAATACAAAATATAAATCTAAATATTGGACAACGGTCCAGGTCTCCCCTTCCCTACCTCCCCCCACCCTGCATTTCTGGAACTGAAGCATCTGTCGCCCCACAACTAAGAAAAAACAGGCTAAACTAAAACGCTTAGCTTAGGAGTTGCATGGCGGACCCCTCCTCCGGTGTCGGATGTGGGTGCAGCATCGGAAGATTTCTCTGAGTTCTGCAATTCAATGGGACACATGTCCCAGGACCCCTTGGAATGAGGTCTTTCATTTCCTTCACTGTTGCTTTCCCAAGGATCTTTAAATCACTGGACTTCGAGAGAGGTCTGAGTCCACAGTTACTGTGTCCAGAGTTCTGGGGGGGGGCTGTGCTCGATAGACAAATTGTCCGGGGATCTATTCCGTTGTCGAGGCTGGGAACCCATTGGGCTGATGGTGTTCCTAGGTTCTCGAGTGACTGAGCCAGGTGATTTAGAGGCTTCTTTGCGGCCTCCGTGGCCCTTGCGCGATGTGCAGTTCTTTAGTGTGGGCCCATAGGTGGGCTACCTGTTCTTTTAGTTGGTGGAAATCGTCCTCCACCGTAGAAAGGCGGGATTCCGCCTCCGAGATACGGGCTGTGGCATTTCACGTGTCCTTCCCCATGGTTGGTGACAAGAAAGTCTCTAGCAGGACTGGTGTTAATGATTCCTTGGCCGGGGTTCGGTCAGCCAGGGAGCTGGGGATCCAGTTCCGTTCTGACTCCAGGACTTTGTAGCGAGGAGGGTTGGGCTCAATGATCTGTGGTTGGGGTCAATGGATAGTGGGGCCCCGTGAGGCTCGCGATCAGCCAGCAGGCCCCACGGTCCGTTTGTGCGGCCTCTAGGTCTGAGGACGTCCCCGCCCAGAGATAAGTGGTTGTGCTTTAGAGCCCAGGATGGAAAAGGGCTTGGGCTTTCAATCATCAGGGCCACAGGGTGATGGTAAGGCTTTACAGCGGGGCGTCGGGGTAGCGGCGGCCCCTCATGACAAGGTCCCGTTGAAGGTGGGGGAGGTTTGTCAAGGACCTGGAGTGGGTAGGAGCCTCGATTTGCGGGAGATTGCTTCACTGCCCCCCTCCCAAGGTCTGGCTTGAAGGCCCTGGCTCACCTCAACGCCCAGGCTAGGATTCGGTGCCTCCGGTGTTCCTGTCCAGCCCCAAGGCCTTCCTGGTGGCTCCACCACTGCGAGGAGTAAGGTGAGTGACTCTGTGCCAAGCAGAAGGGGTATGTGGGCATCGCAGCATCGATTGATCCAGCCAGGCCGGGCCCGGTGTGTGGATTGTGCTCCTGTGAATCGCTAGTCTGGGGGCCCCGGTCCACGCCAAGCGGAGCCAAAGGATGTTGGTGCAGGTCAGGGCCAAGGCTCCTCCCCGAGTCCGGTTGATTGGTGGAGCGTCACCCCCAGGGAAGCCCCGGCAGCAGGATGAAGGAGAAGGAGCAGCAGCTCAAGGCCGATGAGCCCCACTCGGGCCGCCACTCGGTTCAGCCGTAGATCTCAGGCGAGGGAAGGCCCAATGGGCCGAGTCCTCCAGAGGCCCTCCAGGGCCACGGATCCTAGGGCACCAGTAAGCGATTCCAGCCCCCTCTGGGGGTCAAGGGATCTCTTCGGATCGCCGGTTCAGCAAACGCTGGAGGCAGGGTGGCACTCACCACTGTTCCGGAGATCCGGCGGGACGCAGAGCCGGCTGCTCCGATCGGGTCTCAAAGCAGGCCCCAGCGAGGTTCCGCCGCATCAGAGTCACTCCTCTGGCATCGGAGACGCGGCGCACAGTGTGTCGTCACTTCGGATCCCCAGGCGGGCCTCTGCCCCTCGCTGGTTGAGCTCCCACACCACGGCTCACAGTCTGCGCCCCCCAATGGCACGGGTCGCTGCACGGGTCCGGGGGGAGAGGCCTCGAGAGTCTGGCCGGGCCGGCTCCGCGGCAGTCAGATGCGGGGCAGCCCCCGCCGCCTGTCTTCAGGAGGTTTGTAGGTATGCTGCCGGTCAGGTGTCGCTCTGAGCCCCAGCCGCTCCCCTGCGGAGTGTTCTCCGGCCTCGCCAGGGTGTTACGGAGACGGGGCCAGGTCCGCCATATTGTGTGGCAGTGCTGCAGGCCGCAGGAGGGAGGAGCGGTGACAAGCGGGTGCCACAGGGTCCACGATCGCCTCAGGGTGATAGCGCTGCAACAAGGGATGAGCATCCGTCTTTGGGGAAAGATCAGGCTGCCGATGGCTGTGGATTTCGGAGCAGATGACGGAGGGGTCCGGAGCACTCTTTAAGTGCGACCGCCATCATGACGCTCCAAGCCACGCCCCCAAACCTTCCTTTTATTACATATAAGTCACCCCTAAGGTAGGTCCTAAGTAAGCCTAAGGGCAGTAAAGGGCATGTAAGTAAAAGGTGGGATGTGTACCGTTATGTTTTACATGTCCTGGTAGTGACAAACAGCCTATTTTATTTTTCACTACTTGATGCCTGCCCCTCTTATAGGCCAGTATTGGGAATTCCTTAATACACTTTTATGGTGTATTTCCTGGTCAGAGAGGAGTAGCTTTGTCATGTTCCATATGTTTGGAATGGTAATGATAAATACTCCTTACTGGTGAAGTTGAGTTTAACATTACTGTTCTAGAAATGTCACTTGTAGAAAGACATTTCTCTGTACTTACTGCTTTTTGTGCCTGACAGCCTGTCTCCAATACACATCTGGGTTGGGTGACAGCTACACTTTGTGCATTCCCTCTAGACAGCCACAGACATACGAAGGTGAGGCTCATCTGAATTCTGAGTACTCATTTGCATTCGTCTGCATTCTGATTGGTCTTCCTGGACAGGGAGGAATGGGAGGGGCTAACACCTACACTTCAATAGGTAGTTTCCTGTCCCCACACAAAAGACTGATTTACCCCCACAGGTAGCCTGGCAGACAGGTCTGGGTTGACAGGGATCCTCATGCACTTCAGAGAGTTGCTTTGAAGTCATCCCCTACATCAAAGGCACTTTTGGGCATAAGTACTGGGTCTCTGACCCCCTGAAAGCAAACACTTCTGGATCTTAAACTGAACCTTTATCAGAAGGACTGCTGTGTTGCTTAAAGGACTCAACTGGACTGATTTTCTGGAAGGACTGCTTTTCTGCTTGTTGTCCTGCTGCCTGCTGCTCCAGTGGCGGCTCCTCCGCTAAGGCGGAGGAGCGTCGCCCCACTGCCAGGAAGCAGCAAAAGAAAGGAAAAAATAAAATGATAATAACGTAATGTTATTATAATTTTATTTTGCCCTCCTGCTGCGGCAGCATGCGTGAGGGGGTGGGGTGGGACTGCAGAGCAGGGGAGGAGTGGTAGAACACTACTGTGCACAATTACTGTTTGGTCGGCCCTCTCAGGCCACCCAAACAGTCATGCACACTTCCCTGTTCTCCATATAGGCTGCATGACATCCTGCATGGAGAACATGCCCACCCCTCCAGCCCCTGGCTGAGCACCGTGTCATGGCACTCAGACCAATCACAACGTTGCATTGCAGCATTGTGATTGGCTGCGGGGAGTGTGGGAGCCCTGGTGCTTCCTGCTTCCTCACAAGAAGCCAGGGAGAGGATGGGACAGGACACAGGAGAGGCAGCAGCAGGCAGCCAGATGGCCGGCTGGGAGGTAAGTGATTTCTTTACCCGATTCCCCCGCCCCTTCACTCCCACCCACCCCACTGCTGCTTCTAGGCAGCAGCCGCAACTGTGCTGCTCCCTGACTCTGCTGAAGGGGAGCTGAACTCTACCTTCGCTCCAAGTGATCTCCAAGGGCTTGCTGGCTTGCCTCCTGTTTTCTGAAGTCTCAGGGATACAAAAGACTTCCTCCAATTCTGCTGGTGCTGTTGGATTCTGCCTTCTGTGAGTCCTACCCTTGCCAAAGGTGCCCTCTCCAAGTTCTGGGTCTCAGAAGTGGGCTCTGCAGCTGTTTTTCTTCATAATCGGCCCATCGTCACCACTGCGCCAAGTAGAACCAACGCTTCACCCTTCAATGGCGATGCAGAGGCTGTTCGACAACAGCGGTTCTACAGCCTGCACTGCACAACGATGACACTCTGCGCGGCTCGATGACAACGCATTGCTTTCACTTCAGTGAAGCTCGACGACAACTCAGCGACCCGACTGCATGGAAAAGATTAACGCATAAAGTATTCAGCATCGACGCTTTGATACATCCAAGGTACTTTCTCAGCGGGCCCTGCGTGGGTCCTGTAGCCTGCCTGCCCTCCATCACAATTGGCTGAACTTTGGATTTGCACCGGTCCCTCGCGACGTCAAGTAACCTTTTGATTGCTAGTGACTTCTAAGTACTATTTTTGCAACTAATCTTTAAAAATTCATATCTGCAGACTTCTACTGATTGGATTTTCATCGTTTTGGTCTTGGTTTACTCAGATAAATATTCCCTATTTTTCTAAACTTGTGTGGAGTCTTTTTGTGGTGTAGTCATTGTGTTACTGTGTGTGTGTGTTGCACAAATACTTTACACATTGCCTCTTTAGATAAGCCTGACTGCTCCGTTCCAAGATATCAGATGGTGAGCACAGGTTATCTTTTAGTGGGTATCTGACTAGAGTGGTGGCTCCTGCTTGCCTAGATGCATACCTCAGCCAACCAGGAAGCCCATTTCTAACAACCCCCAAAAATGTTCTCAGGGGCAAGGATCCCAGCACCAATCTGACCACAAAAAGGAATTTGTTGATAAGAACACTGGTAAGTTTGTCCCCAAGTATTATGAATGCTACTAGTATGGGCACACCAAGGGTGATGCCAAGTGTCCCAAGAGGGCTCAGCTTCCCAGTAGTGGGCAGACTCCTGGGTTGGTCAATGTAGCGCTTGGAGATGAGATGGCCTCAGGTAGTGTGGGAGAGAGAACTGAGGGTGCCCTAGCATGACTGGGTGACAGCGAGAGGGTGCCTAAAGCCCACATACCTTGTTAATACTTCCAAGTACAGGCAGGGGGTCACCATAAATAGGCAGAGGGTAAAGGCTTTGAGGGACACAGGAGCCACAATGACTACTGCTAAGTTTCATCTGGTGTCCTTAGAACAAACAGTACCCAATACCTTCCACCAAGTTGTAGTAGCAGACAACCGTAAGAGCCACAACCCTGTGGCTCTAAGTCCCTTTGAATGGGGGGTGTCTAAGGTCTTCTTAATGTAGCTGTGAGATCGGCCATGCCCATAGACTGTTTTCTAGGAAAGGATCTGGAGCACACTGCCTGGAAGGGAGTGGAGCTCAGGTCACACCTGGACATTTTTGGGTTGCCTAAATGGGTCTGTGTGACCACCAGGTCCATGGCTGCCCAGGAGGGGAGTCAAGAAAGTCTAGAGCCTGGAAGAATGACCCAGATAGCTGCCAAGAAAGGGAAGGGCAGGGTACGTGGGAAACCAGCCCCTGAAACTCCTACGGTACAGGTGGATGGGGTGCCAGAGGGGGCTACCCTGGAGTCTACTGGGGAGGACATTGCCTCCCTTGGAGACCTGCTTGAACTTGCTGGATGGCAAGCAGAAGGTGGGCCCACCAAGGAGGAGTTCTGTAAGGCACAGAAAGAGTGTCCAACCCTCGAGCCCATGAGGTGTCAGGCTGGAGCCCAGGCAGCTTGTGATACCCCTGGAGATCACCTCATATAGTGGGAGAATGACCTCCTGTATAGTGAGCGTAAGGCACCTGTGCATGGGGTAATGCATGTGTTGGTGGAGCCCAATGCTACAGGGCCTTCTTCCTGGGGCTTTATCATGAAATTCCCCTGGCAAGACAAGACCTTTGCCAGGATTGTCTCCCAATTCTACTGGACCCGGATGATGTTAGTCTCAGAGATTTTCTGCAGGACCTCTCTCACCTGCCAGGCCAGTGGGAAAAAAGGAAAAAAGCTGAAGGCTCCCCTGAACCCCTTACCTGTCATTGGCATCTGCTTTGAAAGGGTGGGCCCAAGACTGCCCTAGGCACTAGGGTTATCTTGGTCTTGGTGGACCATGCCACTAGATACCGAGAGGCAATCCCTCTGAGGTCTGTGACTCTATCTGCTGTGGTTAGGGCCCTGATGGGGATTGTCACCCGAGTTGGATTCCTCAAAGAAGTGGTGTCTGACAGGGGCTCCAACTTAATGTCTGCATACATGAAGTCCATGTGGAAGGAGTGTAGGGTAACTTACAAGATCTCTACACCCTACCATCCACAAATGAATGGGCTTGTTGAAAGGCTCAACAAGACCCAAAAAGTCATGATTATGGGCCAGCCTGAGCCCATGAGGCAGAAGTGGGGTGTCTTCTTGCCATGCCTGCTTTTTGCCTGCAGGGAGGTGCCACAGAAAGGAGTTGGGTTTAGTCCATTCGAACCTCTGTATGAATACCCTGTTAGGAGACCTCTCAGTCTGGTGAAGGAGGGGTGGGAGGGAGCTCCCAAAATGCCCCCTAAGATGTGATTAGCTACATTCTGACCCTCAGAAACCAGATGGCCAAGATCCGGAAGCAAGCATCTGAGTGCTTGGAGGTGAGTCAGGAAGTCATGAAACAATGGTACGACCAGACAACCACTCTGGTAGAGTTTCAACCTGGCAAAAAAGTGTGGGTGATGGAGCCAGTTGAGTTCTGGGCCCTCCAGGCGCGATGAACCGGGCCCCATGAGGTGATTGAGAGGAAGAGGGAGACTACCTACCTGGTGGAACTCAATACCCCCAGACACCCTTGAGGGTACTCCACATCAATGACCTCAAACCCCACTATGAGAGGTCTGAGGTCACCATGCTGTTGGTGACAGACGATGGAGAGGAAGAGGATAGTGAACCTCTCCCTGAATTTCTGTCATCCAAACAGAAGGATGAGTCAGTGGAAGGTGTCAACCTCCCCCCTACCCAGACCCCAGAATATCAGACGGACTGTCACCAGTTGTTGGGACAGTTTGAGTCACTGTTTTCTCTCACTCCTGGGCTTACACACTTGTGTACTCATGATATTGATACTGGGGACATCATGCCTGTCAAAA
This sequence comes from Calotriton arnoldi, assembly GCA_963921515.1. Taxonomy (NCBI): domain Eukaryota; kingdom Metazoa; phylum Chordata; class Amphibia; order Caudata; family Salamandridae; genus Calotriton; species Calotriton arnoldi. The sequence goes on from CAWUFW010011369.1 coordinate 212,679, forward strand.
ACAATACATACAGGCTGTCTGACAAAATGAGGGCCAGCATCAAAGAGGAGGTCTTCAAGATGCTGGAATTGGGTGTGATTGATCACTCAAGTGGTCCCTGGTCCAGCACAGTAGTACTGGTACACAAGGTTGCCCTACCAGATACAGCCCCAGAACTCAGGTTTCACGTGGGCTACAGGGGGTTCAACTCAGTTACCAAGACTGATGCTCACCCTATACCCAGAGCTGATGAGCTCAGAGATTGGTCATGGGTTGCCAAGCTTTTGAGTTTCTTTTGACTTGACTTTCGGGTACTGGCAGATTGCCCTAACTACCATTAAACATGGTAAAACTGGCTTACACCTAATTGGCATATTGTATTTACTTATAAGTCCCTTATAGAGTGGTATACAATATAGCAACACAAAAAGATGATGGACCGAATGCTAAACATTGTCAAACATTCAACCCCAGTACAGAGATCTAGACCTAAATCCATTGTTTTGTTGCTCACCATGCCATTCTAGTTTGGACCCAGCCATATGCAAATCAGTCTTGACCCTGCTCCCCAGGGGAGCAGTCCAACCCAAACTGTCAGGCCAGGTCCACCCTGGACCGCAAACAAGCATCCTGGGACCGGTGTTAACCCAGATTTGTGACTGGGGGGTGAATGTTTGACAATGTTCAGCATTCCGTCCATCATCGTTTTGTGTTGTTATGGTATACAATATACCCAGGGCCTGTGAATTAAATGCTACAAGTGGGACTGCAGCACTTATTGTGCCACACAATTAAGTAGCCCCTTAAAACATGTCACAGGCCTGCCTTTGCAGGCTGAATGCAGTTTTAAAGTGCCAATTTGACTTGGCAATGTAACCCACTTGCCAAGCCTTATACTCCCCTTTTATTGCATATGTCACCCCTAAGGTAGGCCCTAGCTAGTCCATAGGGCAGGGTGAATTGTAGTTAAAAGGATACTTTTTGTCTACAGGGACACCATCCGCTGCACAACATCCCCTGACAACCCTACACCAGTAATGGAACACTTCAACTTCCACCTCCACAAAGATGGAAAAAGCACCATCAGAAGTACCCTTGCCTACAGACCAGGACCACGCCCCAGCTTCTGTAACGCCATCCCAAAACTCATCGCCCAGATCGCAATCAACTCAGAGCACTACATCTTCCTAGGGGACCTCAACTTCAACCTCGACGAACCCAGCGACTCCAACTCCACCAACCTGGAAAGCATGAGCAACATCGACCTCATGTAGCTCATCACCGACCCTACCCACTTTGCAGGACACACGCTTGACCCCATCTTCAACTCCAGCGACAGAGTCAGGTACATCCACACCACGCCACTCACCTGGTCCGACAACCACAGCATGCACTTCACCATCTCAGGAACCACCCGCCCTGGCACCATACCCCCCCAGATCCACACGAAGAGACTGGAAAGAGGTATCAGAAGACCAGTGGAATTACACTTTCACTCCCAACTCCCAGACTCTACACACGACCATGAACAAGCAGCAAAGAGCTTCTCCCAGTGAATCACAGACTGACAATGCCATCGCCGCCTCCAAGACAGCCAGGACCAAAGAACAAAGCCAAAGATCAAGCTTGTTCACAGAGGAACTGCACTCCACCAAATGCAACTGCTGACAACTTGAAAGGACGTGGTGCATCAGCAATAAAATAGAATCCCACACCGCCTTCAGGTCCGCTCTGAACCAGTACCACCACCTCCTGAAAGAACTCAAGAAGAACGCCCTAGCAGGCAGCATCAAGGCCAGTGCAAACCACAGCAAAGAAGTCTTTGCCATTGTGAAAGAGTTCACCAATCCTGCAGCCACAGAGAACGACATCACTCCCTCCCAGGAACTGTGCGACAACCTCGCAGACTTCTTCCACGACAAGATCTCAGTCATCTTTGAAAACGTCAAACACCAGCCCTCCACAGCAGACAGCATAAATCAGCTCACACCCATGAACACAAACCCAGAACAACTTCCCACCCACTGGAAACTCCTCACTGTGCAAGACACTATCTTCATCATGAACTCTGTGTACTCTGGAGCACCCATGGACCCATGCCCCCACCACATCTTCAACCTCAGAAGCAAGCAAATCAGTGACAAGCTCAGGAAGGTCCTGAACATCTCCATCACTGCAGCCTCTTTCCCTGAGGACTGGAAACACGCTGAAGTGAGGACCCTCCTGAAAAAACCAACTGCAGACCCAGCCAAAATAAAGAACTACCGGCCAGTCTCTCTGCTCCCCCATCCAGCAAAACTCCTTGAGAAAGCGATCAACCAGCAACTCACCCAACACCTAGAAGATCACAACCTCCTGGACCCTTCCCAATCCGGATTTCGAGCTACCCACAGCACCGAAACAACCCTGATCGCAACCGCAGAAGACATCGGAGCCTTCGTGGACAGCAGGGAAACAAGCAGCTCTCATACTCCTTGACCTGTCTGCTGCATTTGACATTGTCTCCCACCACATCCTGATCACCTAACTCCACCACATCAGGATTCAAGAAGACACTCTAAAATGGATCGCCTCATACCTCGCTGGCAGAACCCAAAGGATACACCTCCCATCATTCACCTCAGAGCCCAAGCAGGTCATCTGTGGAGTCCCCCAAGGATTGTCCCTCAGTCCGACCCTCTTAAACCCCTACATGACCCCCCTGGCCACTGTCAGATCACACAGACTCAACATCATCTCTTATGCTGAAGACACATGGCTCATCCTCTCACTGTCCGAAGATCCCTCCATCACTAAAGCTAACTTCCACAGAGGCATGATGAATGTCGCGGACTAGATGAAGGACAACTGTCTCAAACTAAACACCGAAATAACTGAAGTCCTAATCTAAGGGAACAGCACATCACCATGGACCAACGCATGGTGGCCCGCGGAATTTGGTACACCCCTAGTCCCAACAAAACCACACCTGCAATCTTGGCATCATCCTGGATAGCAAGCTATTCACGGAGAAGCAAGTCAACGCAGTCTCATCTGCCTGCTTCCTCACCCTTTGGATGCTCCGCAAGATCTTCAGGTGGCTCCCGGCAGACACCAAAAGGACCGTCATGCCAGCCCTCATCATCAACAGACTGGACTGCAGAAACACACTCTACGTAGGAATCACTGCACACCTCCTGAAGAGACTCCAGACAAAACAGAACTCAGCGGCAAGACTCATACTCAACCTCCACAGAATGACCCACATCACACCAAATCTCAAGAAACTACGGTAGCTCCCAATTCAGAAGAGATGCCAGTTTAAAATGCTGTTCCACGCTTACAAGTTCCTGCACAATGGAGGACCAGCATACATCAACAAACACCTGACGCTCCACCAACCAACCAGACACCTTCGATCAGCTTGCCTCTCCCTCACAGACATCCCAGGGATCTATCGAGTCAACAGCGGAGGACGCTCCTTCTCGCATCTGACAGCCAACCTTCGGAACAACCTCCACCTGCACCTCAGGGCCGTACCATCACTTCAGCTATTCAGAAGAGTAACAAATACCTGGATGTTTGAATGATCAAACCTCCACACAGCAGCAAACAGCTCCAGCACCTTGAGACACTCATGGATGATTTGTCACACTCTATAAATGTTTTATTGATACTAAATTAATTTTTTTCTACTGTGAGGCCTGCATCTCTCTTAGGATAACATTGGGTTGCCTTGTTACATTTATTAAGTGCTAACGTTTAATTATAAACTGTTAAGGCAAGCCCGTTTGCATTCGTCCGCACACGGTCGTCGCCAGGAGCCTGGACCCCTGCATGTTTTACGCCAGAGTCAGGTACCTGCCAAAAGGTTATATGTGCCTACACTAGCCAGGAACTCCTCGAGATTAGACAAAGTAGCCTAAATAAATGCCTTCACCTAGCAAAGGCCACTCCTTGTACTCCTGTGACATTGGAGGGGTCCTTTGCATGTAGGTCCTGCAGATTTCAGAGCTCGCAATTGACACAGCACCCTACCGATAATGCGATACCCGATAATAGTTACAGACAGCACAGCCCAGATGCAACAACAGAACCCTATCCTCAGAAACACTTAGGAAACCAAGACTGGAACTGCCTACTTAGCAATATAAGATCGCTGCCCAAACACGCAGTGGAAATTTGGGACCTTTTGTCTTCCAAACTCCCCGATATTGGTTTCCTGACAGAAACTTGGCTAAAACCCAGCTTCACCCCTGCTGTAACAATGGCACTTCCAGAGGGATATCGCATCCTAAGGCTAGACAGACTAATTAATGTAGGGGGGTATAACTATAATTCATAAGGATTCCATTAAAGTAACAATACTAGAGCAATTAAGTAATGACAGAATTGAAATACTAGTTTTTAGAATTGACCTGCACCCGCAATACAGCTGGGAAGGCGCACTGGTTTACCGGCCTCTCGGCCCCCTCCGAGACTTCTCACTCCAACTAATGGAATTCATTTCCCCGCATGTCATTTCTACAAAAAAAATTGTTCTCCTGGGTGACTTTAACGTTCACAGCGAAGCCACCTCGAATCAGGATGCCTCGTCGCTCCTAACAGATTTATTCACGCTAGATTTAAATAAGATCAACGATGGCCCCACTCACTCACCGGGGCACACGTTAGATCTCATTCTTACCAACTCTTCTAATATGCTTTGCGGAGCCACCCGTCCTCTTACATGGACCGACCATTCACTTATAGAGTACCAGATTAGGGGCCCTAGTATACACAACGCCCCTTCTTCAACCCCTCTGAGCTGGCGCAGACAGTGGCACAAAATCCCTCCTGACCACTTTCAGGATTTAATTCCTACATCTTGGAACCTCGACGCAGAGAATATAGAGGACGGCCTAGCCCACTACAACTCTACTATAAAAACTGCCATTGACTTCTTGGCTCCTCTGAAGCAATCCACTTGCTCAGCCAGGGGTACTCAGACAGCATGGTTTTCTCCCAACCTCAAGATAGAAAAGAGTCTCTGTAAAAAATTGGAACGGCGCTGGCGCCTTTCCCATAATGTACTAGATAATGCAAACTACAAAACTGCACTGACTAAATATCATTAACATATAAAAAATGCCCACAAAGCCCATATCGCACTGCAACTAGAGCAGGCTCGGAATGCCCCCAAAACTCTCTATCAGATTCTTAAAACTTTTACTCATCCTGCAACAATGAGAAAGCTTCCTCTCAAGATTTATGCGACAAAATAGCTACTCTCTTCACAAAGAAAATCGATCTAATCTATGATAAAATCACCTCAGATGGAAGTCTTCAACAGGATCCCATAGCTGACCACTCCCCCACTCTGTATCACGTGCAGAAGCTAGAAAACTTCCCCATGCTCACGCCCGGTGAAGTAGAGCCTTTGCTCAACACTGTAAAATCAGGCTCCCCTCTTGATATCATTCCCGCCAAGGCCACCTCGCTGCTGTCCAAACAGCTTGCCACTCCAATTTGCTCAATCCTCAATCTCTCGTTTAGTAAAGGTCAACTCCCTACTGAGTGGAAGGCGGCACAAATAATACCCATACATATAAACCTTAAGGCCCCTATGGATGACCTTTCCAACTATGGTCCTATTTCACTGTTACCTCTCCTGAGCAAGATATTAGAAAAACATATTAATAAACATCTGTTTGACTTTGTCGAAGCCTCCAGCTGTCTCGATCCATCCCAGTCAGGTTTTAGACCCAGGTATAGTACTGAGTCAGCACTGATTGCTGTCACCGACAACATCAGACAGTCCCTGGACAATGGACAGGCAGTACTTCTTGTACTGCTTGATCTGTCGGCGGCCTTCAACACTGTCTCACATCAAATTCTGCTCAGGAGACTCAGAGAAATTGGAATTCAGGGTACAGCTTTACAATGGATGTTGAGTTTCCTTTCTCATAGAACTCAGACTATTAATCTTGGCCCTTTCCGTTCTGAGACCGTGGAACTGACAAAAGGAGTATCCCAGGGATCCTGTCTAAGTCCCACTTTATTCAACATCTATGTTGCTCCCCTGGCAGGATTACTCAGGAACTTAGGCTTCATGCCTATTTCATATGCTGATGATACTCAGCTCCTACTCTCCTTAGATAAAAATAATCCCAATGCTCAGTCCATCTTCTCAGAAGGCATGAAGACCATCGCTAGCTGGATGAGGCATAATTTTCTCCAGCTCAATGCGGGAAGAACAGAAATTATGTTGTTTGGTGATGCATCCTTGAGATGGTCCCCGAGCTGGTGGCCTGCGGAGCTGGCCTCCGCACCGGCCCCCAAGACTGTGGTCAAAAACCTAGGTGTCCGCCTGGACCAGAAACTAATACTGAAGGAACATGCTTCAACCACTGTTGGCGCTTGCTTCCCTGTGCTAAGCCTCCTCCGAAGGGTATTTCCCTTTCTTCCTCTGACCACTTGGAAAACCCTTATCCAGGCATTAGTGTTAAGTCGCCTGGATTACTGCAATGCTCTTCTGATCTCAGCGAATGAAGCGTCACTGAACAGATTGCAAGTGATCCAAAATACCGCAGCTCGACTTGTCTCCAATGCTCCCCCCCTTACCTCCTCCCTCCCCCTCTTACAGCGATTGCATTGGCTCCCAGTGTGGAAGCGGATCCGTTTCAAGATCTGTTGCATTGTGCACAAATCTTTGAACTGCAAAGGTCCCAGTTATCTGGCATAAAATTCACTAAATATCTGCCACTCAGGGCGCTACGCTCAGGGACCAAATCCTTACTCGTGGTTCCACGCTTTAAAAAATCTCGGTTGGGTGGGAAAGCCTTTTTCCACCTAGCCCCTATCTATTGGAGCCAACTACCCATCCATCTGCGGCAGTGCTCTGATCACCTGCAGTTCCCTAAGCTCCTTAAGACTGCATTGTTTTGATCTGTTCCTCTTCTCTGGCCGACGAAAGCAGTTCATTAGAACGGAGATACCCCTCGGGGGGTGATTCAGGCGCTTTATAAACCAACAAAATATCAATTATCAAATTTGTGTTTGGTATCTGAGAAATTGTAATTAAAAATCCTGTGTAATGGTAAAGTCAGATTTTAAGTTTCAATTTTGAAAATGCCACTTTTAGAAAGTTTGCATTTTCCTGCACTAACTATTTGGTGCCTGTTACTGGGACACAAGACAAAGTGTAGTTGGCAATTGAACTTTGTTTATTCTTACCAGACAGACACACAATAGAGGGATTAGGTATGCCTGGATGGGCTGTCAACTGGCAGGATGGGGTGGAGCTGGGCATAGCCCCACCTTGCAACTGAATAGGCTGTACTTTGCTTTCACATACAGGACTTGTCATCCTTGCATTGTTCATGCAGCTAGCTTGGAGCCAGGGTTGGGGAAGCAGGAAACATCAATTATTTCAAAGGGAATTCTTTAGAAACTTCTCCAACTTCAAAGGGAGCACCAGGTATAAAAACAGGACATCCAGACCCTTTCTTCAGTTCACTTTCTGGACCTGGGGAAGGACTGTCAGTAGACTTCCTGCTGCTGTGGCCTGCTGAGTTCTTCAGAGAACTTTCAAACCATCTTTCAATCATTCATTCCAAGGACCAACCAATATCACCAAAAATAAAAACCTAAAATATGTATATAAGCAGCTATTTATTTCTATAAAGAGATTTGTATTACATTGGTTAAAAACAGTATACATACGATTTATTATATTACAAGCATATTAAACATCTGAGAAATGTTACTGTAATCATTTCATAAACAGATAAAAAGACAATCAAACAGATAAAAACATTAAAAACCTTCATAAACACAGCATTAATACGTAACGGGAGAATATATTAGACAATTAATTTTGTCATTCGGGAGACACCAATCACATGTAAATCATGAATTGAACCAAAGCCTTATCAAAATGGGGTTCTTTTATCCTTATTATTAGTTCAATTTAATGTTAAGGTGATCTAGTGTACAGATTCTCATAGCATCGACGCATTTCGGTGGATTCACTAGTTTCTCAACCACCTTCCTCAGGAAAGAACGATATCTCCCACCAACATTATTCTATCAAGACAATTTTAAAAACATAGAACAGACATAAATTAATCTATCCAAAATTTACAAACAGTATAATTCATTGCAGTATTAAACATATTTTTGTTTTTTGGTGATATTAAAAGTTCCTAAATAAAATTTCTCTTTCATACTCCTTCACACATAAACCAATCATCCTGTCATCCCATAGTATCAATTTTTTGAGAGGATTAGATATCAAAAAACAAAGATTTCTGACAAGTTTATTGAATGTATCAGCTGGGGTTACTTTACGATTCATTGGGATATAAAAATACATTTCTTCTTCCCTCTTAAAAATAACTTGTAAAATCAGCTTTGAGAGCTTCTTTAGGTAAAATAAACCACCATAATCAATGAAATACATTTTTATGTGATAAAATAAAAACATTTATATTAAGATGATTTTGGTATTATCGGGAATTTTGTAAATTCGACCTTGACATGGGTATGTGCACATCTGGAGCCGAATCATTAACAACATATGCCAGTGCAAACTTTGGAGTGCCCCTCCACTTGCACAGAAGCAGCTGCGTTTCTCTCATTTATACACATAATCATCTTTTTAGGCACCTGTTCACTTTTATAATTAGTACAGATACACCTATTGCATTTTTCATCAGTTAGTGCTCATTTTATGAAGTTGTGCTTAACTGATACTTTGTCAAAACATTTTCCTCATATTCTCAGTTAAGCACATCGTCATAACGTGCACCATCTGTTGTAAAATGAAATACGTGCATCTGCCTTAATCAGAAATGAGGACGGGTACAACTTGATGAATCAGCTTCTAATTGGCTGAAGTGCGTCTATGTGTGCAGATGGGAGCGCGCACTCTGAAGTTCGAACAAGCGCGCATTCTTAACGACAAAACCCATCCTTTTGGACTTTTCTCCATGTCTTGTTGTCAATGTATCATATTTACATTTATTTATTTATTTGTTTTTTATTAAAGTTTTATTGAATGATCAAAATCAATACAAATACATCGTAACCAGTCATGACAGTACAGAGAGCAAATGTACTTGTTTACAAGGCAGGGTAACCAACAAGAAAAATAAAGTAAGAGAGCACAAAAAGCTTTTGCTGTACACAGCTGTGACCCGCAGAATTCCATTATAATATGTGGAGATTAACACCCTTACTGTGAAGCATAGATGATGATGAATCCATGTTAGCTGCCTCTTTACCCATAATTAACATTATAAGCTGCCGCGCCATAAATGAACTTTGTCCCTTATACATTGTGTCCACCCACATCCCTCTGTTCATGTACTGTATCTGCGCTGTTACACTCAGCGCCCTCTGGCCCTCACCAGTATCCTTCTTGAGGAGATATGTTTGATAGGGTCCCCAGCAACTCCTTGGGCGACTTGTAAGAGGGAGTAATTCATTATATGAATCTGTTTGTGTGTTGCAGTAAAGCATGTCTGCGTGCCATTCTTTTATTGTCTGTAGTGGGCCCCTACCCTATCTCATTGCCACTTGGCGCTTAGCCAATAGGAGACCAATGGGTATCAAGGGGTGAGTCACTTTGTCGACAGTTAGGTCCCATCCCAACAGTGCCATCTTAGGATCCGGCTCCAAGTCCGCTCTTATGATGGTTCCGAGCTCATGAAACACCACGCCCCAGTATGCCTGAATCCCGGGACATTGCCAAGCCAGATGCCAAAAGCCTGCTTCATCCCTCCCACATCTCTGGCATCTGGAGTTGTCTATAGCCCATATTTGTACTGCCTCTCTGGCGTGCAATAGGCTCTATGTAGATATTTATAATGAATGAGCCTGTGTCTCCCATTTAAAGAGACAGTCCTAGTGCGCTCACAGCAATATTGCCACTCTTTGTCACTAAAAGTGTTGCCCAATTCACGCTGCCACTCCAATCTGACTTTCAGTACTTGCAATCGCCGTGTGTCCTGCATACTGGAATAGAATCTAGTGATTAGCTTGGATGGTGCACTCGTTTTAATAAGGGTGGTGAGGGCCCCCATCTCCTGCGGTTCTATCATGTCGTCCCCCAATAGGGCCTGCCAAGTATGCCGTGCCCTAAAAAAGTGAAATAGCGCCATACCCGCCGGTTGCACTTCTGGTCCCTGAAGGGCTTCCCAACTACACACCAATCCATCTTTGAAGAAGTCCCCCATCTTACGGATACCCACCGTGCGAAGCGCCTGCCTTGCCCCCGCCCTGTCCCAAGGGGAACCACAAGCACCAGTGCAAAGGGATCTCTGGTGAGTACATTATAGCGCCTGCTTGCATCTGTAGCAATATTTGCCACGCCTGTGAAGTAGTAGATATCGAGTCAAATATTTGTTGTCGCCTGGATGTTGGGTGAAAGAGCGTCTGGGGCAATGTGCGAGGTTCCGCTGCATTTCGTTCTAATTATAAGTGGGGAGTATCGTGCGGGCCATGCACCCAGTAATGTGCGAATGTGCTGTGGGCCGCTCTGTAGTACTTCTCTAAGTCAGGGGTGCCCAATCCTCCCAGCTCATAAGGTAAAGTAAGTGAGTCCCATCGTATACGGGGCTGCTTTCCTGCCCACGCCAACCTGATGAGCTGTGTGCGCAATTGTTTAAAGAGGTTACGCAGCAGTGGAATTGGTATATTTTGAAACAGGAATAGAAACCTGGGCAGAACCACCATTTTCATTAAAGCCACTCTTCCCATTAATGATAGCGGAAGTCTAATCCACCGATCCACATCATCTGTTAATTTCTGCGCTGCCGCCCCATAATTGTCCCGTATTACTACTATAGGGTCAGTATGAATCATAATACCCAAATATCTTACTGAGCCAGTGGTCCATCATAATGGAAACTCCAGAACTGGTGCTGCCGTAACAGGGGTGAGCGGGAATATAATTGATTTATCCCAGTTGATTTGCAACCCCGAGTGCCCACCGAATTGGACCACCTCACGCAATATGGGGGTGAGATTTTTGTCTGGGTTGCGAATGTACAGTAAGGTGTCGTCTGCATATGTAGAGATATTCAAGGTGTACCCTGGGAACCCCAGCCCCCTGTGAGAATGATATTCGTGGATAGCACACGCAAGCGGTTCCGCCACAATCGCATATAACAGGGGAGACAACGGGCATCCCTGTCTAGTGCCACGCGTGATTTTAAATGTTTTAGAGACCGCATCCCCAATTCTGACCTTGGCAGTAGGCAATGTGTATAGGATGGAAACCAAGCGCAGAAAAACGTCTCCAACCCCAATTTTACGCAGGACAGCAAACATAAACCCCCATTCCACGGAATCGAAGGCCTTCTCGGCATCAAGAAATACTGCGGCGGCCTTAACCTCTGGATTCACTCTTTGCACTACACCGAATAATGTTCTCAGGTTTTGCGTGAGATTTCGACTAGGAACAAGACCCGCTTACTCTGGGCGAATAATCCCTGGCAATATAGGCGCCAACCTGTTCGCCAATATTTTGGTGTAAATCTTAGTATCTACGTTTAACAGGGATAATGGTCTGTACGAGGAACAGTGAGTGGGTTGTTTACCCGCCTTCAATAGTGTCACTATCATTGCCTCTCGCATGGATGGAGGCATCACCCCTGTCTCTGCCATTTCCTCATATAAGGTTTTGAGATGGGGGATCAGCAAATCCTGAAACTATTTATAAAACGCTACTATCAGTCCATCTGCTCCTGGGGCTTTACCAGCTGCCATACTACGCAGCGCTTCCCTGATTTCGTCTGCTTCCAAAGGGGCCATCAAGTGTTCCCTATGTTCCGTTGCTAGCCACGGCATTTTAATATATGATAAGTAATCATCCAGCGCATTTTGATCAGTCGGTATTTGCGATGTATATAACGCCTGATAATAAGTGCGGAAATGATCGTCAATTGACTCTGGAGTGTGCAACGTGAGCCCTTCGTCATTTTTCAGATTCGTCAGTTTATCTAAGTCCCTCGGAGGTCGCAGGATCCTGGCTAGTGTAGCTCCTGGTCTCTCCTGCTCATCATAGCAGCGGGCAGTGGCGTACTTACCCATGTGCTTAATTTCATCATTTGGCGTGTCTTGGAATTCCGCTAGTTTCTCCCTGAGCTCTGCTGCGGTGTGGGTCCCCGCATCTGTCGAGAGTGCCCTTTCTATATTCCCGAGCTCTTTTTCTAGAGTCCCTAACCTGCCTTGTATGGATCGGAGGACTCCTGCATGTGAATATATCACTACCCCTCTAATGTATACCTTGAAGGTTTCCCATATCGTGGTAAACATTGGGACAGAGCCTATATTATTCGCGAAAAACTCTTCGATTGCTTTCACCAGTTCTTCTCTAAAAACCGCATCCAGTAGTGAGTATGGTGGGAATCGCCAAATGAATACAGGGACCTTGGGTGAGCTATATTCCAGTGTTAATGGGACTGGGGAGTGGTCGGAATATGTTCTAGGGAGATGTGTGCAAGCTCCCACCCTTGCGCTCCAGCTCCCAGATAACAACCAGTAATCAATGCGAGTGTGCGTGTCATAGGCTGAGGAGTAGTGGGTGTAGCCTCTGACTAACGGGCAACGATACCTCCAGATGTCTAATAGGCTCCCTCTACTCATGATGTCCACGATGGCCAACGCCGCCGCTGCTGGGTGCCTGGGCTGGCCCCTGGATCTATCCATGTGTGGGTCAAGTATGCAATTGAAATCTCCTCCCCACAACTGTGGGAGTCCAGCCCACTGCGATAGTGTGTTATAAAAGTGGGGATCGTCATGATTCGGGCCGTATACCCCAACCAAGACAAATTTGAGGTCTCTCTTGCTACAAAGGGCAACTGCAAATCTACCATTTGGGTCTCTGACCAGTCCTGTCATGTCCACCTGATCGTTTATCTGCCCATAACAGTACCCCCCCTAGGTTGAGAGGTATAGTCAGCTGCGTAACAGACGCACTGCATTTTGCGATATACTGCTCCACTACGCTCCACATTCAGGTGTGTCTCCTGTAAAATCGCAACATCAATGGAATGCCTCCTTAACTGCGTTACTACTTTCCTAACTTTTCTACTGTCATTCAACACCCTAATATTCCAGGTCACGAGCCGCAAGAATCGCGACTCACTGCCCTCAGGTGTCATTTGTTGTGCATATCAAAATTAAAACGCGGATCACTGTACATGTCACTAACCTGGTACAAAGCTGCTGTATAGAGATCTGACATTTGAACCAAACAGTGCATTCAATGGAACAGCACCCTCCCACGCTATGGGATCCCCCAACTTCCATAGCTACTGAAAGCCCCTCCCCCTTCCCATAATCCCCGTTTTACTAAACAGCCCCAAACAAGGTATACATAGTAGTGTGATACACTTGGGGGCAGATGTTCCCATTTCTCTGAAATTTCGATGCCACTCTATCAGCACATGGTTTATACTATGATGCACCAATGTCCCTGCATAAGTTCAACACCAAACGATTACATCTTCCTCCCTCTTGGGTAAAATCTCCCACAGCAAACAGATTAATGGCCCTGTGAAGCAAACCAGCGGCTATTGCACCTTATCCCACTGCAGTAGTCCTCCCATAACCCCTGCTGTGTCATTCGTGCTGCTGATATAAAAGGAGATTACTACTTATCCATGTTGCAGCATTGTTCAACAGTCCCAGTGATATTGAAGAGCCGCCTTCAGTGCAGATCCCCCCGTCCCAGGAGCGCTGATTATATCCTCAGCTGGGCTCTCTTCACGTTGCATCTCACTCCCCTCGTCACTCCTCAGAGTCTAGGACAGCGTCCGTGTTTAGGCAGGAACCCCCAGGGGACCCCCACTTCCTCATAGCTTGCTCCTTATCCTTCAGGAAACGTAGAACTGCCTTGGGGTCTGTGAAGAAATGCACCTTCCCATCTGCTTTAACTCTCAACTTGGCTGGGTATTGCATGCTGTATTCTAGGTTCAGTTCTCTGAGCTGATTTTTAGCAGGTATAAACAGACGTCTCGCCTATTGAACTTGCAGTGCGAAGTCCGGAAATAGGGATATGTCTGAACCCTCATGCCGCAGTGTACCCAACTCTTGTGCTCTCCCGGAGGGCGGCATCGCCATCTCTGTAATTTAGCACTCTTGCTATTATGGGCCACGGGGCGCGCACGGGACCGGCCGAGGCGCCAAGGAGCGATGTGCACACTCCACCACAAATATCTCTGAGAAAGTTTCTCTGCCCAGAAGAGTGGTGAGTAGATTCTCCACATGCTGCTCCATATTCCCTATGTTTGAGGACTCCGCAACCCCTAAAATGTGGATATTATTCCGCCTTGATCTCGCTTCAAGATCTTCCGCCTTTGATTGGAGCGCCTGCAAAATTTTATCTCTGGATTTGTCCGCCTCCGAGTCCGCCTTCACAATATCTTCTACATCTGATATCCTCTGTTCCGCTGTATTAAGGCGGTCTTCATGCTTGTCTAGGCGCTCGGACATTCTGTTCATACGGAACGACAAAGCATCTATCTTGCTGTCTATTTTGGACAGGCTTTGCTGCATGGTGCATAGTATCTGCTTCAGGTCCGCATCCGCTGGCGCCTCTTGGTTGTCTGACGTGACTTCCGGATCAGTAGGGGTGTGTTCCCGTGATCTGGGAGTTTTACGTAGATCGAATTGCAGCTTAGACTGGACTTTATCTGTTTTGCCCATCATGCAGCGTTGTACTAACGTTTCAACTAGATCTTCTTATTTTCAGAGTTGGAATTAGGCTAGGAACACAATGCCCCGGGACCATAGGGGTGCAATGCGCTTTCAGACCTTCTCAATAGCGTGAGCCCCAGCCCAAGGAGCACCACAGCAGGCACAGTCAAGCCACTCCACCCGAGCGTGCCCCTATATGCAGCAAAGGAATACATCACAGGATGCCGGGTCGTCTCAGGGCCACAGATTCACCAAGGAGCCTGTTCAGTGCGCCGCACCGCTATACTGTTCTCTGCAGGCAGTGGTATCCCAAAGGATTAGAGAAAGATCACCATTGTTATATCTCTCTGGCGGGAACGCCGTCATGCATGGCCATCCGCGGCACTGTCCGCAAGATCCTATCAAACTCTTGTCCCCAGCAGGCCTCTCGCAGTTCTAATATTTGCACAAGTCCACTACAGCACCCTGTGATGGTCTCATTCAGGCAACGTTGCGGTGGGTGTCACCCGGCCGCTTATTCTCCTGTGTGCCTACTGTAGTAGGGGCCTCAATCAACCCCCGTGCGGCCCGCTTCCAGGCGCTCAATACCTGCTGTTTCTCGCTGCTTGTGGGGGTCCGTAGCACACCGCACCTGCATCCGGTATTGAGGGAAGACCCTGCACCTCCATACACGCCGGATTCTGGCTCGCTTAGATGTAGGCCGCACTCCGCGTTTGCAGTCTCAAAGCCATCCGGCCTCCGAGGTAGACTCGGCCGCTATTCCTGATGCGTGGCCTCTCTTCTGGTGCGGGGACTGTGGTGACTTCCCGTAGGCGTCCGCCCGCTCACCTCTAGCTCTGCAGGCACCCAGGCAGTCACGTCTCCTCTTCGTGCCAGCACCGGGAACCCGCGGGGCGCACACGTCACCCCAGTGGCCATGATCGATCGGGGCAATCAGGACCGCCAGCCCATCAAAATGCCCTAATCGCTGAATCCTCTGGGTCCCTTAGTCGTTAATACAGCGATAGTCCGCTCCGGGGGAGAAGATGGTATTCAGTGCATCCGGATATTAACGGATTTATAGTGGCGAACGGCGGAGCTCCCTTAGCTCGTGGCCATCTTGGAGCCAGGCAAGCTCCGCCCCCTTTTACATTTATTTCCTAATGGTGTTTTACTTTAGACAAAGCAGAAAGCACATCTCCTGCTTTCACTTTTGGGCTATTAGTGTGTCATCTAGGAACTCCAATTTATATGGCCTAGGAAGGTGTAGAGAATTAATATAACTTTAAAGTCAGCATTAAGAAGTAAAAGCTAGCAAGCTATTCTTTTTAACCAGTTCCTTGGGTTACATTTAATTTTTCCATTTATCTTTTGGTATTACTTTTGAATCAGTTTCATTCAGCAAAAGCAACTGTTTTTTTTACTGGGATCTGCATATTATTCAGTATATGAAACATGCAGCAAAGTGGCAAGTTTCTAATGAGCGGTTGCCGTAAATGATATAATAGTCGGTAGCTCCTCATATGAACTTAGCATGCGTCTTCGACAGAGCAAACGCTTATACTGCGGGGTTTCTATGTGCAACCCAACAAAACAGATCCTACTTCACAGACATTAGACGCATGAACATTTGAGTGGACCCAGTTGGATTTCAGCCTTAGCCATTGAGAAATACAGATCACTGTAGTGGAGGCATTAGTCCAGGGTTCTCCAAAGTCGATCCTGGAGGGCCAGGTCCATGCCAGATTCTTAGCATATCCCCATTTAGATAAATGTAGTTGTCTTAAAAATCTGGCATGGATTCGACCCTCCAGGGCTGACTTTGGAGAACCTTGCATTAATCCTTTGGTTCATTGGACCTGGAATGGGATCACTGACATAATATCAATGTTCAAAATATCGATGTTCAAAATATCGATGAAAAAATATAAAATGCAAAAATATCGACTCCCTATACTTAAACAGGTAAGTACAAAAATATTGAATCAAAAATATCGAAGTAAAAAATATCGATTAAAAAATATATATAAAATCAAATAAGATATATTAAATATTAATATTATTTTTAACAAAATAAATTAAATTGAATATACATTGTAACTAAATATAACAAATAAACTTAATTAAAAAATATAAACAAACATAATAATTTATACACATACATATATTTAACTATTATCTTTTTTAAATTTTTAAACTTTAAAATTATATAAAAATAAAACATATATCAATAATTTAAAATAAAAAACATTCTATAATTAATTAAAACATTAAGGGGCACATTACGATACCCGGCGTAAAAAAATCCGCCAGGCATGGAAGCGGCAAAAATCCGCCCGCACACACCGCCTGAACACCGACCACGCCATTATGAGTACACAAACTGAAAACCGCCATCGGCGGAAAAATCATACAAAATACCGCCCGCCATCGTCCGAGTCGGAGTCAAACCGCCCGCCACGGACGGAAACACGCACGACAACACAAAACCGCCCGCCCTCACGGCCGACACACCGCACGTGAAATTACGATCGCACCGCCATGAGCGCGGAAAAACAACAAAAATACCGCCCGCCAGCGCAAACAACGCCGATGAGAATCGACACGGCAGAAGCCATGGCGCCCACGTACCTGCACAGAAACCATCCGCACACAAAACCAATAGCACACAACATGGCCAACAAGTCCACACAGCAAGGCACACACAAATACACAAGCACAGTACACATCCCGAAAACACCCCCCGGACAAACAAAAAATACAAAGGCCAGAACCCCAGACACAACACACCTGAAAACAACAGACCATGAGGACACACCCACATAGGTGAGTACAAAAGCAGCACTCCCACAGACCACAACCCCTTGCTACATTGCAAACCAGAGAGGAGAGGAGAGGACACAGTGACACAGCAAGGACAGCAGCACACCACAGAAACGCACACATCACAACCACCACCACCACCACCACCACCAAACACCGGCACCACAAACCCCCTGCACATTACACAACACACACCGCACCAGCACCACAAACACCATGGCACCACAAAGGATGCCCAAGTTCACGCCCATGGAGCTGACGGTCATGGTCGACGAGATCATCAAGGTGTACCCACAAATCTATGGGAACATGGTCCAGCACACACCACTAGCCACCAGAAACAGAATGTGGACCCGGATCGTAGACCAGGTCAATGCAGTCGGGACCCTGCCCAGGAACAGAACCGAGATAAACAAACGTTGGAATGACGTATAAATTATTCAAAAAATTCAAACTTACATTTCGCAATACAATAAATGCAACAGTAGGGAAAATGTTGGATACCAAAATAATTAAATTTACTATTCCAACTCCAGTGAGTGCAACAGTAGGGAAAGTGTTGGATAGCGGAGGGGTAAAAATTAATATTCCCACTACAGTAAGAGAAACAGTAGGGAAAGTGTTGGATAGCTGAGAGGAAAAAATTACTATTCCCACTCCAAAGAGTGCAACAGTAGGGAAAGTATTGGATAGCGAAGGGGTAAAAATTACTATTCCCACTCCAGTGAGTGCAACAGTAGGGAAAGTGTTGGATATCGAAGGGGCAAAAATTACTATTCCCACTCCAAAGAGTGCAACAGTAGGGAAGTGTTGGATAGTGGAGGGGTAAAATTACTATTCCCACTCCAGTGAGTGCAAAAGTAGGGTAAGTGTTGGATAGCGGAGGAATTAAATTTACTATTCCAACTCCAGTGAGTGCAACAGTAGGGAAAATGTTGGATAGGGGAGGGGTAAAAATTACTATTCCCACTCCAGTGAGTGCAACAGTAGGGATAGTGCTGTACAGCGGAGGGGTAAAAATTACTATTCCCACTCCAGTGAGTGCAACAGTAGGGAAAGTACTGGATAGCGGAGGGGTAAAAATGACTATTCCCACTCCAGTGAGTGCAACAGTAAGGAAAGTGCTGAATAGCGGAGGGGTAAAAATTACTATTCCCACTCCAGTGAGTGCAACAGTAGGGAAAGTGCAGGATAGCGGAGGGGTAAAAATTACTATTCCCACTCCAGTGAGTGCAACAGTAGGGAAAGTGCTGGATAGCGGAGGGGGAAAAATTTCTATTCCCACTCCAGTGAGTGCAACAGTAGGGAAAGTGCTGGATAGCGGAGGGGTAAAAATTACTATTCCCACTCCAGTGAGTGCAACAGTAGGGAAAGTGTTGGATAGCGGAGGAGTAAAAATTACTATTCTCACTCCAGTGAGTGCAACAGTAGGGAAAGTGTTGGATAGCGGAGGGGCAAAAATTACTATTCCCACCTCAGTGAGTGCAACAGTACAGAAAGTATTGGATAGCGGAGGGGTTAAAAATACTATTCCCACTCCAGTGAGTGCAACAGTAGGGAAAGTGCTGGATAACGGAGGGGTAAAAATTACTATTCCCACTCCAGTGAGTGCAACATTAGGGAAAGTGTTGGATACCAGAGAAGCAAAAATTACTAATAACATTTAAACAAAAGATTTTTTTTTAAAAATCATAAAAAGAAATAAACAATATTAAAAAAATATACGATTAAATATATAAAACATATAAAAAGAACACATATTATAATGTAAATTACATATAACAAAAAGCTACAAATATTATATAAAATAAATTAATAAATACATTTATAAACAAGAATTATTTAAAAGAAGCAAATATTAACAAACAAAAAATATTTAAAACATAGATGTATTTATTTTATTTCCTACCCTATAACACCACACCAATAAAAAACACTTCAAAAGTGTTATTTAAATTTATTTCCATAATTAACATAATTAATAATCAATTAAAAAATATTATTAATAAAAAGATATTGACCATTCATTGAATACACATGCTTTAACACTATAATATCCACAACACACATCTAAAATTTATTACACAATTACCATAATTAATTTCTAATCAATTAATTTAAATTAATTAACAACTAATTATTAATTCATCAATTTTTTTTTTATTTCCCACCCTTCTCACCATTTACTCCTATGAACACCACAACCCACACCTAAAACTAATTACACAATGACCATAATTAATTACTAATTAATTATTTAAAATTAATTAACAACTAATTATTAAATCATCAATGAAAAATAAATTACTTCCCACCCTTCCCATCATTTACACCTATAAACACCACAACACACACTTAAAATTAATTACACAATTACCATAATTAATTACCAATTAATTAATTACAATTAATTAGCAACACATTATTAATTAATTCATAATAAATTACTTTACACATTTAACAGTATATCATCTCAATTAAACAAATATTAATAAATAAAAAATATTCAATAAATGTAATATAATTAAATTACTTCCCACCCTATTCCCCTATAAACCTACAACCCGCGTCGGAACTAAAAACGCAAACTTCAAATATTTTTTTTTAATAACAACTAAAAATGATCAATACATTTTATATAATTAAATTACTTCCCAACCTATTCCCCTATAAACCCACAACCCGCTACGGAACTAAAAATGCAAAATTCTAATTAAACACTTAGGGGCCGATTCCGATTCAGGCCGGAAATCTCCCCGACCGAGCCGGACCCGGAGAGATTTCCGACCGAATCGGACCCTAGCAGTCCGACCGAACGAGTACGATGCGCACTTATGCTATCGGACTCGATTCGGTCGGACTCCCATTGAAGTCAATGGGAGCCAGTCGTACGACGCGTACACGGGCTCCCATTGACTCAATGGGCACGGCGCGAACAAGGGCGCCCCCTACAGCGTGTTCGCGTCGATGCGGGTCGCACCGTACATGCACATGTAGGGGGACCCATGGGTCCCCCTGTGTGCGTCTCGCACGCCCTACGCTTCCAGGGGGGTCCGACATGGATCCCCAAAAGTGCGGCTCCGACAGCTCCTTGGAGCCGGGCTGCGCGAGTCGGTCGGAGCGGTCGAGGTGCGCATCGTACTTACCCGGCCGGGGAACGTCTTCATTGCGAGGTGCGCGTCGTCCCCGTGCGAGTCGGTCGGAGCGGTCGGAGCGGTCGGGTCCTGCGAACGAGTCGGTCGGAGATTTCGCGAGCGCACGCATCGTACTCGCTCGCCCGGACGCACGTACGACTCGGTCGCGAAATAGGGCTCCGAATCGGATCCGGTTAAGCCGAATCCGATTCGGTGCCCTACCGGCCGAGATCGGAATCGGCCCCATAATAACTACTAAAATTTTAACATATATAATAAAAATACAAACATTTCTTATACAAAAAACATACATCACAATCATATAAAATATATACTCAAATACATAACATTAATAAAAAATCTATATTTTTAACAACTATATTTTTACAAACGATATTAAACACTTCGATATTTTAAACATCGATATTACTTACCTAAAATCGATATTCTTGACCACGAGATTTTGTCTGTTGATATTTCTGACCTACGATATTTTTACCTCGATATTTGTGCAAGTCGATATTTTTGCATCGATATTCTGTCCCTGCACCCCGGAATGACCCAACATGATTGCTCCTCTCACTTATTATCAATAAGGCATTATCTGTTGAAACCACAAAGCCCTTATATAAAACCTGGCCTTATCAACATACAAGTTGTCCCAATTCACACCATTTCCATTATCACCTATCTGATTCTTAGTGCCATGTGGTCGGCCTTACTGAGACATGTTTTGGCGACAATGTAGCACAGCCTTCAAAGACTCACTTTCCATGGGCCATAAAATTATCTTGAAGAATAGAGAGGACAAGAGAGGAGAAGATAATGCTCTAGCCTATGTCACCGATCTCACGTGTAGGAACACTCCCAATTTAAAGTGTTCCTCTTTTGACGGTATTGCAGTTTGTTGTCCCAACAATTCAAATAACTACTTTATTGCAACAATGATTTATCTGCAACCCCCTGGCCACAACCCAACCACAACCCAACCATTTGAAGTAATTCATTGAACAGACACTTCGGGGCCGATTCCGATCTGAGACGGAAATCTCTCCGACCGAGCCGGACCCGGAGAGATTTCCGACCGAATCGGACCCTGGCAGCCCGACCGAACGAGTACGATGCGTCCGTATGCTATCGGACTCGATTCGGTCGGACTGCCATTGAAGTCAATGGGAGCCGGTCGTACAACGCGTACGTGGGCTCCCATTGACTCAATGGGTGTGAGGCGAACAAGGGCGCCCCCTACAGTGGGTTCGCGGTGAAGCGATTCGCGCCATACACGCACAGGTAGGGGGGACCCCCAAAGTGCGGCTCCGACTGCTCTTTGGAGCCGGACTGCGCGAGTCGGTCGGACTGCTCGAGGCGCGCATCGTACTTACCCGGCCGGGGAACGTCTCCATTGCGCGGTGCGAGTCGTGTCCGAGCGAGTCGGTCGGAGCGGTCGGGTTCTGCGAACGAGTCGGTCAGAGCGGTCGGGTTCTGCGAACGAGTCGGTCGGCGATTTCGCGAGCGCATGCATCATACTCGCTCGCCCGGACGCACGTACGACTCGGTCGGGAAATAGGGCTCTGAATCGGATCCGGTTAAGCCGAATCCGATTCGGTGCCCTACCGGCCGAGATCGGAATCGACCCCTATATGTTCAGTGCAACGCCGACAAACTTCTGTTGAAGAGAGACTTCAAAAAATGTGATGGAGCTTTTTGAGAACATGCAGACGCCCTTGGCTTCCAACAGGTTGTGAGTGTCCCAATGGATAATACTGGACCTCACATTCACCCAAACATGCACACTCGCATATATAGTCAGACCACTCTTTAATCTCTATTAGCCTCACCAACCTAATGTTCAAACCCATTGCCCTCAACAAAAATACACACTACTCCCCATCAGATATGCCAGAAACTCAAATACAGAGGAATTTGGGCCAAATAACAAGACAGCATGCAAAAATATCATACCCGACTTAGCTGAGCCAGAAACCTTGCAGGTCAGTCAGCCATTACTAAAATATGTTCTCAGTTCTTTCTGTTTTAGCCAAAAAGAAATCTAGAAATCCAAAGATGAACATCAAAGCAACAAACAAGTGGTTAATTGGCGAACTTTAAGAGATACAATGTGTCAGCCGCAATGGAGTAGAAATAGGGTAAGACATAGGCCCTGGAGGACCGAACGTGCTGCATGCTATACAGGAAAGGATACATATCAGATATGTCAGAAAATGAAGTACAGAGGAATTTCAGACAAGATGCAGCAAAGCCAAAAGTGATAATATTTGCCTCAGTCAACCCCAAATCTTGCTGGTAATCCAAAATTAATCTTCAGTTCTTCACATACTTCATATACTATCACCAGCTAAGTCCTGGAATCCCTAGATGAGCATCAAAGCAACAAACAAGTGGTTCTCTAGAAAACTAGTATACTTGAATGTATTGGCTGTAACGTTGATGAAAATTGCATGGCAGGCATACCCTGCTGAAAGCTTCACAGGAAAGGATACAACAAAGCCATTAAGGGGCATATTTATGATCACCTTTGTGTCGCTCCTGCACCATGCAATGTGGTGCAAGAGTGACACCAATGTAAAATACGATTTATGAAGCATTGCAAGGCCAAAAATCACTGTGTTGCATTACTCTGCGCCAGGGAGGTATTTCCATAGGTGTTGCATGGGTGTTCCGACACTACATCCATGGACTTTGATGTATTCCCAGATGTACAAGAACTTGTAAACCTGGGAATGTGCCAAAAAGATACGCCTCCCCTGTAAAGGTGTAACCAGGAGAAATATGTTTATTTCTCCTTGTTTTCTGCAGCACACATAGAAAGAGGAAGAAGCCTCTCAGGATTGTTTTTGTGCAGAAAGGTGTCCCTTCCTACACAAAAACAATCCTGCCTACAACACAGGCATGCTTGCTCCATGGTGCAAGGGTGCCTGTGTTGGCGCTAGGCTGCCAAAACAGCGCCAACGCATGCCAAAAAGACAGGAATGCGCTGTATTGGATAAATACAGAGCATTCCTGCCCTTTCCCTGTGACGCAGGGCAGTGCAGCAGGGTGCCTTGCTGTGCTGTCCTGCACCACATAAGTTATAAATATGACAATATATATATAAAGTCCCCCAGCACACGCAAATAACTTCAATACAAGGTATACAAAAAATCAATATCACTGCAGCAAAACGGTTATGGTTTAGACTTCGCCTGCACACTCACTGTCTGTCCCAAGTGTCTGAATTGTGCTCACTCTTTGGGTCAACCGAAAAAACCCAATTTTATCAATACATACAACTATACAAATTGAGGAGCACAAAGTTTAGAGAGTCTAAAGACATTTTTTTGAACTCTCAAAATTGATATATTATTCATAACGTGACATATGACAGCAAAACCACTACTTAAAGTTCAATAACCAGATTTTTCACATTCAGATTGTTTTCCCATCATTTTTATTCACAAAATCTTCAAGTGTTTGGATAAAACAGGATGACATGTCCAAAACAAACAGCCTATGCGTTTCGTCCCTATTCACATGGGACTTCTTCAGGGCAACACTTAATATTGTGGAAATTCTAACCTTCAGAGACCAAGTGTATGTTAAGCACTCTGAGTGGAACCTGTATCAGCTGTTGTATTCTCACGTGCTTCCACTGTAAGTTTAGCACATATTAGTCAAGCAAAAAACGCTATCAATTTTGTTTGCGGTGTCCTATTCACTCCCGCGCTTTCTTTATATTTCAAAAGCCAGGCAGTCCATATGTTTTATGTCCATATGTTGGTTATGTCCAAAACACCGTGATACTATTGACGGCTGCTCCATGAGAGGAATAGGAGGCATTACACGCTTCTTTGAGCGCAGATGTGCGCAGGAAGGGGCCGTTTAAATTGAGGCCGGATGAAAATGAATTTTAAAACCCTTCTTGGACCTATTAGTGTACATTGAAAATGGTCATCTGTTAACGAAATTGTATCGAAAACCCACAGCAGGCAAATCTGTACTGCACGCAACAAGACAACACCCACGTAGTCTAGTAAATAGTTTTCCCTACGGAGAATTTCTCAGTTTAAAATGCAATTGCTCAACACTAGAAAGCTATCAGCAGGCTATGGCAGAGGCAGAACGAAGATTTAAAAAAAAGAGGGTATTCGAAAAGAGTGCTAAAAGATGCCTCAGATAAAGTTAAAGTTAAGACACAAAAGAGAGAAGATCTATTAACACAAAAGTCAAGGGGTCGATTCCGATTCGGGCCGGAAAACGTACCGACCGACTCGGTTCGGGAATTAATTCCGACCGACACGTACTGGTGCTGCCCGACCCGCCTAGTACGATGAAATGCGTGCAAATTACGACCGAGTCGTACGGAACACAAGCCGAACGACCGAACCGCACGGAAAACAGCCATCCGGCCGGAAAACTACGCGAATCGAACCGACCGACACGCACCAGGAATGAACCCGAACGAAACGTACCCGCGAAGTCCGACCCGCGCAGTACGATGCAACGCATGGAAAACCCGACCGAGTCGCACGGAGTTCAAGCCGTACGACCGACACGGATACAAAACAGCGAGCCGAAGCAACCCAATACTCCGCGACCGACGCGTACGCCGCACATGAAACACAGCACAAACACAGCGTGAACGACTCGGAGAAGCTCGCACGAGACAACTGCAGCGTCCGACTCGGTCAGAAGAACGTCTCCTACATGCTCAAAAAGTACAAAGGGAAAAATACAACAAAAAAAAGGTCAAACAAGCAATTACAAAGCCAATAAATACTGGGGGGGGGGGAAACAGGGAACAAAGACACACCCACAACTCCACCCATATAAAGGCCACAAATCCCTACCATGATCCTTTGCAAATTCCAATGACCTGCCAGCACAGAACATCAACAGACAGCAACCACAGACACACTCACAGCTCATCCATCACACAAGCCACACACCATCAGCACCCCAACAAATAGCACCCTCACATACACCCAGCAAAACCTACACTCACACACCCTCACTTGCACACCCACATCAATCACCACCACCACCCATCACCATGCCCCCAAAGAAGAATCCAAAGTTCCTAGACAGTGAATTGGAAGTCCTGGTAGATGAGATCCTCAGGGTAGAGCCACAGCTGTTTGGTACATTGGTCCAACAGACACCCATGTCGCAGAAAACCAAGATGTGGGAGAGGATCGTCGACAGGGTGAACGCACAATCACCATGTTTGCGCACAAAGGAAGACATCCAGAACAGGTGGTATGATGTGCGCAGGAGGGTCAAGGACCTACTAAAGAAGGATTACGCCTTGAGCCAACACACCGGCAGTGGCCCTCCTGCCAAACCAGTATACCTCAGGCCCTGGGAGGATAAGGTGCGGGCCATCCTACCACCAGTGAGCGTATATGGACTATCAAACATCCCAGAGCCTGGTGAGTACACAACCAATGTACCCAATATTGTGTGACAATATACACACATCACTGTCAAGTGGATAGTCAAACCATGCACCCTTAGCAAATCCACAGCAACCAAAACAGAATCATCCCAAGATGTGTATGTCAGTCAGATAAACACAATACATGCCATTTCATAGTGATATATAACTGTGTCATGACATGTACAAACCCAGCAACAAATAAAGCTAGGCAGTGGCACAAATCTAACCAACAAACACAGTCAGATATGTAGCCACCACTAGAACACCACCTCACAGGGAAGCCCACAGAAAGGAAGGAATCCTGTGTATGCTGGTCAAGTCAGTGTAGCCAATAGCATGATGGGAGTTGTAGTCACAGATATTGCTCACCCTCACAATTCGACCATCAACACCACTCTGAACCATGCTCACATCACAGGGAGTGGAAAACAACTGACAAGATGGCTGACACTGGCTACTGCTGTGGGGAGCACAAGGCCCTGCTGGGAACTGGGCACCAACAAACAGCAGGACACCACTGACTGACATCCTGAAAGCCAACTTGCACTCCCTGCAATGGAAGCACGTTCCATGGTGGGATATCTGGCTGGGTGGGAAGGAGGACTGACAGCTCTAACCATAGTTACCAGCAGCTTTTCTCACACACACCCTTAACACAAACTACACACAACTCACCTGGGAGAATGCATTGCCTCACACTAAAATTAAATATCCCACAAAGAACCACCACCCTGGGTTATGCTGTGGGAAGCACAGGGACACACATGGGACTTGTAGCCAAACAAACCCCAGGACAACACTGTCAGCCATCCATTCAGCACAGGCACACTACCCCACAGGGAAGCAGAGTCAGAAGGAAGGAAGTATGGGCAAGCTGGAAAGGGGGGTGCAGGCAATAGCATGATGGGAGTGGTAGTCACAGCTCAACATCCCCCACCCACATGGCCCAGCAAGCTCACACTGAAGCATGCACACCTCACAGGGAGTGAAAAGCCACATCAAAGATGTCTGACACTGGTGCTCTGTTGTGGGGAGCACAAGGCCATGCTGGGAACTGGGCACCAACCAACAGCAGGACACCACTGTCAGCCATCTTGCCATTGCTGTCACACTCATACACAGTGAAGTCCACTCAAAAGGAAGGAAGTATGGGCATGCTGGGAAGGGGGGTGTAGGCAATAGCATAATGGGAGTGGTAGTCACAGCTCAACATCCCCCACCCACATGGCCCAGCAAGCTCACACTGAAGCATGCACACCTCACAGGGAGTGAAAAGCCACATCAAAGATGTCTGACACTGTTGCTCTGTTGTGGGGAGCACAAGGCCCTGCTGGGAACTGGGCACCAACCAACAGCAGGACACCACTGTCAGCCATCTTGCCATTGCTGTCACACTCACACACAGTGAAGTCCACTCAAAAGGAAGGAAGTATGGGCATGCTGGGAAGGGGGGTGTAGGCAATAGCATGATGGGAGTGGTAGTCACAGCTCAACATCCCCCACCCACATGGCCCAGCAAGCTCACACTGAAGCATGCACACCTCACAGGGAGTGAAAAGCCACATCAAAGATGTCTGACACTGGTGCTCTGTTGTGGGGAGCACAAGGCCCTGCTGGGAACTGGGCACCAACCAACAGCAGGACACCACTGTCAGCCATCTTGCCATTGCTGTCACACTCACACACAGTGAAGTCCACTCAAAAGGAAGGAAGTATGGGCATGCTGGGAAGGGGTGTAGGCAATAGCATGATGGGAGTGGTAGTCACAGCTCAACATCCCCCACCCACATGGCCCAGCAAGCTCACACTGAAGCATGCACACCTCAAAGGGAGTGAAAAGCCACTTCAAAGATGTCTGACACTGGTGCACTGTTGTGGGGAGCACAAGGCCCTGCTGGGAACTGGGCACCAACAAACAACAGGACACCACTGCCAGCCATCTTGCCAATGCTGTCACACTCACACACAGTGAAGTCCACTCAAAAGGAAGGAATAATGGGCATGCTGGGAAGGGGGGTGTAGGCAAAAGCATGATGGCAGTGGTAGTCACAGCTCAACATCCCCCACCCACATGGCCCAGCAAGCTCACACTGAAGCATGCACACCTCACAGGGAGTGAAAAGCCACATCAAAGATGTCTGACACTGGTGCTCTGTTGTGGGGAGCACAAGGCCATGCTGGGAACTGGCCACCAACAAACAACAGGACACCACTGCCAGCCATCTTGCCATTGCTGTCACACTCACACACAGTGAAGTCCACTCAAAAGGAAGGAAGTATGGGCATGCTGGGAAGGGGGGTGTAGGCAAAGCATGATGGGAGTGGTAGTCACAGCTCAACATCCCCCACCCACATGGCCCAGCAAGCCCACACTGAAGCATGCACACCTCACAGGGAGTGAAAAGCCACATCAAAGATGTCTGACACTGGTGCTCTGTTGTGGGGAGCACAAGGCCCTGCTGGGAACTGGGCACCAACCAACAGCAGGACACCACTGTCAGCCATCTTGCCATTAATGTCACACTCACACACAGTGAAGTCCACTCAAAAGGAAGGAAATATGGGCATGCTGGGAAGGGGGGTGTAGGCAATAGCATGATGGGAGTGGTAGTCACAGATATTGCTCACCCTCACAATTGGCCCATCAACACCACTCTGAACCATGCTCACATCACAGGCAGTGGAAAAGAACTGACAAGATGGCTGACACTGGCTACTGCTGTGGGGAGCACAAGGCCCTGCTGGGAACTGTGCACCAACCAACAGCAGGACACCACTGACTGACATCCTGAAAGCAAACTTACACTCCCTGCAATGGAAGCACGTTCCATGGTGGGATATCTGGCTGGGTGGGAAGGAGGACTGACAGCTCTGACCATAGTTACCAGCAGCTGTTCTCACACACACCCTTAACACATACTCCACACCACTCACCTGGGAGAATGCATTGCCTCACAATAAAATTAAATATCCCGCAAAGAACCACCACCCTGGGTCATGCTGTGGGAAGCACAGGGACACACATGGGACTTGTAGCCAAACTAACGCAGGACAACACTGTCAGCCATCCTGTCAGCACAGGCACACTACCCCACAGGGAAGCAGAGTCAAAAGGAAGAAAGTATGGGCATGCTGGGAAGGCGGGTGTAGGCAATAGCATGATGGGAGGGGTAGTCACAGCTCAACATCCCCCACCCACATGGCCCAGCAAGCCCTCACTGAAGCATGCACACCTCACAGGGAGTGAAAAGCCACTTCAAAGATGTATGACAATGGCGCTCTGTTGTGGGGAGCACAAGGCCATGCTGGGAACTGTGCACCAACCAACAGCAGGACACCACTGACTGACATCCTGAGAGTCAACCTGAACCCACTGCAAGGGTGGCATGCTTCATGGTGGGATAACTGGGCTGGGGGAGAAGGAGGGCCGGATGTCCACCAAATACAACCAATGCTGTCCATGTACACACCTCAACATTCACATTGAAATGCTTCAAGTTTGCAGGACAATGTGCCACACCAATATCAACCCCTGACTGTGACAACTTAGGACAATGCAATGTACAGGCCTGCATCCAGAGGTACAGCCACAACTGTCAGGTGTGTGAACCATTGATGCCTGCAGAAACATAACATACATTGTGTGTGTCTCCCAAAACAGGTGATGATGGGGACACAGCAGCAGACAATGAGGAGTCCCTGTCCCAGGCTCCGGGGGACACTGAGCTCACTGGTGTGGAACAGCCTCTGGCCTCCTCGGATGGCGAAGACCTACCTGGCACCTCCGGTGTGAGTCATCATGCAGCACCAGCAGGACCACCATCTGCACCCCCTGCACCCACCCCTCCAACAACTGCCAACACACAGACCACCCCGCCGACACGGACAGACCAAGGACCAACAATAACACCAGCACAGTGACCCCGGCCCAACCTGGAGCAACGGACAACAACACCAGTGACAACGCCCAAGTGGGCCTAGGGTCACCTGTGCATGCCACTGCAGGTCCCGCACGTGTCGCCAGGGGTGGTGGGAGGGGTGGTAGACATAGGTCGCTGTTTGCAGAGGGGTCTGGACTGCATGATGACCCACAACTGGTACGCATTACTGATGCGTACCAGAATAGCACTGGAGAGGTCAGCCAGGTAGTGGGGATCCTCAAGGACATTCAACAACAGCAGGCTGCACATCATGCCCGCTTGGACTCACACATGTCACGTGTGGACTCCCACATGTCCCGTATGGAGACACACATGTCCCGTGTGGAGAAACACATGGCTGGCATGGAGTCCAAGTGGGACACATTGCAAGAACTGACGGCAGTGCATAGGGACATATTGACATGCCTCCGCCAGATTAGCACCAACATGGCCACACCTCCCTGTGTGCCCACAACATCTGGTGCCGCAACAACTGCAACTGCCACAGGGAGGGAGGATGACTCTGGCGGAGAGTCCCCTGCACCGCAGCAGCCTGCACTGAGGGTCCCCCCCAAAGAAGAGGGGTCGTCCGAGGAAGGAGAACTGAGAGGCCGATGGCCATGCACATCCCCCAGGAACCCAACACCTGTTCTGGAAATCCACCTTTGTGTGCAAACTGTTCACCCTGTCGCATGCAACCCAACTCCCTCACATGACATGGGGAGTTTGAGTTGGACCAATGTATCAGATGACTGTTGACTTTACCCTGGACATTTCTGCTACCAAGACTTCCAACTCATCTGGGAACTTTGGATTACAATCCCAATGTACAGCACCCACCATCCTGTGCACTATCCTCACACATTTATGTAAATAAACTCACTAATACACCATACTTGCCTCTGTTGTTATTCCAACGTGGTTTCTGTCATGGAGATGATGATCTGCTAAATGACACTGTGCATGCTAACTGCTACAGCAAGTACAACACCGTCATGTGAGTCATGGCGACGTGACACATATGAGGGAGACAAACCACTAGGGCTACACAACACATACACACCAGGGCCATCTGACTCATCGCCTACACTGATGTTGCCAGGAAATACAGTGCAATGCACAGACACCACACCTATTCACAGTCTGTGTTAACTAGCCCACTGGTGCAGTAAGCAAATGTCAGTCAGATGTGTGACCACAGACAACGCACATCCCAAAGTGAAGCACAGGTTTATTACACATTTGCAACATGTTGTTTGCACTACAGATGCAAGGTAATCCCACGTGGCAGTGGCCACACAGTCAACAAGTGTACAAGAAAGGAAGTCCAGGGGTGTGGGGCACATCACCTGTAGGGAAACAACAGCCTCCACCCTGGAAGTTGAATCACGGTGTCGGGGGATCACAGTTGACCAAACAACTCTGAAAGTACCCTGTGAAGGACAGACATGACACACAGTCATAAGCACTGAAGAACAGGACAGAACTGCAAGACCCATGCCCAAAACATGTCACAAGATACGTACACAAAACCAAGTTAGCATGTCAACACTGTTGTGGAGTACAGACTACCTGTAAGGACACATCGCTGCACGCATACAGTCAACTAGCACATGGACACACTCAAACAGCACCAGAGCACCACCAACACATATCACGCAAACTAACATCATTGACATGACATCTCCGGATACTCACATTCAGCTGAAGAAGTTGGTGATGAGCTGTGTGCGGACATCACCCTCATCATCATCACCATCACTGGCATCGTGGCCCAGGCCAGGATCCTCCACAGGTGGCGGATGTTGGTCATCGTCATCCAGGATGAGAGGCAACTCCTTCCGCACTGCCAGGTTGTGTAGCATGCAGCAGACGATGACAATCTTGCACACCTTTGCTGGGGCATATGGGAGGGCCCCTCCTGTCTTGTCCAGGCAGCGAAAGCGGCTCTTCAGGAGACCAAATGTCCGCTCAATCACTCTCCTAGTCTGACCATGTGCCTCATTGTAGCACATCTGGGCTGGTGTCACAGGGTTCCTGAGGGGCGTCAGCAACCACGGCATGTTGGGGTATCCGGAGTCACCTACATACAGACAATTGCACATTAGCTGAGTTGGAAAAGAGGGTGGAATACTACATTGCAGAACACACACAATGGTACAAAGTCAGTACACACCGACAAGCCAGGCATGCTGGTTCCGCATCTGTGACATCATCCTCGGGATGCGACTACTCCTCATCACGTAGGCATCATGTGCAGAACCGGGGAAACGGGCACACACGTGTGAGATGCTCATATCTGCAAGACATACCACCAGTGCATTGACCGAATGGTAATGTTTGCGGTTCCTGTATGCCTGCTCATGTGCCTGTGGTGGTACCAAAGCCACATGTGTCCCATCAATGGAGCCAATGACATGCGGCATCCTCCCCAGGGCATAGAAGTCACTCTTGACGTCAGTGAGTTGTTGACGTTTAGGGAAATAGATGTACTGGTTCAGGTATCTCAACATAGCCTCCAAAACATCGCGGAGCACACGGCTGAACATGGTCTGTGACATCCCACCAGCAGACGCCCAGTGTGTTGAAAGGTACCGGTGGCAAAGAAGTGTAGGGCTGCCATCACCTTCACCTTGGGGGTCAGCGCTGTAGGGTATGTCCGGCCAGGTTGCAAATGTGGGGCCAACCGCACCGTCAACTCCTCAATCAGTGGCCTGGAGAAGCGGTACCGTTGGATGCAGTCCCGTTCAACCATGGTTGCAAGGTCAGGGAATGGTCGATGGACAGCTGGTGCCCTGCAGTGCATAGGTGAACAAAGAAAGATTGTCAGTCACCCCACATATGTGGCATAGACCATACTCAACATCACATGATACATCATTACGAGACACAAGTACATGATGTGTGTGCCGTTCCGTAAGGACATGTATGGCACCTACATGGCTAACATCTAACATCACAGTTCAACATGTGTCCTCAACAAGTCCCAGGTTGTGCTATGGGATATCATTAGGCTGTGTCACAGTACCCATGTACTGCTGTCACGTTCCAAACACACACCACAGTGACATGTGAGGACAGATGTGCCCCAGGCATCACAGCTCATCGACAGGTAGATTCCCAGGGAGCCTGTATTGCCACATGGACACTGGCATGACATGTTGCATCATGAATACACCACAGCAAAACAACAATGACCCCCACAGGTAGTGGTCCCTGTTGCCTCGGCAGGACAGACATGGACGTCTGTGACACACACACGCACAACATCAAAGTCCATGCACAAACATCGTGGATGTGGAGACTGTCTCCCATTGTGCACATGGAATCAGTGACATTGTAAACATAACATGCACACAGACTGTGGAGGGCCATCACTATTGTGGCAATGGGTCACCCTGGGACGTACATACCGTCCCACATGGGACTCAGGGGGTATGTGACATGACAAACACATACACAACCGTGAAATGTGACCATGCCACATGGTCTGAAATGAACAGTTGCACATCACAGTGTCATGTGCACAACACACCAAAGATTCTGTCCCCATGAACACGTGCACAGCCTGGGAGTGGCTGCCCCCAAGTGCCACCCAAAAAACCACATGTTGACCCCCATACACGGAAAAGGTGATGCAGCCTTACATGCCCTAGGATACAGTGTGGACAGGCTGTGGTGTTGTAGGTGTGCCCCTCACTCCCTGGGAAGTAAATGTGGCTGGCACATGTTCACCTGTGACAGGCATGGTGACATATGCCAGTGACTTGTACAGGGACGCGTTGTACAGCAATGGACCGATCGGTGCGCACGCATTGGCATTGCATACGATGTGAGCGGGTACGCGTTGTACAGCAATGGACCGATCTGTGCGCACGCATTGGCCATTGCATACGATGTGAGCGGGTACGCATTGTCATCCGATGTACGCGTTGTACAGCAATGGACCAATCTGTGCGCACGCATTGGCCATTGCATACGATGTGAACGGGTACGCGTTGTACAGCAATGGACCGATCGGTGTGCACGCATTGGCCATTGCATACGATGTGAGCGGGTACGCGTTGTACAGCAATGGACCGATCGGTGCGCACGCATTGGCCATTGCATACGATGTGAGCGGGTACGCGTTGTCATCCGATGTACGCGTTGTACAGCAATGGACCGATCTGTGCGCACGCATTGGCCATTGCATACGATGTGAGCGGGTACGCGTTGTACAGCAATGGACCGATCGGTGCGCACGCATTGGCCATTGCATACGATGTGAGCGGGTACGTGTACGCGTTGTACAGCAATGGACCGATCGGTGCGCACGCATTGGCCATTGCATACGATGTGAGCGGGTACGCGTTGTACAGCAATGGACCTATCGGTGCGCACGCATTGGCCATTGCATACGATGTGAGCGGGTACGCGTTGTACAGCAATGGACCGATTGGTGCGCACGCATTGGCCATTGCATACGATGTGAGCGTGTACGCGTTGTGCAGCAATGGACCGATCGGTGCGCATTCATTGGCCATTGCATACGATGTGAGCGGGTACGCGTTGTACAGCAATGGACCGATCGGTGCGCACGCATTGGCCATTGCATACGATGTGAGCGGGTACGCGTTGTACAGCAATGGACCGATCGGTGCACACGCATTGGCCATTGCATACGATGTGAGCGGGTACGCGTTGTACAGCAATGGACCGATCGGTGCGTACGCATTGGCCATTGCATACGATGTGAGCGGGTACGCGTTGTACAGCAATGGACCGATCGGTGCGCACGCATTGGCCATTGCATACGATGTGAGCGGGTACGCGTTGTCATCCGATGTACGCGTTGTACAGCAATGGACCGATCTGTGCGCACGCATTGGCCATTGCATACGATGTGAGTGGGTACGCGTTGTACAGCAATGGACCGATTGGTGTGCACTCATTGGCCATTGCATACGATGTGAGCGGGTACGCGTTGTACAGCAATGGACCGGTCGGTGCGCACGCATTGGCCATTGCATACGATGTGAACGGGTACGCGTTGTACAGCAATGGACCGATCGGTGCGCACGCAGTGGCCATTGCATACGATGTGAGCGGGTACGCGTTGTCATCCGATGTACGCGTTGTACAGCAATGGACCGATCGGTGCGCACGCATTGGCTATGGCCTGGCATGGCAACGGACGCGTTTTCAAACCTTTAACGAGTCTGATGCTGTGAATTCAGTTGGCCAGCCACAACAATGTTGCAAATTGATGGGTCTCATGAAGTTGAACTTTTGAAGGATGCTGTGGGCGTGTGTAAGTGGTGCAATGCCATGGATTGGCCAGATTCAGAAGATGCAAACGACTTGGACCTATCACTTTGGACACATGGGACAGTATCTGCCTCAGCAGCACACATATAATGCTGGCTGTTCCCCTGAGAGCTCACTTGCCTGCACTACATGCTCCAGGACGACATCTGCCACCCCCACTGCTGCTGTATCTGCATCCTCTGGATCCTGCAATGGCACGTACTGTGGAGAGAGCCCCAGCCTTCACCACTGAGGAGAACCAGGCCCTGCTGGACAGCCTCCTTCCACAGTACAGCAAGCTGTATGGGAAACCAGGGGAGCAGGTGAGTGTGCTGTCCACTGCCTCACTAAATGTGCATGTTGTCTGACTAGCAAGACTTACAGTCTGCACGTCACTGGCTAGCAGGCTCACTGAGTAGTTGTCACCCCCATAGTGTGTAGTTACATGCACTGAACAGGTATAGTGCAGTAACAGTGCATTTAAATGAGGTTTTACTTCCCAGGCAATGATACCATGTAGTAACTGCTGGCAAACTGTTCATAGCCATCGTTGCACTGCCTGTGTACATCATGTGGCCCTGTGATTGAGACATGTATGTCCAAATGTGTGATGCATGGAAATGTTGCATGTGTAGTAATGGGCTTTTCACTTTGTCATCCTCACAGGTTGATGCCCACCAGAAGCAGAAGATATGGCTGACCATTGTCAGGGCAGTGAGATCCGTGGGGGTCTACAAGCACCGGATCCGCAACTGCCAGAAGAGGTGGCAGGACCTTCGGGGCTGGACCCGGAGGATCGCACGGGTCCAGCTGAAGCTGTCGCCTCCTCGCAGGAGGGGCGGACACTGGACCCTGACCCCCCACATGCTCAGGATCCTGGCGGGGGTCTTCCCTGATCTGGATGGGCAGCTGAAGGCCAGAGAGCAGCAAGGAGGGGGTGAGTCCATGACTGCACTGTGAACTTTGTCTGCCATGCTATGTGCCCTACTCTGGCCTGGTTTAACTTCAACAGTACATCAGTCATGTGGTCCAGGACCCATGTCCCTCAATTGTGCACTGCCCACTCCTCATCTGATACCCAGGTGTGGCCCTTACAGTCAGGAAATTGTGTCACTTGGGTACTGTGTCCTTGCATTTTGCTTAGCTCAAGGTGGGGGGCAGCATTTGTTCCCGTAATTCTGTGGTGGGCTTCATGGGTGGGTCCATTGCTTACACAATGCCTGAGTTTTCACATGTAATCTGCGTGTTGCTCTGATATGTGGTCCAATTGCTGTTCTGATTCACCACATGTGCCTGGGGTATTTGTCACACACCCATGCTGCGGGTGGGAACAATGTTTGGGCCTCAGGAGTATGTATATCAAGTGTGTCACACATACTTAGCCACCTGCCTACTGTCCAGGGCTCATCCCTCATTCACGTGGAGCAGGACAGTCATGCCTACTCCAGGGCATACAATACACTCAGTACTCCCACTCCTGTGTATCAGCTGACACGTTGTGCTCAGTGAAATGTTCCCTCAGGTGTCTGCCTCTGTGTCATTGTGCTGTGGCTACGTTGTCAGGACTACTGGGGTGTTTCTCGGTTAGGGCTCAGCATGCCACCGGAGATGTGACCATAGGAGACGATACTTGTGTGACATATAGGTGTTTGAACACTTGACCGTGCAGACTGGGGTATGCGAATGTGAAGTTCAGGCAGCTGTTTCCCATTCACAGCAGATTGTGAGGTGCTCAGGTTCAGAGGGTTGTGTTTCAGGTCTCCCATATGTCCAATTGGTATGACGTCGACAAATAAGAGTTCAGATGATGTGGTTTGTGGGGGATGGACATGTGCACTTGTCAGCTACAGGACTTGCATTCCCCATGACCTAGGATTGTGACACAGTGCAGACTGTTGTTGTCTGGCTGCCCTGCCCATGTGACTGGAGACAGTGATGTATGACTTTGCAGGCATGCCTGTGCCATGGCATTAAACTTCCTATGAGTGATCCTGCAGGGGAGTGACATGTGCTACATGCACCCCATTGTGGCATTGACTATCAGGACATGGGTACATCATGGTGTCTGGTGCTGGTATGCATCACATGCATTTAAAGATAGACTCTGGCCATCCTTTTATCCGGACAACTGTACTGACTCAGTGGCAAGAGTTGTGATGTGTGCATGTTCACATACTTCACCGTGTACTCTGCACTGTCCAACTACTGTGTAGGTGGTGCATGTGTCCACACTGGGGTATTGCCATCAGACAGACACCAGACAGATGGGTGCAAGGCCAGGAGGGATGTGAGTGCCATGGTTGACCATCAGACTGACAATTGGCTTCTCCTACTCTGTTTGGGCACTTTTGGCAATGTTCAACTAAGGCTGCCAGGGCTTGCTCTGTAATGTGCTGTACTTACTGTGGTGTGTGCGGTCAGTGCAGGTGACTGATGTTTGTCTGTTTCCCTATTGTTTGCAGATACATCCACGGCCACAGGAGGGGACAGCTCCACGGACCAGGAGGAGCCGCAGAGCCAGACTGGGTCAGCAGCCGAGGACTGGTCGGAGGGACCCAGTGGCACGGAGGGCGAGGGGAGCCACACCGAGGAGTCCTCAGCACCATCCACCTCAGCTGAGGACCACAGCAGCTCGGAGGATGACTCCCCTGTGGAGGCGGGTGTCAGCAGCCACCACACCCCAGCTAGTATTGCTGTCCCCGCCACCACCACCGCCCTCCCATCGGCTCCCATTCCAGAGGTCCGTGGAGGCTCCCGTGTTCGGGAGCGTGTCTCCTTCGTGCCAGGCACCGCACCCCCTGCCCCTGTGTCCCCTGCTGCCCTGAGTGAGGAGTCTGTGTACCTACTTCGCCAGCTCCATGTAGGGCAGACAGCAGTGCTGAGTGTCTTTCATGCCCACACCACTCTGTTGACTCAGCTGGTGTCGTTCATGGAGGGCATCTCATCGGGCATGTCTGCCCTATAGAGGAGCAATAGGTCCATGGACTCCTCCCTGACGGCAGCAGTGTCCCTCCTCCAACAGTCCCTCACCCCTCCTACCTCTGCCCCATCCACACTTCCTGGCACCCTACCTGTCCCAAGCACATGCACACCTGCACATTCACCCAAACACACAGACACGGGCAGCACAGACACACCCACTCCAAAAACAAGACGTGCACGCAGGCATCCTCAGGGGACTGATACCACACCCACAGGGGATGGGGGACAGACACACACACAGGCATCCACAGTCACTTCACAGTCCTCCGATACCTCTCCCTCCAAGGCCCCTTCCCTTGCCTCACCTGCAACCCCACCTACACAGCGGGTCTTCCTCTGTGACCTCGGCCTCTTCCCCTCCAATCCAGCTGATCCAGCATACATGGGGAAGAGGAAGCCCAACCACACAGAGGGGAGTGCCCCTCACCCCCGGACACCCTCCCCCAGGCGCAGACAGACTGACGCCCCCATCCGCAAGTCCTCCCGGACCCGGAAGAGCAAGACCCCGCCGCCGCCCTCCAGCTCAACCACCAAGTCTCCTTCCTCCATCCCTCAGGCCCCCACTCCACAGGTGCCCCCACCACACCCTGCCCCAGGTTCCCCCACCCACAGATACACCATCCCCAAAAGGATCAGGCCTTCTCCCCCTGCCACTTGCTCTTCCGGCCCCACACACCCCGCTGCGCTTGTCTGTGCCACTGGTGTGGAGACGGTGTCCTCCCCCTCTGTCCTGCCCACCTTACCTGAACCCCATTCTACTCCCCTGGAGATAGGCACTGCAGTGGAGTCCACTACCACCCCGTCTGACTTGGGCACTGCAGTGGGGAACCTGTCCACTCCATCTGCAAGGCCCACTGCAGTCGTGCCGGCACCCACACCATCTGACTCATCCCCCCAGTTGTGCCGGCACACACCATGTCAGACACCTCCACTGCAGTTGTCAGTGACTCTCCAGCACCCACCACCCCTTCCCTGTCTCCTTCTGGTGAGCCCTGATCCTGTCCCTGCGGGGCCTGGCCTGCCCCCCCCGTATGCCCCTCCGAGGGGAATGTCCCTGGTGTGTAGCAGTGCAGGCATGCGAAGGGTGACATCTGGCACTGTCACCATGTTTGGACTCTTGTTTTGGACTGGCCATTGGCCTTTGTGTTTTTTCTGGACTTCCACTTTTTAAAAACACACATGCTGAATAAAGCTACTTTCTGTTCTCTAGTGGTTTTGCTTCTGATGTACATGATTTTGATGTTGCTAACCGTGCCCTTGCTGCAGTGATGGTGATTTTTGACCTCAGGAAAATGAAGTGTTACTGTGCAGGACCCCATGTGGTCCAGGGGGAATGTGTCCTATCCTGTTGTGTATCCATGTCATCCTTTGCAGCAATATGAGGGTGTCATGTTTTCACTTTTGGCAATGGGATTTCCTACTTACATTTGCAATATCACATCTGTGGCCTACACCCCTGCACATCTGTTGTGCTTGCCATTGTTCAATTAGTCTACTTCCCTGACCGTGTGACCATCTCCACTGGACATGCAAGTTTGGGCATCAATGGGGAAGGAATCAGCTGTGTTATCAGTGCAACTTGCTATACATGTGTGTTGGATCTGTGCTGATGATTTCGGTGACACTCCCATGACCAGGCTGATATGACGGGAGCCTTCATTTTGTGCAAATTGTTGACTGTGTGACCAAGTGTTCTGCTGACATGATAGAGCCCTACTGAGACAACGTATGGCACAGCTTTCCTTACACAGGAGTGGAGTCCCCTCATGGCAGTGTGTGAATCTGTGACATTGCCTGAGCACAAGGTGTGTGTTGTGTGAGCATGTCTGTGTGTGTTCACTTCCATTTTGCTAGGCAGGCTGGGATCCCTAGTGATGTTCCTGTTTGTGATGCTTGCTGAGTTGACCTATGTTCCCCCCCAAGTCATCTCCCTGGGTTCGCTGTGATGTGGGTGCATGGCACATTACTGGTCATCAGGGTGTCACCCATAGGTGTGTTTGCTGTCAGGGCTGGGTTTGTGGGCAGACGCAGATGGGACACAGTCAGGATTCCCCTTGGCACTTGTTGGTTACACCGGTCATGTAATTTCCAGTTTGTGTTGGCTTTCAGTGATTGTGACACGTTGTGTGTGTGACTGCTGCCACTCCTCAGGGTCAGAGCTGTAATGTTGGAAGTTGTCTATGTGTGTTCTTTGTGGGTGACCTTGGCTTCTTCATTGTTGTGTGTTTGTGGCCTCGACTCCTCCCAATCCGGCTTCAGAAAAAACCACAGTACGGAAACCGCCCTCCTCGCCGCAACAGACGACATCCGCACCCTACTGGACAAAGGAGAAACAGTAGCCCTCATCCTCCTCGACCTATCAGCGGCGTTCGACACAGTCTCCCACCGCACCCTAATATGCAGACTCTATGACGCAGGAATCCAGGGCAAGGCCCTCGACTGGATCCGCTCCTTCCTCTCTGGCAGGACGCAGCGGGTCAGACTCCCCCCTTTCCTCTCGGACCCCACACCTACCACCTGCGGAGTCCCCCAGGGCTCCTCCCTCAGCCCGACGCTCTTCAACGTCTACATGGCTCCACTCGCCCCCATCGTCAGAACCTACGGACTCAACATCGTGTCATACGCAGACGACACCCAGCTCATCCTCTCCCTATCCAACGAGCCCAACACCGCCAGACGCAACTTTCGAGAAGGCATGGAAGCCGTCGCCAAATGGATGAAAAACAGCTGCCTACAACTAAACACCAACAAAACAGAAGTACTCATCATGGGCCCAAACCCCGATGCCTGGAGCGACACCTGGTGGCCCCTCGCCCTCGGAAACCCGCCAACCCCCACGGACCACACACGCAACCTGGGAATCATCCTGGACTCCGAGCTCAAAATGGACCGCCAGATCAACTCTGTCTCGTCTTCCTGCTTCCACACCCTCCGCCTCCTTCGTAAGACCTTCAAATGGATCCCCCTCGAACACCGAAAGACTGTCACTCACGCCCTGGTCACCAGCAGACTCGACTACGGCAACGCACTCTACGCCGGAATAAACAAAAACCTCACCCGCAAGCTACAGAACATCCAGAACGCCGCCGCAAGACTGGTCCTCAACCTGCCAAAACACTGCCACATCTCCCAGCACCTGCGCACACTCCACTGGCTCCCTGCCGAGGCGAGAATCACCTTCAAGATGCTCACCCACGCACACAAGGCCCTCCACGGCACCGGACCAGCATACCTGAACAGCCAACTCAAATTCCACGCACCCCAAAGGACCCTACGATCAGCCCAGCTCTCCTACGCCGTGGTCCCCCGCACCAGAAAGACCAGATCGGGAGGCCGCTCCTTCTCCTTCCTCGCGGCCAAAGCATGGAACGCCCTTCCGCTCCACCTCAGACAGACAACATCGCTCCCCATCTTCGCAAGAAACCTCAAAACCTGGCTTTCGACAGACCCCCTCCTTGATGGATGGAACCTGCACCCCCCCCCAGCGCCTTGAGACCCTTACGGGTGAGTAGTCGCGCTTTAACAAACCCCTGATTGATTGATTGATTGATCCCATTGGTTGGTGTGGTATTGACGTCATGTCCATGTACGGCGTACTGTGCAGTGTGTCAGACATTCACGAGTCTTGTTGAGTGGCCATGTGTGATGGGTTTCTGCACCTTAGTTGCCACCACCACCCCTGGGATTGTCATGGGTGCATGTGCAATGTCACCAGTGCATGTGAGCTTCACTGCTGCACATTGGTGGAGATCATGGTGTGTGGTGTTGAGTGTGTGCAGATGGGAGATGTTGCACGGCTAGACCCCTGCCTCCATGTTGGCCTTGGCTGACAGGCCGTGCTGATAGATTTGTGCTTGTGTAGGTGTGGTGGTAGTTTGTTGCTCAGGACACATGACTGTGGTTCACTGCGTGGACGACATCTAGCTTTGTCATCACAGTGGGATTATCATGCAGGCCAGTGTCAACACAATGTGGGGACCCTGGGGGTAGTGCTGTGGTGGGTCTGTG
This sequence comes from Calotriton arnoldi, assembly GCA_963921515.1. NCBI lineage: Eukaryota > Metazoa > Chordata > Amphibia > Caudata > Salamandridae > Calotriton > Calotriton arnoldi. The sequence continues at coordinate 254,897 of CAWUFW010011369.1, forward strand.
TCTTGCTGTGTTAGTTGCTGTTCCTACAAGCCTGTGTGACCTGTGTAATTTGGGCTCACTCTCATCTGACAATGCCTTATTGCCCACAGAGGGGATTCAGACCCATGAGTTTCTTTTGTGTGGCACTGTATGCACATCTGTGTAATTGGTATTCAGGCCTCCTCATGTGTTGTGTGGTTGCCTGGGGACACTGGCACCCCCCCCTCACCTGTTGTGTTTGATATGCAGTGTGGGGCTGCCTGTTTGTGTTTGTGCATCTGCACCACTGCATTGGCATATCTTTGGTGTGCCATTGGCTGTGTGTTGTTTTGTGGGTTTCCCCTGCTGTCCCTGGGACTCCTAGGTCATCAGTCAGCACAATGATCATGGTTTGTGTGTCACATTGCTGCCATGGTATGGTATTTGTTCACCTCACATCTGCAGACTCCACAGGATATCTACATTTGTGTGCCCATTGGTGCAAATATGTGGGTCTGCATTGTGATGGTCACTTCTGTCATTGTGTCATTGATGAATGTTGACAGTGTCAGCCCCCATGGGTGATGTTTGTCTGCACATGGCCAAAGGTATGTCTTATTTGCACTGCACTGTTTGCCTCACACAATCTATGTTGCTATGGGACACAAGCACTACTTTGCCACTGATGTGTTTGTTGTTCTGTGACCAGGAATCATCGATGCTGTTTGGCAGTTGCAGCTTTTTCCATGTCAACACTTACCTTTTGGTCACTGTGATGATGGGGGCTTAGACCCCATTGCCACAATGTTCAAAATGTGCTTCAGCTATGGACCCCACACTTACCTTTTGGTCACTGTGATGATGGGGGCTTAGACCCCATTGCCACAATGTTCAAAATGTGCTTCAGCTATGGACCCCACACTTACCTTTTGGTCACTGTGATGATGGGGGCTTAGACCCCATTGCCACAATGTTCAAAATGTGCTTCAGCTATGGACCCCACACTTACCTTTTGGTCACTGTGATGATGGGGGTTGGACCCCATTGCCACAGTGGTCATGGTCTGCTTGCATTGTGGAGGCCACACACATTTATGTGTGACACATGTGATAGGGGGTCACATTGTATGTTCAATGTCATGTTCAGTGTTGTAGGCATTTGACACAGTCTACACACGCTTGTCATGGTGTTGGGAGTCTGTTTTTTTCTTACATTCCTTATGTTGGGGTATGCTGGTTGTGTCATGCATTACCCATCCTATGAGTAGGGGGGGTGTGGGTGGTGGGCATCCAGCCCCCATGGGTAGAGGTGGTGGTAGTGGTAGGCATCCAGCACCCCATGGGTAGGGGTGGTAGTAGTGACAGGCATCCTGCACCCCATGGGTAGGGGTGGTGGTAGTGGTAGGCATCTAGCACCCCAGGAGTAGGGGTGGTAGTAGTTTCAGGCATCCAGCACCCCATGGGTAGGGGTGGTGGTAGTGGTAGGCATCTAGCACCCCAAGAGTAGGGGTGGTAGTAGTGACAGGCATCCAGCACCCCATGGGTAGGGGTGGTGGTAGTGGTAGGCATCTAGCACCCCAGGAGTAGGGGTGGTAGTAGTGACAGGTATCCAGCCCCCCATGAGTAGGGATGGTAGTAGTGGTAGGCATCTAGCACCCCCTGAGTAGGGGTGGTGGTAGTGGTAGGCATCCAGCCCCCCATGGGTAGGGGTGGTGGTAGTGACAGGCATCCAGCACCCCATGGGTAGGGGTGGTGGTAGTGGTAGGCATCCAGCACCCCAAGATTAGGGGTGGTAGTAGTGACAGGTATCCTGCCCCCCATGAGTGGGGATGGTAGTAGTGGTAGGCATCTAGCACCCCCTGAGTAGGGGTGGTGGTAGTGGTAGGCATCCAGCCCCCCATGGGTAGGGGTGGTGGTAGTGACAGGCATCCAGCACTCCATGGGTAGGGGTGGTGGTAGTGACAGGCATCCAGCACCCCATGGGTAGGGGTGGTGGTAGTGGTAGGCATCTAGCACCCCAGGAGTAGGGGTGGTAGTAGTGACAGGCATCCAGCACCCCATGGGTAGGGGTGGTGGTAGTGGTAGGCATCTAGCACCCCAGGAGTAGGGGTGGTAGTAGTGACAGGTATCCAGCCCCCCATGAGTGGGGATGGTAGTAGTGGTAGGCATCTAGCACCCCCTGAGTAGGGGTGGTGGTAGTTGTAGGCATCCAGCCCCCCATGGGTAGGGGTGGTGGTAGTGACAGGCATCCAGCACCCCATGGGTAGGGGTGGTAGTAGTGGTAGGCATCTAGCACCCCCTGAGTAGGGGTGGTGGTAGTGGTAGGCATCCAGCCCCCCATGGGTAGGGGTGGTGGTAGTGGTAGGCATCTAGCACCCCTGAGTAGGGGTGGTGGTAGTGGTAGGCATCTAGCACCCCCTGAGTAGGGGTGGTGGTAGTGGTAGGCATCCAGCCCCCCATGGGTAGGGGTGGTAGTAGTGGTAGGCATCTAGCACCCCCTGAGTAGGGGTGGTAGTAGTGGTAGGCATCTAGCACCCCCTGAGTAGGGGTGGTGGTAGTGGTAGGCATCCAGCCCCCCATGGGTAGGGGTGGTGGTAGTGGTAGGCATCTAGCACCCCCTGAGTGGGGGTGGTGGTAGTGGTAGGCATCCAGGCCTCTATGGGTGTATATGGCATTGGTGATAGCCATCCCACACCTATGGTTCTGCTGTTGCTGGTGTGAGTCATTTCTGCATCCCTATGTGTGTGTGTTATATGTCTGGTATGTGTCGTTTGTTTGTGTGGTGGGTGTTTGACTTACCTTCTGCGCCGTACGCGTCCGTACCAGTTCCGGTAATAGATGTAGAGTATTGGTAGGACCTGCGCGATGGAATTCATGGTTGCTTTGTCTCGTTCGTCTTTCTCGTTGCTTCGCCTCGTCCTCGTGGCTGGCGTGTTTGTCTCGTAGCCGTGGATCGTCTTGTTGCGCGAATCGGAGCTTATGTGCGCCTCTCCCGGATGCTCTGACGTGCCGTGCGTAGCGACGGGTTCGGCGCGTATGGAGTGCGCATCGTACTAGTCCGGCCGGACGGTGCTGTATTTTGGCTTCTGTGCGACTCGATTCTGCGTTTACGGATCCGGCTCGTGCGGGGATCAGGAGCTGCATTGGGTGAGTACGGCTGGGTCGGGATCGGGGCTGTTGTGCGCATCGTACTTGTTCGTTCGGACGTATGTTCGAATTGGTCGGGAAACACGCATTCAGCTTGTTTTTTTTCCGGACGAATAGTGTTAGGTGCGCCTCCGCCTGAGATCGGAATCGGCCCCAAGGAATGAGAGTGAAGCAGCTGTAACTAGATTGATTCTAAGTTATTCAGTAGATTCCAATTTGTAATATAATACAAAGGAATTGGAGTATTTTACAGTCAGATTCTGTGTTAGGTCCAATACTACCATCATAACCAAATGTAACTTTTAAAAAGAGTACCTCTTTGAAAGACCAGTTAGTCCATAGCCATTTTTTTGAGAAAAGTGTGGAGAAACCACAGGTAACCGGCTTCTTCCCTTGCACTAAATGCAAGGCTTGCAGGAAGAGTAAGAAAGTCAAAGCATACTCTGTACCGGGTAGGAGTAGTCTGAAATCCATCACTAAACCGTTAAACTGCATTGCAACCTTTGTAGTATATTGCCTGGTACATAATTTGGACAACAAAGGAGAATAATCCGGTAGAAATTAAGCAGACATGTGCAAAGCAAAATTAAAAATGGCAAGGGTCAGATTCACCTCAACCGGGCCCATACAGTGCTAAATAATGTTTTGAAGGGTGGAAAGTGAGAATCAAATCACAAGTATTGTCAATGAGTAGAGATCATGCTCTAGTCCAACCAAGGAAATATCTAAGATACAGTATACATTTAGTCACTTTATAACAGAATATTTGGTAAGATTGCACTACTCGGAGATAAACACCTGTTCAGTGTGTAAACAAAAATGGATATATATATATTATTTTTAATGACCAATAATTTCACTACCATTGTGGAATAATAATTTTTTCAATTTTACACAATTGTTAAACCATTGAGGAGAAATTAAACAAATATTGGGTGATAAAAACATTCTTATGTCTGCGAAAGAATCAATTCTAAATAATAATTCAATGCACGCAGACACTTTTTTGAAATGCACTTTATATGAAGTACTGTAGCACATCAACACTTTAATTTAATGTGTTTCAAAGGGCAAGCAAATGGAGACCTTATATGAAATTGTATGATGGAAACATGGAGAAATGTAAGGGGCATCATTGAGATGTGTAACAACAACAATGCTCCAAAGTGGCTGCCCCATTTGTATGTTATGCAGCAAAAGTCCGTCTTTGCTTCTTAAAGGAAAAGCGATACCAGAAGTGACGATCAGAGTAAATTAAAATAGGTGATGAATTTTTAAGAAACTGACATTGACAAAGGCCGTGCAGGCCGAAACCCGTTTGTCAGATATGGTGGTGGAGGAATAAAGAATTGCAAATGTAACTCCAGAGTGCGCCACGTTTTTCCGTTTGGAAAGTGTTGTGGATATATATATATATATACAAAAAAGTTTGGTTGTTTCCCCTTTAAAACACAAAGGAAGTTTTTAATTGGTGGTGGGAAAGGGTAGTGATTCCCCTTTAAATTTACACTCTATGCACTATACTCTATGACCCAGTAGAAGGCTACGGCCGAAACGCGTAGGTCTGTCTATGGATGTTCATGCACCTTGCACTTTGCTGACTACTTGCTCCATGACGCATGGTAGCTTTTGAAGCCAAATAAAGCGCCTCATTAGAAGGATTTCTACGTGCCGTTCTTCTGTTTGTCCTGGTAAAGCAGTGCGGATGACAGGGCTTTGTGCAGAGGCTTTGTGGAAATATATAGATAGCCAGTGAACAAGGACAGAGAGTTGTCTGAAACGCGTTTGGCTACAGAAACCTGATGGAGGTGATGAGCTGTTGCCCCTGCAGCCTGCAATTAAATATGAAGCCAAGTTCTCTTGTGTGAGGCGTCTTCTCTTGGGGCAACCTTCTTTTGTGGTATTTAGCGGCTGGTCCCGCCGCGAAGACGCCCCGCTGCTTATGAGCGGCTCAGTGGCGCCTGAAACGCAGCGCCGCATGAAGGGAGAGTTCATGATTGCGGGACTTGGTAATGGCAGGAGCTGCAGTTGTTCACTTTTTATCTACCCACTTGGGAAATAATCTTTTTGTTTTACAAGTACGGCAGCACCCACTGGGGTTTTTTAATGTGGAAACTTCAAGTACCATGAGGCAGTGGTGCACACGCCCACTGGGGCGGGACTTGGCTGATTTAAAAATGAGTTCCACTGATGGCAGCTGTTACTTGGACTTTGCCAGTGAACAAGGACAGAGAGTTGTCTGAAACACGTTTGGCTACAGAAACCTGATGGAAGTGATGAGCTGTTGCCACTGCAGCCTGCAATTAAATATGAAGCCAAGCTCTCTTGTGTGAGGCGTCTTCTCTTGGGGCAACCTTCTTTTGTGGTATTTAGCGGCTGGTCCGGCCGCGAAGATGCCCCGCTGCTTATGAGAGGCTCAGCGGCGCCTGAAACGCAGCACCGCATGAAGGGAGAGTTCATGATTGCGGGACTTGGTAATGGCAGGAGCTGCAGTTTTTCACTTTTTATCTACCCACTTGGGAAATAATCTTTTTATTTTACAAGTACGGCAGCACCCACTGGGGTTTTATAACGTGGAAACTTCAACTACCATGAGGCAGTTGTGCACACGCCCACTGGGGCGGGACTTGGCTGATTTAAAAATGAGTTCCACTGATGGCAGCTGTTACTTGGACTTTGTCAGTGAACAAGGACAGAGAGTTGTCTGAAACACGTTTGGCTACAGAAACCTGATGGAAGTGATGAGCTGTTGCCACTGCAGCCTGCAATTAAATATGAAGCCAAGCTCTCTTGTGTGAGGCGTCTTCTCTTGGGGCAACCTTCTTTTGTGGTATTTAGCGGCTGGTACGGCCGCGAAGACACCCCGCTGCTTATGAGCGGCTCAGCGGCGCCTGAAATGCAGCGCCGCATGAAGGGAGAGTTCATGATTGCGGGACTTGGTAAGGGCAGGAGCTGCAGTTTTTCACTTTTTATCTCCCCACTTGGGAAATAATCTTTTTATTTTACAAGTACGGCAGCACCCACTGGGGTTTTATAATGTGGAAACTTTAAGTACCATGAGGGAGTGGTGCACACGCCCACTGGGGAGGGACTTGGCTGATTTAAAAATGAGTTCCACTGATGGCAGCTGTTACTTGGACTTTGCCAGTGAACAAGGACAGAGAGTTGTCTGAAACGCGTTTGGCTACAGAAACCTGATGGAAGTGATGAGCTGTTGACACTGCAGCCTGCAATTAAATATGAAGCCAAGCTCTCTTGTGTGAGGCGTCTTCTCTTGGGGCAACCTTCTTTTATGATATATATATATATATATATACATCAGCAACACTCCATATACACCTCAGCCGATCGAAGAATGGAGCACGGACCACAATTGAATGCTGGAAACAATTCCTTTATTGACTGCTTATCAAGCCTCGGCAGCCATTACGCGTTTCGACCCTACACGGGTCTTGATCACATGACATATATATATATATCAATCATGAACACCAGTCCCGGTCAGTTACGAGGCTGTCAAAAATGGGCGGTCTGAGTTTGGGTTACCGGATAACCTTATCATACAACAAATCTTCCTCCCAATCAGCAGGAAATACCCAGACACTCCAGCATGCTTGAAATCATTAAAACTTATTTCAAGGACGCTGGGGTGTCTGGGTATTTCCTGCTGATTGGGAGGAAGTTGTATATGTATATATATATATATATATATATATATATATATATATATATATATATATATATATATATATATATATATATATATATATATATATATATATACTATCTACTGGCGGTCGCCAGTAGATAGTTATAGTTAGGACCTATTTTCCATAGGAAATTCACAATATTCTATTTGAAATAACTTTGGCGCTGGTTGACGAATCTTCGCGAAATTCTCAAAACTCGTGGGGCGCTCCGGTCCGCTCCTATCCTGAAAGTTTCGGGGTGATTTGGCAAGCGGGGGCCGAGAAAAAAGGGGGGTCCCAAAACATGTTTTCTCCATGTTAATTCCCATAGGAAATTTAAGACACGGCTACAGCCCGAACTGCTGAACGGAATTACACCAAGTTTGGCAAAAAGGTAGCGCTTGGTTCAGAAAGCGACCTTTTTTTAAATGGTGTAAATCCGTTCAGTAGTTGCGGAGAAATTAAAAAATAAGAGTCAAAAATCAATTTCCCATAGGAAACTTTAGACACGGCTACAGCCCGAACTGCTGAACGGAATTACACCAAATTTGCCAAAGAGGTAGTTCTTGGTTCAGAAAGAACCCTTTTGTTAAATGGTGTAAATCCGTTCAGTAGTTGCTGAGAAAATCAAAAGTAAAACCACATATATATCTATGGCAGCGGAGGATCCGCGCACCCTCCCGATCACGAGCTGTATGCTAATTGGCTGTCAACATTCCAAACCAGAAAGTTTTGGCAGCCATCTTGTTCCTCGGTAGAACCGAGGCACAGAAACAAGTGCGCAAAACGCAAAAGGGGGGCAGGGTAGAAACACCCTGACCCCCTAGGCCTGCTTAGGGGGTCCCACAAGGACCCCCAGGGCCTAAACATTTTTATTTTTTTAAATCGGCGGGATGCGCTTAGGATGCGCGGATCCCGCCGTGAAAAAAAACAAAGCACGGGCTCCCGCGCTCGTTGTTATTTGGCCCCCGGGTGGGCCAAGTCCCGAGGGCATGCGGGGGTTAATAAAAATAATGAGTGGGGGCCTCTAAGGCTCCCCAAGCCCGAGGACCGCCACCCCCTGGGGCTTTCAATTAAAAATGGTGCGGGAGGGCACTCGGCCCTCCCGCAGCCCCGGGGACCGCCACCCCCCGGGGCTTCTTTTTGTTTAATTAAAATTACCTGTGTGGGGGGGCTCGAGCGCCCCCACACGCCCTGGGGACCGCCACCTCCCCGGGGCACTAAGAATTTGAATGTGGGGGTCTGTTTCGGACCCCCGAGCCCCGGGGACCACCTTTGCACATGTTGGGAGGGGGGCCGCGCGGCCCCCCTCCTGGAGCCCTTGATGGCCCTGGGGACCAGCACCCCCAGGGCCGCTCTCCTGCAGTGTCCTGGGGTGCTCACCCCGGGACACTGTAGTTTGCTATGGCAGGCGGGAGCCTCGCGGCTCCTGCCCTGCCATAACAACTGCTTTGGTTTTGGAAGAGAGAGCAGGAAACCTGCTCTCTCTTCCAAAAACCAAAGACGATAGCTTTCCACATGGGGAGCTGCATCTTAGCAGCTCCCCATGTGGAAAGCAATGCCGGCTCCCGAGGGACGCAGGGAGCCGGCGGGACCGTGGGGGGATTGGGGACCCCCCACGGTCCCCAACGAGAGGCCAGGCCCCGGGGGATGGGCTCCCCGGGGCTACAAGTGGCCCGGGAGGGGGGCCATGTGGCCCCCTCCCCAAAATTTAAATTAAAAAAAACAAAAAACAAAGGCCGGCCCCGGGGGATGGGGTCCCTGCAGCCATAAGTGGCCTGAGGAGGGGGGCAACGCAGCCCCCCTACAAAAGATTTTTTTTTAAAAATAAGGCCAAGCCCCCGGGGATGGGGTTCCCGGGGCCGATTAAGGCCTCGGGAGGGGGGCCACGCGGCCCCCTTCCAAATTTTTTGATTTTTTAAAAAATGATTAGGGGGCAGGCCCTGGGGGATGGGGTCCCGAGGGCCAATAAATTAGAAAAATAAATAAATTAAAAGACCGACATCGCGCCGGAGGCCACGCCCCCTCCTTGCAGCACTCTGCAAACGCGCCCCCTGGCGCGTTTGCAGATGGGGAACGAATTCCCCTTGAATACTGGGGGTCCCTGGGGGCCAACTAGGCCACCAGGAACCTCCAGTATGCGCCAGGGGGCTGCGTTGCACAGAGGTGTTCTGAGGCCACGCCCCTTTTTGCACCTCTCTGCAACGCAGCTCTGTGGTGCTTAATGGAGGGAGCTGGTGGGCTAGTTGCACCCCAGGGACCCTCAGGATTGAAGGGGAGTTAATCCCCCAACTTAAAATGCGCCACGGGGCACGTTTGCACAGTGGTGAAGGGAGGGGGCGGGGCCTGAGGTGACATGTGTGCAAACATGCCCTGTGGCGTGTTTTAAGTTGGGGGATTAAGTCCCCTTGAATACTGTGGGTCCCTGGGGTCCAACTAGCCCACCAGGTACCTCCAGTAAGCGCCACAGAGCTGCATTGCAGAGAGGTGTAAAAAGGGGCATGGCCTCGGAACGCCTCTCTGCAACTCAGCTCTGTGGTCCTAACTGTAGGTACCTGGGGTGCTAGTTGGGCCCCAGGGACCCTCAGGATTCAAGGGGACTTAATCCCGGAACTTAAAACACGCCACGGGGCGCGTTTGCACACATGTCACCTCAGGCCCCCTCTCCCTTCACCACTGTGCAAACGCGCCCTGTAGCGCGTTTTAAGAGGTAGTTTTAATCCCCCTGCCCTATTATGTACTAGGGACTTACAGAGGAGGTCATGCTAATCACAGGGGTACCCCAACGCATAGTGTTCCCTAGTGTATGTACTGTATTCTAAGTGTCTTTTAGCATAGCACTGGCTCTGGTTAGTCAGAGTCAGTCACCACCAGTACCCGTCTGAAAAAGTTGTGGGCACAGGATGATTTTGCAACAAGGCCTCTTTCTGCTCCTCTGTTGGTTCTTTCTGCACATCTTTTGCTTCTTCCTGCACTTTTCTTCGTCTTTGTGGACTTCTGTTGCTTCTTTCTGCATTTCTTTTGCTTCTTTCTGTGCGTTTTTCTTCTTTCTTCACATGTCCTACCTCTGTAGGCATAGTTAGAAACTAGCATTTAAAAAACCTTTGAAATTCACTTAAAAACCATAGGTTTCAGGCACGTTATAGTTAGAAATTAGCATTTAAAAAACCTTTGAAATTCACTGAAAAAACCATAGGTTTCAGACACGTTATAGTTAGAAATTAGCATTTAAAAACCTTTGAAATTCACTGAAAAAACCATAGGTTTTAGGGACAGTTATAGTTAGTTGGACATTTCACTCGTACAAAACCCGTGAAATTCCCCGTTATAGTTAGTTCAGCTAACTATAACTCGCGCCCACGCAATGCACTGCTGATGACGTCACATATTACATCACTCATGACATGGTCAGTGACATCACTGATGACATCACTGATGACATCTCAAATGACATCACTGATGACATCACTGATGACATCATCCATGTGATAATTTCATGCATCTTCTCACACCCTAATATAACTTTTGATACACCCACTCTAAATTACAGACTGCCATTCGCAAAACCATACACACTCCAATACCAATAACTACATACCCACTCAGTGATTCTTAGGTCTACACACACACATCTACTCACTCACCCGTACAGTCACTCATACTTACAGTCACTCAGTACAGGACTATCATATGCACTCATACACCTATATAAACACTCACACACCGCCACTCATCCATAGAGGTACTCACACACCTAGTCAGTCATGCAAAAAATTAATCACACACCCATTTACTCACGTATACAGTTATACACACACCAGCTCACTTACTCATACAAATACTAGCACATTCTTACGCTCTTATACAATCACTGATACAAGTACACACTCATCCATACAGCCACTCTCACAATCACACACTCTCACTTATAGCCTTTTAAATACTCTAACACACATATATACTGCCTTTTGCATATGTAGTTACTCGCACATGTACCACTGAGATATACATTCACTCACTAACACACCCATACACACACTCACCCACCCAAGCAGTCCATCACAGATGCACTCTTCAAATCATGCACCCAGTGAATCACCCACTCACACATCTATGTACAGAGTCACACACACCCCACCCACACAAACACTCAGGCACCCATACAGATAATCAGAGAACCAATCAATAACCCATATAGACACTCATGTAGCTATTCGCAAATGCATGCATCCACTTACACACCAACAGACAGACGGATACAGACATTCACACAGTTTAGTCACTAACCCATGCATTCAGTAAGATACGTTTAATCACTCACTTGTAGAGTCAGTCACGCACCTACTCAATCATCCATTCAGACACTTATACACCCACTCATTCTTCAATACGCCTTTGCCTATATATATTAAACATATTTAAACTTTACAGAAAAACACAGTCACTGGATGATGTCATCAGTGATGTCATCAGTGATGTCACTGACCATGTCATGAGTGATGTAATATGTGACGTCATCAGCAGTGCATTATGGGGCGCGAGTTATAGTTAGCTGAACTAACTATAACGGGGGAATTTCACGGGTTTTGTACGAGTGAAATGTCCAACTAACTATAACTGTCCCTAAAACCTATGGTTTTTCAGTGATAATATATATATATATATATATATATATATATATATATATATATATATATATATATATATATTATCTACTGGCGGTCGCCAGTAGATAGTTATAGTTACAACCTATTATCCATAGGAAATCCGCGACATTCTATTTGAAATAACTCTCTTGCCGGTTGACGTATCTTCGCAAAATTTTCAAACTTTGTGGCCCGCTCCGGTCCGCTCCTACCCTGAAAGTCTCGGGGGATTCGTCAAGCGGGGCCGAGAAAAAGGGGGGTCCCAAAACGCGTTTTCCCCATGCAATTTTCCATAGGAAACTTTAGACACGGCTACAGCCCGAACTGCTGAACGGAATTACACCAAATTTGGCAAAGAGGTAGTTCTTGGTTCAGAAAGAACCCTTTTTGTTAAATGGTGTAAATCCGTTCAGTAGTTGCTGAGAAAATCAAAAGTAAAAAGATAGTGATATCTATGGCCGAGTAGGGTCCGCGTACCCTCCCGATCACGAGCTGCATGTTAATTGGCTGTCAGCTGGCTGTCAACATTCCGATTCAGGAAATGTTGGCAGCCATTTTGTCCCTCGGTAGAAACGAGGGACAGAAACAAGTGCGCAAAGTGCACAAAGGGGGCAGGGTAGAAACACCCTGACCCCCTAGGTTTGCTCAGGGGTCCCACAAGGACCCCCTGGGCAAAAAAAAAAAAAAAATATTTTTTAAAAAATCGGCAGGATGCGCTCAGGGTGCGCAAATCCTGCCGAAAAAAAAAAAATCGTATTTTGCCCCCCGGGTGGCCCAAGTCCCGGGGGCATGGTGGGGGGATAATTTTATGTGTGGGGGGCCTCTAAGGGCCCCAAGCCCCGGGGACCACCACCCCCGGGGCTTTATGTATAATGGTGCGGGAGGGCTCTGAGCCCTCCGCAGCCCCGAGGACCACCACCTCCCGGGGCTTCTTTTTTAAATTAAAAACCTGTGTGGGGGCTCCAGCCCCCACACGCCCGGGACCACCACCTCCCGGGGCACTAAGAAAAATTAAAATGGGGTCCGTTTTGGACTCCCAAGCCCCGAGGACCACCACCTCCCCGGGCTTTCAAAATGTAGGGAGGGGGCCGCGCGGCCCTCCTGGAGCCTGTGGTGGCCCTGGGGACCACCACCCCCAGGGCCGGCTCCTGCAGTGTCCCGGGTGCCTACCCCGGGACACTGCTGTTTGCAATGACAGGACGGGAGCCTCGCGGCTCCCGTCCTGTCATTGCAAACTTGCTTTGGATATTGGAAGAGAGAGCAGGAAACCTGCTCTCTCTTCCAATATCCAAAGCTGATTGCTTTCCACATGGGGAGCAGCATGTTAGCTGCTCCCCATGTGTAAAGCAATGCCGGCTCCCGTAGGACACGGGGAGCCGGCGGGACTGTGGGGGCTTGGGGACCCCCACAGTCCCCAACGAGAGGCCAGGCCCCGGGGATGGGGTCCCCGGGGCCATAAGTGGCCACGGAGGGGGGCCACGCAGCCCCCTCCCCAAAGTAAAAAAAGGAAAAAAATAAAAAAAGTGCAAGGCCGGCCCGGGGATGGGGTCCCGGGGCCTTAAATGGCCTGAGGAGGGGGCCACGCAGCCCCCTCCAAATAAAAAAAAGAGGCCATGCCCCGGGGGATGGGGTCCCCGGGCCAATACAGGCCCAGGGAAGGGGGCCACGCGGCCCCTTCCCGTTTTTTTTAATTTATTTTAATTTAAAAGGGGTAAGGCCCTGGGGATGGGGTCCCCAGGGCCTAAAAATAGGAAAAGGAAGGGGGCCACACAGCCCCCCTTCAGGGGGAAAAAAAAATGATCGGGCCCGTAGGCCCCGCCCCTTCCTTCACCACTCTGCAAACGCGCCCCTGGCGCGTTTGCAGAGGGGGAACGATTCCCCTTGAATGCTGGGGGTCCCTGGGGGCCAACTAGCCCACCAGGAACCTCCAGTATGCGCCAGGGAGCTGCCTTGCAGAGAGGTGTACAGAGGCCACGCCCCTTTTACACCTCTCTGCAACGCAGCTCTATGGCGCTTTTGGAGGTATATGGTGGGCTAGTTGCACCCCAGGGACCCTCAGGATTCAAGGGGAGTTAATCCCCCGACTTAAAACGCGCCACCGGGCGCGTTTGCACAGTGGTGAAGGGAGGGGCGGGGCTTCAGGTGACATGTGTGCAAACAGGCCCCGTGGCGCGTTTTAAGATGGGGAATTAAATCCTCTTCAATCCTGAGGGTCCCTGGGGGCCAACTAGCCCAACAGGTACGTCCAGAAAGCGCCACAGAGCTGCGTTGCAGAGAGGTGTAACAAGGGTGTGGCCTCTGTACATGTCTCTGCAACGCAGCCCTGGCGCATACTGGAGGTTCCTGGTGGGCTAGTTGGCCCGTAGGGACCCTCATGATTCAAGGGGACTTAATCCCCCAACTTAAAACGTGCCACGGGGCGCGTTTGCACAGATGTCACCTCAGGCCCCGCCCCTCCCTTCACCATTGTGCAAATATTCCTCTAAAATCAGCCGAAATACGAATTCTGATTTACTCACCTGTTATCAGGAGAGACCTCAGTGCTGCATCTTTCAGCCCAGTACTAATCCTGAAAAGTAATTTTAACCGTACTTACCAGTAACTTGAATTTCCTTCCATAGGCTAACATTGACTGGTTTCACTTGGAAATTCTTCTAAGTGTGGAGTTTTGGAACTTTAAAATATTCCTCTAAAATCAGCCGAAATACGAATTCCGATTTACTCACCTGTTATCAGGAGAGACCTCAGTGCTGCATCTTTCAGCCCAGTACTGATCCTCAAAAGTAATTTTAACCGTACTTACCGGTAACTTGAATTTCCTTCATAGGCTAACATTGACTGGTTTCACTTGGAAATTCTTCTAAGTGTGGAGTTTTGGAACTTTAAAATATTCCTCTAAAATCAGCCGAAATACGAATTCCGATTTACTCACCTGTTATCAGGAGAGACCTCAGTGCTGCATCTTTCAGCCCAGTACTGATCCTCAAAAGTAATTTTAACCGTACTTACCGGTAACTTGAATTTCCTTCATAGGCTAACATTGACTGGTTTCACTTGGAAATTCTTCTAAGTGTGGAGTTTTGGAACTTTAAAATATTCATCTAAAATCAGCCGAAATACGAATTCCGATTTACTCACCTGTTATCAGGAGAGACCTCAGTGCTGTATCTTTCAGCCCAGTACTGGTCCTGAAAAGTAATTTTAACCGTACTTACCGGTAACTTGAATTTCCTTCCATAGGCTAACATTGACTGGTTTCACTTGGAAATTCTTCTAAGTGTGGAGTTTTGGAACTTTAAAATATTCATCTAAAATCAGCCGAAATACGAATTCCGATTTACTCATCTGTTATCAGGAGAGACCTCAGTGCTGCATCTTTCAGCCCAGTACTGATCCTCAAAAGTAATTTTAACCGTACTTACCAGTAACTTGAATTTCCTTCCATAGGATATCATTGCCTGCTTTTTGCTGAAAAAGTTTCTAAGTGTTGATTTTTGAAACATACAAATATTCCTCTAAAATCAGCCGAAATACGAATTCCGATTTACTCACCTGTTATAAGGAGAGACCTCAGTGCTGTATCTTTCAGCCCAGTACTGGTCCTGAAAAGTAATTTTAACCGTACTTACCAGTAACTTATATTTTCTTCCATAGGAATCCATTGTCTGGTTTTCAGCAGAAAAGTTTCAAAGTGTCGATTTTCACAAACTACAAATATTCCTTAAAAATCGCCTGTATGACTTAAACGCATTCTTTCAACTGTTTACAGGAGATGCACCAGTGCTGGATCCAGGATCCAACACTGAGTAAGAAAAAGTAACGATAACAGTTTTTACCTGCTAAGTGAATTTCCTTCCATAGGATAACATTGGTGATTCTATGAGAAAAAGTTTCAAAGTGTCAACTTTTAAAATACAATAATATTCCTTAAAAATCACGACTGTAACCAAAACGCTTTTACTCAACTGTTTACAGGAGATGTACCAGGACTGAATCTAGGATCCAGTCCTGTGGTTAGAAAAGTAATCCATAAAGTAACTAATTGCATTTAACTAGAAATTCACATTGAGCTGAATGTTGCATTGTGTATGAAAATGTGTTGCCCATTGCAACAACTGTAACTACTGTACTTAAAAGTCTATTGCCTATGTGCAAAGTATTTAAACTAAAGTAATTCATTCTGAGAAAGTATTTTTTGTAATGTAATGTATAATGTAATTACAATGTAATTTAAAAAATAAAATATGTAAAAGAAATTGTTTCTAAAAATGTAGTAAATCAGTGTGAAAAAAATTAATATAAAAATTAATACATTTAAAAATTGTCATTTAAAAAACCTTTGAAATTCACTGAAAGAACCGTAGGTTTCAGGCACGTTATAGTTACAAATTAGCATTTTAAAAACCTTTGAAATTCACTGAAAAAACCATAGGTTTCAGACACGTTATAGTTAGAAATTAGCATTTAAAAAACCTTTGAAATTCACTGAAAAAAACATAGGTTTTAGGGACAGTTATAGTTAGTTGGACATTGCACTCGTACAAAACCCGTGAAATTCCCCCGTTATAGTTAGTTCAACTAACTATAACTCGCGCCCGCATAATGCACTGCTGATGACGTCACATATTACATCACTCATGACATGGTCAGTGACATCACTGATGACATCACTGATGACATCTCAAATGACATCACTGATGACATCATCCACGTGATAATCTGATGCAGCTCCTCACACCCTAATATAACCTTTGATACACCCAATCTAAATTACAGAGTGCCATTCGCAAAACCATAGACACTCCAACACCAATAACTACATACCCACTCACTGATTCTTAGGTCTACACACACACATCCACTCACTCACCCGTACAGTCACTCATACTTATGGTCACTCAGTACAGGACTATCATATGCACTCTTACTCCTATATAGACACTCAAACACCGCCACTCATCCATAGAGGTACTCACACACCTAGTCAGTCATGCAAATAATTAAACACACTGCCATTTACTCACCTATACAGTTATACACACACCAGCTCACTTAATCATACAAATACTAGCACATTGTTACGCTCTTATACAATCACTGATACAAGCACACACTCATCCATACAGCCACTATCACAATCACTCACTCTCGCTTATAGCTATTTATATACTCCAATACACATATATAC
This sequence comes from Calotriton arnoldi, assembly GCA_963921515.1. Classification (NCBI taxonomy): domain Eukaryota; kingdom Metazoa; phylum Chordata; class Amphibia; order Caudata; family Salamandridae; genus Calotriton; species Calotriton arnoldi. The sequence goes on from CAWUFW010011369.1 coordinate 271,524, forward strand.
TGCCTTTCACATATGTAGTTACTCACACATGTACCACTGGGACATACATTCACTCACTAACACACTCTTACACACACTTACCCACCCATACAGTCTATCACAGATGCACTCTTGAAACCATCCACCCAGTGAATCACCCACTCACACATCTATGCACAGTCGCACACACCCCATCCACACAAACACTCAGGCACCCATACAGATACTCATAGAACCAATCAATAACCCATATAGACACTCATGTAGCTATTCGCAAATCCATGCATCCACTTACACACCAACAGACGGATACAGACATTCACACAGTTTAGTCACTAACCCATGCATTCAGTAAGATACGTTTAATCACTCACTTGTAGAGTCAGTCACGCACGTACTAAATCATCCATTCAGACACTTATACACCCACTCATTCTTCAATACGCCTTTCCCTATATATATTAAACATATTTAAACTTTACAGAAACACACAGTCACTGGATGATGTCATCAGTGATGTCATTTGAGATGTCATCAGTGATGTCATCAGTGATGTCACTGACCATGTCATGAGTGATGTAATATGTGACGTCATCAGCAGTGCATTGCGGGGCGCGAGTTATAGTTAGCTGAACTAACTATAACGGGGGAATTTCACGGGTTTTGTACGAGTGCAATGTCCAACTAACTATAACTGTCCCTAAAACCTATGTTTTTTTCAGTGAATTTCAAAGGTTTTTTAAATGCTAATTTCTAACTATAACGTGTCTGAAACCTATGGTTTTTCAGTGAATATATATATATATATACATATATATATATATATATTACCTGCTGGCTGTCACCAGTAGGTAGTTAAGTCAGGACCTATTTTCCATAGGAAAAGCGTTCTTTGATTTGCCAATATCTTTTGCGTCGTTTGACGAATCTTCTAAAATTTTCAAAACTAATGGGGCGGTCAGGTCAGCTACTGTGTTGAAAGTTTTGGGGTGATTCGTCAAGTGGGGGCTGAGAAAAAGGGCGGTCCCAAAACGTGTTTTCTCCGTGTTAATTTCCATAGGAAACTTTTGACACGGCTACAGCCCCAACTGCTGAACGGAATTACACCAAATTTGGCAAAAAGGTAGCTCTTGGTTCAGAAAGCACTCTTTTTGTTAAATGGTGTAAATCCGTTCAGTAGTTCCTGAGAAATTTAAATATTCCTCAGATATACAACTAGGGACGCAAGGGATCCGCGAACCCTCCCTCATCTCGTACCTGCAACCTGAGTGGCTGCCAACACTTCAAACCAGGAAATGTTGGCAGCCATCTTGTGACTCGGTTGAACCGAGTCACAAGAAAAAAGGTAAAAAAACATGAAAAAATAAGAAAAGGGGTCAGGGTAGAAACACCCTGACCCACTAGGCCTGCTCAGGGGGTCCCAGAAGGACCCCTAGGGTCAAAAGCATTTTTAAAAAAAATTTTGGGGAGGGATTGGCAGTGAATCCGCGAATTCAGCTGAAAATTAAAAAAAAAAAAAAAAAAGGGCGGGCTCCCGCGCTTCGTTTCCTTTAAGCCCCAGGTGGACCAGGTCCCGGGGGCAATGAAAAAACTGTCACCTCCCCGGGGCTTATACAGCCAATGCATGGGGAGGCTATGAGGCCCCCCCGCTGCCCCGGGGATCGCCATCTCACCTGGGCTATATTTAACAAACTCAATGTGTGGGGGGCTTCTGCCCCCCATGCAGCCCCAGGGACCGCCAACTCCCCGGGGCTATGTTTGTGAAATGTGGGGGGCCATGTGGCCCCCCACAGCCCTGGGGACCGCCACCTCCCCAGGGCTAAGTATATAATTAGGCGTGGGGGGCTCCTGACCCCCCATGCAGCCCCGGGGACCACCACCTCCCTGAGGCTATTTGAAAGATGGGAAGGGGCCGTGCCAGCAATGTCCCGGGGTGCTCCTGGGACATTGCAGTTTGCTATGGCATGGCGGGAGCACTAAGGATCCCCAGCAGCAAAGGGGACTTAATCCCGCAACCAAGAGCGCACCAGGAGGCATGTTTGCAGAGTGGTGGATTTTCCAAAACTCATGAACAATTCACGTCAGCTGCTGTCTGCGAAGTTTCATGGAGATTCGTCAGGCTGGGGCCGAGAAAAAGGGGGGTCCCAAAATGTGTTTTCCCCATGCAATTTCCCATAGGGATTTAGAACATGACTACAGGCCGAACCGCCGAACGGAATTAACCAAATTTGGCAGGAAGCTAGCTCTTGGTCAAGAAAGAGCTCTTTTTAATCTGGTGTAAATTTTTTCAGTAGTTTTTGAGATACTAAAGAAAAGGATTGATAGATATCTAGGGACACAAATCCTCTGCGGATCTCACAGATATCTTGGTGAGTTCTGATTGGCTGCCAACGCTTCAACTAGGAAGTGTTGGCAGGCATCTTGGGACTTGGATTTTGGCCGAGTCTCAAGATAAAATTACAAAAAAAAACATAAGGGTGCAGAGTAGGAATAACCTGACCCCCCTGGGCCTGGTTGTGGGGTCCCACAGAGACCACGCCAGGGCCAAAAATATTTTTTTTTAAAGAATTCTCACGCATTCGCGTAGGATCTGTGTGAATTTGTTTAAAAAAATCAAGTGCGGTTTCTTGCGCTTGCATTTTTTTGCCCCTGGTGGGCTTGGTCCCAGAAGCATTTATTTATTTATTAGGGGAAGGGGCACGTGACCCCCTTTCCCAGGCTGATCTCGGCCCTGGGGACCCATCCCCTGGTGCCCGGCCAAATGAAAATACGGGGCGGAAGGCCATGCAGCTCCCCTCCCAGGCCAATATTTGCCCTGGGGACCACATCCCCGAGGGCCCGACTGATTTCTAAAATGGGGAGGTGGGTTGCATGGCCCCCCTCCAGGGCCTATTTTGGCCCAGGATACCCCATCCCAGGGGCCCGGCCTTACAAGAAACTGGGAAGGGTGGCCATGCTGCCCTCCCTCCCCGGGCTGCTTTTGGCCTGGGGAACCCAATCCCCTGGGGCTCGGCTATGAATACTAAATGTAGGGTGGGCCCTGGGGACCCCATCGCTCAGGGCTGGGGTCCTGCTATGTCCCGGGGTGCCTACCTCTGGGACCTAGTGATTTACTTGCTCTAACTTGGCGGGAGCAAATTTAAAGCTCCTGCCAAGCAAGAGCAAACACTAAGGGGCTGATTACGATGGCGATCCGCCTGCCATCGTCATGAGGTTTACCCCCGCCACATTATGATGGCGGTGGGTATTGTGGCAGACGGAAAGTCTGTCCGCCGCTTTACCGTCGGTAGCAATCGTCACGATTGCCTGGTGGAGCGGTCAGCATGCTCACAATGGCGGCGGAGCCTAGCAGGCTCCGCCGGCACTATTATGATGCCTGCGGAAGCCAGCCTTTCCATGGCGGTTGAACCGCCATTGAAAGGCTGGCGGAGAATGCCTTCAGGGGCCCGTTGCGGGTCCCCCTTGTGTTGGGGGGAGGTGTGGGTGCACTGGGGAGGTACCCATGGTACTCCCCTACATTTCACTGCACCAAGTGGCAGGCACAGTGTAGTGCCTGCCACGTAGTGCAGTGAAATGCACAACATGCTATTTCTGACAAATCGCGACGGTGCTGCTGTCAGCAGCCACCGCCGCAATGTTAAAGGTGCGGAATCCGACCGCTGCGGTGGCGGTCCCATCATAATTGGATATGCGGGACCGAGGCATGCATGGCGGACGGACCCAATCACCGCTACGGTGGCGGGCGGACCAAGTCCGCCCGCCATCGTAATGAGCCCCTAAGTCTGAGTGGGCGGGAGCATCAAAAATACTCCCTCCCACTGGAAGCAAGCTTTTCATCTGTTTCTCTGCCCTTGCTGAATGGATTAAACGATTTCTCCTGCCCGCAGGGAGCAGCCTTTTTTGCTGCTCCCTGCATGCAGGAGCAATGCCTGCTATCACTGGAGGTGGGGAGCTGACTGGGGCCGCAGGATATTGGGGCTCCCCCCGCAGCCTCCAACAATGATGTGCTGGGTGCCCTGGGTGGGGCCAAGGGCACCTACCATTTAATGGTCAGGCCTGGGGGATGGGGCCCTGGGGCCAATTTTTGCCCAGGGAGAGGGACTGCATTTCCCCCTCCCAGTTCATTATGTGGCCGGGCCCCTGGAGATGGAGTGCCCAGAGCTAAAACTGGCCCAGGGAGTGGGGCCGCGAGGGCCCCCTACCCAATTAATATTGAATAGGTCCTGGAGGATGGGGTTCCTGGGCAAATATTGGCCCGGGGAGGGGGGCTGTGTGCCATGTAGCCTTCCTCCCAGTCACATTTCAGCCAGACCCAGGGGATGGGGTCCCTGGGGCTGAAATCGTCTCTGGAAGGGGGGCCCTCCTCCCCCATTGCATTTTGGCTAGACCCCGGGGTATGGGGTCCATTGCGCTAAAATCAGCCCAAGTAGGGGGGCCACACAGCCCCCTTCTCCTATTAGATTTCGGCCAGGCCCTAGCCCCGCTCCCCCAAAGAAAATAAATATGTTTATTAAGGCTGGGCCCCAGGGGATGGGATCACTGGGGCAGAAATTGGCCTGGGAAGGGGGCCCGCGTGGCCCCCTCCCCCATTCAGTTAAGGCCAGGCCCCGGTGGATGGGTTCCCCTGGGCCGAATTTGGTCCGGGTAGGGTTGACTGCTAGGACCCTCTTTCCCATTCAAATATATCTATATATATATACTGTCATGGTGCATATTCCTGGAAATAAGTATAGAAAACCTGTACATACTTACCTTTTGATATCTTGTTCCTCTTTATTTTATCCACAATTTCAGTTTCCCACAATATCCTGAACTCGATATTCAAGAGCCACACCTACCCTATCTTTAGAAACTCTGAAAACACTGGCGAACTATCTGCTGTCACAACTATAGCTCAGATAATGTTGCACTTGTCAGGTATAATCTCTCCTCCTCCCCCAACCAGTCTGTTCGCCCTGTGTAGTTATCCCAAGATCTGTGAACTAAACCGGGGGTAAGGAGACAGAGAAAGAAAGACACAGTCCTAGAGGTTAGTTATTGGAAAAGCCTGTTTGCCAGATTATGGCATAGAGTCTTTGACTAATATTCAAGGGGTTGGCAATTCTGTAACTTGGGGAGAGAAAGCACAATGAGAGAAGGGAAACATACCAAAGGGATATAAATGTAGGCATCTCTAGAATAGGATAAGTCAGACTGTAACTAGCCCCTGAGTGTACCTAGAGACCTACCCAATAGCTAAAGTGTAAGGCAATGACATTGCATGCAACAGTAAGGAGAAAGCCTGGGAGAAGGGAGATAAAACTAACAAGCAAACAATGCCAGCAACTCACAGGAATAAAGACTGTGCAGCTGAAGGGAACAGAGAAAGGGAATAACTACAAAGGAGATACATTTTGACTGTAAACTTTAGTTTGTGCAGCCTCAAGTCAGGGGAAATGTTAAGGGTGTCAACTTCCATGATGTCATGGCAGAGCAGCATGGCAGGATATCAGTAGCATATGTCCTTTCAATTCTCCTCCCCTTCCTTTGATCATTTTTTTCCTGATCCTTTCCTAGCCATTTTATTATTTATTAATTTATGTTTTATAATGTTGAATTTTTAACTACTTGATTTTTAATATATCATGTGAACCATTCAAAGTAATAATCTGGATATATATAATTGCATACTAGTTAAAATGGCGAACACCCATCACAACGCATGCGTTACATCGCATGCGTTTACGTCGCAAGCGTTACAACGCAAGCGACGTTACGACGCGGACCATTACCACGCGTCCCATTACATCGCATGCGCTTTTAAATCGCATGTGGTGTAATGGACGAGAGTCGGACGCGTACAGAGGCGAGCACCGGGACGGACGACGCGAGGAGAAAGAGGTAAGGGGGATTGTGCGTAGAGTGTAGTGTTTAGGGCAGTGTCTGGTGGTCGTAGTGCAGGGCAGTGTTTTAGGCTTTAGACAGGGTCTGGTGGTTGTAGTTTAGGGCAGTGTTTTAGGCTTTAGGCGTAAGGGGGATTGTGCTTAGAGTGTAGTGTTTAGGGTTTAGGGCAGTGTCTGGTCGTCGTAGTGTAGGACAGTGTTTTAGGCTTTAGGCTTTAGGATAGTGTCAGGGGGTCTTACTGTAGGGTATTGTATTAAGCATTAGGGTTTAGAGTTTAGGGTCGGGTCAGGGGGTCGTAGTGTAAGGTAGTAATTAAGGATTTAGGAGTTCGGGTTTAGGGGGACTGGGTTGTAAAGTGTGTGTTATGTAGGGTAGTGTATTAGCTTGGGGTGTTATTTCGGGAAAAAAATCGCGATGTTAAAGCATGCAGGGTGTTTGTGTGCGTTGTGATTGTGTTTTGTATGCATTTCAATGGGGAAGCGAACTAATGGTTTGCGTTGTGAAAGTGTGCGTTGTGAATGTGTATGCGATGTCAAGACGGCGATGTGAATGTTTGCGATGTAAACGTTTGCGATGTAGCATCATACATCCGTTAAAATAGGCATTGTTTTTTAACTTGCACAGCATTTTTTGGTTCGTGTTGATATTCTAAATATCTGTATCATGTTTTTGCCTAGGTTCTCAAGTGCTCCAGGCAAATTACAATCCCATGTCAGCAAACGCTACTGTTCTCCCACAGTTTCTACGTAAATGTCTTCTTTTCATGTCTTCTATTACTGTTCCACAGTTTCCATCTTCTACCTTCCAGTAACCACGCGATTAATCCTGCTACATAATGGATCATCCATCCTGTCCACAGCAAAACCTAACCTGAGCCTCAGCCCTGAAGTTTTATTAAAACTTACCTTACTCAACACATACCTGCTCGATAGCCAAGAAATAAAACATCTGTGTAGTTAAAGAATTTGGGGTGGAGGGTGTAGTGTGGGACTCAGTCTAGACTTAGGGTAGGATTCAGGAGGGAGCAGGATCATTGGAATTTATGACATACAATTAGTTGTCACACAAGCATGCTCTCCTGCCAAGTCGGCTCCATTACGTTGCACAATATATATATATAAACATATCTAAATTAATTGGCTAGCATACATTTAATGTGCCAAAGTTTTCAATGTATATGTATATTTTGCAGCTCAGTCATTTTTAATAATTCATTGAGTGTAGAAAGTGATTGTCACTCCATGAATTCATTTTAACTGTTTTCATCCATTTTAGAAGAAAATCTATTTTTTAGCATGGCAGAGGTCTGATCTTTGATTAATCATTACCACGTCCTGCATCATGTGAAATATGTATGGGGAAAAAAGCCCTCTTAAAAAGAATCACATACAAAAAATTTCAAGTGGCCATAGCAAACCACCCATGTTATTGTGTGACTATATAAACAAGTGTTTGCTTTGAGTTCTACAATGTATGCTCTTCTCTTCTTTCCTAGGAATATCCAGTTGTTCCTATGGGAGGTCATTGCAGTGGAATACTGCTGGCCGATGTTTCTAGAGGAGGAGACGGCCGCCACTACTGCCTCAGGTAACCAGCTGAAGGGATCCAGGCCGTGCCCTGGCCGCCCCGCAGGCAGCAGAGGTCCCAAGACACCACACCCCCAACCATAGATGCTTTCCTTCAGCAATTGATCAAAGGCCTGAAGGAAGTCAAAGATTGCCAGTGCCAACCAGTAGGGCATTTTAAGGAGGCAGGAGGCCATAGAGACATATTTGTTTTAGGGACAGAGATGGGCCTGGTGCGGGAGGAGAGGGTGGAAAGGAGTTAGGGACAAGGGTTTTAGGATTTAAGGAGACAGGGTGGGCCTATTACGGGAGGTGAGTGTTCGAAGGACAGTTGGAAGCTGCGGGCCTCATTTACAAGAGGCCTGAGCCACCCGAGTGTCACATTTTCTGACGCTCCGGTGGCACATGCCTCTTAATCATATCTATGAGGTGACGCAAAGCCACCCTGTGTGACTTTGATGGCCTCATAAATATAGAGTAAGGCAAGGCAGCACAAAGCGCTGCTCTGCCTTACTCTACATCAAAGAGGCGTTCCATGGGCATTGCCGTGAGTTTTCCCATGGAACACCCAGGGGGTTTGACACATTCCCAGATTTACAAGGATCTGTAAACCTGGGAATGCATCAACACTGTGCGCCTCCACAATGGAGGCGTAACAAGGAGAAATAACTTTATTTCTCCTCATTTTTTCCTCTTTCTATGTGTGCTGCATTCTGCAGCACACTTAGAAAGAGGAAAGTGCCTCCACTGATGGTTTTGTTGCAGCAAGTTGTCCCTTCCTGCACAAAAACAATCTTGCCAACAATGCAGACACCCTTGCACCATGGTGCAAGGGTGTCTGCATTGACGTTAGGCACCAATTTGTGTGCAGAGAGGAGAGGAATACGCTGTATTTCATTAATACAGCGCATTCCTGCCCTTTCCTTTTGATGCAGGGCAGCGCGGCAAGGAGACTTGGGGCTCTGCCCTATGCCAAAAAGTAGTAAATGAGGCACTGTGTTTTATAGGGTTAGGGGAGGGGGTGGGTCTGTTGTGGGAAATGAGGGTGAGACTTCACAAAGTAATTGCCCATCTATGTCCATCCTCTATTCCTCTATTTAACTGAGCTCCTTTTTCACAATAAGGATTTTACTTACCTTACCTTCTCAAGTCCATTCCTATGCAATCAGTGTTGGAAAAGTGACCATGACCATACCCACCCCCCATTTAATATATTGATCAGAATGAGCAGCACATATGGTCTCATTAGTAATAGTTGTATACTTATTGCACTTCCACTACCCTCTGTAATTATTGACCACTAATGGTGTCTGCCAACATAGAGCCAAGAACCTACAACCCATTTTTCTTCCCCGAGTAGACAAAAGTGATGTCTGCTACCTCCCCCCATCAGCCCAATACCATAAAGCAGGGTTTTCCAAAGGGCCTTATGAATGCTGGTGGTGGGTGGCTCACCGCTAACAGGGAAGACTATACAGGAAAAACAAGTACTTCTTATTCTAATGATGCTGGTAAAACCTGTAAAAGGATTCTCAATGTTATGTTATGTGCATTTGTAAAGCACACTATCACCCGTGAGGGTATCTTGGCACAGAGCAGGGGTGCATGAATATCCTCCCCTTGGGCAGGACAGGTAATTGAAAAGCCAGATCTTCAGCTTCTTGTGAAATTCAAGAAGCAAGGAGGAAGCTTTTTATGTGAAGAAGGAGGTTCGTTCTAAGCTTTACGAGTGATGTGGAAGAAGGCCTGTCCTCTAGCTCTGATTCTATGTATGCATGGAGTATATGCGAGTATCCACCAACCTATCAGAAACCTCTGCACTGCAGGACTCCTGTCCTGCAGTGTAAAGTTGTCTGGTAGGCTGATGGAAGTAGAGGTTCAGGTATGTGGTGAACAGGTTGCGTAGTGCCGTGAAAGTGTGGGTGAGGAGTTTGGCTTGGGTGCGCTTGTGAATTGGGAGCCAGTGCAGCTCTCTGAGGTGTGGTTTAATGTGAGTTCCAAATGGGAGGTTGTGGATGAGTCAGGCTGCTGAATTCTGGAAGGCTTGTAGTCTTCTGGTGAGTTGGTTGGTGATGCAGCGTAGAGGGTGTTTCCATTTTCCAGCTTGATGGTGACTAGGGCATTGGTGACATTATTTCTGGTGGTTATTGGGAGCCATTTGAAGATCTTCCTCAGTTTCTTTTGGATGTGGAAGCAGGATGCAGTGATGCCGTTTACAGAAAAAGGAGGAGGGGTTGGTGCTAGGGTCAGCCCATGGGATCCTATGGGAGATAGGATGGGCAGGCAAAATTAAATAAATGAATTAAATAATTGCAGTGTCTCTTCAGGGACATCTGGACCCTAGAGAAGGGGGGGGGCAGGCAAAAATTGAATTAATGAAACAAATAATTTCTGTTGCCTTTCCAGGGCCCACAGACACCCTGTGGGAGGTGGGGGGAAGATAGTCAAAAACACTGTACTGCAGTCAGCCACTAGCACAGATAAATATATCACAAAAAAACCAAAGATTTACAAAAATGTCAAGTTCTTCTTTTGTCAATGTCCCTAGAAAATGGCTGTTAAAATTGAAAATAAAAGGAAAGGAACATACAGTGAATGTGCAAAATGGTGGTAGCTAGTTCATCCATCACATGGCCAGCAAAGGAGGAGGCATGGAAAATAAAGAGAAAATGGCCACACACACACACACCCACACACACACACCCAGACACACAGACACACACACACACAGACACACACAATCACAGACAGACAGACACACACATGCACACACACACACACACTACAAAATGCCACTGCCACATGGTAGGCAAAGAAGACATAGTGAAGAAGGAACAGGGTTGCCCTACTCTGCCCGGAGCACCCCCTAAAAAGAAAATGTTTTTTTGTAGCATTGCAAGGAAAGGATTATGCAGAAAGATATTATTTAACCAAAATATGTCTGGTCCCACACATGTGACTGCCCTTTACCCACCTCCAGTAAATGCAGATTTTCCACAGTTTTAATGGGTAGAAAATCTTGATTTTAATAAAGTCACGGAGGCTAATATTATGCACAATACCTTTATTGCAACCCAAACACAGCAGCAACAAATTCTAGAGTTTAGAACCCCAAAATAAAACTTCTAGAACGTTGAACATGCATAACCAGATAGAACGTGCAGCCATCTTCCTCTTTAAATGCTGTGAAGAAACAAAGTCCCAACACAAAATACAATCCATAACTTAAACACCAAGCGATTCTGAATCCTCCAGAAACAGCTCCAAATGAACGACCCTTCATCTTCATCCTGCATAGGAAAAAACAAACGATTAATAAACAGGGCGGGTTCAGAGGAGGGATAATATTAGCCTCCGTGCCTTTATTAAAATCAAGATTTTCTACCCATTAAAACTGTGGAAAATCTGCATTTTACAGCATGGCCCGGAGGCCAACATTATGCATGTTCAAAGTTCATCTAAAACTCTAACCAACTCATTTTCAACCGGCTTAAAATAGAATCTCTTAAACTTTGAATCATTTGACCAATCTGCCGCTCTCATAATTCCACTTAAGCTAAAACCTCTCATCACTGCTTTGCTAGCCACCGCCCCTCTAACAGAGTGCGCTCCAAAAACACTCACATCCATTCCTGCCCTAGACATAACCTCTCTCACCCACCTAGCCAACGTGGGTGTAGACACCGCCTTATACGGTTTCCTATAAGAAATCAAAAGTTGAGAACAAACAACCTGCCTCAGATCAACAGTCCTTTTTTCGTATTCCCTAAGACAGCCAACCACACACAAATTATCATGCCCCTCTAAGAGAGGATAAAATATTGACCTAGACATAGTCTTGGTCCTTCTCCTGATCTCAAAATACACCCCATCTGGCTGAAAAAACCTCGAATCCACGTCTAAAGCTCTAATGTCTGAAACTCTTCTAAAAGAAACCAAGCAGAGAAGCATAGACAATTTCCATGAAAGAAACTTAAGCTCCAATGAAGAGTTAACGCCCCAACTATCCAATTCTTTCAAAACCACCGAAACATCCCAAAGCACACTATACTTAGCTTTGGGAGGAGCAGCTACTCTAACACTCTTAACCAATCTTTTAACCAACACATGTTGCCCCACCGGCAGACCACACACTAAAACATGTCCTGCTGAAATTGCAGATCTGCTTAAGTTAACAGTATTGTATGCCAGACCACTCTTAAACAGTTCCGATAAGTAATTCACTACCTCCACTACAGGTGCTGATACGGAATCCAAATTCCTCTCAACACACCAACCAGACCATCTTCTCCAAGCTGATCTATAAATCTTGGTTGTTCCCTTTGACCATGATTCTGCGATAAGATCCTCAACCTCCTTTGATAGTCCAAGCACCTGCCAAACTCTCCTGAAATCAGCCAAGCCACTAACCTTAACTGACCTGACACGACCAACTCGTGAACATTCCCCTCCGGATCCTTAATTATCTCTCTTCCGCCTGGTAATAACACCGGATCCTCCATTACCAGACTCATCATATCCGGAAACCACACCTGAGTTCTCCAGAAAGGCGTTACCAAGACTAACTCGGCTTTCTCCCTCCTCACTTTCATCAACACCCTCTGAATCAACGAGAAGGGAGGAAAGGCATCATTTCTTCCTATGCCCCAATCCTGCAGAAAAGCATCTATCCCCAACACCTCTGGATCTGGTCTCCAACTGTAAAAATCCTTCAGCTGACAATTCAGTCTGTCCGCAAAAGATCCACTCGCAGTGGACCCCATCTCAGTTGTAACCTCATAAACACTTCCTTGTTTAACCTCCAATTGCTCACATCCCTGAGATATCTTGAATACCAATCCGCTTCTACGTTGCTCTGCCCCGGAATATACTGCGCCTGAACCATAATCTCCTTTTCCAAGCAAAACTTCCAAAATTCCTTTGCCAAATTCGCCAAACCCCTTCATCTCGGACCCCCAACTTGTTCACATATCTCACCGCAGACAAGTTGTCCATTTTCAACAGGACACAACACTTCACCTGATCCTTTAGGAAGCTCTTTATTGCAAAAGATCCCGCCAGCAACTCCAGACAGTTTATATGCATCTCTCTCTCCTTCTCTGACCATTGACCCCCTGTTGACACCATGCCACATCGTGCGCCCCATCCGTGCAGACTCGCGTCCGACTCTATCTCTACTTCTGGCACCTCTCCAAAGATTGCCCTTCCATTCCAGGCTTCCAGGCTTCCAGACTCATCAACCACCAACTCAACTCCTCTTTTGAGTCCTGATCCAGAACCACCTTCTGAGAATACTTCGCCCCTTCTCAAATGATAACCCTTCAACCTCTGCAACGCTCTGTAATGAAGAGGGGCTGGAAAGATCGCTTGAATCGATGCAGATAACAGACCCAGCAACCTTGCCAACTGTCTCAAGGTAATCCATTGCGTCTTCCTCATTCTCTTCTCCTCCTTTCTGATTTTCCTCACCTTCTCCATAGGCAACTTCAACACACAATCCAACGTCAGTATCTGAAAGCCTAAAAATTGTATCTCCTGCCGAGGCTCCACACAAGTCTTCTCCTTGTTCACCACAAAACCTAGATCCTCCAGAACCCTTACTGCAAACTCCGTTTGTTCTTCTGCTAACTTCTTCTCTTCCGCCAAAATCAACACATCGTCCAGATAAACAATCAAACGTATTCCCCTCGATCTCAACCAAGCTGCCACTGGTCTCATTACCTTTGTAAAGCACCAAGGGGCTGAACTCAAACCAAACGGGAGGCTCCTGAACCTCCATAACCTTCCCTTCCACCTGAACTGCAGGTAATCTCTTTGCTCTTTGCACATAGGAATAGTCAGATAGGAATCTTTCAAATCTAACCTTGTCAACCAATCCCCTTTCCTTAACAGGTCCCTCAACATATGGATGCCCTCCATCTTGAAATGATTGTATGCAACCCAATCATTCAACTCTCTCAGATTGATCACCGGTCGCATGCCTTTCCCTTTTTTCTTTAATAAAAATACATTGCTTATGAAACCTTCTCTCACTTCCCTTGCTGGTTCTATTGCCCCTTTTGCCTTCAATGCCTCTATCTCCTCTGACACCATGTCCTCCATTTCCTCTGAGAACCTCAGAATATTCGGAGGCCTCTCTTGCACTGGAGTCTGTAAGAAATCTATCCTGTAACCAGACACTGTTTCCAAAACCCATGGATCCTGAGTAATTTCTTTCCATCTCGAAACAAAATGGGCTAGTCTGCCGCCCAACTTTATTTGGATAGAAATAGGGCCTTGAAAACAGCTTACCTGAGGCACCCCTTGACCGCCTCTCAGATCGCATCCCTCTTGGTCTGCTTCGTTGCCTCTGAGGGAAGAAACTTCCCTGCCCCCATCTCGTTCCGTTGGTATTTGAACCATATCCGCCTCCATAAGGTCTGTATCCTCTTCCAAAGTTCCCTCTAGAAATATCTTGCCCACGGCCGGGGAACCGACCCCGCATTCGCCCGGCCATGCCAAAAACTCTCCTCATGTCCTTTTGCGCCTTCTCTAGTGAGCTAAAAGTACCCACGTATCTGGACATTTCCTTCACGAAATCGTCCCCAAAAAGTAAACCATCACTATGCTCTCCTGGCTCCTTGTTTGCGAGATCTGCCAATTTTGGATCAATTTTAAAAAGAATACTCTTCCTTCGCTCTACACATAGCGCAGTGTTAGTATTACCAAGAAGGCAAATAGCCCTTTGGACCCATTGTCGCATTTCTGCCACATCAATCCCCGTATTATTAGAGTGCGCCTCCTCGCACATATCAAAGATTTTGGTCAGGGTCCTAAGACATCCAGGAGCCTGTCCTGACACCCCTTCAATCCTTTCTCAAGACCTCTTCTTGGGTCCTTTCCATTCTTAATAATAAATGCCATCATTCTCTGGTCCAATTCAGGTGTATATGCCACCTTACTCTCCAGACTTGGTCTAGGACATTCACTCCTCATCCTAGTCCTCACCTCCTTCGGTATTTCCCTTCTTATCCAATACCTTATGTATTGGGCCACGTGCTCTACAGGGGTCCACTGTGGAGAGAGTGGATGTTGAATCAATAGTGGGTCGAACATCTCCTCCCCTTGAGGATCAAACATATCATTCTCCTCTTTTTTAATCTCCCTCTCTCCCACCTTTCTCCTTTTAAGTGGCACCTCCTCCACGTCTGACTCATCTATACTTGAGCTACATGTTAGTTCCACGTCACCACTGGAGTAACTTGAGTCACAAGCCACCGCTGTGTGCCTCCCCTTTTGCGCCTTTATAGCGCTCTCTTTCGCCTTTATAGCGGATTTCTTCTGAACCTTACGTTCCCTCCCTTTTTTCATTGTCTCCACATATTTCCTCTTCTGTGACTTTTTCTTTCCCTGGCCGGACCCTCCTGCCACCACCTCCATCTCCTCTGTGGTCCAAAAACTCTCATCTTCGCCACTTCTATGCTTCTTTTGCATTGTTTTCCCCATACTATTCTCTATCTTTTTATCCAGAGATGCACTCATCTCCCCAAACAATTTATCCATGTAGCTCTTTAACTTATCCTCTAAAACACCCTCTACATTTTCCATTTTTAAATATTATTAATGTAGAATACCTCCACAACCTTTCAAAACTTCTCCAAAAATAGTTTCTACTCTTATAAACTCTTAATCCTTCTCTCAAACCTCTCTATCAAAATTCCAGAATCACTGTCTCTAATCCCTTCTCTTTCAATCCGATACGCGACCTCCTCATGAACCTAAAACCGAAGTCTGACAGAAACTGACTCGCGTTCTGTCAAACTCCGAGTTTTCCCAAAACATGTCCTCCTTTAAACTCCTTTACTTCAATAGCGCTTCCCCAATCATCCAAAATGGCCGCCGCACGTATTACGTGCCTACGGACCCCCTTCTGAGCCAAACTTCATTCCATGATACGCTCGCTGCACGCGCATATCTCTATCTCCTTCTCCGATCGCAGAAGCATGCACGAGCCAATCCTCCGCAATACCGTGCCTCGCGCCCTGCGCGCTCTCTTCAACTGGCACAAACCAACAGTAATCCTTCTCCGTTTTAAACGCTTCATGCCCTCTTTTCCTTACAAACATTCATTTTCCCCAAACTGCAACTATACGCTCCCCTTTCCTTCCGTTAAAAAATCCCCATTTCACACGCTTCAGGTACCTACAAAACTTAATCACATCAGATAACATTTCATTATTTAAAAATATTTCAGCAATATCATTAATAAGAAATATTATTGACACAAATGTACATTCCCATATGTCATTTTTCCTTTAAAACCCTTTAAACTTCAATTACATCTTTCCCAAATAACTTCTTAATTACTAAATTCTATTTCAATTAAAATCTGCGACTTATCTGTGTCTGAGTAAATCATGAATGTCAGAAAAGAAAATTAAATAAAGTTTAAATTTTACCCAATTATAAACAGCCTAAAGCTACCTCAATTATCCCTCCACAATAATGTTGCTGAAAAAAACCGAAAACACAATATCAACCATGTCACACATACACAAACTCACAAAAATTGGTGGGCAAGCACAGGGGGAAAAAGGTAGTTGAGAACAAAGTAATTTGTCTGGCTATATGGGCCTGGACTTTAGAGGGCATGCTTACCCTAGCACCAACAGACAAAAGCAGACAACAAATAACCTATATTTCCTATTTCACGCAAGGCCATTCACAAGCCCCTAAAATGATTACGAATATATCACAAAAGCAGGGCCGGTCCTAGGATTTGTGGGGCCCCGGGCAGAATACGAACATGCTAGGCCCCTATAATTTGCATAAGATTTAACCTGACAGGAAGTGACCTCTACGATCAACAGTCAGCCACAAATCATCTGATACAGCACAAATGTTACTTCAAACTCCTAGAGTTGTCAGAAGCCGGCACATTGTAATGAGTAAATTACGTTTTATGAAAGACATTTGGAAGTTGACTTCTTTTTTCTAGGATTCAAATTTCTCTTGCTGTTTCTGACCCTTCTAACTTCCACGTCTCCCCTCCTGTCTCATCCCGCCCAACCTCTGACATCTTTCAGTGGTCCTGCTTTCTTCCATCCATCTCTCACCAATACTTCTCTCTCCACTCTGCTTATGTTCTCTTGCTGGTTCTGTCTCTCTTATAACCACACATCTTATCCATACACTCCCCTTCAACTCTCATCTCTCCCCCAGCCTCATTACTTCTTTCCTTGTTCTGCTTTATTTACATCCACCTCTCCCCTTCCATCCTCCTGGAGCATCTTATCATTTCTTGTTGATGATGACCCTTTTATATCCACCTTCCCCTCAATGCTCTACTCTTGTTCTCATCTTTCCCTCAGCTTTCTGTGATTGAATCCAGAAATATAAGACAGCAACTGACTTGCATATAAAACAGCCAGGGGTATTGGTTTATTGTCAATGGCTGTTTAAGATAAATGAGTAACAACAATAAATTATTTTACGTTCACCCTGTCACTGTTTTGACCAATGAGTACCTCCTTCACACACATTTGCACAGAATACCAACTGCAACTGGAATACGGGACCGTTGCTCTGTGTGCTCTGCAGAGAGGCCATATATTGAATAACCATGTATTCTGGACACCTTTTTGACCCACAGACAGGCACAGTGTGAAAGTTGTACTGCCTTCAGTCTCAACTCCAAAGCACTCAACTGTAGCCTGTTATAAACACCTGGAGGCGACTCACAACGATGTGTGCCCCATACAAGAGTAATATGCTGTGAAATGAAATACAGAAACACACATGCTGGAAATAGCTAACACACTTGGGGAATGCAAGATTAAGTAAAGCATGTGAAATATAAACAGGAACAAAATCGCTGCCATGGATTACCCTATCATTAACCCTGGGCAAAGCACTACGCTACGCTCGCGTAGTTTGCGAAGTTTGCGCTACAAGTTGGCGACCGCGAGCAAGCAAAATGACATCCCGGCGAGACTTTTTCCTCGTTCGCGATCAGCAACATCAAGTTGCCGATCGCGAGCGTGGAAAATAAACCTCCCGGCGAGATTCTCAACGCGGGGAGGTCAGGTTTCTCATTGCGAGTGGTCGCGTATGCTCGTGACCGCTCGCGATGAGTAACTACCAGTCCGCGTTAGAAAGCTGCCGCTCGAGTAAAAATCTACTCGAGCGGCAGTAAAGACAGCTCGCACTGTGCAAGATGCCGTTTTCAATGATTGCACAGTGCGGACAAGCATCCGGCACTGTGCAATCATTGCGAACAGTGCACTACGCAGTTCACGTAGTGCTACGCGTAGCTCGCGTAGTGTGAACTGCACTTTGCGTAGCTTCGCGTAGCGCTACTTCGCGAACTACGCCCAGGCTTACCTATCATGCAGTGTGAGACTGGGTCAGGAAATAGGCCCCGGCACCAAAATAAAAGTGGCCCCCATTAGTGAATTAGTTAGCTAGAAAAGTGTCCCATGTTTCAAAATTAGGGCAGTTGTAAAGACATGCTGTTTACGTTTTTTGTAAGGTATGGGAGACTGCATAGATTTGATTTTGCTGCAGGCAATGTTTATTTTAATATCATGAAAATCAACAGTGAAAATTCGCTCACCTGACCATAAAGCAGGCCACAAACAGCCCAAAAAACGGCCTACATACTAACCTGACAGATTAGACCATCACACACTGCCTGATTGCCCTATTGGCCAGTCCAATTATTGTGCACACACTGGATCATTGTTTTTTGCAGGTAAAGTAAAGGACATGAATATAAGGTCTGATAGGGGCCTGTTTCAATCTGCGTTTTAATTTACAGCCAGGTAAAGACTCGAGGGACCCAGCACACTTAAAGCCCTGCTCCAGCCACTTTTACATTCTGATTGTGCGCCTCTTCCTGCACCACTTGTCTGGCTGCTGTACTCACACCTATCTGCTCCCCCGCCCCCTCTCACTTTATTCCGTTTTTCGTACCCCTTTCATTCACCTCTGTGCTCCTTTCCCTCATCCTGGGTGAGCTGAGCGGTTTTCATTGTGAGGCGCCGTCATTCTATCTTTTGTTCTGCGCCCTGCGGGTTATCCTGCTTTTTTATTCAAACGGGCAGGGCGCACTTCACAAGCAAGGGCTCTTTAATTACCTGTCTAATCGCTGCTATCCTCATGCAGATGCAGTGATTAGGCCAAGACAGACGGACCAGCCGCCCAAAATTGATCAAAATCCCCTGGGCCTCCAAACTCTGAAGTTTTTGAAAGCGCGAGGCCCCCTGGCTGCGAGCCGGCGCGGGGCCCTGGGCAGCTGCCCACGCTGCCCATGCCTAGCGCCGGCCCTGCACAAAAGCATTGAGAATATGAAAAACACATTGCAAAATACATCCAAGGCCTACTGCAGGACAGACTAGACCCTAAACAGTAAAATGATAACACATCAAATCTGTTTACAATTCACAAAAGCATAAGGAAATGGAGATAATATCAGACCATCATCATCCCAAAAATGTGCAAGCATTATCCCTTAAAACAATAATTAAAAATAGTGGTCTCTGCACTCCCTCAAACAACAAACGTTTTTGCAAAATAATGCATTGAACGTACTTTATTTTTTCCAAAAAGTAGAACTTCCAAGGGTGTGGATGCAGGAGAGATTGCAGGCAAAAGAAGAGTAAAGAGAGTGATGCTTTTGCTCCAACATCCAAATTTAAAATGACTAAGGACTGCATAAAGGAGAGAGAGGAGTCAACATGATAAGAAGAGGAAGTTGTGGCGGTATGTACAGTAGCCTCCTAGTCCGTATGGCCAGTGGCGTAGCTAGGGGGGGCGATGGGGGCGGACCGCCCCAGGCAGCACGAGTTTTTGGGGCAGCAGTTGTGCCATCCCCCCAGCTGATAACTGCGGCCGTCGCGGCCGCAAGAATCGTCAGCCACCAACACCCATAACCCCCCCGCTCTTCGATTAGGCCGCCGTGGGTGGCAAACGCAGGGGCCGCCACGGGCAGCCTAGGGCCTAGCTACGCCACTGCGTATGGCATTTTGTTCTTGAAAAATTACCTGAACAGTCCTTTTGGGTAACAATTCAACTAAAACATGTAATGTTGCTTTGATTTTCCAATTGCTTGCATTACCAGAACTGCTGCTTGCATTCAGAATCGTAGTTTTGCGCTAAGAAAATTATCTGAACAGTTTGTTCAGGTAAAAAAACAATCTGGAATGTTTGTTGACCTCTTGTGTTAAAGAACTGCCTCTCATGTTGGGAAGATAACGTTCTCGTTGTTTCGGATTTCTCTCTGATTTGCAGTTTTGTTACGCGACGTGGCATAATCTCTGTAATTAGGTGTGCATTTTGATACACAAAATACCAAAATTATGGCAACTACCCTGCCGTAATTAATATTTCACCCAGCCTGGTCGTTATACATTGCTACGTGATAATTCAGCTTGCTTGAACATATTCATGCTTATTTCTGCAGGACTTACATTGCTATTTCCAGTAATTGTTTTTAAACAATGAACACAGCCTAATAGAAACTGATATCTTGATTTCTTTGTTATTGTTTTTAAACAATAAGCAATGCTTCACATAATATAAGTAGGTGAAAAATTACAAGGGCTTTATTATTAATTATTTATTTTGAAAATGTTCAAAAATGTTCAGACAAAGTATATAAACTGGATCAAGGCATTGTTAAATAGTGAAGAACTTTGCTTGAGGTATACTAAACTGATGGTCATGTAGTAGCCATAAACACCTTTCCTTTCTGAACGCTATGGAGATGGCACTTAGCTTAACTGCCAGCTCGTAACCATAGCTGCTTTCTTTGACACAGTGACAAGAGCAGCAGCTGCTGTTGCTTTGATGCGGAGATAAGAACAGCAGCTGTTATCTCTTTAGCATTGTTCAGAAAAGGTACTTTGGGGCAGATTTACAAGCCCCTTGCGCTGCCAGTGCATCACTTTTTGTGACGCACCGGCAGCGCATTTTTCTGCCCCATATTTATGAGGACAGGAAAAGCCACCCTGCGTAGCTTTTCCTGTCCTTGTAAATATGGCCCCTTTACACGCAGCACTTTGCGTTAAAAGGGCGTTCCATGGGTGTTGCTGTGGGTGTTCCCACGCAACACCCATGGAACCAGACACATTTCCAGATTTACAAGAAATCGTAAGTCTGGAAATGTGTCTGAATGCTACGCCTCTCCAGGGGAGGCGTAGGGAGGCGCAACGAGGAGAAATGTATTCATTTTCCTTTTTTTTTTCCTCTTTCTATGCATGGCGCATTCTGCAGCACACATAGAACGAGGAAATGACCTCTAATGATTGTTTATGTACAGTAAGTTGTCCCTTCCTGTACATAAACAATCCTTTATATCAATGACGTTTTGCAAGTTCTATGTGTGCTAATGCAGTACACATAGAAGTTGTAAAACGGCATTTCTGATTGTTTATGTGCAGAAAGGGAACCCTTCCTGCACATAAACAATCATCCCCGTGACGCAGGCATCCTTGCACCATAGTGCAAGGGTGCCTGTTTCGGCGCATGGCAGCTGTTTGTGCGCCAGCGCAGGGGGAAGCGCAGAGATGTGACATATTGTTGTAAATATGTCGCATCCCTGTGCTTCAAAACTAACGCAGCGTGGCACAGCAAAATGACTTGCTGCACCGCGCTGCATTAGTTTATTGTAAATCTGCCCCCTGGTATCTAGGAAATTCAAGTAGGTCTCTTTTGGTGCTACGTTCAGCTTAGCTAACCTAGAGAAAGGGAAAGGTGGGGTTGAATAAATTAATGTGAAAAAGCTTTATAATGCCATCATAATGCTACATTATTTTCTATTGTTCTGCATTCTGACCAGTATCATTACCACTATATTGCTCATTTTTTATAATAGTTACTATTCATATTGTGTGCACTAGGGTAGGATTTTGATCTAAATAAATCTTGAAATTATATTTCTAGCTTCCTAGTGTTCTTGAATGTGCTTATTCATGATGAAAGTGGGTTTGGGTTCCACTAACTATGCTTGCAAAATCTCCCAGAAAGGACCGTTACCTAAAATGAACCTCACTAAGGTTATGCTCAGTGGGTTGCGGGGTGGTTGTAGTCCATCGGGTACTCATCTCAGATTAGCATACTGACTTTGGGTCTGATTTAAAGTTTGGTGGTTGGCCTGTCAGAGCTCAGTCATGGAGGTTTAAATCTGTCCGTCATGCTTGAAGAGGATATCCCACTCGATTTAGGGCCTGATTATGAAGCGGTTAGGAAAGCATTCCCACTTGGGGCCCGATTACGATGCGGTTAGGAAGGCCTCCTAACGGCATTTGTTCCTTCCGAATCGGATTGGGAACGTGTCTTCCCGACCAAGGGCCAGATTACGATGCGGTTAGGAACATAGGCTCCCATAGAAGTCAATGGGAGTCCAATTAAATCGTGTCTGGAAGCACCCGGATGCATCATACTCGGTTGGTCAGACTCACCCAATCCGAGTCGGTCGGAAACCATTTCCAAACCGATTCGATCGGGAAGATTTCTTAACCTCATCGTAATCGGGCCCTTAGAGTTGCAAATGTAGCATTGTATCCACTATGATGGAGTTTTCTCCTTCAGACCAACTAATGTCCTCCGTTGGCGATTTACAGTACGCTATAGTTGGAGACTACTCTGTTAATGATGTTATGGCGATCATCCGCCCACCACATTTAGGGGCCGATTACGATCTTGCTCGGAAAGCCCTATGACCCACTCTGTCCCGTAGAACTTTGCGAGTGACTCGCGCTCCGAGGCTCTGAGCGACTGAGTACGATGCAATTGAGCGCTGACGGACTCGGGTCGCTCGGAGTCCCATTGAAGTCCATGGGAGCCTGTTGTTCATAGCGTACATAGGCTCCCATAGAGAAAAAAGGTACGTCGCAGAAAAGGGCGCCCCCTGTCATGGGGACACCTCGGTGCCGGACGCCCCGTGCATGCATGTGTAGGGGGACCCTTGTGTCCCCCCAGTGACCGAGTCGTAGGGCTACGGGTGAAGGGGGGCCCGCTACGGCCCCCCAAAGTCCGCTTCCCAACGCTGTCTCGAGTCGGAGGCTCCTACTTGATCCGGCTGCTCGATGCGCGCATCGTACTTGGTTGCTTGGAAATCGGCCCCGTTGCGCTGTGCGCGTCAGCCATGCTGGAGTCACTGACGGGTACGAGTCGCTCGGAGCGCGAGGCTATATTCGCATCGTACTTGCCCGCTCGTACAGCTGTACGAGTCGTCCGGAAATCGCGCGTACGACTCGGACTCGCTCCTGACGGATGCAGTCAGGGGCCCTTCCGAGCGAGATCGTAATCGGCCCCTTTGTGTTCTCCACCATCACAGCAGGCTGTAGGGAACTCATGACAGAGTATTATAATGGCGGAAGTGGTTACAGCAGGCATATCCTTCCGTCTTAATAGCGGATGCGTACGTCAAACACACCTGGGATGCATCTCACTATCAATCACACCTGCAGTTCACACTATAAGAGTCACACCTTCCGATACGCAAAACCTTTGCCTTTCTCCAGCAGAAGCAGCAGTTACAGGATACATTTTGCTTGATTCCTTTAACCCTCCTCAGACTTTTTTTGGTTAACCTTCTATCTTTTGTTCTTTTGTTTACA
The DNA here is from genome assembly GCA_963921515.1 of Calotriton arnoldi. Lineage (NCBI taxonomy): Eukaryota > Metazoa > Chordata > Amphibia > Caudata > Salamandridae > Calotriton > Calotriton arnoldi. The sequence goes on from CAWUFW010011369.1 coordinate 294,553, forward strand.
TTTTCTGAAATGACTGGTAGAAGAGCCCCTAGATATTCTTCGATTAAATTTACTGTAATGGTAGATAAGCTTATTGTGGTAGAGACACCATTGTTTGGAGCCCTTGTCCACACTACTACCATGACTCTGAGAAGACAAATGTGGAACAACATTTTCAACAAGGTGAATGCTGTATTCAACATCATTTGCTTGCAGGAAGACATTTACAAGTGCTGGAATGATCTTCTGGTGATAGTGTGCCCCCTGGTCTCAAAAGCATACCAAAAGGCCCTGCAGAGTGTTGTGGCTCTCTAAGGCCCCTCAACCTCTTGCCCAGGGAGGAATAGGTGTTGTCCATACTACATACTGAAGGCTTTTGAGGAATCCCAGGTGGAGTAGAGACTGGTAAGTACACACAATACTTATATACACCTAGATTTTTGTTCACATATGAAGTTTCTAGTCTAATTTTGGTTCTCTTTCAACTTTACCTTAAACATAACTTACTAAACACATCCTATGTTATTTATCAAATGACAGTTGTTCATTTGTTACATAAGATGACCACTTAACTGTTGTCTGCAAACATCTTTTCTTCTCTCAAACTCACTACAAAGGTAACCTTCCAAACGCAATTTCTGTAAAAATACACATTCAGAACTGACACAATTTTATATGTAGACTTGCATGGAAAAAACCAAGATGACTTGTTCCTTCACATTTGTATGTAATTCTGCTTCAAATTTGACAAATGCTAAAATATGCTTACATGTGCAAGTGCGTTTTTATTATTTGGGGTGCATATGAGTGCACCACAAGTAATAAGCACCTGTGGTGAGAAATTGGGTTGCTGGTTGGGGGGGTGAAACCCTCCTCAAGCATCAACCACAATCCTTGTCAGGGTGAAGCACAAGAAAACCCCAAATTAACCTGTTCTCAACCCTCTTGTAGCTTGGCATAGAGCTGCCAGGCTTAACCTAGACGCATTGTGTAAAGTATTTTTGAAGCACTTCAAACAGTAATAAAGTGAAAATACAACACAAGACAAATCCCTCACCAATTTAGAAAAATAGAGCAAATTTTTATAAATGAATCAAGACCAAAATGACCCCAATCCAATCAGTGCAACTGGAGATATGCAATTTTGAAGATTTAAGTGAAAATAGCACCAAAAAGCCGAAAGCGCCACTAACGGCTATCTGGTCATGTGAGACCAGGAGAAAATCACAAGTTCAGGCCGACCGTGATGGAACATGGGTTGAATATAGGGACCAGGTTTGTCCTGCTGAAAAGTTACTTTCTCAGTCCAGTGGCAAGAGTCCCGTTCGCGGTGGAGGGGCCCACGAGGAACAGGGAATCGTCACAGATGGTTGTCGATGTAGCGTGAAGTGCAGGCCTTGCTTCGAGGACCTCTCATCACTGTAGTGTGAAGATTCCATTGTCATCGCAAGCAGTCGGGCGGGAGCTTCGCGGTGGTGCTCCCCATGAGCGGCCGATGCTGTAGCACAGAGAGTTGGGTTGACGGAACTTCGCATTGATGGGCAGTGTGAGCGACAAGGTTTTGACTCAAACAGGCCTATTTGCGGTCGCGAAGAGCCCAAACACTTCAATTCAACTGCACTGAGGCCACACCAAGGGTTCAGGATGTGAGGGGAAACATTTGGGAGTCAGGGACTGGCTCCAGCTGGATCTGGGTGCTTGTTCAATTGTTGGGGAGTCTGTAATGTCCCTGTGGCTCTGAGTAAGATGCCAGCAGACTAGCCCATGAAGTCACTCTGGGAGTCCTGGGTTCAGGTGCAGGTCTAATCCCTCTTACTGAGGCAGGAGGGCAGCAGGGCACCCATCCAGCAAGGCAGCAATCCAGCAAGGAAGTAGTCCAGCAGGGCAATAGTCCAGCACAGTGGCAATCCATTCAGCAGTACAGTAGTCCTTCTCCCTGGAAGTGTCTTTACAGTTCCAGAAGTGTACTGAAGCGTGGGTGTCTGAGGCCCGAATATTTATACCAGTTGCCTCTTTTGAAGTGGGAGAAGCTTCCGGAGACTTCAATTTGAAATGCACAGATTTCCTGCCTCCCCTGCCCTGGCTCCAGACTAACTACAGGGGATATGGAGCCAGGAAACAGCCTAATCAAGTGTAAGTAGGGCTGTGCCCAGCCCCGTCCTTGCATCCTGCCAGTGATAGCCCACCTAGACACACCTAAGCCCTCTATTGGGTGTGGCTATTCAGGAGGAATACACAAAGCCCAACTGTCAGCTACACCCAGTCATGTCACCCAGAGACAGGCTGCAGACACAAAAAGGCTAAGGCAGGAAAAAGCCAAATTTCTAAAAGTGCCATTTCGGAATTGTAATTTAAAATACGACTTTATCATAAGAGAGGATTTTTCATTACTATCCCAAAGATACCAAACATGAATGGGTCACCTGGACCCATTTGGAAGTTACAGCTGATATGGTAACTCCAATGTTATCCTATGGGAGAGCTAGGCCTTGCAGTAGTGAAAAATGAATTTATGAATTTTTCACTACCAGGACATCTAAAACATAAAAGAACATGTCCAAACTTTTAAATACATTCCATCCTGCCTTCCGGGCTGTCCAGGGCCTACACTATGGGTGACTTATATGTATTAAAAAGGAATGTTTGGGTCTGGCAAAAGGTTTATTTTGCCAGGATTGAAAGGGCAGTTTACAACTGCACACACATGCTGGAATGGCAGACCTAAGACCTGTTTAAAGGGCTACTTAAGTGGGTGGCACAGTCAGTGCTGCAGGCCCACTGCTAGCATTTAATTTACAGGCCTGGGACACAGCTCGTGTCACTTTACTAGGGACTTACATGTAAATTAAATATGCCAATTGAGCATAAGCCACTTCTACCGTGTTTTAAGGTGAGAGCACAAGCACTTTAGTACTGGTTAGCAGTGGTAAAGGGTGCAGAGTGCTAACAGCCAACAAAAACAGGTTCAGAAAACAGGAGGGTGAAGGCAAAACATTTGGGGATGACCCCGAAAAAAGGGCCAAGTCTAACCACACCACAAACTTGTTAGACTAGACCCAGCTTTTTTAAATTAAACCGAGCTCAACCCCTGATAGCTATGGCAGTTCAAAGTTAATGTCGGTGGGTGGAAAAGACACGTGTTTGCACCCTAAACAATGTGGTAAAATAAACCAGATTTTCAGCTCCTGCCTTTTGCAGCAGTACTTGTATGCTCCACTCCCAACATTACCACTATGCCCCTCTCTGGCAGTGTATTAAACTCACAAAACTGAAGTGGACTTTGAAATAAATACAGGGATTTAATACTCTGCACCTTGCTTTACTTTGCCCAGTTATTTATTATGGAGTGTAGTTGTTTCTAAAACTCTTTAAATATTCTAATTTTGACCTATGGTTTGAAAAATGTTATGTACTATGTACTATGTTTTAGAAATAATTAATATTTTTGAATGTGAATATATTAAAATCTTGTAGTATGTTGCTACAGTTTTTGAACATTTACTTCCAAAATGCACTGTCCAAATTCTTTAAATATTTTTACATACTTGGCATCTGTTGATCATATAAAAGTGGATCTACATTAAAATATAGTCTTTTAAAAAAAAAAAAGTTTTACCTAGAGCAAAGATGAAATATTTCTCCACAATATAAGCTCCAAAGTTTAATTTAATCAAAATTTAGCTAACATAAGATATATTTCGACATGTGCTATTAATACTCAACTTTCTCATTTCTTGTAGGACTATGAGCCAAATTAGAGAAAAAACAATCCATTCGGACAACCCCACCCACTGAACACACAGACTCCAAAGCCTTCAGTGTTAGAAACTCTTCTACTGGTGTGGAACATCAGGAGGAGCAGCCAGGCCCATCAGGGTTATGTGGCCAAGTCACAAGGCCAAACCACCCTCAGCCAATACCTACAACACCTGCAGGCAACATATGCCAAGCACCGTTAGCCACATCTGTTGACCTTGTAGATCCCTGTGTCCCCACCAACATTACCACCACCTCATTTGTGGGCACCCCGTCCTGTCTCTTGTATTAACTACAGCACTACTGCAGCGGTGGAGCCAGGACCTACCATTACAATGCCCACACAGTCGAGGACACTGTGTTGTTTTGGCAGGGTTGGGCCTGGACTGGCTGTGTTGAGTGAGGCCCCTGATGGTCAATCTTTCCGCGCCACAATTGGCCAGACTCTGATGGAGACTGCTAGCTGGGGTGATGATCAGATGGGTCAGATGTTTGTTCTGCTTCAAACAAACAGTGAGCTCCTGGTAACACAGAATAAGTTGCAGAGGGAACAGATAGATCTGCAGAAGGCCACAAATTACCTTTTAGAGCTTCATCATATTTATGTTATCTGTTTCTTTTCTAGGGTGGTTTACGATGGCTTCTGGGACATTTGTCTGGCTATTCATGAGACATCATCCTCTTTCTGTGGACAATCATCTTCAGACATCTCCCAAATGCCCACCTCTGAACTAGGCACCTCTACAGAATGGAGATCCGTGATACCAGCAAGACACCTGTCACCACCTTACAGCTTGCAACTCAGCAAACATCTGCTTCCCTCAGCAGCCGGTGTTCATCTGGCCCAGGATAGGACAACATCCAAAAACCCACCACTAAGAAATGTAAGCAGTAAAGTTCTCTTGTGAGTAATCAGCCTTCTTCATCTGTTCTAATGTCACATTTGTCTTTCTATTATTAATAGAGTGCTAGACAAGGACTCATCTCTGTCATCCATCAACACCTAAAAGGTATTTCATTCTAAAGAAGTCGATTTTGTGTCATAATGAACATTTTAATAATATTTTTGCATAATTTAAATTTTATCTGGGTCATTTTTTTACATAGTTTCCGAATGTAATTAATGTTATTTCTAGTTACACTTTCTCTCATTAATAGTTGTTTTTTAAACTAATGTTGTAAGACAACATTTAATCACATTCCATACAGGAGAGGTGACATTCAATGAGTATAATCCAATACTTTATTTTTTATATACATTGTCAAAATTAATGTTTCGCCGCAGCTTCGAGCTGTGGTTTGGAACGGGAGCAGTACGGGAAGGGAGATGGTGGGCTGACTCCACATCTAAGAGCACTCTCTCCCTGAGGTGCACACCAGGCTGCCGCAGCACTGCCCGGCAGCTAACAAACACAGAATATCTCATCGGCTGGAGTCACTGAGTCATAAGTTACGGGTGCAGAGTGAGACCCTGAATGTGACAGTTCTGTGGATGGGGAATGCGAGGTCTCCCTGCATTCCTCCGATGAACTTGACAGTGTGCGACCGCCTACTGTCCCGGTATCAGTCTGGTAACCTGCACGGGCATTATTGTACCGCCTCGGACGAGCGTGCTCCGTCGATGGTGGAGAGCTCATGCAGCAGTAAAGGCTATTGTTATGGAGTCAGCCTCAGGAGAGTCTTTGGATGAAGAGGGAGGCATTGAGATCAAGGCGGGGGCATGGTGGAGGTGGCTCAGAGTGAGGGGTTACCTACCCTTGTACTGCCTGTTGCTAAAATGCCATGTTAGCAGTCAGCGGATCCAGAGCGTGATAGCTCAGCAAGGCCTACAGCTACCTCTTTCTCTGTTAATGAAGGCTATGATAGTAATAACGTCTCTGAGAGTGCTTTGAGTACTGCATCGCATGAAAAGTGAGGCATCTCAGGGGAGGTGAGGAAAGCAGCTGGTTCAGAAAAGCCAGGGTAATGGGAAGAAAGGCGCTGACTCACAAAAGAGTACTCAGTATGGCAACCCAGTGACTCCCTGCTTGAAAAACAGGGTTAAATGCAGTAGTATTAAAGTAAGTCCACTGCAGAACTGGGTCACCTCTAAATGGGAGGTAAAAGCTCTAATATCCTGGCTGACTACAGCCTGCCTGACAGGTCAGTCCTGCAGGAGAGAGAATAAGCAACCAGCTCCTGAACGGCACTCTTCCACCCCCTTTAGTTTTGAAATAAGCCCGAACCAGGGGAATGGTCTTGACTCCTCAGGCAGCACCCCCTCAGGATTTTCCATACCAGTGGTATCTACTAATACTTTTATGCCAAAGCAGATACAGGAGTCATCTCTGTCTACAATCTTACAGCTGCTACAGGTTCAGTGGTTCTAGGCGCAAAAACATTACCCTCAAGTCAAAGCAGACGATGCAAGACTGCAACTGTCTCTGGCAGAAGTAACTGGAAAGGTTAGAGCACTTAGCACAGAAATAGTGGCGCTCCAACAATGGATCGCAGGAGTGGAAGAAGTAGGACTGGCCGCAGTAAAGTCTATTGGAGCCATGAGAGTGAACTGGCACTTGTTCAATCTAAGATTGAAGATCTGGAAAATCGACAGTGGAGAAATAACTTGAGGGTCCATGTGATACCGGAAGGGAGACAGGGGGATGACCCACAACAGTTTATTTTAAGCTGTTTGGGAGAGTGTTCCCTGATCTGGCGACTGGGACATGGATTCTCAAATACAGCGTGCACATCGTCTCCTGATAAACCAAAATTATTCCAAAACCAATATTAATGCTAAGCCGATGCATCCTCGCCCAATCTTAATATTTGTGGGCAATTTATTTTTTGTAAGGCAGGCGATTTCTCTCAAGGCCCGTCCAACTGCACCTGTGGTGGTAGACAATATGTCGGTGTCAGTTTGTTCAGATCTCTGCAAACTTACTATGGACCGATAGTGGAAGCTGCGACAAATTATTGATCCACTGAAAGGTGCTGGGGTGCAGAACTTCCTGCAGGAACCTGCTAGGCTCAAGATTGTTAAAGGAGGCTGGATACAGTTCTGCTATACAGAGTCAGATGCAGCACAGGCTCTAAGTCAATGACAAGAAAGTTAATCATAGATATGATTCGAATGGACATTAAGATTATTTGACTTGATTCCCACGCACAGAGTTTTTATTGTTTATGCAAATCTATGTATAATCAATCAATGTCAAAATCTACATATTTGAGCAATTTTGGTTGTTATTCTTGTGTTCTCACCCTTGCAATCTCTTTCTGCTCTCTTTTTTGTTCTCTTTGGTGGATTTGGATGCTTTTTCTCTCTGGGTGGGGATGCGGAGGTGCACGGGAGGTCCTGGGTAGAGATCTTTCAGTGCTGTCATTCCAGCTGACAGTTAAGGGAGTGGGATGATTCCTTTCTTTAGAAATGGGGGAGGGATTCATAGGGGGGTGCAAAATATATGCTGGTTGATAGAAAATCTGCTTTTGGAAGGAAGGAGGGTACAGTGACAAAATGAGTCAGACTGGTCACAAGGTGCTATTGGAATGGGTTTGCTATGTGTTATGCTATTGTTCAGGTTGAAGTCAAAGGTTGGTTTTTCTGAATAATTGTTTTTTGCAATGGGTGGACTGAAATGTATGTGCTGGAATGTTTCTGGCCTTAATCACTCTAGTAAGCAGCAGCCATATATGGACCATCTAGCACTCAGGTATTTGGGTTATAATACTCTTATTAGTACCTCACGGTCTGTTTCGATATGGGGGGTTGCTGTAATGTCAGCAAGGCATCTGGAAGCTAAAGTACTTAAAACTGCAGCTGATCCAAGGGGCAGGTGGGTGATTGTTCAGTTTATACTGCAAGGTCCAAAAGTATGTTATCTGTAAAGTATATGAGTCAAATCTCAATGAACCAGGGATTTTCCACATGCTTTGCTTGGAATTTTTGGATTGGTCGGGGGAGGTAATTGTAATGGGTAACTTTAATTGTGTAATGGACTAAGGGACAGACTCTACTCTGTCTATCCATGGATAGCTAAAACTAAGGCAGTCATCTCGGAACTCCCCGTCTACATGGGCTGACGGATATTGTTAGAAGGTGGTTCTGACACTCTGGGCCGCCCGGATTTTTCACTTTTTGAGCACCTATTTGTTGAGCTTTTACTGTGGGAGAGCCTCATAAGTTGGAACTCACCCACAGTGAACTCATGATGAAAGAGACTGCGTATGGATTTTACTGGTGTCCCCCTAGCTTGACTAGGCCGCTGCGCAGCAGCTGGAGTAAGGGGCACCGGGCTGGTTACATGCATACACTTGTGTACATGCGTGTGCACACGAGTAGGGGCTGCGCAGGGGAGATTCCTGGCGTGCGCAGCCCAGGAGCAGATACAAAGTGAATGGTGTGGCAGGACTTATGCAGAATTGGGTGGTGACATGGAATAGGCTTTATACACTGGGAAGAAACATGCCAGGGAAAGTCAGTGTGTTTTACTGTGTTTTTCACTTCATTATTCCCCTATGGGGAAGTGGAGCCCATGGGCTAGTGTCACTTTCCTAAGGCCTACAAATTCCAGACACGCACTAAAGTCCACTGTAATGGGTGTGAGAAGAAGTATTCTGCAGAGTCCAGAGTCATATTTGTACTGCTTTTGGGTCATCCAGAACTGTCATATTTCTCTGAGTCAGCCCTAACCAGGCCCTGGCTGGGGCTGACCTCAGTAGCCTGGATTGATGACCTTTCTTCCCAGAGCGGAGACCTCCTCTCCACGAAGAGAAGCTGGGTGGAGCAGCAGGCTAATTCATCAGCAGCTGTCACTGGGTGCCAGGCACCAAGCTGCACCAAGGGGGGGCAGCTCTGGGGGGAAGGGGCTTTCAGAGACCATGTGGCAGGAGACCCTGGACGACGCCATCTTGAACCAACCCAGAGGCCTGGGCAGGAAGGAGGGAGCAGGGGCAGTGAAGTGATGTGTGGCTGTTTGATAGGACAAACAGAGACTTCCTGCCAGCCCCCTCCCCATTCTCTTAAAAAGTGTTTGCACAGGAAGAGAACTCTGGGGTGTGGTCTGCTGAGGCAGAAGGTGCTGGAGCCTGGCGCAATGGGCAGTTGGAAGGAGGAACCCCCTGACTGCTCCAGAATCCTGAACAGCGCCAGGAGAAGAGTCCAGGACCAGTGCACAGAAGCAGGGGCCTCTGCGCAGGAGGAAGAGAGGCCCAGGAGGAGAGCCAGGCGAAAGGCTGGCGCAGGGAGCCAGTGAAGACAGCTCCCTGCTGAATGCACCCTCCTTGAGACCAGGAGGGTGAAGGAGAGTGTTCCCAGTGGCTGGGGCTGGTCAAGAGGAGCAAGAAGAGGCAAAAATGGTGAAAATCGGCCACCTGGGGGCCGAGATATGCCCCCCAGAAGGTAGGCGACCTTTGACCCCTCAGTGGACTGACGACGAAGCGCGTGGGGCTCCGCCGCTGGTCTCAACTACGCCCCCGGGGTGGGTCAGGTCCCGGGGGCTGCCCCCACATGAAGAAAAGTCGGGGAGCGCCGTCGCGCTCCCCGTGAATTATGCCCCCCTCGGGGTGCTAGGAGCCCACCCTGGCCCCCGCCGAAGATGAAAGTCGGGGGAGCGCCGTCAGGCCCCCGCGAAAATGTGCCCAAGGGGCCCAGGACCCCATCCCCGGGCCCCAAAGAAGAGGAAAAGGTGTGGAGGGCCATCGCGCCCCCCGCGGAGAGGTCTTTGGGAGCCCGGGACCCCATCCCCGGGCCCGAAGCAAAGCCGGGGAGCGCCATCGCGCTCCCTGTGAATGAGCCCAAAGGGGGGCCAGGAGCCCACCCTGGCCCCCGGCGAAGACGCGGTAGTCGGGGAGCGCTGGCGCGGTCCCCGTAAAGAGGGCGTAAAGTGGGGGGGCGCTGTTGCGTCCCCCCGTGAAGGAGGTGGTCCAGGGGCCCGGGACCCCATCCCCGGGCCCCGAAGAAGAGGAGGAGGCTGGGGGAGTGCCGCCGCAGTCCCCCCGAGGTCCCGACTGGACCGCGGGAGACCTCACGTCTGCCCGCCGGAGCGGGCAGACCAGAACTGCTTTGCCGGCTCCCGTGGCAGCACACGAGGGTGCTGGCCATGCGGGGAGCCGGCGGGGGCAGCTGGGGGTGGGCTCCCCAGGCTGCCCTCCAACAAAGAAGTCCAGACGGGGTCCCCAGGTGGAACCGGGGGCCCCAGAGAAGATAAGTGGTGCTAGGGGCCCAGGTGGGACCGGGCCCCCAAAAATCAGCGGATCGGCCAGGGCTGGGCTCCCCGATCCGAATGACTCACCTGGGGGTCCGGGTGGGACCGGACCCTCCAATCCAGCACGGACGTGGCCGGAGGCCCACTTCGCGGCTCTCCCCAAAGCAGCGGGAGAGCCGCTGCTCTAATACTCGCAAGTTCCCATAATGCCTTGCAGGCCAGGACCGGCCTGCAAGGGCAAACAGTGGTTTTCTCTGCTTGTGGTGGCCCCAGGAGAACGGGGTCACCACTACACGGGCGCAAAGGTGCAGGGGGAGCTGCTTGAGAAGCGCAGTCTCCCCCAGCACGAAACTGGAAGTCCCTCCCTAAGTCTCATGGGGACTTGAAAAGGATAACCCCTCAAGGGCTCAGCCAGCATTTTAACATCTTCTGGGTTGGAACTTATGTTCTACAGCTGAGGGTGTATGGAGAAGTGCATCAAGGAGTGAAGGGTTGAGTTGGGGATGTCTGGAGAAGGGCATCTCCTGGAGTTGAAGAGGTGTGATTGCACCAGTAGTGCATCTTCTAATGTTATTTCTTTCAGAGGGACTGAAGGTCACATGTGTTATGTGAGGTACCTGTGTAAGGTGATGTCATAAGCAAAGTGGGGACATGTTGCCAGACATTCCTGCTAGGGTGTTTGGCTGTATATGCGTAATCCTGTGATTTCATCTGTGATGCCTTTAGGGGCTGTAATTGCAATGAATTCTAATGATCCACAAATGTGATGAGTACTGTCATTCTAAAGTGATGCTTTAACATTTACTCTTGCTGCTGCGCTTAGGTGAAGAACCCAGACTGCTAGCCCTTAAGATGTAGAGGTGTATACTTCATGGTCAATAGGAAATGCTCAGTCAGGGCTATGTGTCACCAAGGCAGGGTTACCTATTTTAAATGCGTGTTGAGATAGTGGGGTGGGTCGCCACTGGGATGGTGCCAGTGCGCAGGGCCCTCACCCCAGGTTATGTTCAATTAACTGCATTGGGGGTAAGCTGATGTGCATACATGGGAGTGGTGGTACTGGACCCCACCCCCCCTGCGGGAGGGGTGGAGATGTTATGCAACGTCACAAAGTAATTCCAACAGCTTATGTATATTTGTAAATTGGTGCATAGTATTGAGTAGTGTGTGTGTTCAATAAATGTACTCTTACTTTTATAAAGCAAAGTACAGACTGGACAATCAATTATTGAGTGTTATTTCTGCGCACCTGCAAATGGTGATTACTAGCCCACACCACCTCCCTTGAGTAAGCCTCAGACTGCTCTGCAACGCTACCCTCTGAGAGTCAGGCGCTACAATTGGGTGTTTGGTTCCCAGTGAAGGACAAATGTAGTCATGTTATTTGTGCAGGCCTCACAGATGCTGCCTCGTTTTCCAACATTGGTGGCAGCGGCGGGAAACATAGTATCCCATTCTGGTGCGCATTTATAGCATTTGATAAGTCCAGTTTTGCCACACATTACCTATGCAGCAATGAGCAAATGGAAGAGCGCAAGGCTCTGAGAAGGGTTCAAAGTTTTGGTTATGTGAACTAAAAGTATGGGAAAGGGAAGCCCCGCACACATATATGTCATGTGAAGATATTATGGTTTAAATGTAAACTGTATTGATATGACTGAGTTAAGTTGATTATCATGTGCTAGCGGGATGGTGCTTTCCAGGAAATGAGTGCATACAAATGTTCTAAGCCATATTGTACACCTTTGAACCCTAACACTACACGCACTACACCTGCCTGAGGAGGGTGTCTCCTCAAGAGATAGGGACAGCAACTAATACCTACATCACAGGTGGGGGTGTAGGGGTGGATTGACCTTTGTGGGGGACAGGAGAGAGAGGGGGTCCTGGAAGATTCCCGCGCTTTTAAGGGCAGGGAGGGTTTCCACAGAAGGGGCCCCAGGTATCCTTCCCCGCTGAAAGCTTACTTGCCATTGGCGCAGGCCAAAACCACTGGAAGGGTGGGGCAGGAGGTTTCTTTACCCCGGGTAGTAACGCCCCAGGGGTTCCCATGGTGGGGGACCCCAAGGAACTTTTCCCACGGTGGGAGGAGGGTGTGGTAGAGTTGAGTGTACCCCCAGGTTAACTGGTGGGGAAGTGAGCAACCCAGGGGTGGCCCCTGGTAGTGGGTGGCCCCAAAGGAGGGTAGTTCTTGAGTGATGGTGTGTAGTGGTAGCCCCTAGGTACACTAGGTGGGCTAGGTAACTGACCCAGTGGAGATCTGAGTGGGGGTAATGTACTCCCTGGTTTCCAGGTGAAGGGTTAGTGGCGGACCCTGAGGTGTCAGGGTCCGGTGAGTGGTTACCCCGGGGTGGCCCATGGTGATGGGTGGCCCCAAAGGAGGGGTAGTTTTCGAGCTTGGATGTCACCCTGGAGCTAGTGTGGTGAGCCTGAGGTGGTGGCTGGGGCGATGCCTGGCCAGGTGACCAGTCAGGTAGGTCCTAGGGGACTTGTATCCCAGGACCGGAAGCATGAGGGTGTTCCCCAGCTCGATGCAGGAGGTGGACTTCTGCAAGGTAGTACCACCCTGGACACAGGTGGGGCCCATCTTAAGTGAAGGGACCCTGTGTTTCCCCAAAGGGGTGGTGCAGGCCTAGCCGGGATCCTTAGGGTCCCTGGCTGATGGAGGTAGTACCGCCCTGAAGGCAGGTGGGGCCTATCTTAAGTGAAGGGACCATGTGCTTCAGCGGAGGGCGGTGCAGGCCTAGCCGGGATCTTTAGGGTCCCTGGCTGAGTGTGGTAGTACTATCCTGAAGGCAGGTGGGGCCTATCTTAAGTGAAGGGACCCTGCTCTTCAGAAGGGGTAGTGCAGGCCATCCAGGGATCATGTGGGTCCCTGGACGGTCTCCCAAGGCGCTGCAGGGAGACCGGGGAGAGCCATGAGAGGTGGGCCTGGGTGTAGCTAACTCAGGGCCACAGGCTCTCTAAGGGTACTCCGGGAGGAGAGCGTGCCTCTCGGAGGGAAGGGTGCATAGGCCCTGTTCTCGCAGCGGAGAACAAGGAAGGGGTCTAGGTTCCCGGGGTAGTTTCCGTGTGGAGCTACTGACGGGGGGAATGAGCTGTAGGATGTCTGACGAGGCACCCTCAGTGTTCCTTCCTGGCACTGCCAGTGTGGTAGTGAGGCCGGTCTGAGGTCCTATCAGGGAGCCAGGCCAGTGGCCAAAGGTGCTTTTCTGTGTGGGGAAAGCACGAGTGGCTGTGCTTTCTTTAGGGAAGACAGTCATCCCGAAAGGGTGGTGGCAGCTGAATGACCCCAGCGGCAGGCTGAGGGTGAGGGTCCAGAGAGGTTGCATCTAGGGGTGCAAGGACCAAAAGGAGAGAGGGTACTGGTTGGAACAAACTCTGGAAGGGAGACCAGCTAGTGACCCCGGGGATGGGATGTAGACCTGTCCCAGAAGACCGCATCGGTGCTGAGGCACTATACCCTTGTCCAGAGAAGGGGTAGGCATAGTGTTGCATGCCCAAGGGCAAAGGTGGGCCTAGTGAGGCTGAGTCCATGTAGACCATGAGTGACCTAGAGGTATCTAACCTAGAGCCCGGAGGGTTCTTAGGGTAGTCTGGGTCCCCTGTCATGGGTGGAGATTTCATGGATGTGAGGAGTAGGTGGTCTGAGCGGATAACTGGTGAGTAAGGGGGGTCTGGTCAGAACCCCTTATAACTAGTTATCGCTGACTACGGGAAGAATACCCTTGTAGAGTGGCTATTTCTTCCCTGTAGGAATCAGCTGGGCGTGGCGTGTGTTAGAAGGTGGTTCTGACACTCTGGGCCGCCCGGATTTTTTGCTTTTTGAGCACCTATTTGTTGAGCTTTTACTGTGGGAGAGCCTCATAAGTTGGGACTCACCCACAGTGAATTCATGATGAAAGAGACTGCGTGTGGATTTTACTGGTGTCCCCCTAGCTTGACTAGGCCGCTGCACATCAGCTGGAGTAAGGGGCACCGGGCTGGTTACATGCCTACACCTGTGTACATGCGTGTGCACACGTGTAGGGGCTGTGCAGGGGAGATTCCTGGCGTGCGCAGCCCAGGAGCAGATACAAAGTGAATGGTGTGGCAGGACTTATGCAGAATTGGGTGGTGACATGGAATAGGCTTTATACACTGGGAAGAAACATGCCAGGGAAAGTCAGTGTGTTTTACTGTGTTTTTCACTTCATTATTCCCCTATGGGGAAGTGAAGCCCATGGGCTAGTGTCACTTTCCTAAGGCCTACAAATTCCAGACACGCACTAAAGTCCACTGTAACGGGTGTGAGAAGAAGTATTCTGCAGAGTCCAGAGTCATATTTGTACTGCTTTTGGGTCATACAGAACTGTCATATTTCTCTGAGTCAGCCCTAACCAGGCCCTGGCTGGGGGCTGACCTCAGTAGCCTGGATTGATGACCTTTCTTCCCAGAGTGGAGACCTCCTCTCCACGAAGAGAAGCTGGGTGGAGCTGCAGGCTAATTCATCAGCAGCTATCACTGGGTGCCAGGCACCAAGCTGCACCAAGGGGGGGCAGCTCTGGGGGGAAGGGGCTTTCAGAGACCATGTGGCAGGAGACCCTGGATGACGCCATCTTGAACCAACCCAGAGGCCTGGGCAGGAAGGAGGGAGAAGGGGCAGTGAAGTGATGTGTGGCTGTTTGATAGGACAAACAGAGACTTCCTGCCAGCCCCCTCCCCATTCTCTTAAAAAGTGTTTGCACAGGAAGAGAAGCTCTCTCTGGGGTGTGGTCTGCTGAGGCAGAAGGTGCTGGAGCCTGGCGCAATGGGCAGTTTGAAGGAGGAACCCCCTGACTGCTCCAGAATCCTGAACAGCGCCAGGAGAAGAGTCCAGGACCAGTGCACAGAAGCAGGGGCCTCTGCGCAGGAGGATGAGAGGCCCAGGAGGAGAGCCAGGTGAAAGGCTGGTGCAGGGAGCCAGTGAAGACAGCTCCCTGCTGAATGCACCCTCCTTGAGACCAGGAGGGTGAAGGAGAGTGTTCCCAGTGGCTGGGACTGGTCAAGAGGAGCGAGGAGAGGCAAAAATAGTGAAAATTGGCCACCTGGGGGCCGAGATATGCCCCCCAGAAGGTAGGCGACCTTTGACCCCTCAGTGGACCGACGACGAAGCACCTGGGGCTCCGCCGCCGGTCTCAACTACACCCCCGGGGTGGGTCAGGTCCCGGGGGCTGCCCCCACATGAAGAAAAGTCGGGGAGCACCGTCGTGCTCCCCGTGAACTATGCCCCCCTCGGGTACCAGGAGCCCACCCTGGCCCCCACCGAAGATGAAAGTCGGGGGAGTGCCATCGCGCCCCCGCGAAAATGTGCCCAAGGGGCCTGGGACCCCATCCCCGGGCCCCGAAGAAGAGGAAAAGGTGGGGAGCGCCGTCGCGCCCCCCCACGGAGAGGTCTTTGGGGGCCCGGGACCCATCCCCGGGCCCGAAGCAAAGCCGGGGAGCGCCGTCACGCTCCCCGTGAATGAGCCCAAAGGGGGGCCAGGAGCCCACCCTGGCCCCCGGTGAAGACGCGGTAGTCGGGGACTGCCGGCGTGCTCCCCGTGAAGAGGGCATAAGGCGGGGGGGCGCCGTTGCGTACCCCCGTGAAGGAGGCGGTCCGTGGCCCTGAGAAGAGGAGGAGGCCGGGGGAGTGCCGCCGCACTCCCCCCGAGGTCCCGACTGGACCGCGGGAGTCCTCGCGTCTGCCCGCCGGAGCGGGCAGACCAGAACTGCTTTGCCGGCTCCCGCGGCAGCACACGAGGGTGCTGGCCGCGCGGGGAGCCGGCGGGGGCAGCCGGGGGTGGGCTCCCCAGGCTGCCCTCCAACAAAGAAGGCCAGACGGGGTCCCCGAGTGGAACCGGGGCCCCCAGAGAAGATAAGTGGCGCTAGGGGCCCGGGTGGGACCGGGCCCCTGAAAATCAGCGGATCGGCCGGGGGTGGGCTCCCCGAGCCGAATGACTCACCTGGGGGTCCGGGTGGGACCGGACCCTCCAACCCAGCACGGACGTGGCCGGAGGCCCACTTCGCGGCTCTCCCCGAAGCAGCGGGAGAGCCGCTGCTCTAATATTCGCTAGGTCCCATAATGCCTTGCAGGCCAGGACTGGCCTGCAAGGGCAAACAGCGGTTTTCTCTGCTTGTGGTGGCCCCAGGAGAACGGGGTCACCACCACACGGGCGTAAAGGTGCAGGGGGAGCTGCTTGAGAAGCGCAGTCTCCCCTAGCACGAAACTGGAAGTCCCTCCCTAAGTCTCATGGGGACTTGAAAAGGATAACCCCTTAAGGGCTCAACCAGCATTTTAACACCTTTTGGGCTGGAACTTATGTTCTACAGCTGAGGGTGTATGGAGAAGTGCATCAAGGAGTGAAGGGCTGAGTTGGGGATGTCTGGAGAAGAGCATCCCCTGGAGGTGAAGAGGTGTAATTGTACCTGTAGTGCATTTACTAATGTTATTTCTTTCAGAGGGACTGAAGGTTACATGTGTAATGTGATGTACCTGTGTAAGGTGATGTCATAAGCAAAGTGGGGTTATGTTGCCAGACATTCCTGCTAGGGTGTCTGGCTGTATATGCGTAATCCTGTGATTTCATCTGTGATGCCTTTAGGGGCTGTAATTGCAATGCATTCTAATGATCCACAAATGTGATGAGTACTGTCATTCTAAAGTGATGCTTTAACATTTACTCTTGCTGCTGCGCTTAGGTGAAGAACCCAGACTGCTATCCCTTAAGATGTAGAGGTGTATACTTCATGGTCAATAGGAAATGCTCAGTCAGGGCTATGTGTCACCAAGGCAGGGTTACCTATTTTAAATGCGTGTTGAGATAGTGGGGTGGGTCGCCACTGGGATGGTGCCAGTGCGCAGGGCCCTCACCCCAGGATATGTTCAATTAACTGCATTGGGGGTAAGATGATGTGCATACATGGGAGTGGTGGTACTGGACCCCACCCCCCCTGCGGGAGGGGTGGAGATGTTATGCAACGTCACAAAGTAATTCCAACAGCTTATGTATATTTGTAAATTGGTGCATAGTATTGAGTAGTGTGTGTGTTCAATAAATGTACTCTTTTATAAAGCAAAGTACAGACTGGACAATCAATTATTGAGTGTTATTTCTGCGCACCTGCAAATGGCGATTACTAGCCCACACCACCTCCCTTGAGTAAGCCTCAGACTGCTCTGCAACGCTACCCTCTGAGAGTCAGGCGCTACAATTGGGTGTTCGGTTCCCAGTGAAGGACAAATGTAGTCATGTTATTTGTGCAGGCCTCACAGATGCTGCCTCGTTTTCCAACATATATATATAGGGCTTTGCACCCCACTTGGCCAAGCTACACTTTTTACTCTTCCCCACTAAACACTACTCAAGGATATATATGATCTTTGCTAGGGGACAGCTTATCTGGGTCACAGATATGGAAGTTTGTCCCAAGATTCTGATCACAACCCCATACTATTGACGTTAAGAATCACCGCCTGTGGAAGGGAGCAGCTCTAGTTCACGTTCCCTCGCCATCTTCTCTTTAATTCAGATTACCATATACATATAGCTGGGCTGCTTAGTGAGTTTATTAGGGTTACTACTAGAACGGTCCCACCGCAGGTTGTGTGGGATGCTAGAAAGGCTTATATGAGGGGTATCACGCTGACGTTTTTTCTTAATAAAAATAAGGGTATGCAGGAGAATACAAATCGGCTTTGTCAAGTAATTGTGGGATTAGAACTTCGGCATGCCGAAGTCATACTAACTAGAAAGCCAGGGGTGCAGGCATTGCACCTTAAGCTTTTTGAAAGTCAGTTTCTTTTAAGTCGGGGGCTTAAGGAGAAGGTGACTGCTAGCTAACAGCTACTAGCTGTAGTATTAAAGGTAGTGATGGAATACTGCATGCTAATCTTTAGGC
This sequence comes from Calotriton arnoldi, assembly GCA_963921515.1. Classification (NCBI taxonomy): domain Eukaryota; kingdom Metazoa; phylum Chordata; class Amphibia; order Caudata; family Salamandridae; genus Calotriton; species Calotriton arnoldi. Next base: position 312,372 of record CAWUFW010011369.1, read on the forward strand.
CATTGTTGAGCAATTCTCCTCTTTTTATCAGGATGTTTATAGTCAGCCCCACACACAAAGTCAGTCTGGTCTTTTGGAATATATTCAGGGCTGTGGACTACCCTGCCTAGCAGAGAGTCAGGCATCAACACTACAGGAAAACATCTCTGTGGATGAAATAGAGGCTGCTCTTTAAGTTCTGTCTTCTGGCAAGGAAGCTGGGGAAGATTCAATTGCGCTTGAGTTTTACAAAACATTTAATGATTTCATAGAATGCCACTCTGCCGCTCTTCATGGTAGGTCCACCCTAGACGAGCCTAAGACCCACCCTAGAGGGAAGGTGCCATCACTAATGACATCACGTCCAGCCTTAAGCCGGACTTGTTATGGAAGGCCACCGAGCTGCACCCTAAAGCTCAATTTTTGGTGACAGTTGTATCCATCTTAGCTACCCCTGCAGTGACGCCAACTCATAGTGGGTTAACTACGCCACTTATCCCATTGTCTGTTCGTCATGCATCATTGCCTAGCCCCAAGATAACAATAATTGATATAAAGCTGTAAACGCATTGAACTAGTGCAATACATACATTTGCCTAAATACAGTATCCTGCTTTGCATTTAGCATGTGGCTTTCCTGAAGAAGGGGCTCCACCAAAACGTGCGTAGATATTTGAATTCAAGCCGCACGAAGATGCATCAGTACCATACAGGGGTTCCAAACACTTAGAGTGATTGTAATTTTCCTTTGCATATAGCATCTTCTGTCTAACATTACACTGCTACTATGTTTTAATGAGATATTCTTCACTTCGCTCCTTAGTGTGTGTGGTTTTAGAATGAATGTTAATGCAAAATGTGTATTTTGAACTATTTAAAGACTCCTCAATTTAATATTGACGTGTAAAAATAATTATTTCCATTATTTTGGATATAATGACCATTGATTGTTCATCATTTATAAATTCTCATGACCATACACGCTGTATTGATCTGTTTTTCTGCCCTAGTATGTATATATTCATAACGTGAGTTGTTTGGAAATATTATGGCAGCATACATTTCTGCACAATGATTTCATAATACCTGAATTTGTCAATTATATTGAGTATATTGATAAAGTTAGAGAGGTTCCAGCCACATAGAATCTGACTAACATCACAGTGTGCCAGCAGAGGATAGGGGCTCCTACCGGCCTATCTCTTTGATTAATGCAGATGCAAAGGTCGTCGCAAAGATACCAGCCACCCGGCTTGCCCCTTTAATGCAAGTTCTGGTCTCAACTCAACAACATGGATTTGCACCCATTAGGGATACCACAAGCCATACTAATACGGCAATTGCTGCATTTGATGAGGCGGAAAGATTGGATAAGAGGATTGGCATGATCCTATTAGATACAGAGATGGCTTTAGACCGGGTGGTGTGGGACTGTTTGTGGGCAAAAATGGGGGCCTTCGGTGTGGGGTATAGGTTTATTAAGTGGGTACAATCTTTATATAGGAATCCTATGGCGAAGCTAGTATACGGAGGGAATTACTCACTGTCCTTTAAAATCTATAGGAGCACGCATCAGGGTTGCCCGCTCCCCCCCCTTCTTTTTGCTCTATACATTGAGATGTATTTGAAAACTTTACAACTGAATGAAAGAATTCCATCAGTGATGTTTGGAGGCTGTGAGCTTCAAATTACAGCTTACGCTGATGACGTTGCTATTTTCTTGACTAACCCATTGGCTGCTATTGACCAAATAACAAATGAGGCTAATAGGCTCAGAGTCTTTTACAGTTATAAGCTAAATTTAGCTAAAACACATGTATTACTCAACTATAAGTCAGACGATTTAATCCCAGGAGTAACGGGAACAGCTACATATATAGGAGTAAAGTTGAGCAGTCGGGTTGACAATATTTTCAGACTGAATTATGAACCCTTATTTCTTTCAGCAATCACTAAGCTGCATCTCTGGAATCCGCTCCCGATCAGTATTATAGGCCGCTGCAATATTATTAAAATGAACATCTTCCAAAATTCTTGTACCTCTTTCAGGCAATTCTATTATGAGTCCTGGATTATTTTTTAAGTGTCTCGAAGGAGCCACGTTGCTTAAAGGTGGGCGCCCTGGTGCCCATCCAGGGCACCCACCATCCACTCTTTGGAGCCACGGGGGAATGCCCAAGGCCCCTGCGGCCTCTGCCTGAGCCCACACATACAGCGGGAGCTGGCATTGCTCCTGCCAGAGGGCACAGCTACTTTGGCAGCTCCCTCTGTGCGGGAGTAATATTTTGATCTGTTTCCCTGTCCTCATCAGTGCGGGCTGGGAAACAAATCAAAAGACTGCTCCTATCCGGCAGGAGCATTTTAAAAGCTCCACCCACTGGGAGCAGACTTTGTGTTCGCTTCTGCATGGCACGAGAATCAAAAATACTCCCACCAGATGGGAGCAAACGCAGGTTTCCGTGATCCCGCAGGGCTCTAGCGGAATTGTAAAAAACAACCAAAAACATAATGGAGGTCGGGATCGCTTTGTTTTATTAATGGGAGAGGGAGCAGAGTCGACCTCCCCCAGCCTTTACAGGTCCCAGGAAGCCCACCCCGGGCTGAAATTATTGTATATGAATAGGGAGATGCGTAGCCCTCCTTCCCAAGCTATCAGAGACCCCGAGGAGCCCACCCCAGGGCCAAAATTATTGTATAATGGGAGGGGGCACATGTGGCCCTCCACCCCTAGCCTGTGCAAGCTGTGGGAAGCTCACCCTAGGGCCGAAATTATTGAATAAGTGATGGGGCACAGTTGGGAGCAGAGCATGGTCAAAGGTCAGGCCCTGCGCCAAACCCCACGGCACCCACTGTGATATTCATCTTACTTTATGTTAAAAAATGATAGAAATTCACTGAAAATGTGACGTCATAGTTAAGAATTGTAAAAATACCTTATTCTACATTGAAAAAAACCTTAGAAATTCAGTGCAAAAAAACAACGGTTAAAGGGATGTTGTAGTTAACTGAAAATGTCAATTAAGATATACCATTTTAATTAAACAAAGTGGGTGACAGCATGTCAGCATCACATCTTATCCTAACACCATTTACGCTGTTGCAAGCTGCATATGTCACACTCGCTCTGCTCGTTCCCCAGGGTTTGCCTATGCTGCTCTCAATGGTCCATTAAAGGTGCTGTTTTGTTCACAGGTGCATCCCCAGTACCTTGAACTGATATAGCAAAATGTAGCACGTCTAGTATATCCTCCTCCAATTTTTCTACAAGCTTTGAGTTCCTTCTAATGATTTTGGCAAACACGTATGGTCGAGGTGGCATTGTGCAGTCACAGTGCTTAACAATGTCCCTCAAATGAATAATTTGGTGTAAGAAAGTGAATTATTAATTTGTTGGATGGCAGTCCACCACAAATAATAAAGTCACTAACCTGTTAGGCCTAGTCAAAGGTATTAGATATTTAAAACTGAGCTTAACTCCTGATGGCTATGGCACATAAAAGAGAGACTTAACATAAAGAAAACGTGTAAAGCATTTAGGAGTACCAAAACAGTTAACAAGTAAAAAAGCACAAAACAAGAAAAATCCCACTCCCTTTTCTAAGAAGAGAGACACATTTAATAAGCACAATCACTCCAAGAAAACAGAAATCCAATCAGGGGAACCATGGATTTGAAGTTTTAAGATTTAAGTGGAAAAAGCACGAAAGAGTACAAAGCTGGGCAGTTCAGGAAAAAGGCCTGTTGAAGCTTGTTATATTCCTTTAGCCACATAGGAGGCCTGCCACTACTTTATGCTGGGTACAAAGGAAAACAGGTCTAGCCCTTCTCAAACAGACGGTGCAGTGCTCGTACTATTCTTCCAGGGATCGAGAAAATGCTCTGAGGAGGGTGCTTTGGCCTGCCACATTTATGGTTGGCACTAGCCAGTGGATGGGGTGTGATTCCTGGTTCCTCTCTGACCAATGGGGTAAAACTTCTCAGGAGCAACCCTGCCCACTTTTGTAGCAGTTCCTTTTTGCCCTACGGTAAACAAGCCCACAGCGTACCTTACTCCCAATATCCAAAATGGGGTTACTCTTTCTCCTTTGTGCCGAGTCTGTGTGCCCACCCAGAGAATATGCCAGTAAAATGAGCAGTGCCCCTGTCTATGGTCACTCAAAACTGGCTCTGGGAGTGTTGGCCCTCCCACTGGGTTTGGTGTAAGCCTGCAGGGGGAAACAAATGGTTGGCTTCTCCAAGTCTCACTTTACATTTACTTGTGGAAGGGCAGACCCCTTTACAAGTTAATTAAGTTCCTGGGTCCACCCTAAGGGGAAGAAAAACACCTCCCCGCACACAGGCAATTGTTTCTGCTCCTAGAGCAGTTTTCACACCTCATTGAGGTTAAGCACTGGCTTGGCAGGTGCTGGAGGGCTAATGCAAATTAACCTCTAGGAGTTTCAGACAAGTAAAAGGTAACTTTCTGAAAGTTACTTTTTGGTAAATATTTATTAAAAATCAAACTGCACCGTTGAATTGGGCCCTTACTAAATTATAAATATAGTAGCTGAACTCTTTTTCTAGCTTGTCCCAAACCCAAGATAACAGAATGAATATTTTATTCTGTACTGTAGTTTTCCGTATAGGACCGCCAGAGCCTTCCACAGTAAAAATCGCTTTTGGGGTCTTGTCACTATAGGGAAATGTTGATTATGATAATGTTAAATTTCGACATGTCCCACTTTTAAATACCGTACACCCTACCTTGTAGGCTACAGGGGTGAGTTATTAATAAGGAGGTTCTTCTCCTTTCAAAAGGAATTATTTTCACAGGCCAAGCTGCAGGTTTAAACTCCAACAGTCAGGCTACTATGTTAGGCCTGAAGGCATGCTTTTCTTGTCATATTAGTGAATGGCAAAATAAGTACTGCAGTCCACAGGTGACATTTAGCTTTCCATGCCATGGGTGGCTTTGCAGGAGAGTTAAATATGGCAATCAAGGATTCACCAATTTTTTCAGAGTTTAGTGGTCAGAGCATATACACTGTGCACTGTACAGCAGTGCCTCAGTGTGCAGAGTCTAAAACCAGAAATAAAACTGAGAAAAAGATCAGGGTGACGATGTTAAAAGTGGCATTTTCCCTCAACTGCTAATTTTGCTTTTCTCAATAAAGACTATAGGAACATACATCATTAACTCACAGAGAATATTACCTTCTTGCTTGAATTTCCATTTGCCTGAGAAGAGCGTTGAAGAGGAGTCTTCAGCTTTGCCCTGAATCTCTTGCCCAGAAAGGGATGAGGTAGTTTCCTCTTGCTGGTCTCAGTATGACAAAGTGGCACAAGCAACATCGCGGAGACAGTGTGGAAGATTTTGAGGAACGAGGAAGTGGCTCTGCATGGAAAAAGCCCAGCAAACTAGTGTTGAATAGACATTTAGCTGTGGACTAGACTGAAAGCACTGAAATGTATTTTTCACTTGAACCCATGGCCCAATGTGCAAAAAGACTTCCCAGTAATAATGTGGACATTTGGAGCACCAAGGATAAAGATTATTGAACATTTTCTGAAAGTTGGAACTTTGTAAATTTCGATCTCTGGATAGGCAGGTATAGGTGCCAAACGCGTCTGAAGAATTGGCAAGTACATTTTCTAGATTTGTACAACTCAGTTTGAGACTACTTTTGAACAAACAAATCTAGGTAACAGACTAATGGAGCCATGCTTGGCCTTGGGTTCAGCCTTGCCCACTGAATAATTTCAACTTCCAGAAACGTTTTAAAATCTGAAGATAAAACTTAAGATAGGGACAACCACAAACATTTAACTCACTCCATCACCTATCGGCCTGAATGGGGTGCCTGAGTCACCAGTTGGACAAGAAGGATGTATGGGGTTTGGTCCACTGCACTATATTGACTTAAAGTGAGTTTTGAGTCTTATGAAGTATTTTGATGAATGGAACCTCTTATGTCCTTATGTCTGGTAGAGTATAGAGAGAGGTGCTGACATGGTGTGAGTTCATACTGAAGGTCTGATGTGCAATTCCCATTCACAAACCATGGATCTGCGATTTGCGCACTGACCGCTTTGTGAATCAAAATGCAATTTGTGATGTGACCTATGTGCTAGAAGATCTTAGAAGTGGAGAGGCCGTGCTTACACTGTAGAAGCGGGTCACCATCATGCTCATAAAACATTGCATTGCATTGTTCCCACCTTTCTTTAGTCTAATCCATCTTCATTGCTTAACAGAGCAGCTCCTGCTTTTTATAACCCTCTTATTTATTTTTATTTTTTTATGCAGATTTATATAGCGCAAACTTGACCTGAAGGTATTAGAGCGCTTTACATGAGCACCGGTTACGTTACACAAGGACACATTCATGTTTTTGGTGGGCACGGGGGGATTAAGTGATTTGCCCAGAATCACAGGATGTGGACGCGACCCCGAGGCTCGAACCTTGGTTTCCAGCTCCAAAGTCGGCAATCTAGCCGTCAGACTGTGTTTTTCTTTAGTTCGCCATTATTTCAAGTATGTTAGGGCGCTTCACCAAAGTGTTTTCAGTGAATACGATAATTTTCATTCACTATAGCTTCAAAATGCTGAAATCTCCCATTGTTGTGCAATGGATCTCAGGAGTCAAATTGGTTTTTGCTTTAGTTGGGGTTTTGTAATGTGTAAAGGTTTTGCCTAGTTTCTGGATAATTCAGAGAATGCGAATATTACAGAGTGACTGTGATATCTCATGGCGTACACACTACTTGAATTTCCTTTATCAAATATAAGCAGGACAGCCTAATTTCTGAACCCAATTCACCCCACTACCCCAGGGTGTCCATAGCTAGTCCTAACCCCCAATAGATGGTGAGGTGATTTGTAAATTCAGGAACTTATTTACAAGCCCCTTGAACTGGCGGTGTGTCACTTTGTATGACGCTCCAGTGACGCAGAGTGCAGACCCATATCTACGAGGCCACTCAAAGCCACTTTGCATGGCTTTTCATGGTCTTGGAGATATGTTGTAAGGCAATGCAGCGCAAGTAGCAGCGTTGACTTACTCAGCATCAGGGAGGTGTTCCACGGGCATTGCAGTGGGTTTTCCTATGCATCACCCCTGGGTTTTGACACATTCCCAGATTTACCAGGATCTGTAAACCTGGGAATACGTCAAAAGTGTACCCCTCCCCAGGGGATACGTAACGAGGAGAAATATCTTTATTTGTCCTCCTTTTTTCCTCTTTCTATGTGTGCTGCATTCTGCCTCCATGGATTGTTTTTGTGTGGTAAGGTGTCCCTTTCTGCACAAAAACAATCCTGCAGGCAAGGGTGCTTGCGTTGGTGCTAGGCACCAAATTGTGCGAAGGCGCAAGCAAAAAGGACAGGAATGCCCAAATTTTAAAAAAACGGTGCATTCCTGCCCTTTTGAATTGGCATAGGGCCACGCAGCAAAAAGACTTGAGGTGCTGCCCTATGCCAATTCATTGTAAATGAGGCCCCCAGTGTATTAAAATGCACTTACTGCTTAGAGAAAATAAGGCAAACTCATTATATGGTATTATACATATCTAATATGTGTTCATGATTGACAAAGCAAAATATTATTAAGATCATAGGTATTTGTGCATTTCATGATCAAGTTTTCATCTTCTTCTCATTTTTCATACTATGTCCTCGTAGGAAGGCACCGGACTCATACAATAGTCATGCAACAATCACACTTATATGACCATTGTGACTAACCTCATTGCTGCATAACATAGTACTCTAACAAGTGAGGGGTCCAGTGTTATACTTTATAGTGTCTGAACTAACTTTTTCTATACAACACTTAGAGCCTTATTATGAGTTAGGCGGTCCGACCGCTGTAGGACCACGTCCGCCACTGCCAGCAGCCCACGGCGCTGGCGGTCCAAAGACTGCCGTATTACGGGTCAACCATGGGGTCGGCAGTGTGGAGGCGGGGATATTTCAGCGGTTGTGAGTACTATTACCAAATATATTGATAAGGCTGAAAAGGAGGAGGGGACATTAATTCACACAGGCGTATTGTGTCGGCGCTAGACCAAATAGCGTGATCAGTATAGAAATTCAACAAAGTATATGCGGTGCTATAGGTGGGGGAAATATCCCTCAAACCTCCAAGACGGGACCCGGAGGTCCAAAACAGAACAAGACAACAGATCCTATGCACACGCAAAAAGTAAGAGGTATATACCTCTTACTTTTTGCGTGTGCATAGGATCTGTTACCAAATATATTGATGCCTGTGTGTGTGCAGTTTGACTGCATATGTGTTGGATGCACACATATGCATGATATATGTAGGACAATACCATATACCCATTATCAGGGTTCAGCCCATGTGTGGGCAGTCATGGCAATGGGTATATGGTAGGAAAAGGACTCACCTGAAGAGTGCTGCATATAGGGTCCTAATCCTCGGGGTGAAGCTCCTGCTGTGAAGGGGGGACCTGGAGAAACACATTGGAGTCTGCCTGGAAGAAGAAGAAAGGGGTGAATACGCACCCGAAATCCTTTGTCACTGCCCCCTTGCAACAGGTGGTCGGACTGCCATGTTTCACTCGTGGAACAGGCAAACTCGTAATACGCACAGCAGTGCAGTTTCCCTGTACTGCCCTATGCAGCTGCCTTTCCCCGATCCCAAACCCGGCGATGGTCTGCTGGCGGTCCCGTAGGTGCAGCGGTGGTCTTCGCAAAGCCGATCTGGCCAACTCGCAATACTTGTAAATACACTACACCCTGCCCTATGAGCTGTTTAGGGCCTACCCTAGAGGTGACGTATAACTATCAAAAAGGAAGGTATAAGCTTAGCAAATGGTTTATTTTGCCAGGTCAAAATGGTGGTTTAAAATTGCACACAGGCTGCAATGGCAGGCCAGAGACAAGTTTTAAAATGGCTAATTAAGTGGGTGGCACAATAAGTGCTGCAGGCCCATTAGTAGCATTTAATGTACAGGCCCTAGGTACACATGGTACCGCTTTATTGGAAACTTATAAGTAAATTAAATGTGGCAATTGGGTGTAACCCTATTTTACCATGTTTAATGGAGTGAGCACAAACACTTTAGCACTGGTTAGCAGTGGTAATGTGCAGAGAGCTCTAAAGCCAACAAAAATGAATTCAAGCAAAACAATAGGGGAGAAGGTAAAAGGTTTGGGGAAGACCACCCTAAAGCTGTCAGGTCTATCATGTTCCCCCCTCAGGCTGAAAGTAGGAAGAACTACCCAACCTCCTGTGAATTCTCGTCACTAAGGCAGAAGAACATGGCGAGACCATCAGCATTGGAGTGGTCTGACCCAGTGCGTCATTCCACCACAAACTCCATTCCCCATAGGGAGATGGACCACCTCAGAAGTTTGAGATTCTCAGCCTTCATTTACATGAGCCATCTGAGGGGCCTGTAGTATGTCTGAACTTGGAAGTAAGTCCCAAACAGGTATGGGCTCAACCTTTTCAGTGCCCAGACCACGGCAAATGCTTCTTTTTCAATAGCAATGCACCTCTGTTCCCTGGGGAGTAACCTCATGCTTATGAAGGCTGCAGGTTGGTTTAGGCCCTTCTCTGTGTGATAGTACAGCCGATATGCCATGGTGTGAAGCATCTGCCTACACTTTGAATTCTTGGGAGAATTCATAGTCTTGAACACAGCCTCCTTGAGGGTGTTAAAGTCTTTCGGGCAGGCCTCTGTCCAGATCACCTTCTTGGGCTGCTTCTTTAAAGTCAGCTCAGTCAATGAGGCAAAACTGGTGGCACATCCCTTGACAAACCTCCTGTAGTATATAATGAGGCCTGGGAAGGCCCTCACTTCCATCTGAGTTTTGGGGGGTTCCCAGGCAAGAACAGTTTCCATCTTGTCTTGAAAGGGCTGCACCTTACCCCCGCCCACCAGGTGTCCCAGATACACAACAGAACCCTGCCACATCTGGCACTTGCTGCCTGTTGCAGAGCCTGAAGCATCTCATGGAGGTGCAACAGGTGGTCCTCAGTGTAGGAGAGTAGGATCTGCCTCTTATGGTTACCCCCACTTTTTGCTGATGTATCACTGTTTTTCGACTTTAGTCTGGCTGGGGCCCTGCTATCCAGGACCCCAGCCTAGCTGCTTCCTCTCTAAATGGATTCCATGTGCCTTAGGTACACTTCAGATTGGATTCTGGGGTACCCTTATAAGTCCCTAGTATATGGTATACTATGTACCCAGGGCATAGGTACCCCAGAGGCCACCAGGGGCTGAAGCATGTATTGTGCCACCCCTGGAAGGCCCTCCAAAATGACACCACAGGACTGCTACAGCAGCCTGAGTAAGGTGGTGCATGCACCCTTACAGAGATATAGGTTCACTATATCTCACCTATCACTGCACATAGAAACCTATCAGTCACCCCTATGGCAGGCCTTATCAATCCTGAAGGCAGGGTGCTTGGTTTTATGTGAGAGGGTGCCCCTGCATGAGCAGAGCCCCTCTGCAGCCTTCGGAATCTCCTCTCCGGGGTTGTCTGTGGTGCAGCCTGACCATATACTCTTCAGTGCATTATATCTTAAACGGTAAATGCTAACTTTGGGATGGCTGCACGGAAACATGTCGTGTTTGGTGTCAAACACCTTGGAATCATACCCCCACACCAGTAACTGGTGTGGGAGTATGATCCCACCCTTCTAGAGGGAGAGACATGACAGCACCGGTATACCCGGTAGAGACTTTACAGAGCCTGGCATCACAAAATGGATGCTGCAGCCACAGACACGGGTCTGGCCTCCTGCTGCTGACCGAAACTCCGGCAGGGGAAGCCTGGACAATAGGTTTCCTGTCCCAGGGAGGTGTTACCACCTCCCAGACAGGCCTTGGTGGATTAGGGCTGGGTGGGTGCACTCCAAGAGTGCTTTGAAGTCCTGCACTGGGGGCACATTTGGTGTCCTCGTGCATACCCCAGTTCAAACCAGTTGCAGGGGCTGCCAGCCCCTGCTCTGGTGCGAAACTGGACAAAGGAAATGGGTGTAGCCACCCCTCTTTCCAAACCCTCCCATAGGTGGGTCCCCAGAGTTAGTCCAACCCCTTTCTTAGGTATAAGTAAGGAACCCCTGGCAACAGGACTTTAGATATCCCTGGACGAAACTCTAAAGCTGAATCCTGGAACTTCGACGCTCTACTCAAGACTAGAGGACTGAAGAAATTTCCCTTGGGGTCAAGGAGTGACTACCCTGCTTGGCAGGCACCAACAAAGCATTTTGCTGGTCTGCATCTCCAAAGCACCCGCCGGACTCCAAAGCATCTGCAACACAGGAAGAGGATTTCCAGACATCTCAGAGGCCGACCCGAGTCCCCAGCAAAGCTGAGACCCGCAGCCCTCGTGAGTAGCGTGGAACTGGAACTCCTGGTCACCGTGCACATTTGCTAGTGCATTAACTTCTCGACATCCCTTGAAGTCCTGCTTTGGGTTACTTGTAGCCCACGCTCCAAGGCACCATCTGCACCAAAGATTGTGAGCCTACACTCCACGAGTGTTCCGTGGGCCCGCTTCTTGCATTTCCGCTTGAGGCTCCTTCGCAATCCCTGGTCCATCGACTGGTGGGTCCCTGTGAAGGCAACTCTGATTTTCTTTGGGCTTTCCTGGTTGCTCCAGATGTGCCCTGACTCCCCACTGAGTGGTGAGTCCCTCAGACCTTGCTGGTCTGCCCCGAAGCATCTTTCTCCTTTCTGCGTGGGTTGCTGTTGCCAAGGCATGTTGTGTTCAATCCGGACACCAACGCTGCAGCACTCGACATCCTTTGTGGGACAGCTCGAATCCAGCTCCTGGTCATCATCGACACTTCCGAGGCCTCGTGGCTGAAGAGTCAAGCTTCACCTCTTTCACCTGAAACACCCGACATCGGTGGGCATTCGCCTATCGTGCCCCTTGTCACTGGCAAGTGACCCAGACTCTGTCCCCTCTGCTTTCAGGTTCTTCTCACCTCTGATCCAGGCTTGGATCTCTTCGGACACTTCGCATCTTCCCGGCAGCAGCACTTCTGTGCGGGCTGCCATTGAAATCGATGACGCGACCCGACACCATTCGACACCTATGCACCCAGCTTCCCTGGGTGAGGTAACTCGAGTACTCCGGTGCTCCCGTGGGTGTTAACCCTAGAACTGTCTAAGTCCAAGAGGGTTTGGTCCTAGTCCATTTCTAAGTGTCCTTAAACTCTAAAACTCTTACCGTGACTTTCCCATAGACTTTAACGGAGCTCGTGGTTGTGTTCACACACTGCACACAGCCCCCATGGGTCCCCTGTGTCACTTCCTTGGGTGGTTCCTTGGGGTCCCAGCAATTCTACAGGCTCTAGGCCTTGTGTCTACTTAAGTCGTGGTTCTTATACCACTTTCTTAATATATGGTTTGGTACGCCCCTGGGGCTAATCGTATATTGTGCTAATTTACTGTGCTATTTGACTTGTAAATTGTGTATTTTGACCTCTAGCCTCATAAAGAGACTATTGGGTAGTGTTTAGTAATAAATACATATATTTTATATATATACCTGGTGTGGTTCTCCTTTCATTTGGTCATTCACGAGATTACAATTGGTAAAACAAACAGCTTAACACTCCTTCAAGACTTAGCCTGAAGGCTGCTCTCCATAGCTACCACTAGGATAGCTTTCAATAAAGATTGTCTTTAAACCTATCATCAATAAAGGTCGTTTGGACTGGTGCAAGGTGCCCACTAGAACTAGTGGACAGCATATGCCAGGCCAACTTCTCACATTGGTGGCAGCGGTGGAATTCAAGCTTGCCTTTGTTTTACCAGATAATCTCAAGTGTGTGACTAACTGAAAACCACTAAAGATACCTCAGGTACATATAAATTCAAGCTTAGAAATACAGTAAGTTCTACTGAACTTAGAGTTGTGTGTCAAGGGCTTAGCACACCCTTTCTACAACTCAAGAGAGTTTAGTAGGCCACACTAGAGTAGGTAGTGCATACACCACACCTCACTAGTAATGTCTTCAATGCCAGGAACCAGTGGGTCCCTGCCAGAAGCCAATGGCCTTGTTCCCTCCAAGTATGATAACCTCCCATTCTTGGAATTGAGAGCATTATGCAGTACTAGGAAGCTGAAGACAGGCAAAAGTGCCACCACCCAACGCCTCATAGAGGTACTTCTGTTGGATGATCTCAGAAGACCCACAGGGTCTGGAAGGGGTAGGCAGAGAGGGTGGGGCAGAAGATGAGGAAGGGACCAGGGGTGAAGAAACCCAAGGCCCAACCTCTGAAACTGGCCAGGAAGATGACAATGATCTTGACCTGGAAAATCCAGCTCCTCCTGTAGATGAGGAGGAGGACCAGAATGACCTCCCCTTTGTCCCACCAGGAAGAGTTGTGAGTGTGCCTAGAAGGTCCAGATCTCCTTCTGAGGAATCTAACCATTCTGACACCTCAATAGGGACCTCTGTTTCCTCTCATAGGAGGGAATCCTCTCATGAAAGGAAAGAGAGACTGCTCAAGTATGGAGAAGCTCAGTTTAGGATCAGAAGAGAGCAGTTGGCAATAGACAGGGAGTCCATAGAGCTTCATAGACAAAGAAGAAAGTTGGGACTAGAGTCCCATGGTGGCAGGAACTTCCCTAGTGGTAGGGAAAGGTCTTATGACCATAGAAACCTGAGCAAGATTGTCCCTCCCTACCAGAGTGGGGATGACATCCATAAATGGATAACTGCACTGGAAAGGGCCTGTAAAGTTCAGAGGGTCCCCCAGGAGCAGTGGGGAGCAATCTTGTGGCTCTCCTTTGCAGACAAAGGTAGAGACAAGCTCCTCACTGTAAGAGAAGAGGATGCTGATGATTACCATGTCCTGAAGAGTGCACTGATAGATGGGTTTGGCCTAACCACTGAACAATACAGGTTAAAGTTCAGAGATACCCAAAAGGCACAGGCACAGGACTGGGTGGACTTTGTAGATTGTGCTACTAAGGCTCTGGAAGGCTGGTTACTTGGCAGTAAGGTGTGTGACTTCAAAGGATTGTATAATTTAATCATGAGGGAGCAGATTCTTAATAACTGTCAGAATCAGTTGCTACATCAGTACCTGGTTGATTCTGATCTGACCTCTCCCCAAGAATTGGGAAAGAAGGCAGACAAATGGGTCAGAACCAGGGTGAAGCAGAAGGTACAGAACCAAGGTGGTGACCAGAAGAAGCAAGATTCCAAAAACTCTGACAAGGGTGGGGAGAAGGGTAAAGACCAGAAGTCTTCTCCAGGTCCCCAAAAATCTGCATCTGGTGGGGAATCCCAATCTACTAAAGGAAAAGGCCAAAGGAAACCATGGTGCAAAATCTGTAAGCAGAAAACTCACTGGACCAGTGACTGCACCAAGTCCAAAGACTCTAATCCAGCCACCATTGCCCCTAAGGCAACTGTTCCCCCTAGTCCAGCTACAAGTGGTGGTGGAAGTACTCAGAATAAGGGTTTAGTAGGGTTGACCCTGGGTACTGAGATGGGCTCTGACCTAGTCAGAGTGCCAACTCAGGCTGTCCTAGTCTGTGATGGGGGCATGGATATGTCCCCCTTTGTGAGTCCCAATAATTTGGGCAAATACAGACAGCAGCCTTTAATTAATGGAAGAGAGGCTTTGGCATTCAGGGACACAGGAGCAAGTGTCACAATGGTGACAAAAGATCTTGTGGATCCTGGGCAGATTATACTTGGTGAGATGTACCAAGTGACCAATGCTAGCAATGTCAGAACAGACCATTCTCTGGCAGTTGTTAACTTCTCCTGGGGAGGGGTAACTGGCCTTAAGATGGTTGTGGTGAGTGCAGACCTACCAGTCGAATGCTTGCTTGGCAATGATCTTGAAACCTCAGCTTGGGCAGAGGTGGAGCTCAGGAAACATGCAGAAATGCTAGGGATCCCTGCACATGTCTTTGCTGTGACCAGGTCACAGGCAAAAATGTCAAAAACTGAACAGGCCCTGGATTCTGGAATAATGGACCAGGTGCCTCCCAAGAGGAGGAGCAGTAGGGTTAAGGCAGTGCCTTCCCCTTGGCTCAGGAAGAAGATCAGTCTTTTGAGGAAGATGATCTCAGGCCTGAAGAAGGAACTGTCCCAGAGGATCTTGAACCTGATCAGGTTGAGTTCCTGGGGACAGGGGGCCCTTCCAGGGCAGATCTGAGCCAGGAGCAGCTGAACTGCCCCTCTCTTGAACCCCTCAGACAGCAAGCTGCTGCTGAGGCTGCTGGGAATGCTAGTGGCACCCATAAGATGTATTGGGATGATGGACTCCTGTACTCAGAGAGTAGAGACCCCAAGCCTGGAACAGCCAGGAGGTTGGTTATACCTCTGAAGTTCAGGGGCTTCCTATTGACACTAGCCCATGATATTCCCTTAGCAGGTCACCTGGGCCAGAACAAGACTTGGGACAGGCTTGTCCCTCACTTTCACTGGCCCTCACTTTCACTGGCCCCACATGTCTGAGGACACCAAGGAGTTTTGTCGCTCCTGTGTAACCTGCCAAGCCAGTGGGAAGGCAGGTGGCACCACAAAGGCCCCCCTGATACCACTACCTGTGGTGGGGGTTCCCTTTGAGAGGGTGGGGATTGACATAGTTGGTCCCATGGATCCCCAAACAGCATCTGGGCACAGGTTTATCCTGGTGGTGGTGGACCATGCCACCAGGTACCCAGAAGCAATTCCCCTTAGGACCACTACAGCACCTGTGGTGGCAAGGGCCCTCCTGGGAGTTTTCTCAAGAGTGGGCTTTCCTAAGGAGGTAGTATCTGACAGAGGTGCAAACTTTATGTCCAGTTACTTGACTGCAATGTGGAAGGAGTGTGGAGTGACTTATAAATTCACCACACCCTATCACCCACAATGCAATGGTTTAGTTGAGAGATTCAACAAAACCTTGAAGGGCATTATTAAAGGGCTCCCAGAAAAGCTTAGGCGAAGATGGGACATACTCTTGCCCTGCCTTTTATTTGCATACAGGGAGGTGCCTCAAAAGGGGGTTGGCTACAGCCCTTTTGAACTTTTGTTTGGCCATCCTGTCAGGGGTCCATTGTGTCTGGTGAAGGAAGGTTGGGAGTTACCTCTCAAACCCCTAAACAGGACATAGTGGACTATGTACTTGGTCTCCGCTCCAGGATGGCTGAGTATATGAAAAAGGCAACCAAAAACCTTGAGGCTAGCCAGGAATTATAGAAAGCCTGGCATGACCAAAAGGCTGTGCTGACTGTTTACCAGCCAGGGCAGAAGGTGTGGGTGCTGGAGCCAGTGGCCCCAGCAGCCCTCCAAGACAAGTGGAGTGGCCCCCATACAATTGTTGAACAGAATGGAGAGGTTACCTATCTGGTAGACCTGGGAACTCCCAGGAGCCCCCATAGGGTGCTCCATGTCAACAGGCTAAAGCCATATGTGGACAGGGCTGACATGGGCTTGCTCATGGCAACTGATGAGGGACAGGAGGAAGAGAGTGACCCACTCCCTGACCTGCTCTCACAGAACCCTGATGATGGGTCAGTAGATGGTGTAGCCTTGGCAGGCAGCCTCACTGCCCAGCAGCAAACTGATTGTAGACAGGTGCGCAATCAGTTCAGACACATGTTTTCTCTGACTCCAAGTCAGACCACCTGGTGCACTCATGAAGTGGACACTGGGGACAGTCTGCCTGTTAAAAGTAAGATTTACAGGCAACCTGACCAGGTCAGGGACTGTATCAGGACAGAAGTCCAGAACATGTTGGAACTGGGTGTCATTGAGCCTTCAGATAGCCCTTGGGCTAGCCCAGTAGTCCTGGTGCCTAAACCTCACACCAAAGATGGCAAGAGAGAGATGAGGTTTTTGTGGACTACAGAGGCCTCAATGCAGTCACTAGGACTGATGCCCATCCAATCCCCAGGGCAGA
Source organism: Calotriton arnoldi (assembly GCA_963921515.1). Lineage (NCBI taxonomy): Eukaryota > Metazoa > Chordata > Amphibia > Caudata > Salamandridae > Calotriton > Calotriton arnoldi. The sequence continues at coordinate 329,232 of CAWUFW010011369.1, forward strand.
TGAGCTAATAGACACTTTGGCCTCAGCCAAGTATCTAAGCACATTTGACCTGACAGCTGGCTACTGGCAGATCAGACTAGCTGATGATGCAAAGCCAAAAACTGCATTTTCTACCCCTGGTGGGCTTTACCAATTTGTGGTGATGCCCTTTGGTTTGAAGAATGCACCTGCCACTTTTCAGAGGTTGGTGAACACAGTCCTTGCATGTCTGGAAGCCTATAGTGCATCATATCTAGATGATATTGCTGTCTTTAGCTCCACCTGGGAGGATCACCTGGTCCACCTCAGAAATGTTTTGGAGGCCCTGCAGAAAGCAGGCCTAACTATCAAGGCCAATAAGTGCCAGATAGGGCAGAGTCAGGTTGTGTACCTGGGCCATTTGTGGGTGGAGGCCAGGTTCAACCATTGCAGAGCAAAATCCAGACCATCATGGACTGGGTTGCTCCAACTACCCAGACTCAGGTGAGAGCCTTCTTAGGCCTGACTGGGTATTACAGAAGATTTGTCAAGGGGTATGGATCAATAGTGACACCCCTGAATGACTTAACCTCTAAGAAAATGCCCAAAAGTTTCAGTGGACAGTTAGCTGTCAAAAGGCATTTGATGACCTGAAGCAGGCCATGTGTACTGCTCCCATTCTGCAGAGTCCTGATTACTCCAAAAAGTTCATTGTGCAGACAGATGCATCTGAGTTGGGGGTAGGGGCTGTACTATCACAGTTGAATGATGAAGGTCAGGATCAGCCAGTAGCTTTTATTAGCAGAAGGCTGACCCCCAGAGAGAAACGTTGGTCAGCCATTGAGAGGGAGGCCTTTGCTGTGGTTTGGGCTCTGAAGAAGTTGAGGCCATACTTGTTTGGCACTCACTTCATTGTTCAGACAGACCATAAGCCCCTCTTATGGCTAAAACAGATGAAGGGTGAAAACCCCAAACTTTTGAGGTGGTCCATTTCCCTACAGGGGATGGACTAAACAGTGGAACATAGACCTGGGAGTAACCATGCCAATGCAGATGGACTCTCCAGATATTTCCACTTAGAACATGAAGACTCAACTGGTCAAGGTTAGTTTAATGTCCCTGCGTTTGGGGGGGTTGTGTAGGAGAGTAGGATCTGCCTCTTATGGTTACCCCCACTTTTTGCTGATGTATCACTGTTTTTCGACTTTAGTCTGGCTGGGGCCCTGCTATCCAGGACCCCAGCCTAGCTGCTTCCTCTCTAAATGGATTCCATGTGCCTTAGGTACACTTCAGATTGGATTCTGGGGTACCCTTATAAGTCCCTAGTATATGGTATACTATGTACCCAGGGCATAGGTACCCCAGAGGCCACCAGGGGCTGAAGCATGCATTGTGCCACCCCTGGAAGGCCCTCCAAAATGACACCACAGGACTGCTACAGCAGCCTGAGTAAGGTGGTGCATGCACCCCTTACAGAGATATAGGTTCACTATGTCTCACCTATCACTGCACATAGAAACCTATCAGTCACCCATATGGCAGGCTTTATCAATCCTGAAGGCAGGGTGCTTGGTTTTATGTGAGAGGATGCCCCTGCATGAGCAGAGCCCATCTGCAGCCTTCGGAATCTCCTCTCCGGGGTTGTCTGTGGTGCAGCCTGACCATATACTCTTCAGTGCATTATATCTTAAACAGTAAATGCTAACTTTGGGATGGCTGCACGGAAACATGTCGTGTTTGGTGTCAAACACCTTGGAATCATACCCACACACCAGTAACTGGTGTGGGAGTATGACCCCACCCTTCTAGAGGGAGAGACATGACAGCACCGGTATACCCGGTAGAGACCTTACAGAGCCTGGCATCACAAAATGGATGCTGCAGCCACAGACACGGGTCTGGCCTCCTGCTGCTGACCGAAACTCCGGCAGGGGAGGCCTGGACAATAGGTTTCCTGTCCCAGGGAGGTGTTACCACCTCCCAGACAGGCCTTAGTGGATTAGAGCTGGGTGGGTGCACTCCAAGAGTGCTTTGAAGTCCTGCACTGGGGGCACATTTGGTGTCCTCGTGCATACCCCAGTTCAAACCGGTTGCAGGGGCTGCCAGCCCCTGCTCTGGCGCGAAACTGGACAAAGGAAATGAGTGTAGCCACCCCTCTTTCCAAACTCTCCCGTAGGTGGGTCCCCAGAGTTAGTCCAACCCCTTTCTTAGGTATAAGTAAGGAACCCCTGGCAACAGGACTTTAGATATCCCTGGACGAAACTCTGAAGCTGAATCCTGGAACTTCGACGCTCTACTCAAGACTAGAGGACTGAAGAAATCTCCCTTGGGGTCAAGGAGTGACTCCCCTGCTTGGCAGGCACCAACAAAGCATTTTGGTGGTCTGCATCTCCGAAGCTCCCGCCGGACTCCGAAGCATCTGCAACACAGGAAGAGGATTCCCAGACATCTCAGAGGCCGACCCGAGTCTCCAGCAAAGCTGAGACCCGCAGCCCTCGTGAGTAGCGTGGAACTGGAACTCCTGGTCACCGTGCACATTTGCTAGTGCATTGACTTCTCGATGTTCCTTGAAGTCCTACTTTGGGTTCTTGTAGCCCAAGCCCCGAGCACCATCTGCACCGAAGATTGTGAGCCTACACTCCACGAGTGTTCCGTGGGCCCACTTCTTGCATTTCCGCTTGAGGCTCCTTTGAGATCCCTGGCCCGTCGACTGGTGGGTCCCTGTGAAGGCAACTCTGATTTTCTTTGGACTTTCCTGGTTGCTCCAGACGTGCCCTGACTTCCCACTGAGTGGTGAGTCCCTCAGACCTTGCTGGTCTGCCCTGATGCATATTTCTCCTTTCTGCGTGGGTTGCTGTTGCCAAGGCTTGTTGTGTTCAATCTGGACACCAATGCTGCAGCACTTGACATCCTTTGTGGGACAGCTCGAATCCAGCTCCTGGTTGTCGTCGACACCTCCGGGGCCTTGTCGCTGAAGAGTCAAGCTTCACCTCTTTCACCTGAAACACCCGACATCGGTGGGCATTCGCCTATCGTGCCCCTGGTCACTGGCAAGTGACCCAGACTCTGTCCCCTCTGCTTTCAGGTTCTTCTCACCTCCGATCCAGGCTTGGATCTCTTCGGACACTTCGCATCTTCCCGGCAGCAGCACTTCTGTGCAGGCTGCCATTGAAATCGACGACGCGACCCGACACTATTCGACACCTATGCACCCGGCTTCCCTGGGTGAGGTAACTCGAGTACTCCAGTGCTCCCGTGGGTGTTAACCCTAGAACTGTCTAAGTCCAAGAGGGTTTGGTCCTAGTCCATTTCTAAGTGTCCTTAAACTCTAAAACTCTTACCGCGACTTTCCCATAGACTTTAACGGAGCTCGCGGCTGTGTTCACACACTGCACACAGCCCCCGTGGGTCCCCTGTGTCACTACCTTGGGTGGTTCCTTGGGGTCCCAGCAATTCTACAGGCTCTAGGCCTTGTGTCTACTTAAGTCGTGGTTCTTATACCACTTTCTTAATATATGGTTTGGTACGCCCCTGGGGCTAATCGTATATTGTGCTAATTTACTGTGCTATTTGACTTGTAAATTGTGTACTTTGACCTCTAGCCTTATAAAGAGACTATTGGGTAGTGTTTAGTAATAAATACATATATTTTTATATATACCTGGTGTGGTTCTCCTTTCATTTGGTCATTCACGAGATTACAATTGGTAAAACAAACAGCTTAACACTCCTTCAAGACTTAGCCTGAAGGCTGCTCTCCATAGCTACCACTAGGATAGCTTTCAATAAAGGTTGTCTTTAAACCTATCATCAATAAAGGTCATTTGGACTGGTGCAAGGTGCCCACTAGAACTAGTGGACAGCATATGCCAGGCCAACTTCTCACACTCAGAGCTGGAGATGTAGACAGATATGTCATTCAGGTAGGCAGCACTGAATGCCTTTACCCCCACCAGGACACTTTTGACCAGCCTCTGAAAGGTGGCAGGGCCATTCATTAATCCAAAGGGCATTACACAACATTTGAAGTGGCCCTCTGAACACAGACCACTTGTTAGGCCCCTCAGTCAGGGCAATCTGCCAGTACCCTAATGTGAGGTCCAAGGTATTCAGGAACTTGGCCGCTCCCAGTCTATCAATGAGCTCATCAGTTCGGGCGATGGGATGAGCATCAGTTTTAGTAACTGAGTTGAGCCCCCTGTAATCTAAACAGAACCTGAGTTTTGGGGTGGCCCCTAATTCAAGCATTTTAGAGACCTCCTCCTTAATGCTAGGCCTCACCTTGTCAGACTGTTTGTACATTTTATTCTTGTATCAATATCATGGGTACACAAATGTGTGAGCCCAGGGGTGAGGGAGAACATGGAGGCAAACTGCTTGATTAACTAGCAACAGTCCATCTGCTGTTCTGGGATCAGGGTAGGGAAGAGGTTGACAACTTTCACTAACCATCCTTCTCCTTGGAAATTAGGAGGTTGGTGAGAGGTTCACTCTCCTCTTCTACCCTATCATCTGTTACCAGGAGCATGCTGACTTCAGACCTCTCATAGTGTGGTTTGAGGCGATTCGTATGGAGTACCCATAAGGGAGAGGTGTGGCACAGTGGCAAAGCGGCCAGGGCGGCTGACTCCAGAGCACAGGGCTCACGGTTCGATCCCCGGTACCAGCATTAGCTCAGCACCATGTGACTCTGGGCAATAGCTCACATAATCCCCCTGACGGCCCCCAGCGCCTTGAGACCCTTAGGGGTGAGTAGTTTGTGCTTTACAAATACCGGATGTGGATTTGGATAAGGGGTTTCATTGGGTCTTGAGGTCCACCAAATAGATGACCTCCCCCTTTATCTCCTTCACCTCATAGGGCCCTGACCAATAGTCTTAGAGGGCCCCGGGCTCTACCGGCCTCATCACTCACACTTTCTGTCCAGGTTGAACCTGAACCAGAGTAGCTGTCTAGTCATACTGGAGCTTCATCACCTCCTGACTGGCTTCCAGATTTCCAGAGGCTTTCTTCCAGAAGTGCTGCATCTGGGTTTGGAGAGCCAGCATGTAGCTGATTTCATACTGAGGAGGCATCTTGGGAGCTTGCTACCACCCCTTCTTCACCAAACTGAGAGGTATGGCCTTTGCATAGCTGATGGCATGGTGGACCCAGACCAGGATAAACCTGTTACCTAAGGCTGTCTTGGGGTTCAAGGGCACAACTATGTCACTGCCCACCCTTTCAAAGGGGGTGCCAACACCAGGCAAGGGAACCAGGGAAGCCTGTAGCCTGGCAGGTGGGACAAGACCTATAGAATGAATTTGAAAATGTCTTTACCCTGGGCCCAAAAAAGTGTGTGACAAGCCTGGCAATGGTCTTGTCCTCTCCCAGATGTCCTACCAGGTGTATATCATGAGCCTGATCCAGTAGGAAAGCTCTGTAGCACTGGGGGACCACCAACATACAAGTTACCCCAGGCTTAGAAACATTAGACTCGCTATATAGGAGGTCCTTCTTCCAATAGTGTCGTGTAGTTCCTACAAATCTATATAGGATCGGCGCATTTAGACAACATAAACTGAGGGATTGGTGTTCAGACTGATTCCAGACACCTCCAAAGGATATGCTTGTCTGTAGACCAGCTAGCTCAAAGTGCCACTATTAGCCCCACAACCTTACCAGGGAGTGAATAGTTTCTGGCAACTATCGAATATGATAACCCTGACCCCTCAGGGATCGAGGAAACAGTACAGTACTTTTCCCTCAGTCACTCGTGCTCACTTTGTCTCAGAGAGATACACAGAATAAGCAGTGGGGACATTTTCAATAAGTATTTATTGAACCAGTGTCATTCTAGTATAAAATACGTGTGCTGCAACAACCATTAGACAGAAACAGATATATACGATTAGGAGCACCAACAGAGTAAATGAAAGGTAGAATTCTACCATGGTGCTAAAAAAGTGAATATATGCAGGCATACAGATACATGGCAGTAATCATGCGTACTCCTAAGATGCTAACCTTAGCTAAGTATACCTAAGTGTACCTAGCATGTATGTAGGTGGAAAGCCAAAAATCCCCCTAGGAAAGAGCCAACCCCATTACCTGATGGGAGAGAATGAAGGACCCCGTCTTGGTCTCAAGTTGAACACCCCGCAAGGGATGTCAGACCACTGCGTGCTGGAGTGTCTGTGTGCAGGGACTTCAGCGTCTCGTGTCAGCATGGGAGTTTTTCCTTGGTTTGCCCAGCAAAGATGTGGTACTTATATACCCAAAAGGTACCCTCAGGGTTTTCTACCTAGATGTGTCATGGTACTGTGGACATGCCGGCCAAGAACGACGATAGCGGTGACTTTTGTACAGAGTTATTATGCAGAAGATGGTAATCCTGCTGTGATACTAAAAATCCTCATGCATAATAAATGAGGCTAGTTTTCAAAGAAAACCACACAACATTTATTCGGCACCTAACTAGGCAAAAGGTCAGCGCCAGAACTACTATGTAGAGCAAGGTAAGACAAATGTAGGTAAAAGGTCATGCAACTACTTAGGCCTATATTGGGGTACATTGGGGCTCATAACAATAGATCATGTGATCTCCAGCTGCCCGGGTCATAGTTTGCCATCTCAATCACTCTAGAGGGGTGCCCTCTTTCTGAGCTCTACAGAACTCCTCCATGTTGGTCCCACTCTAAACTTGCCATCCAGCAAGCTCAGGCAGGTCTCCCAGGGCTGCAGACTCCGCCCCAGTCGGCTGCAGGGCAGCCTCCTTAGGCACCCCTACAACCTGGACTTTCAGGGGCTGGTTTCCCATGCCCCTCTTCCTGTTCTTAGCAGCTGCTGAGACCATTTCTTTCCAGGCTCCAAGCCTCCTTGATTCCCCTTGAGAGCAGCTACTGACCTTGTGGTCAGACAACCCTAACATCTCTAGGTGTGACCTTAGCTCCACGTCTTTCTAGACAGTGTGCTCTATATCATTCCCTAGCTGACAATCTACAGGCATGGTAGGACCTACAGATACTCTAAGAGAACCTGAGAACCCACCCCCTCAAAGGGAACCAGAGCCACTGGCTAGTGACTCTCACATGTGTCTGCTACTAGAACCTGGTGGAATGTATTGGGGATTACCTGCTCTGAGGACACCATATGATACCTTACAGTAGTCATGCTGGCTCTTGTGTCCCTCAGAGCCTCCACCCTCTGCCCAATGATGGTGATCCACTGCCTGTACTTAGAAGTATTTGAAGGCATGTGGGCTTTGGGCACCATCCCTTTCTCAGCCAGGGAAACTAAGGTAACCTGTACTCTAACCCCCGCACTAACTTAAGCAATCTCCTTCCCAAGCATTACACTGGCCAGCCCTTGGGTCTGCCCACCAGTGGGGTGCTGTGCCTATTGGTACACTTGACATCCTTCTTCCCGTCCCCATACTTATAATACTCATGGCACTTGGGGACAAACTTCCCTCTATTTTTATCAAAAAAACTATTTTCCTTCTGGTCAGATTGGGGCTGGTTCTCCTTTCCCTTTGAGCTATTTTGGAGGCCTTGCGAGAACTCCTTATTTTTGTTATCTCACCCCTCTTTCTTCTGGTGGGGATCCTGATCACCCTTTTGCGAATCCCTTCAGATGCCTTTTTGGACACTCTGGTGCTGACCAAGAGGCCCATCTCCTTTGCAAGCTTCCTGGGATCAGTAAGTTTACTGTCGATCAGGTGTTGGCACAACTCTGTAAAGGAAGCACTGAGCATGCACTATCTCAAAATTGGATTATACAACCCATTAAAATCACTCACTTTACTTCCCCTCACTCAACCACTCATGGTCTTACTGGAGTAGTCCAGGAAATCTACTCAAGACTGGCTTAGCAGTTTCTATCTGTCCCTGACCCGGGTGTGATACTTCTCAGGGGTCAGCTCAAACTTTGTGAGTAAAATTGGCTTTCATGGGAGTGTACCTAATCTGGTCCCCCACATCCAATGTAAGAAGGGTATCCCTCCCTACTGGGGCCTTATGTTTCCTCAGGCTAGCTCCCCAATCCTCCCTGGGACCTTGGGGATCCTCAGAGCTATCTCATATACAGAAAACCATTTATCTATTACATCCCTCACCACACAGCTGTGAAGCAGTTTTTGGGATATGCAGACCCTCACCTCTCCATTTGACACTTGATTGCTGCCACCAATATTGCTGGACTCTGAGGCTTGTTTCGCTTTGAGGTTCTGCTCTTGTGTCCTCATTTCATGAGTCAGTAGGTGTTTCCTCTCTTCCAGGGCCAGTTTCTTTTCCTCCAAATCCTTGTCTTCTTCTTTTCCAAGACTCTCTCTTCCTCAGCCTTTCTCTCCTTTGCAGCCCTCAGGGCATCGGACTCCTCCATTTTCATTTGCCCATCTTCAACCTGAACTCCCAGTACAGGCTCTGTATCACGTATGGTCGTTGAAGTAGCATGAGGATCCTGTCGGGTGTTGCAGATGGTTGCTGCTGGAGCTTCCTGCTGGTGGTTACCGTGGGCTGTTGATGCTGTAGTGCGAAGTGCCGACCTTGCATTGCCGGCCATCGCTGGTGGTCGCTGTGACACAAAGAGTCAGGTCCAATGGAGCTTTGCATTGGCATGCATCGCAGTCAGTGAGATCTCAGTGCCAACTGGCCCATTCGTGGTTGCGAAGAGCCAAAAACATCAGGATTTCTCCTTTTCTTCACAAGAGCAGCTCGACAGATGCCGGCCAAGGGTCCAGGACCTGGGGGAGCACCACTTGAGGATCAGGAACATATTCCAGCAGAGGCCAGCAGAGCCCAGGCAGGTCCAGTTGCAGGTCCAGGCAGTTCCAGTGCAGCAGGTCAGCTGGGCAGTTGAAAGGCAGCTTCTGGGCTTGTTGTGTCCCTGTAGGCAAGAACAGGAGGTCAGCGATTTGACCATTGCAGTCACTCTGCCTGGGATGAAGAGTGAAGATCCAGTCTTCCTTCTCATAGAGCAGGGCAGGCCTCAAGCAGAAGAGCAGTTCTCTGGCAGCAGGGTAGCCTTTCTATTGTAGTTTCCACAAGTCCAGGAGTGTACTGAAGAGTGGTTCCCAGGGTCCAGAATTTATTCCTGGTGCCTGTTCTGAATTGGGAGAAACGTCTAGACTTCCCCCACATCTGGTCTAGAATTTCCTTCCTTCCCCTGCCCAGGCCCCAAGATGTCTGGCGTGACAAATGGCTAGTGTGAAGTCCTTTGTGAGTGGGCTGAGGTAGCTCCTTTGAAATATAATTGGGACAGGAAAAAGCTCTACCCCTCCTATTCTGGCAGGATGGCCCATCCTGTCAACACCTATTCCTCCTTTGTGTCACTGCCTGGGAGGAATACACAAAGGCCAACTGCCAACTACACCTAGTTATGTGACCCAGGATACAGGCTGCAGGCACCAAATGGTTAGGAGAAGAAAATGCCGACTTTCTAAAAGTGCCATTTTCAGATTGAGGCCTAACATCTGGCTTTACAAATAAAGGAGTATTTTAAATGAAAGTTGATTTGAGTGTAAAATTCCTACCTCCTCTCAATCAAAGGTTATCACTTAGTAAATGTAAACAGATAATCCAATGGGAGACCTGTCCCCTACACACCAAACCAGATGTGGAATAGGCTATTTCTTTTTAAGACATAATATAGTACTGTAGGATGGTGGAGTATTATGTGACGCTGCTGGTTAGGCTTCACCATGCAATACTATCAAAAACCCAAAAGATGGTCCTTGGATTCACAATAATAAATCCTTAGCTCCTTCCTGGTAGAGTGGCAAAGAGCATTCAGGCTTTACCAGAGGAATATTTCAGAGTACCAACATGGACGATGAATAATTGACACGACTCGAAAGAAATCCGACACCAATTTATAAAAATAAAGCAGATTTCTATCTTTATTTAGACACCCAAACTAACTAATACTATTAAACTTAATAATACTATTAAACTAATACTATTAAACTTTATCATTGAGGTCAATGGTAAAAATCACTAGTGACAATCGATAACGTGCAGGTCGAGTTGCATGGAATCCAATGACGGTAAAGGTGATACGGGCCCCAGGACCAAGCCACAACAGTCAGTTTGATTTTACCTAGCTCAAGAAGTCCGGGTGCAGAGTTGTCCTGGCTGTCCTTGGTGCTGACGCAGGAGCAGAGGAGCCATGGGAGAGCTGGTTTTATCGCTTACATGGTGCTGGTGGAGAACAAGGTGCAAAATGTCGACAACTAAGCCACTGCTGGTGTCAGATGAAGGTTTTGAGGAACTCCTTCGAGGCGCAGCATTGAGTAAAGGTGGTTGTTGCTGGAGTGGCGACCACTCTGCCTTGGCAGCGGTAATCACAGCAGAAAGTTATTTTGAAGTTCGGCGATCTTGGGGAAAATGGTAGTCACCTGAATCTTTGTCGAGGGTAGGACTACGATTCCCACAATGCACTGGAAAATCTACTTCTGGGCGATCACTCAGATGGCCTGATGGCCCATGATTCTTTGGTTCTGGTACGTTGTTTTTACCTGCGGTTGCAGGGGACTAGTGCCACTAGTCCAATGGAGTCTGAGGTTGGTTCTTGTTCTCACAAGAGTAGCTCTGCCTGGGGTAACTGACCTTTAGCCTAGGACAAGCCTGGATCATGCAGGTTTCTTCTTTATCCTCTTTGATGTAAGTTGGATCAGAACTGAGTTGGTGTCAGGGGTAGCCCTCAAATCCTAGATTTAGGGGCATTAGGGGTGTGGGAGCTAGTGGTTAATGGGCTACTAGCACCAGCGGCTAATCCACCCCTGAAGTGACCACATCTGGGGGTGAAGGTCACCTTTTGCTATCCAGAACCCACTATTTTACCACTTATAAAAATGGCAGGTCTTCTTCAGCTGTACAGACCAGGTAGCCCATCCAGGAGGTATGACTTGCCTTTAGGGGGTGTACACCTCCTGACTATCTAATTTTCCCACCTGCCTGGGGGTAGGGGGAGGGCTGTTTCCTCCTTTGGAAGGTAGCCTGGTTGCATAGCACAGGCAGTGCAGCCATTGAAGCTCACCACCTTGATGTGCCACTTCACTAGTCAGCCTGTCAGGGAGGGAGGTGGACCTCCTTACTGTCCAGGCCATTGTTTCTGACTCCTGGGAGAGCTCACACTTCCTGGCATGGATTCATATTCCTGTCTTGGCTGCAGCAAGCATGGGCTGGCAGCCAGAGCACAGGAAAGGCTGGGGCAACCAGGTGGGCAACCTCTAAGGTAGCCACCTGAGTGCATGCTACATTGTCCTCGACACAAGATTTGCGAGGTGAGAAGGTATGCTGTTTGATACCAAACACAACATATTTAGGTGGTACCATAATAGAGCTGCCAACCTCGGGTTTGCCCGGTGCCAGTCCGTGTTACCCTATAGAACGTCAATGACTTATAGTGTCCTTCAATGGTTAAGGCCACTATAGAGACACATAAGCTGGCACTTACATGTCCACACCTTTAATATAATACACCCTGCCTTCTGGGCTTAAGAGGCCTTCCTTAGGGGTGACTGGCAGATATTAAAAACAGTGCGTTGACTTTGCCACACATGGTGAGGGCAAAGTTGACTTCGAGCAGTTTGCTCTGCTCTTGTAGTCTGTAATAGCAGGACTGCTGTCAATAGTTTACTTAGGTCAATCAGGGTGGCACAAACAGTCCTTCAGGCCCTGGTGACCCTCTTAACACCAATGCTCTGGATACCACTGGTACCATATGTTTGGGACTTTTAAGGGGATTAAAATCCTTTGCCAATTGGGGTTACCAGTTCACACGGTTACCAATGCACACATAACAATTTTGAAGAAAGAGCACTGGCACTGGGGCCTGGTTAGCATGCTCCAGTGCACTGCCGGAGTTGAAAAAAACCACCTAGTACTCCAAATTGGGGCAAAAAGTGGAGGGCATCTGTATAAAGGCCTGTTTTCTTACAAGTACAAACCTTAGTAAAAGCTGAGATTGGTGCTATCCTTATTTCAGACCATGCGCTTGTGATTGTAGATCTGGATTTGTCACCTGATAATCCAGACTCTAATAGATGGTTATATAATAATTAATTATTACAAGATACTGCTTTCATCACAAATTCTGAACGATTTTAGATTAATTGTTTGATATTAATGAAAGCCAAGATTCTGATTTTAATTCCATTTGGAATGCTTTCAAGGTAACTTACAGGGGTTTTATCATTATGTTGTCGCAAAGAAAAAGAAAGCTCTTACTGAATCCTTTTCTCTGCTGAAACTTATTAAGCAACTTGAACATGTGTTCTATTCCTTTGTTCATAAAAATACCTTAGCTCGCATTGCCCAAACTACCAAAAAATCTATAGAAAGCTATCGCATTACTCTATTGAAAGTCAAAGTTAAGTATTACGTAGGACGCAATAAAGCTGGCAAACTATTATCCAATTACTTAAAAATGGAAAATCAAAATTCAAAAGTATAAGTAATTTATGACAAATTTGGAAACAAACATTATAAAGATTCAGAAATTCTCAACTGTTTTGCAGATTATTATACATGTTTGTATACTCCACATGATGTTTCATCGGAACACTCCTTGAATGACTTCTTTAATTTATTACCCACATTTTCTAAAAAAACTGTAGATATTTTCTCTCTAGGAGAGGACAAATCTAATAGTGAAATACCTACTGTCATTGCCAGACTATCAAAGGATAAAGCACCCGTCCACATGGATTTTAGTGTAGAATTCTATTCTTGTTTCTCCAAGATTCTAAATCATAATTAATGATGCCCTTTCAGCACTTTCTTTCTGTGGATGGTGCACATGGTTCATTCCTTGAGGCAATGTTATGTCTGATACCCAAGAAAGATCGAAATTTGTCTTTATATAAGAATTGTAGGCCCATTTTTCTTATTAATTCAGACAGTAAAAGTTTTGCAAAAATGTTAGCTTTACCTATAAATCATTAACTTCTGGATCTCATTTGGTATTGAACAATTGGGCTTCGGTAAAGGTTGATATATTACAATACTAGAACCTTTCTGAGCATTTCCCATGGTGCTTCAAAGTATACTACGCCACTTGTGGCAATAACAGCAGATGGTGAGAAAGAATTTGACTGCGTTGATTGGAATTATAAAATCAAAGCATTGAAATGGCATGGTTTTGGCCCCAAGATTTTAAAATTGGTTTGGTCATCCATGATAACACCCTGGGCCCCCTATAGAGGGCAAAAGAAAAATTACTTTCTTTTGGTTTACTACTAGCATCTTTGTCGGGGAAGTTGGGTTGGTAGTCGGAATGTTTCTAAATTAATGTTTGTAATCTGTCACTTCTAATAATTGCCACTTAGAGCAATGGTATAATTTAATATACTAAAATTAAATGAATTGCAATCTTCGCATTACAAAGTAAAAAATAAGTGAATTGTTAAGAGTCTTTATCATATATGTAATGCATTCTGTATCTGAATTTAAATTCCAGATATGGTGGTGACTAGGCTGGTGGTCAGACTCTGAGAGCCAATCAGCAGTACCCCTCCGCCCCCCTCTCCCTTTCCTACACCCTACTTCATCCTAGGGCCAGGCCAGAGTACTGAAGGCACTATATATTATATATGAACTACAGTAAGCTGTCTTAATGTGAAAAATCATTACATTGTGATGGTCTGCTCGCCTGTAAATACCTACCAGGGCATTTCACACAGTAACACACAACCCCCATCAATCAAGCATTGATCATGCCACTAAACACAGTTTATCTCATGTCGGGAAAAAAACATCCTGCCATTTGGCAGAAATAGTTTCCTGTCTTGATGATAAATGGATTGAATAAGTTCAGCATTGACATTGAAGGCACAGCCTCTGCACACAGCTATGTGAGCAACAGCACGATGAAAACCTTGAAATGTTGCGGCTGAACATTCATGGCAGCAAAGTTTAGTGGACAAAAGACACTGGAGATACAGCTCTATAATGAAATTAAAATGAGTGTAATACATTTCTAATATTTAGTAGCCAGTTTTTTACAGAGTTTTGAAAATCATCGACACATTTTTTAGACTTAGAATTATGAGTGACGAACTCTGAAACCTCAGGGTTTTGAATTTATTGGGCATGATAAACAGCACCTATTTATTAGTTTTGATCTAAAATGGGGCATAACATGCAGATTTTAGGGCTTACCACAACAAAATCCACATTGTACTTGTTTATGGCTCATTTTTCCCTGAGAAATTTTGGCAGGTTTGACCTGTAATTGTTTATCTGGGGAGCTTTTCAGAAGGTGGTGTTTTGTCATGAAACTCATAGTCCTATTTTTGCGATAACATGAGTTATCACACATTCAGAATTCAGCAGGTTACACATAATGAGGGCTCATATCTAACTGATCATTAAAATAATGACACTTACAAGAAAATCTCCAATTACTTCCAAAAAGATAACAAACACTGATATACAAACACATACAACATTTCTAATTGTTATTTAGGTGAATTGTATACTAACATGAGCTTTTCTAAAAGTTTTTTAATGCATTGCACTAAATGCTAATGCTGTTTATTTTTGTACAAAATACTTTGACAAACTTGAAACAATTGAAGCACCCTATTGAACTTTTAAAAAATGTATTTAATAACCCTGGGTGTAAAATCCGCTCTGCTCGCGGAGTTTGAGGATTTTTGGCAACTCCGCGTTCCGTGTAGAATGCAGAGTTACAGAAAACTCCGCCCTCTGCAACGGAGCAGATATTTTTTTGTGTTCGCGCTCTCGAAATAAGTTTTCACGCGCGCGGGAGCGACTCACTGGGATTCCTGCGTTCGCTGACGAGATTTCCCATCCGTTCGTGAGCGCCACGAGATTTGGTAGCCAGTCGCACGGTTCCGCGAGAGTGTGCGATCGCGAACACGTCATTCGGGCGCACCATCGGACTTCTGACTGAACATTTGTGAAGATCGCGATCCCGAACACGCAGAATTTGCAATCTGGAGAACAATCTCTCTCGAGCAGCATCAAAACCTTCTCGAAATGATGATTTGGATTAAAAAAACTCCTCAGATTGACATTTGGCTGTACTTTTTTGTGCAAGGAGTCCTTTTTCTTTTTTTTGAAGAGGAAGGAAGTGCCCCAGAGTCTCCGACTTCCTGTTCCTGGTCAGCAGGCTCCTCCCAGTGCTTTGTTCATCTCCTGTTCACTTTTCATTTGGATTTGGAGATGGAAGGATCACTCATTGTGTCTGCTGCATCATAAATCATTGGATTTGAGGACTTTTGGATTTGAGATTTCACAAGTAAGTTGGAAAATTGGTGTTGTTTGTTTGATTCGGGTATTGAACCTACATTTTTTTGTACTTTTCATCGTTTTTTGTAAATGTATTGTAGTGGGTGGCCTGTAGTTTCAGTAGGGGCCTAGTTGTTTCTTTGTATGTAATTTTTCTTCTAGTTTTCTTTTATAAAAGAATTATGTTGCAAAGTTCGCTACATTTTCTCCAACTTTTGAAATCAGCTTGCAATATTTATTTAATTCACTAGCCCAGTAGTCTGCCAATAGACCTTTCAGCCAGTAGGCCCAGAGCTACTCATGGGTGCATGAAACAACTGTTTCTGTGATGTCTGTTGAATTTAAACATCATTTAGGGCATGGATGGCATTGGATTGAAATGCAAAATGTTTTTTTTTTGGTATTTCACTTTTTTTTATGTGTGTGAAATAAATGCCTTTGTTGGATGAGTGTGGTTGTAACTTGCAAACGTTTTTTAGCCCTTTGGATTTTCGTTTTTGGCATTGTTGCATTAAAGCTGTGTTGGTTAGCATGCCTCCTTTGTCTGGCCAGTGTGTGAGTGTGTTTGTAATAGTGGGCCAGCATTTGCCTTGGCTGAGCCTCCCCGTGTGGCCAGAGGCCATTTTGTAAAGTCTGTGTCCATAAAGGCCTGCTTGAGTTCATTGTTTTCCAGGCCTCCTGCTTGTGGTTGTTGTGAGTGACCATGTGGCTGATGGCCATTTTGTGGTGATTGTAGTGCTTTTGCCATAGACCTGCATGTCTTCTTTCCTTTGTTCCTCTTGGCTTATTGCTTCTTGTTGTGGCCTGACTGGCCATGTGGCTGGCAGCCATTTTGTGAAGGCATCCAGTGTGCCTTTGCCATAGGCCTGCATTGTCTGTCTTCCCTTTCTTGTTGTTGTGGCCTGCCTGGCGGCCATTGTGTGAAGGCAACCAGTGTGCTTTTGCCATAGGCCTGCATTGTATGTCTTCACTTTCTTGTTGTTTGTTGTGGCCTGCCTGGCCATGTGGCTGGCGGCCATTTTGTGAAGGCAGCCAGTGTGCTTTTGCCAATGGCCTGCATTGTCTGTCTTCCCTTTCTTGTTGTTGTGTCCTGGCCATGTGGCTGGCGGCCATTTTGTGAAGGGGCAAACAGTGTGCTTCTGCATTAGGCCTGCAAGCCTTCTTTGTGGTGGCCATGCCTTCTTGCTGGTTGTTGTTTTGCATGCAATTTTTTCTTCTTTTATCCAGCAAAAAATGTAGCACAGTTCACTAAATTTTCTAATAAATTTGCAATATTATTGATTTGAATTGATTGATTCACTATGTGGCCTATTCTGCCAATGGGTTTTCCAACCAATAGGCCCAAAGCTACTCATGGGTGCATGAAACAACTGTTTCTGTGGAGTCTGTTGGATTTAAACATCATTTAGGGCATGGATGGCATTGGATTGAAATGCAAAATGTGTTTTTCACTTTTTTTCATGTGTGTTAAATAAATGCCTTTGTTGGATGTATGTGGTTGTTGTGTAACTTGCAAACCTTTTCTAGCCTTGTGGATTTTCGTTTTTAGCATTGTTGTATTGAAGCTGTGTTGTTTAGCATGCCTCCTTTGTCTGGCCAGTGTGTGAGTGTTTTGTAATAGTGCATGGGCCAGCATTTGCCTTGGCTGAGCCTCCCCATGTGGCCAGGGGCCATTTTGTAAAGTCTGTGTCCATATAGGCCTGCTTGAGTTCATTGTTTTCCAGGCCTCCTGCTTGTGGATGTTGTGAGTGACCATGTGGCTGGTGGCCATTTTTTGGTGGTAGTTAGTGTGCTTTTGCCATAGGCCTGCATGTCTTTCCTTTGTTCCTCTTGGCTTATTGCTGACATCCATTGTCAGCTGCAGCTCCCTTAATGCTGCATCCCACGTGATGCACAATGCCAAACCGGGCCCGTTACATTTGTATGTTTGTTCTTCTTCTTTCCTATCCTTCCTGAGTGTACTGTACACTACAGTACACCAACCATGAAAGCCATTGTTGTTGTCAAAGTCTCACAAATGGCTACACTGTATTGTTATGTTTTTTAATAACTGAGGTAATACATTTAATAGTATTAATAACACTAACAAGTGTAACCAACCACACACTAAGTTAAATATATTATATTTGTTTATTTCTACTAGTAGTAAGTGAACCACAACAATGAATGCCACGTTTCACTGATGTTCTTCTTGCTTCTTTGCTTTTAGGTGCACAAAATTGGAGGAGACATCATCACCCGTTGTACTGCCAGACAGAAGTCCTGCTGCGCACTACATCACGTGACGTGTAACCACAGACATCTCTTCGACTTGTGCCACTGCCTGCTGCTGACATCTTCAAGATGGCCCCAAAGAAAGGTACCAGGTCCAGTACCAAGAAAGTTGCCAGTGAGAAGAAGGCACTGCCACTTACCAAGACCGGTATGTCACCCAAGACCTTTTTTGGGAAACCAAAAATTGCGCCTGCAGCAGTGATGTCCGGGGAGCAAGCTGGGAGCAGCACCCCCACATCAGTGGACCCACTCCACCAACCTAGGCCCAAGCCCATGTCTGTCGCAGAGGCAGCCAGGCTAATCACGACAACGCCAACGAGCAGTGATGTTGAAATTGACTTATCGTTATCGCAAAGTAGTACCCAATCAATGCAGGGCACTGAGATAAGTGGGCAACAACAGCCGCAACCACCCCCAATAGTAGTTGTTCCTCCCGAAGAAGGGGCAGTTCAGGAGATCGAGCTTCCTGCAGAGGAAGAAGAAGAGCAAGCCACTCTTTCAGAAGATCCATTGTCTTCCAGATTCCCAGCAAGGAAAAGGAGGGTTAGTCCATCAACGTCTTCTGAAAGCCCCCCTTCTGATGATCTAGATGCCACTTGGATCCCACCACCTCAGTCTGAGAGTGAGACACGCCACGAGACAAGGCTAGGGAAAAGGAAGGTTCCAGAAATCCTTAGAGTTTTGGAGGTAGATGTAGAAGAGGAGGCAGTCATCATGGACATTACTCCTGCCCCAGTGGAGACCGACATTACCCCATCCCAAATTGCTGTGAGGGATGTGGCACGGATACCACCAACACAGATCATACCACCAACACCACCTCCAGCTTCCATATTTCGCCAGCAGCCACGTACATCCACCACAAGTACCACCTCAGTAGTAGGTACTGCAGAGAGTCAAACTTCACGCCCACCTACCAGTTCATCCGGCATTGCAAGTGGCAGCAGCGCCAGAAAGTTGACCTCCCCAGTTTGGGACTTCTTTTCGGTTAGCACGAAGGAGGTGAACATTGCTATATGCTCCATTTGTGGACAAGGTGTTAGTCGGGGTAAGCTTGGTACAAACTATGGTACTGGAGGCCAAACAACCCATCTGAAAAAACACCACTTGATCCAGTGGGAGGCGCACCTTAGCGGCCAAGAAACTGCACCCATTGCTGTTGGTGGGGATGAAGAAGAAGTAGAAGAAGATAGGATCACAGTGGAAGGTGAACAAGATTGAGACATTTTCTCTGGTACACAAAGTAGCCCTGTCCCAAGCAGTGCAGTGGTACCGCCCACATCCTCATCAGCAACATCTCAGTGGCACAAGAGTAAGAGTCAGGCTGAGACACCAAGAGGTCCCAGGCAAGAGAGTACCGCAACGAAAAAACGTGCATTGAGCCTAACAACATCTGGCGTCAATAAGTCACCTGCATCAGTGGCACCAGAAAAGAAAAAAATCCAGGCTACCTTTCTCAGCATGTTTAGGTCAGAGGGGCAGTACGAACGCAACCACCCAACGGCACGTTTGTACATTGCGAAGCTGGCTAAAATGTTAGCACTGGTCCTCCTCCCTTTTTCTTTTGAGGAAGGGTTGGGTTTTCTTGAATTTGTGACAGCCATCTGCCCAAAATGGAAGGTTCCCAGCTGGTCCTATTTCGCCAGAGTTGCTGTTCCAGCACTACATCACGACGTGCTGTAATTGCTTGGACAAGCTTTGCAGCAGAGTGCTGTTCACACTATCCACCTGACAACAGACATGTGGACCAGTTGCCAAGCCACTGATTACATGTGCATCACTGCACACTGGATCTCTTTTGTGGGGGGTTAGAGAAAAGATATCTGCAGCAGGTGTTGTTGACACTGCTGAGATTTTTAATGCCACTCGGGAACATGCAACTGTAGCCATGTTCGCCATGGAGAAATCTCATACTGCTGCAAACATTTTGGAAGACTTTGACAGCAAGGTCTTTGAATGGCTGCACCCAAGAGGGCTTAATATTGGCTTTGTTGCCACGGACAATGGCAGTAATATAGTTAGGGCCATGTACGATGGTGGCTATTTCAGGGTCCTGTGTTTGGCGCACTGCATTAACATCATTGTACAAGACTTTCTGAAAAAAGAAGACCGAGTCAGCAACTTACTGACCACCTGCAGAAGAATCTGCACACATTTCAGCCATTCTTTTAAAGCTAGGAAGCAGCTGAGGATCATCAACATGAGCATAGAGTGCCAGTTAGAGAGTTAGAGCACTCATCCAGGAGATGCCAACACGTTGGAACTCAACTTATTACATGCTTGAACGTCTGTTTGAGCAGTACAGACCAATCAATGAATATGCCATGCAAAGAGGGGATGCTACTGTGAAAGGCATGACCATTGAGATGGACCAATGGGGCCTAGTTAAATGCCTGACAGAGATGCTACTTCCTTTCGAGCTCTTCACACGTGAAGTCAGCAAGGAGGACTATACTATGGGCTAAGCTATCCCATTGTTGCACATGCTACAGGAACAGCTGAAGGGGGTGTCTGCAATGTACGCAGGTGTGGAGGAAAAAAAGAAGCATATGAGTTGGTGGAGAGCTTAACCCTTCGCTTATCTGAAAATACAAGGGTGCAAAGAGGCATTGTGTCATCCAACCATTACATTTCTGCCACAATTCTGGATCCACAGTACAAAGCAGTACTGAACACTAACACATTGATTACTTTTTCAGAAGTGGATTTTGGCAAGTACAAAACTTGGATAGCTGAGGAAGCCAGTCGCTTAGAAAAAGAACGGCTGGGAATTAGAGGCCCGCTACTGCAGCCCACAACAAGTACTGCAGGGCAGCCGGCGCCAAGTTCAACTTCAGAGCCTGAGGGCAGTGAGGTTGGCTCACAGCAGTCAAAACCACCAACAACACCCAGAACAACATCAACAAGAATAGGAGCATCAGCCCCACCAAAATCGGCACAGGAATGGTTTCTACAGTAAGGGCTTGTTAGGTCCAGTGCTGAGGCAAAGGCAAAAGAGGCTGAGCAAAGCAGAGCACCCCTGAGCATTGAGCGGATAGTCCAGGCCTATCTGGATGACCCAACAGAGGTACACCCATTGGTGTATTGGTATGGGAAAAGGCGCCAATGGGCAGTGCTCAGCAGGCTGGCGATAAACTATCTGGCTTGCCCTGTTACAAGTGTCTCTTCTGAATGTGTTTTCAGTGCTGCTGGTGCCGTTCTGACAGTGAGAAGGACCAGTCTCTTGCCCCAAAACGTGAAGAGGTTAACCATGATCAAAATGAATCAGCACTTTATACCACCGGATTACACCATACCTGAAGTAGCACAGCAGGAAGATGATGACGGCGACTCAGGTCAAGGAAGTATGTTAGATGACCTACTTCTGGGTGAACCACCAGAGTTTGAGCATGAGCTCTACTTCCCTGACAACTAGGCTTTCAACTTGTTACTTTCTTTCTTGCTTATTTACTTTTTTATTATTTGTGTGTGTCTCTGTCTTTCTGGTTTGAATCACAACAAATCCATTACCACCGTCTTACTCTTTTATTGCCGGATTGGAGTTGCAACTGTGTGCAGTCAGTGAAGAAGTAAGTCCACTCCTCCGAGTCCTGCTCCAGTCTACTCCTGACTCGCCCTAAATCCATTTCCCTCAAGCCAGACATTGGATGGAGAATAGTACAAGAAATGTGTGCCTGCCTCGTCGAGACTCGAGTCCCTCCAAAGAACCTGACTAATTATAGCTATCCTCCTTTCTGAGCCGAGAGGGACTGCCCCTTAAGAACAGGTAAATGATGGCATGCATTGGACGCTGACTCTGAGTGATTGGTGTTTGTGTTGTTGTTGTGCATGAAGTGTACTAGTATAATCTACACACAAAAAAGTGACTCAAGTCAATGTTTCCCTTCTTGTTGTTTAATAACAAAATTGCAGTACTGCGATCCATTGCATTTTTGATTCTGGAATCTGGACTCACCCGGTACACTACAGAGTTGGACACCATGATGACCATACTATACTCAAAGTCAGTCAGTAGGATCGGAGATGATTGATGGAATAACTCGGGCGTTTCATGAAGTGGCCTAAAAGGTAAACAAGTCAACAACAACCACACCAGACCTACATGTCTGTGTAGTGGTGGAGGTGAGTGTAGTGGTATGACTGACAGCTGTGCATTGATTTAGTTACTTAATTTGGAAAATGATATGTTGCAGTATACGTGTGCACTGCTAAGTGCTGTCCGGCTCAAAATCTAAGCTAAGTGGAGGTTGGGTGGGCGCCGCAGGCCTGCCTCTGTCCTGTTGTTGTTGTAGGTTAATGCTGGAAACAGAGTAGACATGATTTAGCCATGCCGCCTCTGAAAGTGTTCTTGTTGCACTCCTCCTTAATTTATGCATTTTAACTTTACTTTCCTCCTTGATTTTTCAATATCCCTTTTGCTTTTCTATCTACACTTACAGGCCGGCCTTTACCCTGTGCTATACTGGGAAAAACAACTCACACTTACCTTACCAATCCGCATCCGCATCCGCCAGGCAGGCAGTGGCACCCAAGATTGACGGACGGAGCGTCCATGTAAGGAAGGACCAAGAGGAATGCCGAGATGCAACTCCCAATTTGACCATAACATAGTAACTTATAGTATCGTCTTCTGTTATTTCATTTGATTCATTTTTTCTCTTCAATCATTTTACGACTGTGTGTGTTGTTGTTTATTATGTTTGCTTATATATTTGACCCCTACAGCTATTTTTTTTTAAATTTTCTTTGCTAGCTTTAAAAGGAAGCCGGTAAAACAGAACATAAAATGTATGTAATTTGGGTCTCTCTGGGGGCAGATAGGCAAGGCAATTGCATAATAATAATAATTAATAATATACTGCTGCCCTGTACTACTAGTCTAGTACTACTCATCATTAACCATCAAGTCATCATCATGCATGCATTTCCTTTTTCTCCCTTAACAAATTTATGATGGCCGTCTGCCAAGATTGTGTGTTGTCCATGTGTAGTGTTTGTCTTTGTCAAACTTTTCCCTCAAATACCTCTTCCCAACCATTCATCAAACTCTAACCCTCTTCCCCCAGGCTGTGTGATTTATATTGAGGTGTGACTAAATTAAATTAATTTACACCAATAATTGATCACACAGTTGCTGGAGCGGATGTGGTGAAAGCAACACTAACTCAAGGCAGGGCGAGGATCTTCTTCTGCCCACCCAAACTCAGTATTTGCAAGTCAATTTTTTTTTCAGAGGAACATAATCCATCATAATTAATTGCCGGCATCGATTCATCATCCTTACAGCACTAAAGGTTACGCTTGTCCACTTCATAGGTCGAGAGTCGACTACAGTTTGTAACTTGCACTAGGCTATCCCCGCCACCATTATGTTTTATTTTACTTTAGCATTGCTTATAATCATCCCGGTTTCTTGTTTGGCAGTCTTCTTGTGTACTGTACTTCTACTACTCCTTCGCGAGTCTCCCTCAGGCGACTGACTGTCTCAGTTTCTTTTTTTGCAAATGCTACTGCCAGTGTCTACTACTACTACCACCACCACCATGGCATCTTGTGAAACCAAACCATTATCACCATGCAGCCATCACTTTGCCTAAGTTTAAATAAACATCAATGACAGGTAAGAGAAGAAGTCTGGGGGAGGCATAATTAATAATATGGAAATTAATTCATTAATTCACACACCCACACCCTTCCGAGTCCAGTTGCAGACTGCATAGACTAGGAGGGAAGATTGACAGTACTAGTAGGACAAGTCAATCACAAGTGAGGGTACTGCATCTATCTGTTCGTGTGTTACACGATCGGCAGATTATTTAAATCAAAAACTGGCTGCGGCCCTGCAGCAGCAAAGGAAACCATGTGAAGTAAAAGAGTAACCCCCCCACAATACATTTACATCGTATGTAAACTTTAAGTATAAATAATTTATTCCCCATACAAAATAAACTAATGTAAAAATCCCACAACACCTGACCCACCCCTCTCCCTAACCCCAACCAATGTCCAAAGATAAAAAAGAGTCCAATGTCCGCTCCATTGTCCATAATAAATAATATATATATAAACCCCAACTTTTTCCCAACGCCCAATTCCCACCCACCCAAAAAAAGATTAAAAAAGGGGCAAGGCGATGGAGTTCTAGCGGCGGGCTCGCTTGTTACCCTCCAGGACCTTTATCCGCTCCTCTACGCGCGCCATCTGGACGAGCATGCAGCGCTTGAATGCTTTTCAGTTGCATCCACGGGGGGGCAGCAGTGTTCAATGAAGCGCGGCGGGCGGCTGCCAGACCGTGGTGCCGTACCACTGGGGGGTCCTGGCTGGGGCCCGGGGCATTGGAAGAGGCTGCAGCTGCTGCCGCCTCCTCCTCCTCCGCCAGAACCACCAGCCACCGATATTCTTTGCAGATGGCCTCCAGCGTCCAGCTTCCGGCGCCGGGCCATGGCTTCCAACTCCCTCCTGTTTGGTTGTGCCTTTGGTTGGGAAGGAGTAGCTATATCAAGAAAGAAAAAAGACAATTGTAACCAATACTCTTAGCAAAACAGTAACAAAAAAAAAAAAAGGTGCATTTTCCAACAGTTTCTTGAATAAATTGCATTACCACAAAAGAGAGATAGGGAGGAGACAGGCACCTCTACAGTCCTCCAAGCAAGTCACAAACCACAAAGCAGTAGGGTGCCAGTATAATACTAAAGGGCACAGGACCACGAGTCGGGTCCGGCACCTCCTATTAAGAGTGCGTGGGGGCCGTTCAGAACGGGAAGGCAATCCTTAATGGATAATAGTGTCATGCTTCATCATCAGCATCCTCTCCCCACCCCGGTAAGATGGTACTATCGAGGCAGACTCGACCTCCACGAAGACTTTGCAGGAGGAGGGAGTTCTTATATAAAACTATTGGACAATAACGGGATCCATATGAGTTAAAAATCCCTTGGGGTTCCTCAGCTATCACTTTTATTCGTGAGGACCCTAGGAATTTTAAAATCCAATCTCATGACAGGTATCACAGAGTACGGTGACTCATGACCGCCCTATATTTGCCAACATTTCTGCCCTCACAGCTTAGCCTAAAAGGTCTGGGGCATTCATCAGGGCCAAAAGGATCCCTACAGTGCTATCCTAAGAGTCAGAAGGACCCTAGATGTAAATATAAATGAAACACCCACTAAGTGTCCGGAGTGAATCCTACCTGGCCTTTAGCTTCCAGTATTCCATACTTTAGGGAATACTGGTAGGCTGGTCAAGGAGAGGGTGGTATCCTTCATTGTCACACTTTCATCAGAAGAGACGCCACTTTGTGTCAACTTGAGAGTTTCTGCTCCTTGTCTTTCTTTAATAAATTGAGCAAAAATCCATAGTGGTGGCGGGCATTTTTAAAAGAAAACTGGTAACACACTTAATAGAATTCCTTGTTTGCCAACTGAGTCTGACATCACAAGGGATGTAAGCACCAGGCTAAAGGGTTTGGGATATCCCCTATTGCTGTATAAAATGCAAACATAGGCCACAGGCATTCAAACAGGCCCTCCTGCGAGTGGGGTTTCTTGATACCTGAGGGGGCACCATGCCCTGGCCAAGAAAAGCATCATGCTTGATAACAGTGCTTTGTTTTAAGTGGAAAGAGTTGAGCGACAGTAAACTCCTCTGTAATGACCATCACTAACATCTTTTGGAATGTATATCCTGCCTTGGGGGTAGGTGTCAAAGAGGAAGGGACTCCAAATATTCCTCAAACCTCTCCCCTCCATTTCTGATAATTACACTGTGGATACCTTTACACTTTAGTATGGCTTGACTGACCAGAATAGTATGTTTGGCAAATATGTATTTGATTGTATTTTTTAAAGGGAGAATAGAACTTAAGTGCAATGTTTAAATATGTTTAGACATATTTAGACATTGCCAATTTAATAGAATAATTATGACTAATTGTGTGGGGTGTCAGATGATTTTTTTTTTACATGGGGTCGCAGCATTAAAAAGTTTGAAGACTATTGACATAGGTGCAGAATCACCCACAGATAGATGCATGCGCATAGGTGCACACCAACATTTTTTCTTTCTATGTCACCCTCGTTTTTTTTCTACATCAGCTGGCCAATATTAGGTGCACATGAGGGGAAAGAAACCTTCATGACAAATTAAATGGCTACAAATTTAATAAATGACCATTTGAAATACACATTTAATTGTTAGAAAGATAAAACACTATATGTATGAACAGGTCAGGTTTAATCATTCATTGTCAGTGAAATTGCTCTCCCACCCTCGCAGCTCCACCATTAAGTGAGGCCTCTCCTGAGCCCCTGCACTCCCATAGTGTCGGTGTTCGAGGCCCACCTCCACTCGCAGCTTATACCTGCGCCTCATCCCTGGTGGTCCAGTGGACCTCTGACTCCTTTCTCTCACTCCGCTTTCTGCCCCTTTCTGCTCCATTTTCAACCTTTCACTCCTTATAAAATTTTTCTTCTGCTTTCTGCTCCGTTTTCACCCTTCATTCTTTTCACCCTTTTACTCTTTATATCATTTTCTTCTCTTTTTTTCACCCTTTCACTCTTTACTTTTTTTCCTCTTCTTTGCTTGCTTCCCCCGTTTTTCCCGCTGCTGCTGCCCCCGCGGCCCCTCCCCCCAGCGCAACCAGCCCGAGCCAGTTCCCCTCCCCGCTCCCGCCCCCGCCTCCCAGCTGTCCAGCCCTCCCCGACCCCTACTTAATGGCGGCTGCTGTGCGGCCGCGCCAAAGGGGCGCCAAAGGCAAGCCCGTCTGCGCCCGTCCACGAACCGACGCGACCAGCGCCAAGAACCCTGGACCCCCGCACCACCATTGCTACAACCCAGCGGCACTCCACGCACTCAACCCAGGCCGCAACAACAACTGCAAGCTAGCATCACCAGCCGACACCCACGGACCCTTCAGCTGTCACCGCTGCCGGCACACCTGCAGCACCGCCAGGAACAGGGACCCAGCACAACACGCCCGCAAGAACACAACTGAACTGAAGACCCCGCAATGCATCCTCCTCAACATCCGATCACTCCACAAACACGCCACCGAAATCTGGGACCTCCTCGACAGCATCACCCCGAACGTAGCATTCTTTACCGAAACCAGGACCAACACCACCTCGGAACCGGACATCGCCATCGCCATTCCCCAAGGATACAAGATCTCCCGGAAGGACCGCCCCACCTGCCCGGGAGGAGGAATCGCCATCGTCCACAAATCCACCCTCCGGCTGAGCACACTCCCCGACGAGCCCACAGACCTGATGGAACACCTACACTTCAAGATACAGGCCAGCCCTACAACCACCCTCCGAGGAACTCTCATCTACCGACCCCCCCGGACCCCGCGGACCTTTCACCAACTCCATCACGGACATCATCTCCCTGCAAGCCATCGCATCCACCAACTACACCCTGCTGGGAGACCTCAACTTCCACCTCGACAACCAACTAGACCCCAACACCACATCCCTCCTGGACAACCTCCACAACATTGGACTCCCCCAGATCGTGACTGAACCCACGCACTCAGCAGGACACACCCTTGACCCCCTCTTCACAACAGGAAACTCCATCACTTTCAGCCACACCACCGAACTCCCGTGGACAGACCATCGATGCATCCACTTCACCTTCAGAACACCCACCATCCACAGACACCAGCACCTGCTCCCACGAAGAAACTGGACCAAAATCACCGATGACCAGCTCACCTCCTCACTCGGCAACTCCACCCCAACCACCACGGAAGACAACGACCCCAACACCGCAGTCCGAACTCTGCAAAGATGGATTTCCGACAGCGCCAACACCATACCCCCCTCAAGAAGAACAACAACACACATGCCAAGAAAGCCAGATGGTTTACCACTGAACTTCGAGAGTCCAGACGCACATGCAGCCACCTAGAACAGGCCTGGAGGAACTCCAAATCCACAGAAGCCCACAACAACTTCAGAGCCGCCAACAACGCCCACCACCAACTCATCAGAAATACGAGAAAAACAGCGATCGAAGAATCTCCACACATGCGCACAACAGCAAAGAACTCTTCAGCATCATCAAGGAGTTCACCCAACCCACCAGCGAGTCTACTGACATTCCTCCCTCACAAGACCTCTGCAACAAACTCAGCACCTTTTTCCTCCACAAAATCAAGAACATCTACGACAACTTCGACGAAGACAACCAACACACTGAACCCTCACCAGCCACCCCCGACACCCTGAAGCCAACGATTGACAGCTGGATAGCCCTCACCACCGAAGACACACTGAAGACGATGAAGTCAATCCACTCCGGGGCCCCCATGGACCCCTTCCCCCACCACATCTTCAACAGAGCCGCCGACACCATCGCACCCATGCTTTGCCACACCATTAACCGCTCCCTGGCGAACGCCTCCTTCCCCGACAACTGGAAACACGCCGAGATCAACCCCCTCCTGAAGAAGCCCTCAGCGGACCCTACCGACCTCAAAAACTACAGACCCATCTCCCTGCTCGCGTTCCCAGTGAAAGCCATCGAGAAAGCCATCAACAGCCAACTCGCCACCTTCATCGAAGAGCACAACATCCTCGACTCCTCCCATCCGGCTTCAGAAAAAAACCACACCACAGAACCGCCCTCCTCGCCGCAACAGACGACATCCGCTCCCTCCTGGACAGAGGAGGAACAGTAGCCCTCATCCTCCTCAACCTCTCAGCGGCCTTCGACACAGTCTCCCACCGCACCCTAACACGCCGACTCCACGACGCAGGGATCCGGGACAAGGCCCTCGACTGGATCCACTCTTTCCTCTCCGGCAGAACGCAGCGGGTCAGACTCCCTCCTTTCCTCTCGGACCCTACACCAACCACCTGCGGAGTCCCCCAGGGGTCCTCCCTCAGCCCCACGCTCTTCAACGTCTACATGGCTCCGCTCGCCCCATCGTCAGAACCCACGGACTCAATATTGTTTCATACGCAGACGACACCCAACTCATCCTCTCCCTATCCAACGAACCCAACGCAGCAAAACACAACTTTCAAAAAGGCATGGAAGCTGTCGCCAAATGGATGAAAAGCAGCTGCCTACAACTCAACACTGACAGAACAGAAGTACTCATCATGGGCCCACACCCCGATGCCTGGAACGATACCTGGTGGCCCCCCGCCCTCTGAAGCCCACCCACCCCCACGGACCACGCACGCAACCTTGGAATCATCCTGGACTCCGACCTCAAAATGGACCACCAGATCAACTCCGTCGCAACCTCCTGCTTCCACACCCTCCGCCTCCTACGTAAGACCTTCAATGCATCCCCCTTGAGGACAGAAAGACCATCACTCACGCCCTCGTCACCAGCAGACTCGACTAAAGCAACGCACTCTACGCCGGAATAAACAAAAACCTCACCCGCAAGCTACAAAACATCCAGAATGCCGCCGCAAGACTGGTCCTCAACCTGCCAAGACACTACCATATCTCCCAGCACCTGCGCACACTCCACTGGCTCCCCATCGAGGCTAGAATCACCTTCAAGATTCTCACCCACGCACACAAAGCCCTCCACAACACCGGACCGGCATACCTGAACAGCCGACTCAAATTCCACGCACCCCAAAAGGACCCTACGATCAGCCCAGCTCTCCTACGCCGTGGTCCCCCGTGCCAGAAAGACCAGATCGGGAGGCCGCTCCTTCTCCTTCCTCGCTGCCAGAGCATGGAACGCCCTACCGCTCTACCTCAGACAGACAACATCACTCCCCATCTTCATGAGAAACCTCAAAACTTGGCTCTTCGACAGACCACCTCCTTGATGGACTGGAACCTGCACCTCCCCTCCTCCCCAGCGCCTTGAGACCCTTACGGGTGAGTAGTCGTGCTTTAACATACACTTGATTGATTGATTCAAAAACAAAAAGAAAAGATTTGTACTTTAAATACTCTGTGCATCACACTGAAGCCATTTGGCCCATCTGAACTTTAGAAAAAATTCAAATCAAAATAAATCATTGAATGAAACATACATACATATATATGTGCCTACAGGGGCAAACACTTCTCGAGAGTGATGATGCCAGTGATTTTATTTCCAGTATAGCAATGGAAGCAACTCATTTAAGCCACAAAGGCCTTGTTTATAGTACATCTCACCATTGTTTCCTTACTTTTTAAACTCCCATATAACTCAATTGAAAAAATTACAACTTAAAACAGACTACAAGAACAAGTCTCTTAGTCTTTTTTCTCCTCACAAGATGATTCACATATTATCATACTTAACAAAAACAATGTATGCCACAATGCTCTTCTGAGAAATATAATTTAATGAATAACAAATTCATGCTAACTAATAACTAATGAGCAAACAATATATTCAATTTAATACATTACATGTTCATGAGGGGATGTCATCCGCCAACCTAATAAATTCTCATCCAAGTGGGCCAAGTAATTGGAAGCAAGATATTTCCATATCACATCCACCTCATGTGTGTTACTGCTACTACAAATACATTCTAGCCCAAGTGGACCAACTCTGTACATAATCTATGTTACTATTGTTGCAATAGATTACATTATATGATCTCGTAACTTCTGTCCCTATCCTGTAACACCAGTGTGCTGTTATTTTTTTAACCAACAATCTAATACAAAATGAAAATGACATAAGAATGTTAACTCATACACAGAGATAAAGTTAAAAACAATTCACTCAAAGTAATTCAACTAGGAAGCTATAATTCCTCATTCTCCCAAATGTACTGTAAACTCCTCAGTCATTTTCAAGCCTCCCGGTTTCACTCTTTCCAAATTTATTATATAGCTGCATCACTTTGAGTAAAAAGTTTGTAACTTTATTTCTGTGTATGAATTAACAGCCTTCTTTACTCTTGAGGAGCATGTTTTTTTGACATCTGGAGATGGTGTTTTAGATGTTTTAGGTCAGTCAAACCCACACAAATCCTCACCCGACTGGACGGAATAGGCGGATTGGGCATTTTTATATGTATATAATTATATTATATATTAAATATAATATAATATATTTACATTACCTACTGGCGGTCACCATTAGGTAGTTATAGTTAGGACCTAGCTTCCATAGGAAAAGCATTTTTTGACTTGCCTATAACTTTGGCGTTGTTTGACCAATCTTCATGAAATGTTCCCAAAAAGTGTCAAAGAAGGTTCTGGTTATCATTGAAAGTTTGGGGTGACCTGTGCAGTGGGGATCGAGAAATAGGGGTGTGAAAAAGGGTGCGCTTGTAATGTTAATTCCTATAGGAACGCATTGTTGAACCTACAGCCCGAACCGCTGAACGGAATTACACCAAATTTGACAGAAAGGTAGATGTTGTTACACAGATTGTGCTTTTTGTTATTTGGTGCAAATCCATTTAGTACTTTTTGCGAAATTTAAGCCAAAATTTATAGTGATATCTTTGGCTGCGGATATTTTGCGACTATTACGTGATTAATTGTGAATGTGCTCCAACGGGAATGCTCTATTTAGCTGGACACAACCTGAATAGAAAGTTGCAGCCACCATTTTATTGTCCGGGAACAGTTCCCGGGGATGAAAATTTGTATGAGAGCCCACATAAGGGGTCAGGGTGGAGATACTCTGACTCCATGTTTGAGAAATGGGTGTGTTAGTGACACAAGTTATGTGTCCAAAATTGATTGTTAATCACACACGATATTTGCGATGACGCCATGATTGCCAGCGCGGCCCCCATGTACAGGCGAGGAGACATCACGACTATCGTGATGTCATGGCGAATATAGGTGAAAATATATCAAATATATTCGTACACATTCACTGGACACTGTCACACTTATGTATGCACTCACAAACTCACTCAGACACGTATACACCAATTCACATACCCACACAAACACTTATACATTGAGTCACATACCCACTCAGGTACTCATGTACCCACTCACATACCCATTCAGGTACTCATGCACCCACTTACAGACTCATGCAGAGAGTGACGCACCCATGTACAGACCCACTCATAGACTCATGCACCTACTTAGAGACCCACTCATAGACTCATGCATACAGTCTCCTACCCACTTAGAGACTCTTACACCTACTCACAGACCCATCTGCGCACTCATGCACCCACTCACAGACCCATTCAGATACTCATGCACCCACTGTCAGACTCACTCTGAGTCACCCACCCATGTACAGACTCACTCAGAGACTCAAGCACCCACTTACAGACCCACTCACACACTTATGTATATCCTCACAGACCCACTGAGACACTCATACACCCACTCACAGATGCACTCAGACACTCATACACCCATTCACACACCCATACAGTCACTCACACACTCAGTCACAGACCCTCTTAGATATACATGCACCCACTCACTCACCCATTGAAGGTTTATGCATCCACTCACAGCCACCCAGATACTTACCCTCCCAGTCACAGACCCACTCAGATGCTCATGCAAGCAGCCATTCACTCACCCACTCAGAGTGTTAAGCCCTTACTCACAGACCCATTGACGCACTCATACACCCACTCACAGATCCACTCAGACACTCATACATCTACTCATGGACCCACTCAGACACTCACACACCTATACAGTCACTCACACAGCCACTCATACACCCACTCAGAGACTTATGCACCCAGTCAGTTATACACTCAGAGACTCATGTACCCACTCACAATCGCACTCAGAGACCCACAGACAGAACCACTCAGACACTCATGCTGCCAGTCATCGACCTACTGAAAAACTCATGAACTCATTCACAGACCCACTTAGACACTCATGCACCCACTCACCGACTCAGACACCCACTTAGACACTCATATATCCACTCACAGATCCAGTCAGACAGTGATATACTTACTTACAAATGCACTAAGGCATTAATGTACCTAATCACAGATTGAGTGACAGACTTACGCAACCAATCACAGACCAATTGTGACACTGATGCACCCACTCTTAGATGTACTGAGGCAGTCAGTAAAGTACATTTGCTGTTCACAGATTCTCCAAGGTAAATGCGACAATGTTGTGCCGACTCAAAAAATTGTTGAACATAAAACCAGTTATTAATGTACTTTCTTATAAACACATACCAAATCAAAAAATGAGTGGTATATAATATAAATATAATATACAATATCCAATTATAGAAAGAAAATATGAACATTTTACGGGCTCACTTAAAAAAATGGACGTTACAGTTACGAAATAGAATTTTAAAAAACCTTAGAAATTCACTGAAAAAAACAAAGTTTACAGGGACATTATAGTTAGGAATTAGCATGTAAAAAAACCTTAGGAATTCACTGAAAAAACCAAAGGTTACAGGGACATTACAGTTAGTCTGACATTTCACTCGTACAAAACCAGATAAATTCAGCAGTTATAGTTAGGTGAGCAAACTATAACTCATGCCCCCGCAATGCACTGCTTATTACCTCACTTATTACATTACCCCGCATATTCATGGCAAAATTGAAAAGAAAACCCAAGCACAGTCTCCCGCGCTGGCTTTTATTCAAGCCCAGGGTGGGCCAGATCCCAAGGCATGCAGGCATTAAAAAAAGGAAAGGAGGGGGGCGCACAGAGCCCCCCCTCCTAGGGTCTTATTAGCTCTGGGGACCACCACCTCCATGGAGCATTATTTTTATAATAGAGGGGGGACACACAGACCCCCTCCATGGACTCAAGCGAGCCCTGGGGACCAACACCTCTCCCCTGGGCTTTATCTTTAAAAAGGAGAGGGGCCATGGGGACCCCCCTCCTGAGGCTGTTTGATGCCCCAGCGACTACCACCTCTTGGGAGCTAAATAAGAACAATTAGAAGGGGGCCGTGCAGACCCCCGGGGACCACCAGCTCCCAGGGGCCTGTGAAATTAATCAAAGTGGGGGGCTGTGCACCCCCCTCCTGGGCCATATACGGCCCCAGGGACTACCACCTCCACCAGAACCACCAGCCACCGATATTCTTTGCAGATGGCCTCCAGCTTCCGGCGCCGGGCCATGGCTGCCAACTCCTTCCTGTTTGGTTGTGCTTGTGGTTGGGAAGGAGTAGCTATATCAAGAAAGAAAAAAGACAATTGTAACCAATACTCTTAGCAAAACAGTAACACAAAATTAATTCTACACATAGTGGCAGAGTAGCACTAGCAAGCACAGTACATAACATTTGTGGCATCCTCCCACTTCCTCGGCCTCTAACATTTGTGCGAATTTTAGGCATTACTTCTACTAGGCACTATGGAGTAGACAAGTCTTCTTCTTCTCTCTCTTGTTTAGCTAAATTAACCTTGTTGTAAGCATGCCAGCTCAGTCAGCTTGCGCCCTAGACAAACATACTCGTGTCGCAGACTCCCATTATTTTTATTTACTACTGCCTACAGGTGGGGAAGCTGTAGTCTACAACCACACAATTATCTTATTTTTCTATTATGGCCATACTCGGTTACATCAATGGCAACTGCTCAATTTCCATTTCATCACAAAAAAGCAACTGCTGTTGTCTGTATGTCCCTAAGGATGTCCAGACTGTCAAAGAAAAGGAGGAAAGAGAAAGAGCAAGGGGTCCCACAGACTGGGGTATCCAAAGATATTGGAGAAGACGCCTCACTCACTTATCGTGACATGCTTCATCATAGTCGTCTTTCCACACCCAGGAGAGATGGTACTACCTGGGTGGACTCAACCAAAGATGTTATGGGAGTTCTCATATAAAATGTTAACAGGCCATGCAGGGAACCAGATGAGTGATGTTAAAAATACCTACAGGTATACCCAGTATGCTTGTTCCGCATGCTCGCGTAACTCCGCGTAGCATTGCAGAGTTTTTTTGCCGCTTCGCGTAGGCTCGCATAGAGCGGCTACGCAAACTCTGCCCGGGGTTAGTATTTAACTGAGCTTTAATCTTCATTGGAACTTGTAAAACCCAGGTACAGAAGTAATTATGTGGAATTGTTTCAATTAAAAACTATGTACAAGCACTAGAACTAAGTAGATTGCAGTGCACATTGCAAAGGCTTGCTAATTATCTTTCATAATGCTCCATAAAATCAAAACATTTCTTGGATTTGGTGAGTATGTACAAAAATTAATAGGTGTAATCTAATTACAATTTTAGCACTGGATTTATTTAACTTCCCTATTTCAACTTTTTTGTGGGTGAGCAGAGAAAGTGATATTGTTCAGCTAATTAATGACTGAGAGTGGTTTGGCAGCACTTCCATCCTCTTGGATTACATAGCATGGCAGTTTGTGTGTGTGGGATGCTGTTTTAGCACAGACCTTTGATGTGACTTTAAATCATGTTCACACAGTGTTGGATTTTTAATTCAGACACAGTGCAAAAGCCCATTTGTTAGTATCCAAATAAGTCCTGCCTCTTGAATGTTAATGAGGAAGGAATCCTACTGTGAATCTTTACAAATGGTTAAAGATTCAGCAGCAGGGGATGGCAGAATTTGAACAGGATCAGCCTTAGCGCTGATAGTGCCTGCGGCAACAATCTTTTTGGGTGCCCACCATGACCTCCTTCTCCACGGATTCCCTCACTACCGCCCTTCCACAGTGCCCTACATCTCTCCATAGCCCCTATCTCACTTGCATTTTATTTGATTTACAGTGCTACTCATAGCAGTGTAGGGTGTCAGAGCACTTTATACCCCATGCACACATTATACCGTATCAATGAATCATAACTGTGCTAATCATTGTATAGGACATGTTATATAAAACAATGAGGATTACAAGGTGAAGAAATCAGTGTTAGGTCTGGGGAACCACAAACTAAAGATTTAAAGCATACCAGTGTTTGGGGTTGACTTTACTAATAAGAATGTATCATTTCTGTCTAAATTAACCATATTTAGCAGCATTAGTATCATGAAGGACTGGGCAAAAATAATGTTCTAACTTATACCATGCAGTTTGCATGCAGCTCTTTGATGATAGTTCATAAATCACTGTACTACAACTTATGAACTGCAAGTAACAAAACGATTTCTGTGGCAAAAGTGGTAACCCATTGAGCTATCTATATAAAATAGAGCTCTGTGATCTGCATAGTACATGTTCTTTGCAGCAGGCATATTAACACTCTATGCTACTTTCTGATGAGTCAAACCTGCCACCAAACAAAACTCGACATCTCTAGCTGGAACATTAATCACCCAAGTTATATTGACATTTTTATTGCTGCCTGAAAACTGCTGGACACAAGGGGGCAGATTTACGAGCCCCTTGCGCCACTCTTGCACCGCCGTTGCGTCACTTCTGTGATGCAGCGGCGGCATAAACCATGCGCCACGTTGCGCCCTATTTACAACGTGACGCATCTAGGGAGATGCGTCACGTTGTAAAGCCCTGCGCCACATGAAACCTGCGTCAGGTTTCATATGGGCGTTCCGGCGCAGGGGGGGGCGTTCCGGCACAGTAAAGCCTCGGAAAAGTGCCTGTGTGAAATCTACAAGATTCCACTCAGTCACTTTTCCGAGGCCGCTGCGGCAAAACCTTGCGCCTGCTTGAAGCAGGCGTAAGGCGTGATGCACCACGTTATGTATGGGCAGGCCACGAGCATTGCTGGAGTTGCGTCGCGCTTGCGACACGACTCCAGCAATGCGCCACCCTTCCGACAGGAGATGCGTCACGCATCTGTTTATCCTTGCGCCACGATGCGCCGCATTGTAAATGCGGCGCATCTGTGGTGGCGCACGGGTAAACTTGCGTGACGCATCTTACCTGGCGCATCCCTGCTGATTTGCAGGGATGCGCCAGTCGTCATAAATCTGCCCCAAGGAATTTAGCAGCAGTTATTTTTAAACCCATAAGTTATTTCTAAACAATAAACACAGCACCCCTCCCAGGTCAGGGTCAGGTGCAGCTGCTAAAGACGGCCCTGAGTTTGAAAGTGGTGGGTGTGTAATTCAGGAATGTTTGCATGGTAAAGGGCTGAGTAAAGCACTTTTTCAAGAAAGGAACAGGGAGGGGGATTCCCTTATGAAAATTTTTAAAAAGTGTGTTAAAAAGGCGCATTTTCCAACACAGGGGCATATTCTCAAGGACACATCGCGTAGTTAGCGGCACCTTATCGCAGCCAAAGTGGCGATAAATTCATCGCACCATTCACAAGCTGTTGTTAACAGCCCATAACACCATTTCACCCGCGATAGCATCCGCAAAAAACATCGCCACAGATGACCCCCTCAACTATCGCTAATGAGTAGGCGTTCCCCAGCAAAAATCGGTGACAACAGCACACCACAACATTCTCAACGACCAGCCCGATCGGCGATAAGACCACAAAACAGGCGATGAGGCGCGTTAGCAGCAGGAACCTAACACCTGCTCTGACCTGGTGTAAAGTCGGACGACAACCTGCACCATCAAAGGGAGACCAGTCCACACCCACACATGAAGAACAACAGATGCCATGGAGCTACTCACCATGCATCCCGGAGCCCCGAGAGGGCAACAAAACCCTCCGCCACCCCCCCAGGGCCCCAGCACCCCCGACCCCCCGGACCACCACAGAGGCAGCGCAGACAAAGACAGCGGACCCTCAGGAAACGCACCAGCCCCACAGACCTAACACCAGACAATGTCAATGCCCACTACAGGCTCAAAAGGACAACCATCCACCGCATCCGGGTCATCATTGCCCACAGGCTGACTGTACCAACACAGCGGACAACCAACATCCCTCCGCAGACAAAGCTGCTGGCTGTGCTGCACAAGTAGGCCTCCCGTACCCCCCAAACAACATCCGCCAGAGTCGGAGAAGACACACAGCCAGCCCCAACCAAGTTCCCCACACCTGTCCTGGATGCCATCACCAGCCAGGTACCCCAGTACCTAAACGTCCCCCACAATGTGCAGGAACAGCTGGAGACCAAGCAAGGACTACACGCCATAACAGGAGTCCCGCACCTGTTGGGGGCAATCCACCGCACGCATGTGCAACTAGTGCCCCCTGCAGAAAAAACACACAATTACCGCAACAGAAAGCACAAGCATCCCACCAATGTGCAGGCAATAGTGGACCAGCGGGGACCCTACACCAAGGTTGCAGCCAACTACCCAGCCAGTGTGCATGAGTCCAGCATCCCCCGGCAGTCCATCCTCAACCAGCGTTACCAGGATGGCACCCATGGAAATGCACTGCATGTAGGTAAGTACCAAATAAAAACAGCACACACCTCAACTCCACAATCATGCAACTCACAACACTGGCAATGCGCACGTCACAAAATCACATACAACATGCCAGACAACATGCCCACCCACCAGACACGACAGCACAACTCACTGTGGCAACCTTGCTCAGCCATGTACACGAACCATCAACGGCATGGCACCGCAGCCACACAATAGTGGAATGTGGGGAGAGGTGGGAACCAGGTATGTGCGAAGGAGGCAAGTGACCCATGAATGAGAATGTACACAATGCCAACTGTGGCGGAGATGTCCTGGACAGATAGCAGTATGCAGACCACAGACATATCCATGCCCACATGCACTGCTGATGTGTGGAGTGCAGTGGACAGTGGACGCAACCATGTCACCACAGCCAGTGGGGAAGAACGCGGAAATGTAGCTTGTGACGTCCCCCCCTGCAAGCGTGTGCGGAGTGGCCTGGCCCGGCGTACGCAAGGCCAGCGTAGGGGTGTGAAGAAAAAGCACATAGCCCTGGACGTGGTCCTCTTCTGGAATGGCAAACGTGCCAGCCAGTGCGGCGCCTCCTAGCCCGCCACGAGGCCGACGCCCTTGCCGTGAGCGCTGTGTCCTGTGAACCTATGTGCCTGCTGCACCACGGGCCGCTGGACTCCCAACCTGTCATACCCGCCCCTGCGAATACAGGCCTCACAGCTCACCTGCTGACACCAGCGTGTGCCGAAGAGGGCCCACCACATGCCGGCGCAAACTCCAAGCCTGAACCCCGCGTCCTTGGCAGCCTCCTTACACCATCACTGCCCCCGCGACACAGGCCCTCTTCACCCCTTTACCTTTTACGTACTGCACCGCTGCCTCCGGCCTACGCTACGCTCAAGTAGGTCACACATGTGGAACTGATTCGTGATATCTGCATGGTGGAGTCCATATCATTGTACGCAAGGAGACGAGTAAGAGGAAGACGTGGTTCAGTCCAGAGGAGAAAAGGACCATCTTCACGGAGGTGTCCGGACACTGACGACAACTGCCCTGGTGTCACTAACTCTGTGCATCGCGGACCAATGACCCATGGATGTGTGCCCCTACTGACCACTGCCCCGGGCCTACACTGCGGTCAAGTAGGTCACACATGTGGGACTGAGTCTTGATTTGGCAAAGGCCGAGTACACACGCAAATGCCGAATTTAACTCATTATACTCCCTTCTATGTGGTGACACGAAGTATGTGCATGGCATCCCAGCCACACGTGTCTGTGGGCCCTTGGAGACTACACCTTCTTACTACACTGCGTGCCTGCAGGCCTCACACAAATCCAATCCAGTCTGTACCAGGCAGGACATGGCATCGTCGCTGGCCAAACACCCGCTCAGTTCTGTCGCTACTGCCTCGGTCAACCACGAGTCATCACCACATGCCATTTCAATGCCGTGTGTTAGTGTTCCAGGAGGAGCTTGCTGAACAGCGGTTGGCCCGCGCTGCCCGCTGCCTCCGGACCACACAGCGGTCGAGTAGGCCACACATTGGGAACTCTGTCATGAATCATTTATGACCGAGCTGATAACATTGTACTGGCCACGTCGCAGACTGCATCCCCTCACAGCTCCGGTGCCACTAAGTCTGTTCCCCGACATCCATGGACACTTACTTCTTGAGATCTGTTGGATACTGAGTCCATGGTTTGGGGGTTGTCTTCATCATCGTGTTGGTGATACTGACTATGTTCCCAAGACGAGGCTGTAGCATTCCACTCCTCCATTTGCCGCTTCCGGCCGGCTACTGCCCTCTGCATCATGCCCTGGTGGGGCCCTTCCACTGTCCCCCACAAACCTCCGCGACATTCACCTTCGACATCGACGAGGACCCGCTCCCCTAGCGTGGCACTATCTCACTGCACCGCAAGTCACCGTCCCGTGGCGGTGTGGCTGTGCCCGCCGCAGTGCAACCAGGGCCACTAACTCTGTGCAGCTCAAATCATGGCCCCAACCTGAGTGCATGTCGGATGGCCTCGGTTCCGATGGCCTGGGGGGCCTCAACGCCATGTCTCTGTGGCCCTGCGCTGTCCGCTGCCTCCGGCCTCAACTGCGGTCCACCTGGGCTCACACATCAGATCGAGTCCTGGCATGCCCGGACGTCGCATCACCGCAGGATGCACACGCCACCACCGCCAGGACCAACTCCAAACGACAGGTGCCAGAGTCGTAAGTGTCTAACTGCCACACTGTCAGAGTTGCTCACACCTGTCGTGGGTGCCATCATCAGCTTGATACCCTGCTCAGCCCTACAGGTGCCACTTACTCAGTGCACAACGAATCAAGGACCATTCTGCTTGCATGTTGGGTGAACACTGTACGCTCTCCGGCTACCGTCATGATGCTTCACAGTTGTTTCTGTTGTGCTGGTGTATAATGTTTCTGCTTCAATTGTGATCACTGTTCCAGTTGTTGCCAGTACCAACGACTCCCTGAGGGCTGGCTGACACTCACCCCACACACATCCAGCACATGCGTCACTGTGCATGTGACCATGCCAATAAAGCTGTCGGGCGCACGTGCCCGTGGCCAGTTCAAGAGCTCTATGATTGTGTACATGTGCTCATGATGTATGCATTCGGGCCACGGCCCCACAAATCACATTGTGCCGTGTGCAGAGGACGCAGCCATGTCACCGCAGCCAGAGTGTGGGACATTGCACATGTAGCTTTGTCGTCCCCCACTCAATACGTAAGAGGAGTGGACTGGGCCAGCGTGTGCCAGTCTAGCATGGGGTTGTGGATGATTATCCTGTGGCTCAGGGTGTGGTCACTCATGGAAATGTGCAGATGCAGGTGTCTCTGTCGCAGTGTTGGTCTCCTTTGGGGAGTGTAGGTGGTCCATAATGGGACTTAGACACCCACGTATGTGATCTAGTTTGGCTTCCATGAGGTGGGACCCCACCCGCACCTGTTCGGACACCCCCTTCTGGTAGTCTGACACCTGGCCTTGGAATGCAATGTGTGCTTGGGTGCGCTGCTGGGAGCCAGCCGTGGTGGTTCGTGCGTCCAGCTGTGTTGTCTGTGCATGGGGTGGGGTATCCTCGATGCAGCTGGGCTGCCCTGCTCCTGGGGTCGATTGCCCGAAGATGTCCATGTACTGTTGTAGGGCGTCGGTGTCGGAAGTGTGGAGGTCCTCTTCAGAATCACTGTGGAGTTGTCTGGTCTGCTCTGCTGGAGGTGTTGTTTGTCCCTCTTCAATGTGAAGGGGGATGCTTGTTGACATTGTGTTGGCATGTATGTTCATGCATTATTCAGGTTTACATACAGACTGCATGTCAATGTACATTGTGACTGTTTGGGAGGGGCGGACTGTCTGATGCGGGACAGTGGACATTTGGACTACATGACGTAGGTGTGGTTGTACACGTCCATTTGCATCTCACAGTTCCCTGCTAGGTCAGATGTGATTGGCCATTTCGTACGCACAGGCGGACCCAGTTGTGTCCTCTGTTCTGCAGTGTAAGTGTTGCACTGTGTACCACATTGTCGTCCATGTGGATGTGCTGGCATTGCTATGTGTGTGTGCTGCATTTTGGGAGGGTCGCACCTGCAGCTGTGATTTTGCTGCCCCATATCCCTTGGAGGCGGTGTGCCTTTGACTTTTGGGCTTTTACGGTGCTGTGATGTTGGCGACTTGGGTCATTTGTGCTCTTGGACGGTTTTTGTACTTTTGTGCATTGTTTGTCTGCAGATGTCTTGTTGCCGTCAGTGGTTGTTTGTGCAGGTGGATGTGTCAGCATGGCGGTTTTTAATTTAAATTTTAATTTTAAATTTCAATTTACACTGTTGTTATACCATGTACTGCGGTTGTAACAATCAAAGGAAGTGAATAGAATAGGTACTCTATATTTGCGAGATCGCTTCTAGGTATGAGTCGCGATTAGATGTGCTTATAAATATTTCTGTACCGATTTTAAGCTTGTGCTTTTGATAGTGAATGTATACATTTTCTTATTCAATAGTTTAGTAATTCTAACATTATATACTATATACTCTATACTCTGTGGATAGTGTAGTGTATAGTAGGTGTGACTTCTAGCATCTAGATCAGTTAAAGCAGTCTAAGGGTACCATTCCAATATGGCCGCCACTTTAGTGATTCTAGACCGCTTCGTTTAATATTCAGTCAATATCAACAAAAGATGTTTTAAACCTTATTAGCAGTATCATATTTTGGTGTTTTATTAATACCTTGGTGAATTTATATTTCAAATATCAGTGTAAATTGATTCACGCAAAATCACGTGATAAAGCGGGAGTTTGTATTTAAACACCTCCGGGTTGCCACAACTGCGGAAATCAATCCGGAAGTCGTATCGTTGGAGCAGGGAGGCCGATGTAATATTCAGCGGTAAGATCTTGGACTTTGAGGTGTCGGAATGATTTAACGCTAATATACTAGCGTGAGGCTAGCCATAGTCCTAAATAGTCTTTTTTATGAAAATATCTTTGTATTATGATAGAAGAGTTGTAAATATATTCTTTAGACGCTGTTATTTTGTCTTAAATAATAATATCTATATTGCAGACTGCATAAGATATCCGCAATAACAGAATTAGTACTGAGAGTAACTGTAGTCCTTATGCACATAGCAAAGGATCATGTAGCGTAGTTGACGAAGTTACTCTACCCCAGTTGATAAGGGCTATGCTAATTTAGTTTTCATTTTATGTGAATGGGGATGAGATTTACATTAGGTTAGTACACGCACAGACCGGCGGTGCAATACTAATGATTAATACAATATCGCATATAATTGAAAACTATAACATTTCCTTCTGGTTTCCATTTATTTAGAACAAACCAGACACGGTCCATGCATTAGA
This sequence comes from Calotriton arnoldi, assembly GCA_963921515.1. Lineage (NCBI taxonomy): Eukaryota > Metazoa > Chordata > Amphibia > Caudata > Salamandridae > Calotriton > Calotriton arnoldi. The sequence goes on from CAWUFW010011369.1 coordinate 371,752, forward strand.
AAATATACGGAGTGGAGCAACACCCTCTGTTCAAAATTATTATACACCACTTTTCTGGTCCAAAACAGCCCAAGAGTGTGTCATTCAGCAACCATAAATCATTATTGGTAAGCCCATTATGTAAAACCCTGGGTATAATACATTTATCAAACTAAAGATGGCTATATATGACGTTGTTTTTTATTAAATTTTTTTTGAAGGTTGTGCCAAATCTAACTGTAATACGGTGGCTCCAACGACTATAGTGATGATCTAATCACGCATGAAGGTATGCTTAATATGTGAGATATTGAGGTTACTGGATAAAGCTATATATATATGCAATGCATGGGTTGGTGTCCCACAAGGTTTTTATTTATTATTGTATGGGACATTCAATCATTACATACGAATAACGCGGATTCATTATGAACTTTCGAGTGTTTATAAAAAATATAAAAAATGAAACTTATTAGAAAATGCGCGTTTACAATAGTTTTTTTTCCAAATAGTAATTACTGATCATGTGTTGTGAATAGGACTGCATTATTACATGGGTGACATGAGATCTGTAATAAATAGCTAGCGGTATAATTGTCTCTGGGTTTAAGACCTATTGTGGATATAAATAATACAGGAGGCATTAATTGTGGGTACCAATATTGAAATAGGTTACTCTAGTTTCAGTTCTTAGACACATGCTTTGTGGATAAATTGTTTAAAAGATATGCGTGTATAGCTTAATTTTTGTTTTATGTTTATAATTAATTTGTAGAAAACTCAGTCCTGAAGAAGGTGGAGAAGTGATCTCACCGAAACGCCGCGTCGACCGTTTTTAGTTTTCTTGCCTATGAACACTTATGTATCTTCTTTTTTAATATTATTGATTATTGATATGATGATTTTTAATGAAATTGTTTTTATGAAGTATGACATGTTTTTACCTTAATAAAACTTTTTTCATGTTTTAAGACTGAAACCTTGTTCCAACTATAGTGTTTTTATTACATAACTGTAATGCACCCATTTAGATTGATATAGTGTAATTTCTCTGTTTATGCGGCTCCACACATGATTAGTAGAGTTGAAGGTTAATTAAGAGCAGGGATTGTTTGTGTTTATCTGCTGATGTTACCCCTTCCCTCCTCTTTTAAGTGGGGTGTCTCCTATCTTTTTTTCATTTTGAAGTACAGCTTGTTAGCTGGGGAGTTGTGTGTCTAGTGTCTCCATATCTCTGGGGAATAAGCGACCATTCCATAATATGGATGGTTTCAAAACCTATGGGTTTTCAGAGGAGCAATTTTCTAAAATTATAAATAGTTCCTCTAAGAATGTATCGTCTATCACATCAACGGATAATAATGAGGAAGAATGGAGATCGTTATGGAACTGTAAAAAGAAAACAATAAGAACAGAGTTACATGCTGATTTCCTAATCGAATATTGTAAAAAAGGTATTATACCCAAGGGTTTACAGGTGACCAATGAGCCGGGTATTTTTATTAAAATTCGGAAATTCCTTGAGAATTGGACATTGATAGCTAATAGGTGCAGCCGTGACTGGATGCTATTAATTATTGAAACAGCGTATGAGATTTTGGTTATAGAGAGAAAAGAAATAGAAGAGATGGAATTAAAATTGAGAGAGAGCACTACTTTAGAGGAAGCCAAAAAGAAATTAGAAGATATCCAGGCAGATATCTCTGGGTATAAAGAATATCTCATGAATAAAAAATCTAGTAAAATAAGAAAAGACATCACAAAATACAACTTAGAACGGGTTTATCCCTATCTGCAAGTAGATTTCTATGAAAGATCAAGAGAAGAGGTCTACAGCAGGAGAAATTATTGGCAACAACCTAAACGGAATTTCCCTCAGAAGAGGGTTACATTTTTTGATACCTCATATACCAGCTCTGAATCTGAGAATGAGGCTATATATGACAAGAGACAAGATAATAGAAATAATAAAGAAAAGGAGTCTGTCCCTAGTACCAGCAGAGACACTCTCTCTTTTTAGAGCAACGTCAAGTGAATTACAGTCAGAATCGGGGGAGAGGCAGAGGGAGAGCAGGCTTCTTTCCCCTGAACCCCACACAGAATCGCACATATATGAAGACTCGGAGCCAGAAAGGGTGGGACTAACAGATAAAGCGTCAGTAATCAATTTGTCCAATAGACCGTTGACTCAAGACGAAACAAAAGTTTTAGAGAAGGGCTTAGGTTATGCGATTGTCTCACCTATAGATAAATACAATCTGGAAAGAGACTTACAATCCTTCTTTAGAAAAATAAGACTTAACTCATTCTTTGAAGGGAAACAGAAACCAATCATAGAGAATAAGTCAGGTTTGAAACCTAAATCTTCCTGGACCCCCCCTATCAATTTAGTAAATAAAAACATTGAGCTTTTTGAAAGAGTAGTAGAGAAAGAAGTCGAGGTACTTTTGAATAAAAAATTGTGGATTGATAAAAACCTTACCTCACAGCAAAATACTGCATTGAAAACTTTAGAACAGTGTCATAGTTTAACCATTAAACCAGCAGACAAGGGAGGTAGTATCGTAGTAATGGACACTAGTGACTACAATAATAAAATGATCTCTCTTTTAAATATTGATTCTCACTATCAGAAATCTAACAAGGAGGAATGGAATAAATTAGTACATACGGTGGATAACTTGTTGTTATTAGCTAAGGAAGATGGTATTATATGTACCGATGAATATAATTACCTTAGAAATACGAATCCAACTATTCCAGCACTGTATGGCCTGCCTAAGGTCCATAAGGATATGACAAATCCCCCGATGAGACCTATTGTCTCTAGTATAAACTCTCTCACTGAACCTTTAAGTAAATATGTCGATGTTTTCCTGCAACCTCTAGTGACACAACAGAAAGCATATATAAAGGATACCACTTCTATGATTGGTAAAGTGGAAAACCTTCCATATAATACAAACACTCAATGGTTGGTCACATTAGACATTGAGGCACTATATACAAATATACCACAGGATGATACCATACAAATGATTAAAGATCTTCTCAGTAATAATGACTGTGATTTGTCATCTCATGCAATTTTTATAGTCGAATGTGTTGAGATTATACTTAAAAACAATATTTTTCTATTTACTGAAGCCTTTTTCAAACAAATCAAAGGGACTAGCATGGGAGCTACCTGTGCTCCCAGTCTGGCCTGTTTATATGTAGCTATGTTTGAAGACCGACATGTTTTTAATACGGTAGCTCCTTTTTATGAAAACATTTCTAATTGGTCGCGATATATTGATGACGTCTTTTTTATTTGGGAAGGCACCAAAGAATCCCTTACGGAGTTTATTGAGTGGCTCAATATGGGTGATGTTAATTTACGTTTTACGTCATCTGTCAGCAAAAATTGTTGTGATTTCTTGGATATTAAAATCAAAAATGTGGATGGTTTATTGAAAGTTGAGCTCTTTTCTAAACCTACAGATCGTAACACACTTTTGCACTATAAAAGCAACCATCCTGCTTGCCAAAGGGATAATATTCCCTTTGGCCAATTTCTTAGAATAAGACGGAATTGTTCCAAAATACAGGATTTTAATGTACACTCTGATATACTCACAAAAAAACTTATTGATAGGGGCTACCCCAAGAAGCTTGTAAGACAAGCATACAAAAGAGCAAAATATTATAACAGGGAGTCTCTATTCGATCAGAAAATAGTGAAATCACAACCTAAAAAGATGCCCCTAATTTTTGTGACGAATTTTAGTAACATAAGTAATAAAGTCAAGAATATTTTACATAGAAATTGGCATCTGATTGCAACACAGAGTAAGGAGAAACTAGATAAACCCATGTTTTCCTTCAGGCGTAATAGAACCATTAGAAATTGTTTGGTGCATACATATAAGACTACAAGGGAGGATAGTCAACTGGGTATTATGAATGCCCCGTTACCAAAAGGTACATTCCCCTGTAGCTCCTGTAATAATTGTCAAAATATTATTAGAGGCCCCAGTGTTACCCACAATGGAGTAAACCACACATTCAGGAGCTTCACCAATTGTCGCTCTAAAAATCTCGTTTATTTAATTGTATGTCCCTGTGAGATGGGCTACATTGGCGAGACGTCTAGAGAGATCCGTACCAGAATTACAGAACATAAATCTGCTATACGGACTAAAAAAAGAACTGCTCCATTAGTTGAACACTGGATGGACAGAAGACACAAAATAGAAGATCTAAAGTGGTGTGTGATTGAACACATTGAAATGAATGCTCGTGGAGGTGACTGCACGACAAAAAGAAAAAAACGTGAACAATTCTATATGTCTAAGTTCAACACATGCAGACAAGGCCTTAATAGCAGAGAAGATTGGGAAAAATTAATTTAGTCCCCACCCATGGATAACTATATAATAGGCTCTTGGATATAGTATATATAGCAAATACTATATAGCATGGCGGTTTTTAATTTTAATTTTAATTTTAAATTTCAATTTACACTGTTGTTATACCATGTACTGCGGTTGTAACAATCAAAGGAAGTGAATAGAATAGGTACTCTATATTTGCGAGATCGCTTCTAGGTATGAGTCGCGATTAGATGTGCTTATAAATATTTCTGTACCGATTTTAAGCTTGTGCTTTTGATAGTGAATGTATACATTTTCTTATTCAATAGTTTAGTAATTCTAACATTATATACTATATACTCTATACTCTGTGGATAGTGTAGTGTATAGTAGGTGTGACTTCTAGCATCTAGATCAGTTAAAGCAGTCTAAGGGTACCATTCCAATATGGCCGCCACTTTAGTGATTCTAGACCGCTTCGTTTAATATTCAGTCAATATCAACAAAAGATGTTTTAAACCTTATTAGCAGTATCATATTTTGGTGTTTTATTAATACCTTGGTGAATTTATATTTCAAATATCAGTGTAAATTGATTCACGCAAAATCACGTGATAAAGCGGGAGTTTGTATTTAAACACCTCCGGGTTGCCACAACTGCGGAAATCAATCCGGAAGTCGTATCGTTGGAGCAGGGAGGCCGATGTAATATTCAGCGGTAAGATCTTGGACTTTGAGGTGTCGGAATGATTTAACGCTAATATACTAGCGTGAGGCTAGCCATAGTCCTAAATAGTCTTTTTTATGAAAATATCTTTGTATTATGATAGAAGAGTTGTAAATATATTCTTTAGACGCTGTTATTTTGTCTTAAATAATAATATCTATATTGCAGACTGCATAAGATATCCGCAATAACAGAATTAGTACTGAGAGTAACTGTAGTCCTTATGCACATAGCAAAGGATCATGTAGCGTAGTTGACGAAGTTACTCTACCCCAGTTGATAAGGGCTATGCTAATTTAGTTTTCATTTTATGTGAATGGGGATGAGATTTACATTAGGTTAGTACACGCACAGACCGGCGGTGCAATACTAATGATTAATACAATATCGCATATAATTGAAAACTATAACATTTCCTTCTGGTTTCCATTTATTTAGAACAAACCAGACACGGTCCATGCATTAGAAAATATACGGAGTGGAGCAACACCCTCTGTTCAAAATTATTATACACCACTTTTCTGGTCCAAAACAGCCCAAGAGTGTGTCATTCAGCAACCATAAATCATTATTGGTAAGCCCATTATGTAAAACCCTGGGTATAATACATTTATCAAACTAAAAATGGCTATATATGACGTTGTTTTTTATTAATTTTTTTTTGAAGGTTGTGCCAAATCTAACTGTAATACGGTGGCTCCAACGACTATAGTGATGATCTAATCACGCATGAAGGTATGCTTAATATGTGAGATATTGAGGTTACTGGATAAAGCTATATATATATGCAATGCATGGGTTGGTGTCCCACAAGGTTTTTATTTATTATTGTATGGGACATTCAATCATTACATACGAATAACGCTGATTCATTATAAACTTTCGAGTGTTTATAAAAATATAAAAAATGAAACTTATTAGAAAATGCGCGTTTACAATAGGTTTTTTTCCAAATAGTAATTACTGATCATGTGTTGTGAATAGGACTGCATTATTACATGGGTGACATGAGATCTGTAATAAATAGCTAGCGGTATAATTGTCTCTGGGTTTAAGACCTATTGTGGATATAAATAATACAGGAGGCATTAATTGTGGGTACCAATATTGAAATAGGTTACTCTAGTTTCAGTTCTTAGACACATGCTTTGTGGATAAATTGTTTAAAAGATATGCGTGTATAGCTTAATTTTTGTTTTATGTTTATAATTAATTTGTAGAAAACTCAGTCCTGAAGAAGGTGGAGAAGTGATCTCACCGAAACGCCGCGTCGACCGTTTTTAGTTTTCTTGCCTATGAACACTTATGTATCTTCTTTTTTAATATTGTTGATTATTGATATGATGATTTTTAATGAAATTGTTTTTATGAAGTATGACATGTTTTTACCTTAATAAAACTTTTTTCATGTTTTAAGACTGAAACCTTGTTCCAACTATAGTGTTTTTATTACATAACTGTAATGCACCCATTTAGATTGATATAGTGTAATTTCTCTGTTTATGCGGCTCCACACATGATTAGTAGAGTTGAAGGTTAATTAAGAGCAGGGATTGTTTGTGTTTATCTGCAGAGTGTGACCTGCTCCTTCCCGGATGTGGTCCACACTCAGCCACCTCAGTCTCGTGGCGCGCACAATGTCATGGTGATGGTACTCCGGCCATGCTGCTCATCATGTGGTGTCACTTGCATTGTCAGTGTGGCTCTCACATACGCATCTTTGCTGTCTTTCGCACGGGTGCATGTGTGTGTCGTGGACTTGGTGATGTGTGGGGTGTGACCCCTTTGGGCACATGGTGGACGGGGGCCTACTTGATGTTTGTATGTGTGCTGCAGTGTGCCACGGGGATCAGGGACATGACCCAGGGTCGTTGTGGGTGTGCGGTGTGCTACACGTCGTTGTGCATGTGTGCCATTGTGCCCGTCCCCCGTCCCCGTCCCTGTTCGTTACTCACCCTGTTAATGTTGTGTCCGGTCATGTCGTGCTGTATCAGGACTCCAGACTCCTTGCACCGTCTCCGCACTGATGACTGTGGCCGCCATTTGCTCCAGCTCCTCCTGAGGCGCTGGGCTCCCACCTCCATTCGCCGTTGCTGCCTTCCTGTTGGCAGCGGGTTTCTGCTTGGTTTGGCTTTTCACATCGTGCCAGCGCATCTTGGCCTCATCGACGCTCCGACTGCATTCACGATGGAATGCCATTTGTCCGTCTGTGTTGCCAATGACACAGTGGAGGTGACTGACAGTTGTTGTTCGTGCTCTGTCACCTCCGTGGGTCGGTCAGGTTGTCATGCGGACTGTGCCCCGTCTTCCTCTTCCTCTTCTCCTTGGCCTTTCCCGACCCCGAGGTTCCTTGCTGGTGGTCTGTGGGGCTTGTGGCGTTCGCGTTGACCTGGGCACTGGTTCCGGGTGCATCCATGTTGCTACGCAGTTTTTTTTTTGTTCTGCTTTTATTGTGCATTTTCCCTCATGACGCGTGGGTATTGCAGCCCTGTCGCTGGTTATCGCTGATTTTTTTATCGCGGTTGGCCTCATTGCGACTTTATTTGCGTTAGTGTTTCGCATTTTTGCGGCGTCGCGTTGATTTTAACGCGGACATTTGACGCGTTATCGTGGGACTATCGCATGGTGCCGCCAGGTTGAGAATGCTACGTTAATACGGCGTTGTTTTCCCGCGATGGACTGCGATATGCAAAGTTGCGTTAAGCTAAATTTGCGATGGTTATCACACGTTCTTGAGAATATGCGCCACAGTTTCTTGAATAAATTGCATTACCACAAAAGAGAGATAGGGAGGAGACAGGCACCTCTACAGTCCTCCAAGCAAGTCACAAACCAGTTTATTTTGGGTGCCAGTAGAATACGAAAGGGCACAGGACCACGAGTCGGGTCCGGCACCTCCTATCAAGAGTGAATGGGGGCCGTTCAGAACGGGAAGGCAATCCTTAATGGAAGAGGATGCCTCACACACATAATAGTGTCATGCTTCACCATCGGCATCCTCTCCCCACCCCGGTAAGATGGTATTATCGAGGCAGACTCGACCTCCGCGAAGACTTTGCAGGAGGAGGGAGTTCTTATATAAAACTACTGGACAATAACGGGATCCATATGAGTTAAAAATCCCTTTGGGTTCCTCAGCTATCACTTTTATTCGTGAGGACCCTAGGAATTTTAAAATCCAATCTCATGACAGGTATCACAGAGTATGGTGACTCATGACCGCCCTATATTTGCCAACATTTCTGCCCTCACAGCTTAGCCTAAAAGGTCTGGGGCATTCATCAGGGCCAAATGGATCCCTACAGTGCTATCCTAAGAGTCAGAAGGACCCTAGGTGTAAATATAAATGAAACACCCACTAAGTGTCCGGAGTGAATCCTACCTGGCCTTTAGCTTCCAGTATTCCATAGATGACCCTGAGCTTTAGGGAATACCGGTAGGCTGGTCAAGGAGAGGGTGGTATCCTTCATTGTCACACTTTCATCAGAAGAGACGCCACTTTGTGTCAACCTGAGAGTTTCTGCTCCTTGTCTTTCTTTAATAAATTGACAAAGAATCTATAGTGGTGGCGGGCATTTTTAAAAGAAAAGTAGTAACACACTTAATAGAATTCCTTGTTTGCCAACTGAGTCTGACATCACAAGGGATGTGAGCACCAGGCTAAAGGGTTTGGGATATCCCCTATTGCTGTATAAAATGCAAACATAGGCCACAGGCATTCAAACAGGCCCTCCTGCGAGTGGGGTTTCTTGATACCTGAGGGGGCACCAGGCCCTGGCCAAGAAAAGCATCATGCTTGATAACAGTGCTTTGTTTTAAGTGGAAAGAGTTGAGCGACAGTAAACTCCTCTGTAATGACCATCACTAACATCTTTTGTAATGTATATCCTGCCTTGGGGGTAGGTGTCAAAGAGGAAGGGACTCCAAATATTCCTCAAACCTCTCCCCTCCATTTCTGATAATTACACTGTGGATACCTTTACACTTTAGTATTGCTTGACTGACCAGAATAGTATGTTTGGCAAATATGTATTTGATTGTATTTTTTAAAGGGAGAACAGAACTTAAGTGCAATGTTTAAATATGTTTAGACATATTTAGACATTGCCAATTTAATAGAATAATTGTGACTAATTGTGTGGGGTGTCAGATGATTTTTTTTTTACATGGGGTCGCAGCATTAAAAAGTTTGAAGACTATTGACATAGGTTCAGAATCACCCACAGATAGATGCATGCGCATAGGTGCACACCAACATTTTTTCTTTCTATGTCACCCTTCTTTTTTTTCTACATCAGCTGGCCAATGTTAAGTGCACATGAGGTGAAAGAAACCTTCATGACAAATTAAATGGCTACAAATTTAATAAATGACCATTTGAAATACACATTTAATTGCTAGAAAGATAAAACACTATATGTATGAGCAGGTCAGGTTTAATCATTCATTGTCAGTGAAGTGCAAGATTATACCGCCAGTATTGACAGTTTTCTGTTTGTGCAAGATAATACAGCCAGCATTTGTGTTCCATGTGATTATGATGTGCACTATACCATCAATTATTAAGTGATTAATAATTCCTAGACATAGATACCGTTGCATCTTTCTTATGCAGATAGATTGATGCTATTTCATGATGCTGAATGATTGTTTTTAGAAAGTATGTATTATAAAGCGATTTTGTAAATATTTGAATTTTGTAATCAATTATGAATTTAGATCTGTAAAAAAATATATATATTTTTTTCTTTTTTGAATAAAAAATTAATACAAAAAAATGTTCATACATTGTTTCTTTGGTGTTAATTGGTTGATAATATAAGTTTTGATGCCCACACGTATGTAACTCGTCTGGCCCAGGCGTTTATTTATCTGTTCTAATATTTTCCCTGTTAGGGCACATCTATCCGCTACACAGGGGCCCCATTCTTTCTCAATTCAACATTCCTCATCCCTGGTGGTCCAGTGGACCTCTGACTCCTTTCACTCGCTCCGCTTTCTGCCCCTTTCTGCTTCGTTTTCACCCTTTAGCTTCTTTAGCGTTTTCACCCTTTCACTCCTTATAACATTTTTCTTCTGCTTTCTGCTCCGTTTTCACCCTTCATTCTTTTCACCCTTTACTCTTTATATCTTTTTCTTCTCTTTTTTTCACCCTTTCACTCTTTACTTTTTTTCCTCTTCTTTGCTTGCTTCCCCTGTTTTTCCCGCTGCTGCTGCCCTCGCGGCCCCTCCCCCCAGCGCGACCAGCCCGAGCCAGTTCCCCTCCCCGCCCCCGCCTCCCAGCTGTCCAGCCCTCCCCGACCCCTACCTAATGGCGGCTGCTGCACGGCTGCGCCGAAGGCGCGCCAAAGGCAAGCCCGTCTGCGCCCGTCCGTGACCCGACCAGCGCCAAGAACCCTGGACCCCCGCACCGCCAACGCTACAACCCAGCGGCACTCCACGCACTCAACCCAGGCCGCAACAACAACTGCAAGCCAGCATCACCAGCCAACACCCACGGACCCTTCAGCTGTCACCTGCAGCACCGCCAGGAACACGGACCCAGCACAACACGCCAGCAAGAACACAACCGAACCGAAGACCCTGCAATACATCCTCCTCAATGTCCGATCACTCCACAAACATGCCACCGAAATCTGGGACCTCCTCGACAGCACCACCCCGAACGTAGCATTCTTTACTGAAACCAGGACCAACACCACCTCGGGACCGGACATCGCCATTGCCTTTATCCAAGGATACAAGATCTCCCGGAAGGACCGCCCACCCGCCCGGGAGGAGGAATAACCATCGTCCACAAATCCACCCTCCGGCTGAGCACACTCCCCGACGAGCCCACAGACCTGATGGAACACCTACACTTCAAGATACAGGCCAGCCCTACAACCACCCTCCAAGGAACTCTCATCTACCGACCCCCCGGACCCCACGGACCTTTCACCAACTCCAACACGGACATCATCTCCCCGCAAGCCATCGCATCCACCAACTACACCCTGCTGTGAGACCTCAACTTCTACCTCGACAACCAACTAGACCCAACACCACATCCCTCCTGGACAACCTCCACAACATTGGACTCCCTCAGATCGTGACCGAACCCACGCACTCAGCAGGACACACCCTCGACCCCCTCTTCACAACAGGAAACTCCATCACTTTCAGCCACACCACCGAACTCCCGTGGACAGACCATCGATGCATCTACTTCACCTTCAAAACACCCACCATCTACAGACACCAGCACCTGCTCCCATGAAGAAACTGGACCAAAATCACTGACGACCAGCTCACCTCCTCACTCAGCAACTCCACCCCAACCACCGCGGAAGACGACGACCCCAACACCGCAGCCCGAACTCTGCAAAGATGGATTTCCGACAGCGCCAACACCATACCCCCCTCAAGAAAAACAACAACACACATGCCAAGAAAGCCAGATGGTTTACCACTGAACTTCGAGAGTCCAGACGCACATGCCGCAACCTTGAAAAGGCCTGGAGGAACTCGAAATCCACAGAAGCCCACAACAACTTCAGAGCCGCCACCAACGCCCACCACCAACCCATCAGAAATACAAGAAAAACAGCGATCGAAGAATCTCCACACACGCGCACAACATCAAAGAACTCTTCAGCATCATCAAGGAGTTCGCCCAACCCACCAGCGAGTCTACTGACATTCCTCCCTCACAAGACCACTGCACCAAAGTCAGCACCTTTTTCCACCACAAAATCAAGAACATCTATGACAACTTTGACGAAGACAACCAACACACTGAACCGTCACCAGCCACCCCCGACACCCTGAAGCCAACGATTGACAGCTGGACAGCCCTCACCACCGAAGACACACTGAAGACGATGAAGTCAATCCACTCCGGGGCCCCCACGGACCCCTGCCCCCACCACATCTTCAACAGAGCCGCCAACACCATCGCACCCATGCTTCACCACACCATTAACCGCTCCCTGGCAAACGCCTCCTTCCCCGACGACTGGAAACACTCCGAGATCAACCCCCTCCTAAAGAAGCCCTCAGCGGACCCTACCAACCTCAAAAACTACAGACCCATCTCCTCCCGTTCCCAGCGAAAGCCACTGAGAAAGCCATCAACAGCCAACTTGCCACCTTCATCGAAGAGCACAACATCCTCGACTCCTCCCATCCGGCTTCAGAAAAAAAACACAGCACAGAAACCGCCCTCCTCGCCGCAACAGATGACATCCGCTCCCTCCTGGACAGAGGAGAAACAGTAGCTCTCATCCTCCTCGACATCTCAGCGGCCTTCGACACAGTCTCCCACCGCACCCTAACACGCAGACTCCACGACACAGGGATCCGGGACAAGGCCCTCGACTGGATCCACTCTTTCCTCTCCGGCAGAACGCAGTGGGTCAGACTCCCTCCTTTCCTCTTGGACCCTACACCAACCACCTGCGGCGTCCCCCAGGGGTCCTCCCTCAGCCCCATGCTCTTCAACGTCTACATGGCTCCGCTCGCCCCCATCGTCAGAACCCACGGACTCAATATTGTTTCATACGCAGACGACACCCAACTCATCCTCTCCCTATCCAACGAACCCAACGCAGCAAAACACAACTTTTAAAAAGGCATGGAAGCTGTCACCAAATGGATGAAAAGCAGCTGCCTACAACTCAACACTGACAAAACAGAAGTACTCATCATGGGCCCACACCCCGACGCCTGGAACGACACCTGGTGGCCCCCCGCCCTAGGAAGCCCACCCACCCCCACGGACCACGCACGCAACCTTGGAATCATCCTGGACTCCGACCTCAAAATGGACCGCCAGATCAACTCCGTCGCATCCTCCTGCTTCCACACCCTCCGCCTCCTACGTAAGACCTTCAAATGGATCCCCCTCGAGGACAGAAAGACCATCACTCACGCCCTCGTCACCAGCAGACTCGACTACGGCAAGGCACTCTACGCCGGAATAAACAAAAACCTCACCCACAAGCTACAAAACATCCAGAACGCCGCCGCAAGACTGGTCCTCAACCTGCCAAGACACTGCCATATCTCCCAGCACCTGCGCACACTCCACTGGCTCCCCATCGAGGCTAGAATCACCTTCAAGATTCTCACCCACGCACACAAAGCCCTCCACAACACCGGACCGGCATACCTGAACAGCCGACTCAAATTCCACGCACCCCGAAAGGACCCTACGATCAGCCCAGCTCTCCTACGCCATGGTCCCCCGCACCAGAAAGACCAGATTGGGAGGCCGCTCCTTCTCCTTCCTCGCGGCCATAGCATGGAACGCCCTACCGCTCCACCTCAGACAGACAACATCACTCCCCATCTTCACGAGAAACCTCAAAACTTGGCTCTTCGACAGACCACCTCCTTGATGGACTGGAACCTGCACCTCCCCTCCTCCCCAGTGCCTTGAGACCCTTACGGGTGAGTAGTCGTGCTTTAACATACACTTGATTGATTGATTCAAAAAGAAAATGAAAAGATTTGTACTTTAAATACTCTGTGCATCACACTGAAGCCTTTTGGCCCATCTGAACTTTAGAAAAAATTCAAATCAAAATAAATCATTAAATGAAACATACATACATATATATGTGCCTAAAGAGGCAAACACTTCTCGAGAATGATGATGCTAATGATTTTATTTCCAGTATAGCAATGGAAGCAACTCATTTAAGCCACAAAGGCCTTGTTTATAGTACATCTCACCATTGTTTCCTTACTTTTTAAACTCCCATATAACTCAATTGAAAAAATTACAACTAAAAACAATAACAAGTCTCGTAGTCTTTTTTCTCCTCACAAGATGATTCACATATTATCATACTTAACAAAAACAATGTATGCCACAATGCTCTTCTGAGAAATATAATTTAATGAATAACAAATTCATGCTAACTAATAACTAATGAGCAAACAATATATTCAATTTAATACTTTACATGTTCATGAGGGGATGTCATCCCCCAACCTAATAAATTCTCAACCAAGTGGGCCAAGTAATTGGAAGCAAGATATTTCCATATCACATCCACCTCATTTGTGTTACTGCTACTACAAATACATTCTAGCCCAAGTGGACCAACTCTGTACATAATCTATGTTACTATTGTTGCAATAGATTACATTATATGATCTCGTAACTTCTGTCCCTATCCTGTAACACCAGTGTGTTGTTCTTTTTTTAACCAACAATCCAATACAAAATGAAAATTACATAAGAATGTTAACTCATACACAGAGATAAAGTTAAAAACAATTCACTCAAAGTAATTCAACTAGGAAGCTATAATTCCTTATTCTCCCAAATGTACTGTAAACTCCTCAGTCATTTTCAAGCCTCCCAGTTTCACTCTTTCCAAATTTATTATATAGCTGCATCACTTTGAGTAAAAAGTTTTTAACTTTATTTCTGTGTATGATTTAACAGCCTTCTTTACTCTCGAGGAGCATGTTTTTTTGACATCTGAAGATGGTGTTTTAGATGTTTTAGGTCAGTCATACCCACACACATCCTCACTCGACTGGACGGAATAGGCGGATTGGGCATTTTTATATGTATATAATTATATTATATATTAAATATGATATAATATATATACATTACCTACTGGCGGTCACCATCAGGTAGTTATAGTTAGGGCCTAGCTTCCATAGGAAAAGCATTTTTTGACTTGCCTATAACTTTGGCGTTGTTTGACCAATCTTCATGAAATGTTCCCAAAAAGTGTCAAAGAAGGTTCTGGTTATCAGTGAAAGTTTGGGGGTGACCTGTGCAGTGGGGATCGAGAAATAGGGGTGTGAAAAAAGGGTGCGCTTGTAATGTTAATTCCTGTAGGAACGCATTGTTGAACCTACAGCCCGACCCGCTGAACGGAATTACACCAAATTTGGCAGAAAGGTAGATGTTGTTACACAGACTGTGCTTTTTGTTATTTGGTGCAAATCCATTTGGTACTTTTTGAGAAATTTAAGCCAAAATTTATAGTGATATCTTTGGCCGCGGATATTTTGCGACTATTTCCTGATTAATCGTGAATGTGCTCCAACGGGAAAGCTCTATTTAGCTGGACACAACATGAATAGAAAGTTGCAGCCACCATTTTATTGTCCGGGAACAGTTCCCGGGATGAAAATTTGTGTGAGAGCCCACATAAGGGGTCAGGGTGGAGATACTCTGACTCCATGTTTGAGAAATGGGTATGTTAGTGACACAAGTTGTGTCCAAAATTGATTTTTAAACACACACGATATTTGCGATGACGCCACGATTGCCAGCACGGCCCCCCGTGTACAGGCGAGGAGACATCACGACTATCGTGATGTCATGGCGAATATAGGTGAAAATATATCAAATATATTCGTACACATTCACTGGACACTGTCACACACTTATGTATGCACTTACAAACTCACTCAGACACATATACACCCATTCACATACCCACACAAACACTTATACATTGAGTCACATACCCACTCAGGTACTCATGTACCCACTCACATACCCATTCAGGTACTCATGCACCCACTTACAGACTCATGCAGAGAGTGACGCACCCATGTACAGACCCTCTCATAGACTCATGCACCTACTTAGAGACCCACTCATAGACTCATGCATACAGTCTCCTACCCACTTAGAGACTCTTACACCTACTCACAGACCCATCTGCGCACTCATGCACCCACTCACAGACCCATTCAGATACTCATGCACCCACTGTCCGACTTACTCTGTGTCACCCACCCATGTACAGACCCACTCAGAGACTCAAGCACCCACTTACAGACCCACTCACACACTTATGTATATCCTCACAGACCCACTGAGACACTCATTGACCCACTCACAGATGCACTCAGACACTCATACACCCATTCCCACACCCATACAGTCACTCACACACTCAGTCACAGACCCTCTCAGATATACATGCACCCACTCACTCACCCATTGAAGGTTTATGCATCCACTCACAGCCACCCAGACACTTACCCTCCCAGTCACAGACCCACTCAGACACTCATGCATGCAGCCATTCACTCACCCACTCAGAGAGTTAAGCTCTTACTCACAGACCCATTGAGACACTCATACACCCACTCACAGATCCACTCAGACACTCATACATCTACTCATGGACCCACTCAGACACTCACACACCTATACAGTCACTCACACAGCCACTCATACACCCACTCAGAGACTTATGCACCCAGTCAGTTATACACTCAGAGACTCATGTACCCACTCACAATCCCACTCAGAGACCCACAGACAGAACCACTCAGACACTCATACTGCCAGTCATCGACCCACTGAAAAACTCAAGAACTCATTCACAGACCCACTTAGACACTCATGCACCCACTCACCGACTCAGACACCCACTTAGACACTCATATATCCACTCACAGATCCAGTCAGACAGTGATATACTTACTTACAAATGCACTAAGGCATTAATGTACCTACTCACAGATTGAGTGACAGACTTACGCAACCAATCACAGACCAATTGTGACACTGATGCACCCACTCTTAGATGTACTGAGGCAGTCAGTAAAGTACATTTGCTGCTCACAGATTCTCCAAGGTAAATGCGACAATGTTGTGCCGACTCAAAAAATTGTTGAACATAAAACCAGTTATTAATGTACTTTCTTATAAACACATACCAAATCAAAAAATGAGTGGAATATAATATAAATATAATATACAATATCCAATTATAGAAAAAAATATGAAAATTTTATGGGCTCACTTAAAAAAATGGACGTTACAGTTACGAAATAGAATTTTAAAAAACCTTAGAAATTCACTGAAAAAAACAAAGTTTACAGGGACATTATAGTTAGGAATTAGCATTTAAAAAACCTTAGAAATTCACTGAAAAAGCCAAAGGTTACAGGGACGTTACAGTTAGTCTGACATTTCACTTGTACAAAACCAGAGAAATTCAGCAGTTATAGTTAGGTGAGCAAACTATAACTCATGCCCCAGCAATGCACTGCTTATTACCTCACATATTACATTACCCCGCATATTCATGGCAAAATTGAAAAGAAAACCCAAGCACAGTCTCCCGCACTGGCTTTTATTCAAGCCCAGGGTGGGCCAGGTCCCAAGGCATGCAGGCATTAAAAAAAGGAAAGGAGGGGGCGCACAGGGCCCCCCTCCTAGGGTCTTATTAGCTCTGGGGACCACCACCTCCATGGAGCATTATTTTTATAATAGAGGGGGAACACACAGACCCCCTCCACGGACTCAAGCGAGCCCTGGGGACCAACACCTCTCCCCTGGGCTTTATTTTTAAAAAGGAGAGGGGCCATGGGGACCCCCCTCCTGAGGCTGTTTGATGCCCCAGGGACTACCACCTCTTGGGAGCTAAATAAGAACAATTAGAAGGGGGCCATGCAGACCCCCGGGGACCACCAGCTCCCAGGGGCCTGTGAAATTAATCAAAGTGGGGGGCTGTGCACCCCCCTCCTGGGCTATATACGGCCCCAGGGACTACCACCTCCCCGGGGACAGCCCATGTAGGTCAACAGAGGGACCCCTCTCCTGGAGCCAATAATAGCACTGGCGACCACCACCCCCAGGTCTGCTATGTCCCAGAGTGCCCATCCCCAGGACATAGTTGTTTGCTCTGACTTGGCGGGTGCTTTGACAGCTCTCGCCAAGTCAGAGCAAACACGAACTCTGCTCTCAGCAAGCATGAGCTGTGAAACTGCTCCCGCTTGCTGAGAGCAGAGTTTTTGTCCATTTCCTTGCCCGCTGTCAAGCGGGCAGAGAAACAGGCAAAAGTATTGCTCTTACAGACAGGGAGCTGCATGTTTAGCAGTTACCTGTCTGTGAGAGCAATGCTGGCTCCTCCAGCTGGGACCGTGGGGGCCTTTAAAGCTACCCTCGCAGTCCAAGGGGGAAAAGAGCAGAAAGAGGCAGAATAAAGGTCAGCAACAAGCAGAAAGAGGCAAAATAAAGGTGAGAAATGAGCAGAAAGAGGAAAAAATAAGGTCAGAAATGGCCAGAAAGTGGCAGAATAAAGGTCAGCAACCAGCAGAAAAAGGCAGAATAAAGGTGTGAAACAAACAGAAAGAGGCAGAATGAAGTAGGCCTGGGCAATGAACTCCATTCTGCTAGCAGAATTTGCAGAGATTTGTTAATTACACATTCCATGAAAAACACGGAATTCAGATAAAAATTCTTATCCTCCACGTAGCAGAGTCAGCTACTAAATAGCACCCACAAATGCTTTGATATAGCAACTTTACATGCTAAAAAGCATATAATCAATTCACAAAAATGAACTTTGAAAATGAAAAATATCAGGCAATGAGAGAGGTGATAATTGTGGGGTCCCCCCTAACCTAGGGGGAGGACCAAGCAGATTCCTTGAACAAAAAGAGCATATCATGCTGAACGATTCAGTGGTGGTCCCATCCTCTTAGGACCACCCCAAGCACAGTTATGGGCAAAAATACAATCCCAATCAAAGGCCCTGCAAAGCATTATGGGACAAGATTAGCAGTGGGCAGTGAATATTATAGTATCCAATATCAAAATAATTCTACAAAGAGCTGCAGTTCAACTAGTCATTACTAGGTGTCCCTCACGAGTCAAATGCAAAAGCATTGAAATTATTACATCAAGCTGCAGTTCAACTAGTCGTTGCTAGGTGTCCCTGAAGTCAAATGTTTTTGCATTTGACTCATGAGGGACACCTAGTAACGACTAGTGGAACTGCAGCTTGATGTAATAATTTCAATGCTTTTGCATTTGACTCGTGAGGGACACCTAATAACGACTAGATGAACTGCAGCTCTTTGTAGAATTATTTTGATATTGGATACTATAATATTCACTGCCCACTGCTAATCTATTCCCATAATGCTTTGCAGGGCCTTTGGTTGGGATTGTATTTTTGCCCATAACTGTGCTTGGGGTTGTCCTAAGAGGATGGGACCACCACCGAATCGTTCAGCAAGATGTGCTCTTTGTTTTCAAGGCATCTGCTTGGTTCTCTCCCTAGGTTAGGGAGGATCCCAAAATCATCACCTCTCTCACTGCTTGCTAAATTTTCATTTTCACTTTTTGTGAAATGACTATATGCATTTTAGCATGTAAAGACAGAGATGCTTGTTATTTTGCCAAAAACATATGAGATTTCTGTTTTATTAATTGAGAGTCTGATGAAATGGAGCGAAGTTGTGGAATTCACAGAATTTTTGTTCAACTTCGTGAAATGCTGTGTAGTAGTACTCCGCAAATTATACCCACTCCTAGAATGAAGGTGTGGAATGATCAGAAAGAGGCAGAATTAAGGTGTGGAATGATCAGAAAGAGGCAGACTAAAGGTCAGAAACAAGCAGAAAGAGGCAAAATAAAGGTGAGAAATGATCAGAAAGAGGCAAACTAAGGTGTGAAACAGGTAGAAAGAGGCAGAGTAAAGGACAGCAATGAGCAGAAATAGGCATGAAAAAAGGTGAGAAATGAGCAGAAGGAGGCAAAATAAAGGTAAAAAACTAGCAGAAAGAGGCAGAATAAAGGTCAGAAGGGAGCAGAAAGAGACAGAATAAAGGTCAGAAACTTGCAGAAAGAGGCAAAATAGTGGTCAGAAACCAGCAGCAAGAGGCAAAATAGAGGTAACAAGCATTTGCAATGCAATAGGTCTCGCAATTGCGAGAGTTTAAGCTATTGGCATTGTAAATGAGAATGCCTTTTATTTATGTTTTAAAAGCCAAAATGTAAATTAAAGGCAGTGTCATTTACAATGCCAATAGCTCAAACTCTCAAAAATGCGAGACCGATTGCATTGCAAATGCTTGTTTTTGGTTGAGCCCGCCCTAGTTGTATCAGGGTGTGCATAGGCTCCGATGATGAAACATGCCACTATTAAGTGGGTGAGGCGTCTACTCCAAAATATTTGATTTCCCCCCGACTGTCTATTGGGGCAAGTTAATTCTAGCAGCACGTTTGTGATTGTATTTGCGAGATCGCAACTAGGACCATTTTTCTCTTGCTCTCTCCTTGTGAATGAAAACATCTTTACATAGAGACACATTTTCATGAGGTGTTTCAGCCAGGAAACCAATCTTTTACATCAAGATGTTTTCCTTGATTACTGTGCATTAACAACTAAGGGGCATATTAGCAAGCGATTTATCGCCGCTTTAGCGGCACTTTTTGCCGCTAAAGCGGCGATAAATCTATCGCCCTATCAGCAAGCTGTCGCTAACAGCAGTTAGCGACAACTTTCTGACGTAGGCGATCGGTTTGGGTGCCGCTTTGCATGTCAGCGATGTTTATCGCTAATGACATGCAAAGTAGGCGTTCCCGACCAACATACCCTGTAAACAGACGCTAACAGGCCTATCACCTATTAGCAAGTAGTCCCTGACCCCGGTTAGCGACGTGAAAAGTCGCGCTAACCGGGGCCATCGCCATTTTTTTATCACCTGCTATTTTCCTGACTTAGCCATACATTACATGGGGGGTGGATTATGCTGATACGACCACAGGGTCGTATCAGCAAGGTTTTCCACCTCCCCCATGCAACATCGCTGGTTTTGTCGCGATGTTGGCCCTTCCCTCCCGCTATCGCTGGAATATTTATCACCATAGCGCTAAATGTCGCTAATACAGCATTAGCGTGGCGATAGATTCCAGCGATAGCCGGCGATAAAATAAATCACGCTAAGCAGGGTTAGCAATGATTATCGCCTCTTTTTGCTAATATGCCCCTAAGAGTCATCACAGGTTGTAAGAAATGTTATATGACCACAGCAGAACTGACGACCTATTGTTTATGGGAAGGAATACAACTGGTAAAGATATCTATTAGAGCCCGGATCCAATACTCCAGCTCGGAGGGTGTCTCAAAATGGGTCATAATCTAGTGTAGGAGAAAATAACAATCGTGAACGTGCACTTTGCAATTGGAGTGTAGGGAGCATATATTTCCCTTCATTTTTGAGTCCTTCACATGTGATGCGACACAATAGTTTTGCTGCTTTTTAATGCCATGACATCATGTTTGGAAACTAATGGTTGTCAGATGACTTTTCTCTTTACCTACGCACCGTGCTCAATGACTGAAGAACATACCTGACATCTTTGAGTACACTTCATCAGAAGCAGTTTGTAAATTATACGTATAAGATTTTTTATATTTATTAGAGCAGAGAGGGTGACCTCCTCCTCATGAATGCGACTTTTCATGCATACAATAAATATTTTAAATCAAAATGAGTTTTCAAGGTAAGTTTCTATTTCATCCTTGCATGTTACAAGGTGTTTAAACAAAAAACTTTGTTGATCACAAACAATGAGTACAATCTTTGTATTCAATACAACTTGATAATGCTAACAGTTTGAAACAAAAAAAACGACCCAATGCATTTCGGGTTAGAGAACCCTTCTTCAGGGGTACGTATAACAAGATAACAGTAATTAGAAGCAATTGATGAACAACTGATAGCCGCCTCCGTTCGGAACTACAGGAGTAAGATAAAAAACACAGTCAATGTCGTATATTTGTCAATATCAGACACAATCAGAAAGGTAGGATTTGCACACACGATTTCCAATTTTAAAAAATAGGAGAAAATAGAGCCAAAAGATAGAAACCAAAGCGGAGTGCGTTGCCATAATAAAAAGGAAGAAGAGAACTTTGGTGTAATGGATGGTGCAAAAAACATTAAACACGCTACATCCCAGTGACGCCACTACCCAAGATGTGACTCGTGCAATGTGTAAACCGAACGTGAGTGCGTTTCACATGTGTGCTCACAACCAAGTGCCGTAAAGTACCTGATATGCGTGAGTCCATGCCTTTCTGCAAAAAAGGGACTCAAATCAGTACAATGTGTTGTAGATACTGAAGTCTCGGTGTGTGCCCGAAACAAAATATTAGGCTTACCGCAAAATCTGTGACAAGTGAGCTTCTGAATCTACACGAAAATAAAAGACGAGGGTGAGCAAAGCGGGAAAATCCCTGCTTATCAAACATCCGGTGAACTACGTATCGGGAAGCATCTTACCTAGAGGCAGTGATTACGCGCTCCAACTCTAAAAGAGAACAAGGCGTTAGACAAACGAAACGTATAAACAAAACTATTTTCCTGACTTAGCCATACATTACATGGGGGGTGGATTATGCTGATACGACCACAGGGTCGTATCAGCAAGGTTTTCCACCTCCCCCATGCAACATCGCTGGTTTTGTCGCGATGTTGGCCCTTCCCTCCCGCTATCGCTGGAATATTTATCACCATAGCGCTAAATGTCGCTAATACAGCATTAGCGTGGCGATATATTCCAGCGATAGCCGGCGATAAAATAAATCACGCTAAGCAGAGTTAGCGATGATTATCGCCTCTTTTTGCTAATATGCCCCTAAGAGTCATCACAGGTTGTAAGAAATGTTATATGACCACAGCAGAACTGACGACCTATTGTTTATGGGAAGGAATACAACTGGTAAAGATATCTATTAGAGCCCGGATCCAATACTCCAGCTCGGAGGGTGTCTCAAAATGGGTCATAATCTAGTGTAGGAGAAAATAACAATCGTGAACGTGCACTTTGCAATTGGAGTGTAGGGAGCATATATTTCCCTTCATTTTTGAGTCCTTCACATGTGATGCAACACAATAGTTTTGCTGCTTTTTAATGCCATGACATCATGTTTGGAAACTAATGGTTGTCAGATGACTTTTCTCTTTACCTACGCACCGTGCTCAATGACTGAAGAACATACCTGAC
The DNA here is from genome assembly GCA_963921515.1 of Calotriton arnoldi. NCBI lineage: Eukaryota > Metazoa > Chordata > Amphibia > Caudata > Salamandridae > Calotriton > Calotriton arnoldi. The sequence goes on from CAWUFW010011369.1 coordinate 394,592, forward strand.
ATCTTTGAGTACACTTCATCAGAAGCAGTTTGTAAATTATACGTATAAGATTTTTTATATTTATTAGAGCAGAGAGGGTGACCTCCTCCTCATGAATGCGACTTTTCATGCATACAATAAATATTTTAAATCAAAATGAGTTTTCAAGGTAAGTTTCTATTTCATCCTTGCATGTTACAAGGTGTTTAAACAAAAAACTTTGTTGATCACAAACAATGAGTACAATCTTTGTATTCAATACAACTTGATAATGCTAACAGTTTGAAACAAAAAAACGACCCAATGCATTTCGGGTTAGAGAACCCTTCTTCAGGGGTACGTATAACAAGATAACAGTAATTAGAAGCAATTGATGAACAACTGATAGCCGCCTCCGTTCGGAACTACAGGAGTAAGATAAAAAACACAGTCAATGTCGTATATTTGTCAATATCAGACACAATCAGAAAGGTAGGATTTGCACACACGATTTCCAATTTTAAAAAATAGGAGAAAATAGAGCCAAAAGATAGAAACCAAAGCGGAGTGAGTTGCCATAATAAAAAGGAAGAAGAGAACTTTGGTGTAATGGATGGTGCAAAAAACATTAAACACGCTACATCCCAGTGACACCACTACCCAAGATGTGACTCGTGCAATGTGTAAACCGAACGTGAGTGCGTTTCACATGTGTGCTCACAACCAAGTGCCGTAAAGTACCTGATATGCGTGAGTCCATGCCTTTCTGCAAAAAAGGGACTCCAATCAGTACAATGTGTTGTAGATACTGAAGTCTCGGTGTGTGCCCGAAACAAAATATTAGGCTTACCGCAAAATCTGTGACAAGTGAGCTTCTGAATCTACACGAAAATAAAAGACGAGGGTGAGCAAAGCGGGAAAATCCCTGCTTATCAAACATCCGGTGAACTACGTATCGGGAAGCATCTTACCTAGAGGCAGTGATTACGCGCTCCAACTCTAAAAGAGAACAAGGCGTTAGACAAACGAAACGTATAAACAAAACTAATTTCCAGTTTCCAAAGAGTGGAAAGAAAAAGGAATTGGGTTCCTCTAGCTGATCTAAACTCACCAGTGACTCTCCCCAAGAAGCGATGAGCCAAAAGTGTCCACGTGACCGCTATCGGGCGTAGTTTGCGGTTTAAAAAGGGATGCAATTCAAAATGAAACTTTATAGCTACTCATCTGTGCGAACACTGGTACTACCGGTATTCCTGATCAATAAAAAATAAAAATGAAACGTGCCGCGAGTGTCATTAACAAATCTCATCTGAAGAGATTAAAACAGCTCGTGTGTCATGCTGTCCTGAAAGCAAGAACTGTCGGGACACATGCTAATGTTTAAAGGATCACCACCTGCGAAGAGTGAATTACTGTGTCTCTCAAGGACAACTACTTCCCAGCTAATGTAAACAAGCCCACGAGCAAAAGAGACGCCGTGCGGTGCGCGTGCACATCGCCTGTCCGGGCGCGCACATGTTTTGTCTCCCTTCGCGCACCAAACCGACAACAATAGTCTCGCCAAGGCGAAGCAGCGCATGCGCCGCGTTCGCTAGGCGAGACCTAAAAACGAACAGCAAGAGGCAGAATAAAGCTCAACAGCAAGCAGGAAAAGGTCAGAAATGAGCAGAAAGAGGCAGAATAAAGGTAAGCGATGAGCAGAAAGTGTCAGGATCTGAGACTCGATTGCGCCTTCCGTGCTGTTTGCGAGGGCGCGACTACAACTCCCAGGAACCTTGTGTAGGCGGAAGGGAGGAGTCTCGTATTTCAGTCGGCTGTGCACGCCTGCCGGTGTGAGTAAGTCCTTGTTTCCAGGAGGAAGCATTCGGGCCGAGTGTTTCCTTGCCCACCATCTGCAGATCTCCCGGGGTTCTGGCTTGAACCCGAGTGCAGCAAGTCCATTGCGCTATCCCCCTGTTCTCCTAGGAGGGAGAACGAGGCCGAAGTTGTGCGGTTGACAGGGTGTCATTCCGCTCCTTGCTACGTGGCCATATCCAACATCAGGTATCGGTAATGATTGATTCGGGGCCCACGGGTAACTTTATTGATTGTGGCCTGGTAGAGAGGTTGGACTTGTCTCACGTTCCCAGAGGAAGTCCTAAAATGGTGTTGGCTGTAGACAGCAAACCTTTGAAATCCGGTCCCATCACCGAACAAACAGACTTAGTAGATTTTATGGTTGCAGACGAAACACAGGAACATGTGGAACAGATCATGTTGAGCATTATCGAGGCACCCCAATATGAAGTCATTTTGGGAATGCCTTGGTTATGGCGGCATAACCCAACCATAGATTGGAAGCAGAAGACCGTGAGGTTCTTGTCCGAGCAATGCAATAGACAGTGTTTACGAGACTATCCTTCCCAGGTGTTAGCATTAGCTCACCCTTTTTGTATTGCCACTGCTGCTGAGAAAGAGGTGGCATTACCTTTGATCTATGAGCAATATAGAGACGTTTTTTGTGAACAACAGGCGGAAAAGCTCCCTCCGCACAGGACATATAATTGCCAAATAGACCTAATGCCAGGACCCACACTGCCAGTTTGTCAGGTGTACGCTCTGTCCGAACCTGAAACAAAGCATTTACGGGAATATCTAGATCACTATTTAGAAATTGGATTTATAAGACCTTCCTGTTCCCCAGCAGCTTTGCCTCTTTTTTTAATCTCTAAGGCAAATGGCGACTTGCGGACGTGCATAGACTACCGCATGATGAATAAAAATACGGTCAGGAATCGTTACCCTCTTCCGCTCATCTCCGTATTGTTAGATCAAGTAAAAAATGCCACCATGTACACAAAGCTAGACCTATGAGGGGCCTTTCACCTAGTAAGAATCTGAGACGGAGATGAGTGGAAGACGGCATTCAAGACTAGATATAGCCTGTTTGAGTATATGGTGATGCCTTTTGGGTTTTGCAACGCCCCTGCGGCCTTTCAGTTGTTTCTGAACGACATCCTAAAAGAGTATGTAGATAGGTTTGTGGTAGTCTATATAGACGATATATTGATTTACTCCCTCAATAAGGAACTACATAAGGGACAAGTGTTATTGATACTGAAGAAATTGAGAGAACATCATCTATTCTGTAAGTTAAGCAAATGTGAGTTCCAGGTTGAGGAAGTGGAATTCTTAGGTGTGATCTTGAGTCCATCAGGTTTGAGCATGGCTGAAAGAAAGGTACAGGCGGTACGTGAATGGCCAATTCCGCAGAATGTACGTGATGTGCAATGCTTTTTAGGTTTTGCCAACTATTACCGCAGGTTTATTGCACATTTTTCACAAGTGGTGACCCCCATCCCCAAATTGTTACGAAAAGGGGCTGTGTTTGACTGGACAACTGAGGCAATGAGAGCCTTCCTACTCCTGAAAACAGCCTTCACTACTGCACCCGTATTGCAACATCCACAATCGGATATATATCATTCATGGTGGAAGCAGATGCTTCAGATGTAGCAATCGGAGCCGTTCTGTCTCAACAAAACCGACAGACAGGACAGCTGCATCCGGTGGCATATTTGTCCAAAAAACGAAATCCTGCAGAAGTCAACCACACGATTGCTGAAAAAGAACTGCTAGCAATAAAAAAAGCCTTCCAAGAATGGAGACATTATCTATGGGGGGCACAACATTAAGTCACTGTGTACACGGACCATCGAAATCTACAGTACATGAAAACTGCCAGGCAATTAACACAGAGACAGATGCGATGGATGCTGTTTTTCGCGGAGTATGATTTTGTAGTCACATTCCGGCCAGGGGCAGAAAACAGAAAGGCGGACACCCTATCCAGAAAAGACACAGAAGATGAACCTAAGAAAGGGGTAACTGATGCCATCATAAGCCCAAACAAGGTGTTTTGTGTGATCAAGGTGAAAGTCTTCCTAGAAGAAGTGAAAAAGCATAAGACCTCAACATACTGGAAAAGATGGGCAGAAAGCGATAGCCATCGGAAGCTTACTCAAGGTCTACCCTTTTTTATGAATAAACTATACTTACCCACTCAGGAACTCCGGTTAAAGGCTTTTAACTGGTGTCACGAATCGGTTCTTGCTGGACATCAAGGATGTGTAAAGACCAAACACCTGATCCAACGTCACTTCTGGTGGGAATCCTTGTGTGAGGACGTAAAGAGTTGGGTATCGCGATGTGAGACTTGCACCAGGGCTAAAGGAGAACATGCAAAACAAAAAGGGAGGCTGATGCCAATGCCCACCCCAGGCCGACCATGGCAAAACATCAGTATTGACTTCGTCACAGGGTTGCCAAGAGATCAAGGTTGCACTGCCATTCTGGTGGTGGTAGACAGTCTCACCAAGATGGGTCATTTTATTCCTTGTCACACTTTACCTACAGCAGGGCAAACAGCTCAGTTATTACTGACTCATGTGATTCTATTACATGGCATTCCAGGGGTCATTGTGTCTGACAGAGGTCCACAATTCATTGCAAGATTCTGGAGGATGTGGTGCAAGGCCTTACAAATAGACTCTGCGTTATCCACCAGCTTCCATCCGCAGACGGATGGGCAAACCGAGAGATTAAACCAAACCCTCAAACAATACCTACGTTGCTATACGAAAGAGGCCCATGAATCATGGGTGTCGTTGCTGTGGCTGGCAGAATTAGCCTATAATAATGCATTGCACAGTTCGATTGGTGAGACCCCGTTTTTTGCTAATCATGGGTTCCATGCTCGAGTACTGCCGATTTCCACACCCAGAGAGGTAGTGGATCACCCAACTGCGCTGAGACATGTACGGCACCTGCAAGCAGTGCACAAGAGGATTGGCTTCCATTTAAACAAAGCAAAGCAGTCCTACAAAAAATGGGGTGATCAGCACCGTGCAGAAGGCCCTGTTTACCTACCAGGAGATAGGGTTGTCGACAAGGAATATCTGTTTTAGAGTGTGAAGTATATTCCATCCGAGGTACATTGGTCCTTATACTGTTCTGGAACAGGTAAATCCTGTGGCCTATCGACTGAAAGTACCTGCTAATCTTCGTATTCACCCGGTTTTCCATTGTAGCTTATTGAGGCCTGCTGTCGGGGCAAGATGTCGGGCGAGCCCTCCGGTGTTGCGAGATGGGCAGCTGGAGTATGAGGTCGGCCGTATCTTGGATTCCAAGTTCAGGCGGGGCAGGCTGTGGTATCGGGTGTCTTGGAAGGGATACTCCTCCGAAGATGACTCCTGGGTATCGTGTGCCGATGTTCATGCTCCTTTGGCAGTGCGCTTGTTTCATTTGAGGTATCCCGCCAAGCCTGGACCTAGGAGGCACTTGAAAGGAGGGCATACTGTCAGGATCTGAGACTTGATTGCACCTTCCATGCTGTTTACTTGGGTGGGACTACAACTCCCAGGAACCTTGTGTACGCGGAATGGAGGAGTCTCGTATTTCAGTCGGCCATGCACGCCTGCCGGTATGCGTATTTCCTTGTTTCCAGGAGGAAGCATTCAGGGCGAGTGTTTCCTTGCCCACCATCTGCAGATCTCCCAGGGTTCTGGCTTGAACCCGAGTGCAGTGAGTACGTTGCGCTATTCCCTGGTTCTCCTAGGAGGGAGAACGAGGCTGAAGTTGTGCGGTTGACAGGGTGTCATTCCGCTCCTTGCTACGTGGCCATCCGGGAATATTCCAGAGCGTCGGAAGGGCTGCGGTTCTGTCGGCAGCCGCCTCACGGTGTTTTCTAATGGAGTATTCCAGTTTTAGCTTTCGAAGATCTAAAGACCAGAGGGGCCTTGGATAAGGCTGTCTCCTCTGGAGTTGGTTCGTGTTGCACAGCGGTGGTAAAACTTATTACCACTCCACTGACATCAGGATTAAGCAGCACCATATTTCCTTCGATTGGAAGGAACAGAACTACTTCCAGGTAGGCAGTCGGATTTAGTGCTTTTCTGAGGATGTTGCCTGCTTTCCCCCTATCTTACTAGTTAGTGTTTTTCCAGAGATAAGGATATTCTCTAACTGACTGGTATGAATTACAAACACTGAATCCTCTATTTTTGTTATCTTGGAGTAATTAACATTTTGTATTCTATGGAACATTTATAACAGTGAACGTTATCAAGGTCTATGGACTAGTGGAGAGCATAAGGCTTACCTTCTCTATCTATTATTTTTCTCTTTCATTGTTTTGGATTGGCTCCTGTTTTTGATATCTCTTTATTTTGTACAAAGGTATGTTTGAATGTGGTTTGCTTATTCTGAGATATCGTTGGCTTAGATGAAAAAGTGCATTGGGAATCTTGTCTTTCTTTGTCATAGGAGTGTGCCCTGAGGATTGTGAGTACCTGTTGCGGACAGGTAGTGGCGCGGTTATACAACAGTATGATTCAGGTACGGATCAGCGGTAGTGAGACTATATGAGTGTAGAACTGTTGCTATTTGTTTCTCATGGTAATCTCTCTCTTTTACAGGTTTCCTACTCCCTGCTGCTCCTTCCCTATCCCCTTCCCTCACTTGATCGCCCTAATACTCTGTGATTTATTATATGAGTTGGGGATGTCAAGAGATGGACATCTTTTTGCATCGCCCGGATTCTGAGGAGTTCTCTGTGGGATTCCAGATACCTGACAGAAAGAGGGAAAATAAATGTGAGAAATGAGGAGAAAGAGGCAAAATAAAGGTGAGAAATGAGCAGAAAGAGGCAGAATAAAAGTCAGCAACCAGCAGAAAGAGGCATGATAAAGGTGGGAAATGAGAAAAAAAAGCAGAATAAAGGCCAGAAACGAACCGAAAGAGGCAGTATAAAGGTAAGCAATGAGCAGAAAGAGGCAACATAAAGGTAAGAAACGAGAAGAAAGAGGCAAAATAAAGGTGAGAAATGAGCAGAAAGAGGAAGAATAAGGGTCAGCAATGAGCAGAGAGAGGCATGATAAAGGGGAGAAACAAGCAGCAAGAGGCAGAATAAAGGTCAGAAAGTATCAGAAAGGCAGAGTAAAGGTGAGAAATGGGCAGAAGGAGGCAAAATAAAGGTCAAAAACTAGCAGATCGAAGCAGAATAAAGGTCAGACGGGAGCAGAAAGAGACAGAATAAAGGTTGGGCACTAGCAGAAAGAGGCAAAATAGTGGTCAGAAACCAGCAGCAAGAGGCAAAATAGAGGTAAAAAACGAGCAGCGAGGGTCAGAATAAAGCTCAATAGTGAGCAGGGAAAGGTCAGAAATGAGCAGTATAAAGGTAAGCATTGAGCAGAAAGAGGCAACATAAAGTTCAAAAACGAGCAAAAAGAGGCAGAATAAAGGTCAGTAATGAGCAGAAAGAGGCATGATAAAAGTGATCGATGAGCAGAAAGAGGAAGAATAAAGTTCAGAAACGAGCAGAAAGAGGAAAGACTAAAGGTAAGCAACGAGCAGAAAGAGGCAAAATAAAGGTGAGAAACGAGCAGAAAGAGGCAAAATAAAGATCAGAAACAAGCAGAATGAGGCAGAATAAAGGTCAACAACGAGCAGAAAGAGGCAAAATAAAGGTGTGAAACGTGCAGAAAGAAGCAGAAAAAAGTCACATACGAGCAGAAAGAAGCAAAGTAAAGGTATGAAATGAGGAGAAAGAGGCAAAATAAAGGTGAGAAATGAGCAGAAAGAGGCAGAATAAAGGTCAGCAACCAGCAGAAAGAGGCATGATAAAGGTGGGAAATGAGCAAAAAAAGCAGAATAAAGGCCAGAAACGAACCGAAAGAGGCAGTATAAAGGTAAGCAATGAGCAGAAAGAGGCAACATAAGGGTCAGAAACGAGAAGAAAGAGGCAAAATAAAGGTGAGAAATGAGCAGAAAGAGGAAGAATAAGGGTCAGCAACGAGCAGAGAGAGGAATGATAAAGGTGAGAAACAAGCAGCAAGAGGCAGAATAAAGGTCAGAAAGTAGCAGAAAGGCAGAGTAAAGGTGAGAAATGGGCAGAAGGAGGCAAAATAAAGGTCAAAAACTAGCAGATCGAAGCAGAATAAAGGTCAGACGGGAGCAGAAAGAGACAGAATAAAGGTCGGGCACTAGCAGAAAGAGGCAAAATAGTGGTCAGAAACCAGCAGCAAGAGGCAAAATAGAGGTAAAAAACGAGCAGCGAGAGGCAGAATAAAGCTCAACAGCGAGCAGGGAAAGGTCAGAAATGAGCAGTATAAAGGTAAGCATTGAGCAGAAAGAGGCAACATAAAGTTCAAAAACGAGCAAAAAGAGGCAGAATAAAGGTCAGTAATGAGCAGAAAGAGGCATGATAAAAGTGATAGACGAGCAGAAAGAGGAAGAATAAAGTTCAGAAACGAGCAGAAAGAGGAAAGACCAAAGGTAAGCAACGAGCAGAAAGAGGCAAAATAAAGGTGTGAAACGTGCAGAAAGAAGCAGAAAAAAGTCACATACGAGCAGAAAGAAGCAAAGTAAAGGTTTGAAATTAGGAGAAAGAGGCAAAACAAAGGTGAGAAATCAGCAGAGAGAGGCAGAATAAAGGTCAGGAACCAGCAGAAAGAGGCATGATGAAGGTGAGAAATGAGCAGAAATAGGCAGAATAGAGGTCAGAGATGAGTGAAAATAGGCAGAATATAGAAAAATGAGGAGCAAGGGGCAGAATAAAGGTCAGAAATAAGCAGAAAGAGTCAAAATAAAGGACAGAAACTGGGAGAAAGAGGCAAAATAAAGGTTAGCAATGAGCAGTAAGAGGCAGAATAGAGGTAAAAAATGAGAAGAAAGCAGCAAAATAATGGTGGAAATTGCAGAGAGGCAGAATCAAGGTCAGAGATGAGCAGAAAGAGGCAAAATAAAGATGAGAAAAGAGCAGCAAGAGGCAGAATAAAGGTCAGCAATGAGCAGAAAGAGACAAAATAAAGTGAAAAAAGGAGCAGAAAGAGGCAGAATAAAGATCGAAAATTAGCAGAAATAGGTTGAATAAATGGCGGAAGTGAGCAGAAAGAGGAAGAATAATGGTCAGCAACAAGCAGAAAGAGGCAAAATAAAGGTGTGAAATGAGCAGTAAGAGGCAGAATGAAGGTGAGAAACAAGCAGCAAGAGGCAGAATAAAGGTCAGAAAGTAGCAGAAAGAGGCAGAGTAAAGGTGAGAAATGAGCAGCAGGAGGCAAAATAAAGGTCAAAAACTAGCAGAAAGAGGCAGAATAAAGGTCAGAAACTAGCAGAAAGAGGCAAAATAGTGGTCAGAAACCAGCAGCAAGAGGCAAAATAGAGGTAAAAATAGAGCAGCAAGATGAAGAATAAAGCTCAACAGCGAGCAGAAAGAGGCAAAATAATGGGCAGAAAGAGGCAAAATAGAGGGCAGGAGCGAGGCAGAAAAATTTGCAGAGAACAAGCAGAGGACACACAAAACTGATGGCAGCAGAGGGTAGCAGACTGTGGGCAAGCTGGACAGGATGACTGTCACAGGGTGAGCTGGCACAAGGACCTGTCCTCGTGTGCCCCCTACTTTTTTACCACACATCCACTGATAGACCCTCTCATACATTCATGCACCCACTCACAGATACAATCACACACTCACGTACCCACTCTCAGACCCACTCGGAGAGTCAGGCACCCACTGACAGACATAGTCAGACACTCATGCACCCACTCACAGATCTATTCAAGCACTCATGCACCCACTCACAGACCCACTGAAAGACACACACCCACTCACAGACCTACTCAGAGACTTATTCACCCACTCACAGACCCACTCATGTACCCACTCACAGACTGACTCAGACACTCATGCACCATCTCACAGACCCACTCAGATATTCATACACCTACTCCGAGACCCAGTCAGAAACTCACACACCCACTCACAGACCCACTCATGTACCCACTCACAGACCTTCAAAGACACTCATGCACCCACTCACAGACTCAGACAGAGACAGACACACCTACTCACAGACCCACTCAGACACTCACACATCCAGTCACAAACCTACTCAGACACTCATACATCCAGTCACAGACCCACTCAGACACTCATACACCAACTCACTGACTCACTCAGATACTCACACACCCATTGACAGATCTACACAGGTAGTAATACACCCACTTACACAGTCAAGTACATACCCATACAGTCACTCATATACCCACACACATACCCATACAGCCACTCACATATCCACAAAACCACTCACACACCCACTCCAAGACCCATACAGCCACTCACACTCCCACTCTGAAAGGTTACAGGTTACACTTAGGAAATATTTTTTTTTTTAAACATTGAAATTCACTGAATAAACCAAAGGTTACAGGGCTGATAAAGTTAGGATGGGGGGTCAGTATGGCTCAGTGAGTGGCTGTGTTTAGAGGCTGTATGAGTGAGTGGGTATGTGAATGGTTGTATAGATAAATAAGTGGGTGTGTGAGTAGCTGTATGAATGAGTGTGTGGCTTTGTGAGTGGCTGTATGGGTAAGTGACTGTATGATTAGCTGTATGAGTGAGTAAGTAGTTGTGTGAGGTGTGAGTGGCTATATGAGTGAATGAGTGGGTATGTGAGTGGTTTTATGGATGAGTGAGTGATTGTGTGGTTACTTGTATGGGTCTGTGAATTGATATGTATGCGAGTGGTTGTGTGGCCATGGGAGTGGGTGTATGAGAGTTTGCATAGGGGTGTGAGTGGGTGTGTGAGCACTTCTGTGGATGATGTCATCAGGGATATCATTTGAGATGTCAATAGTGATGTCATCAGTGATGCCACTGACCATGTCATGAGTGATGTCATATGTGAGGTCATAAGAAGTGCATTGCAGGGGCGTAAGTTATAATTAGCTCAGGTAACTGTAAGTTCTGAATTTCAGTGGTTTTGAACGAGTGAAAGCTGAGCCTAACTATAACATCCCTGTAACCTTTGTTTTTTCCAGTAAATTATTGAGTTTTTTTAAATTCTATTTCCTAATTATATTGCCCCTGTAACCGTTGGCTTTTTCAGTGAATTTTTAAGGTTTTTTTAATGCTGTTTCCTGACTATAATGTACCTGTAACCTTTGATTTTTAGTGAATTTCCAAGGTTCTTAAAATTTGTATTTCCTAACTGTAACCACTAACCTTTGACAGTGAGTGTGTGAGTAAGTCCATGAGTTCTCAGTTGCTCTGTGAATGGGTGTTAGAGTGTCTGGGTGGGTCTGTCAGTGGGCGTGTGAGTGTCTGAGTAGGTCTGTGAGTGGGTCCATGAGTGTGTAAGTGGGTCTGTGAGTGGGTGCATGAGTCTCTGAGTAGGTCTGTGAGTGGGTGCATGAGTTACTGAGTGAGTGGATGAGTATCTAAGTGTGTCTGTGAGTGGGTGTGTTAGTATCTGAGTTGGTCTGTGAGTGGGTGCATGAGTCTCTGAGTGCGTCTGTGATTGCATGCATAAGTTTCTGAGTGGTTCTGTGAGTGAGTGCATAAGTCTCTGAGTGGGTCTGTGAGTGGGTGTGTGAGACTGAGTGGGTCATGAGTGGGTGTGTGAGTCTCTGAGTAGGTCTGTGAGTGGGTGGGCAAGTGTCTAAGTAGGTCTGTGAGTGGGTGCATGAGTGTCTCATTGGGTCTATGAGTAGGTGTGTGAGTCTCTGAGTGGGTGTGTGAGTGTCTGAGTACTGTTTTCCCCTCTTCTGCTTTGTTTAGCCTTTTCTGCTTGTTTTTCTGCCCTCTGTTCTGCCTTTCCTGCTTGTTTTTCTGCCTTCTGTTTTGCCCTCTTCTCCTCTGTTGTGCCTTTCCTGCTAGATTTTCTACCTTCTGTTTTGAATGTTTTGCTCATTTTTCTGCCCTCTGTTTTGACTTTCCTCGTTTCTCTGCCCTCTGCTTTGTCTTTTCTGCTTGTTTTTGTGCCCTCTTTTTTGCCTTTCTGCAACTTTTTTGCCCTCTGTTTTATCTTTTCTGCTTGTTTTCTGTCCAGTTTCTTTCTTTTTTTCTGCCCTCTGTTTTGCCTTATTGGCCGATTTCAGCCCCAGGGACCCTATCCCCTGACCTTAACTGAATGGGGGAGGGGGCCATGTGGCCCCCCTCCCTGGGCTGATTTTGGCCCCAGGGTCCCCATTTCCCAGGTCTCGGCCTTAGTATATTTATAATCAAAAAGGGAGGGAGTCTGCATGGCCCCCCTCCCCAGGCCGATTTTGCTCCTGGAGACCCTATCCCCCAGTGCTTGGCCATGTCTCCTGGGTGCCATAGAGCTCACCCAGGGTACCCAGTGTCCTATGGGACCGCAGGGGGAGCCTCAAGGCCCCTTTGGTCCCAGCTGGCTCCCCGTCACCTGCGGGAGCCGGCATTGCTGTTGCACACAGGGAGCTGCTGGAAATGCAGCTGCCTGCGTGCAAGAGCAATAATTTAATCTCTTTCTCTGCCCCCATGTCTGCAGGGAGGGAAAGAGATGAAACCTCCGCTTCCAAAAGAAGCCAAGTCCATGCTCGAAGTTGGACTAAATTATCCAAAGCAGGAACGAACACCACTTCAAGTGCAAGTATAAAGTGCTTTATTCCAGTTTAATTCAGTTGCAGTGTGTCAGGCTAATGCCGTTCGTCCATTGCGCGTTTTGACCGCTGAACCACGGACTTGATTATATATATATTTTTGAAGACGCGCACCCAAAGCGCACCTTCCTCGACTACCACGCGGAACCTAACCTCCATTTTAGGATTCTTGAGTGGATCCGCGTACGGTGTGCGTTGGGTACGCATTTTACTGCGCGTTTGTAACGCGATCCGTACGCGATTTCAAGCGCATACGCACATAATACGTTTACGCTACGCGACGCTTGCACGTTTCCGCGTGACGTCATATATATCTTCTACGCGGTAGGTACGCGAATCCCGCGAAATGTTTTATTTTCTATAAACATATATATATATATTTAACCTGAATATTAACACAAGAGATTATCTGAGATAATTATATAAATAGTATTTTGGGTTTTTTTAATAAACATTACTTTGAAATACGTTTTCGCGAAGTCGCGCTGGATGCGTGCTGCGTGCGTGTACTGTACGCGGATCCCATGTGACCATAAAAAAAGAGATTTGATTGGTTCATAACACTTCCTATTCTAAGTATTGAAGGACCCCACCCATTTTAATCACTTTTGTTAGATCTTCCTTGGGACAACATCTTCAGTTAGAAGACTTCCATACTTTTGTGTTGGACACCTGTACTGCTTATTTTACAATGGCTTCTGGACAGCAACCTGCCTCCAACTCTGATCATTCATCAGATGATGATTTTGTTGCAGAGCCACCACGACCAGAAAAATACACCTCTGTGGTGTGGAAATTTTTCACCATACCTCCGGGGCAAAAAAAGTAAATGCAGTGAAGGTGACCTGCAAAATATGCAGCCGAGTATTATCAAGAGGAGACCCCACAAAAAAATATTCTTGTGGAACAGGAAGTATGCTAAAGCATCTCAAGACACTGCATCCAGTGAACCTAGCAAGAGAGGAGTGCAGAAGACTGCGTGTTATTCCAACTGCAGCAGTGGCCAGTACATCTACGGCAGCCTCTTCACCTGGCCATCCTGATATCCGTCCTGAATTTGGCCAGTTGAAAATTGTTTGCATTAAATGCAACAAACTTTTATGCTATGGGGAGCAGTCTATTGACTTAATATGCACAGCACAAAGAAACCACCGATGCTGATTTTTTTGGGTTTTCTTTTTCTAAAATGACAGTTTTTTTCATCTTGTTGGCTTTTTTTCATGGTTTTGTTGGTCCCGTTGACTTTTTGTTCCTGATAAAAAATAAATAAAAAAAATAAAAAATTGTTCAAAAAAATAAAAATATATATAAAACAACAAAACAAAAAAAAAGTTCTTTTCAGAACTACCTACTCTGGTTAAAAAAAGAGCTACATTTTTATCCTAGTGTGTGAAAGTTTAGAAGAATGTATCTGTAGTGCATAATTGACTGAAAGAATGCATTTGTGGTGTATGGTGAATGTATAAGTGCAGAACTATAAGGAAATGCTGCAGCATGACACTGTAAGCTCTTTAGCTGCAATGTACTGCAGTACTTCCGAAGCACAGGCATGCAACATATGTACATAAATATGTTGCAAGTTTCTGCTTCCTTCTGCACTGTGGCTTAAACTGCAGCCATGTGATGACACAGGCACCCTTGCACCACGGTGCAAGGATAGCTGTGTCGTGTAGAGTTTTTTTTTGTGCAGGAAGACACAAATTCCTGCACAAAAATCAATAAATGAAGGCATTTCTCTCCTTCTATGTATGCTGTGCATTGTAGCATATATTGAAAGTGAGTAAATGAAGAGAAATAAAACCAATTCTCCAAGTTGTGCCTTCCTTCATCAAATCCTGAAGCTTCCAAAACACTAGTAGCCACTACGTCTCTCTATTGAACACCATGGGGCAGATTTACAAGCCTCTTGCACCACTTTTGCATCACTTTTAACATGGGAAAAGTGACGCAAAAGTGGCGCAAGGGGCTTGTAAATCTGCCCCCATATACCTATTTTGCAGATATGTGTTCTAAAACTATATCCCATTTTATATGTCTCTAAAATACAACTCTTTGGCAGTTACTGCACATATCTGGTGGGTTTGTTGGCTCCCAGTGACACTCAGTATTCATGTTAACTTTATTGTGCAACTTAAAACACGCACAGAGCATCTTTCTACACATATCTACTACATCCATCTCTCCTTTCTTCACCTCTGTGCAAACACAGGCTATTGTGCATTTTAATACTTAGTTAAACTTACCTTCACAGTAATACAAATAAAAAATGGTACACATTATTTTTCAATTGTTTTTTATAAAATAAATTTCTAAAAATGTTATTTTAGAATTACGATCTGTGAAAGAGAAGAAAAAATAGTTATAATATATAATATTATATTTTTTACAATACAGCATAATTTTATCATTTTACAAATTATTTTGTTTGTCTTTTTTACTGTCATCAGAATAAATTGAAATTCACTAGAAACAGTGTTTTCAATCATACTCATCACATAACAGAGGGCAAAAAAAAACAATAAATAATATTGTTTTAAAAAACCCAAGACTACATCCAAAAATAACATAGCATATAATGCAAATCACATATATATAAAAATGCTAACTCCTAAGAAAATTTTCAAACGTAAATTTATATACACTGTAAATGTTGTTGGTTAAAAATATATGCAGAGAGAATGTACAAGAAAAAGTCCACAATTGAAACATACACCTTTCCTCTTGGCCAAATGGTATTGTTGAAGTCCTTTACATTAAAATTGTCCAATAGTAATCGTATTAATACATATTAATAAATTCCTCAGAGGCCAAATTATCTTCCTAAAACTTTGGTTTTAAAAATATTAGGTAAGAATTTGGTAATTCACTTGGCAAACGTTGTTTAAAAACCAACTGAGCATCATTACAATATGTCCAGCCTTTATTACATTTTAGATACACAGTGTAATGTCCAGATGTAGTGGAAGCACCAAGATGGAAAATAATTGCTACTGCAACAAAAGTCCTTCCTGATATTGATAGTTGAGTTGCTACAAATTTTTTTATGAAAGTGTCCAATTTTCTTCCATCAGCTGTACAACGTTGCATCATTAAAATTATATATTGTCCATATTTTTGTATAAATAATGTTGATAACATTTCAGATTTGCATTGGGTACACTTCATGTTTTGATTTGCTGCTTTAACTAGTTTATTAAAAGATACTGATTTACACTCTGGTAATGTCAAATATATAAATCTTTCTGTGTCTATATCAGTGGTACATGTAAACATACAATTTTCACATACATGTTCCCATTTATAACAAAGGCCGAAAAGATTTTCAATGTCTATCCCTTCATTTTCCAATACAGTAAGCATATACATTAAAAATTCCTGAGCATCTTGTTGCATATTTTGTCTAAATTGTGTTGATCCACAACATATATCCAAAACTTGACGAATTTCAGAAACGCTTTGCATTTTACTTTTATCAGTCCTCAATTTTTCATAAACAGAATACAACATGGAGCAAAATATTTTTTCCCGATTCTCCATAATTTGTTGTTGCAAACTTTCAAGAAAAAAAACAACATTAACTACTACGTTAGCATAGCAGTTGATACCTGAACTATTTTCAAACTGATAACCAACAATGTCTTCATTAGCGTCCTTTGTCTTCTTGCTTGCAATTACAACATTATCTTTATTTTTTTTCTTTGCTATAACTTTACTACAAATATTGTCATGTGTTCTTTTTCGACCTACCACACGCTTTTCAAATACAGGAAACTGACCTAAATTGGGAGCATACGCTCTTCTTAATCTATTATACTCTTTTACACAGTTTGTATCTGCAATAATCTTTGAGTCATCAAAATCAATTAAAAACAAACCAGATAAACTTCTGACTCTGGACAAAGCAACATATGCCATACCCTCTTTAAACACGGTACTTCCAATGTTCACCAAAGCACTATCTACACTTAATCCTTGAGATTTATGAATAGTCACTGCATATGCCAAAGAAAGTGGAAATTGTTTTCTACGGACATATAAATCTTTTACAAGCAAAAAACGAACTGAACAACGACCAATTTGTTTTACTTCTTCAATTTCATCAAATTTGATTTTTAAAAATTCAATTCCATCTCTTTTTTGATAATTTACAAAATCCACAAGTTTACCCATTGCTCCATTAACTAAACCTTTTTCTACATCCAAATTACGCCTTAAAATTACCCGACAGTTTATACATACATATAGATTCTTTTCTAAACCAGCAGTTTTAGATATTGAATTTTCTAAAGAATGCAATTTTGTTTGCAATTTTTCGGTCAAAATAATAGTGATTCCTTCATGCTCTATTTTATCAATGGCCTCCATTTTTATTATTTCTTCATTTTCGAGCTTCAAAACTTCTATGTTGAATATAGAACACTGTCGCAGTGTTGGCATTAAGCAGATTACTGATTTGGTTTCTGCAATTTTCTTATATATTTTCTCCTGAACTATATTTTCATTTGGAAACAAATTCAAAAGTAACCGACTCTGTAAAGCCTCTTTCCCATGTTCTGTCAGTACTCCAATTCTTACATCTTGAAGAATAGTTCCATAATCAACATCATTTGCCTGTCGCATATTCGTAATGAGTTCTTTGTATTCAAAATATGACCAAATGTTAACGTTTCCAACACTACCCATAGACTTTCTGGTGTCTTCATGCACAAGCATTTTAAATACTGGTTGTCCTTTTACGGGAGTAAGTTGCAGTAGATCTCCAAAAACTATAACATGTTTTCCTCCAAATAACACATCGTACTCTGTTTTAAGAATTTGCTGCATTCTTAAATGCACAAAAGCAAGCATTAAGTTTGAGACCATGCTTACCTCATCAATAATCAGAACTTTCATTTTCTTCAGCACTCTTGAAACTTCATAACAAGCTTCTCCAGATAGCTTATGATATTCCAATTTGTTTTCATGCTCCACAGGTAGCATTAGTAAACGATGTAATGTAATTCCTTTAATGTTGTGTGCTGCCAACCCAGTAGGAGCAGTTACAACACAAGACAAATGTGACTCAGTTATTTTGTGTAGATAACTGGTCATTACTTTTATTAAGAAACTTTTTCCTGTTCCAGCTTGTCCACTCACATACATCCGGATAGGTTCAAAAGATGTGCATGAGCATTCTTTGTTTTCATGAAGTAATCCATGGTCAATCTGTTGCTTCACTTGCTGATATATTTCTTGTTGTTCAACATTTAGTTGTTCTTCCAAGTTTGTTAAGTCCATAATATCTTCTCGACCTTGAAGCATTGCTGTTTCAACTTCCTTCATAGCAATTGCTGCTTCATTTTCAACAATTGGTTGTCCTAGTGGATCTTCACTGATCGCAGCAGAAGTTTGACTGTCTTGAGAACTGTCTCTAGCAATCTCAGCTGCAATAGTAGCTTCTTGGTCAATTTCATCGTTCAACATCTTTACATAATTTGCAAAAACAGTGCATTGTATGGTATCTTTACAAGCATTGAAGGAATCTTCATAACTCTGAAATTCTCCAAGTAATTCCAATTCTGAACGCCACGGTTTGAACAGTTGCAAAAGTGCAAAATAGTAAAATTCTCTTTTATCAGTAGTGTCACAACTCAGTTTTCTGTGATTAATCAAATTTCCTTTCCTTTGTTTCACCAAACATCCTTCGGAACCAATTACTGCATATTTTCCATCAGTGATGTTTTCTGTAGTATTCCGTTTAAAAGTGTAGTTTTGCAGCACTTCATAAAGACATATGTTCTCAAGATGATGACTTCTATTTGGATAATATGTGTCCAACATATTTGTTTTCACAATATCTGTACTTTCCGGCTCTTTTTCTGCTAAATATTCAATTTCTTGAACAGATTTAAGTACTCGATTTCGCGTTGCAGCAAGACCTAGACTCACCCAAATGATTCTTCTAGATTTTGAGTATAAACTTGCAGATGATAACCGATCTGAGCATTCATACGCTCCAATTTCTCGATGGGATAACATCTTCAAACTGAAACTGTATAATTTCTTACTTAGACTCTTCTCGTGAGAAATCTCTTCCCACATTTCTTTCAATTCTGTCTTTTCAGATTTTGTTATATAAGATGTCACATACCGGGCAACAGCAATGGAATTATCCGCAACATACTGAATATCCATATTAGCATTCCACATTGAGAGAATAACAGGATTATAATCATTTATATATTTTGAATCTTCACTTCTTCTCAAATTGTATGTATTTTTTGGAGACTTTCTAGTGATGGTATGTCTCATAGCTGACATAAAACTGTTTACTCTTCCTTTGGATATTACAGGACGTGGAAATCCAAAACGACATTTGGTATAAAACTTTTCCTTACACTTGTACTTTCGTCGACAGTATTTTCCGCATCGATGGCTTTGGAATCGTAAAACTTGTTGTTTTAAGTTGTTTTCTTCTGTTCTTTTGGGTATAGCACATGTGGCATATTCTTCAATAAAAGACAAAACAGTATCATCAGAATCAGTTCCGAATTTAGGAGCATCTTTGATCCATATCAGCATATGTATATGAGGAGCACCTCTAGCTTGATACTCCTTTCTCCCAAAAAAATCCAGAACTTCTCCAAGAGGAGGATTTTTTTTATTGCAGATAAAAGACATCATAGCTTCAAATCTATGATTAAAATACCTGCACACATTAACAGGATCCAAAGAGCACAATTCTCCAGGTGTCTTGTATTCAATATTTTTTACATTTGAATTTGCCTCACGAAGAAATTCAAGTAAATCATCCCAAGCGTATTCAGCACAGCTTAGGGTAAGAAACCATGTAGGAGTTCCTAAGTTCCTTAGCATGCATTTAAGTTCTCCATGACGACGGTACCAATACTCATTAGTACCACGCTGACATGCCATCAAATTAATCAACTGAGATTCTAGATGATCGTCTCTCTGATGTACTTTATCCATAAATTGCTTTGCAGAAACATTTTGAAAATGTACTCCTGTTTTCAAAATGTGGTTGACTGCATATGAAAGTCCAGATAAGTCACTCTCAAACAAAAGATGAAATATATATGGGATACATTGTCGAAACCTTGGATCTTCTGCATACAATCTTGTTGTCCGATATTCAGATGCAGGAATCTGCACAGGTCGTTCATCATATCGTCCACCTTTTCCAGTTGGAAAAAGCTGCGGAAAACAACGAGCTTCCAAACTTTTCTCCCATACACTGATGGGAGTACCCTTTGCTTCCTTCATTTGGAATAACTCAATAGTATTTCCCATCACTTCTTTCGAATGAAGTGGATGTACACTATAATGTTCATAGATTTCTTCATTTTTCGACATGTCCACTTTTTCAATTTGACCACTTGATGTTTCAGTGTCATCATCTAAAAGTATTTCTTCTTCTTCCACATACACATTTTTATAGTACTCATTGTTTTTTATTAGATATAATGTTGCCTTTTGCACTTTTCTAACATCCACTAATTCTTGCCAGATTTTCTTACTCTTAGTAGGAACACCATTAACTAGAATAACTAATGGTTCACTTTCTACATTCTCTACACCAATAGTGTCAATATTTTTCTTTAAATCCAGTGGTAAATATACAACTCTTCCTTTTAATCCTCTCTGTAAATCACTCGGAGGCAATTTACCTGTTTTTGGCTCCATACGAACAATAGCCTGAAATGGGTGTACACATTGAATCAAAATAGACTCATACGTGTTT
This sequence comes from Calotriton arnoldi, assembly GCA_963921515.1. Taxonomy (NCBI): domain Eukaryota; kingdom Metazoa; phylum Chordata; class Amphibia; order Caudata; family Salamandridae; genus Calotriton; species Calotriton arnoldi. The sequence continues at coordinate 414,735 of CAWUFW010011369.1, forward strand.
AAATCTATTAGTTCCGGAGGAATAGTTATCAACTCTAGATCATTATGAACAGCTCTAGCAGGCATTTTATTTTCATCCAATTTGTTATAACAATATTTACAAATACGTTGATCAGTACCCAAATCAAAACAATTCTCTACCCACAAATAAGTTGCAAAATTCTTCCACTCATCATTATTTTGTTTTTCACTTTTAAAATACAGATCAACACTCCTAGTCTGATTTCTATAGTGAGTTCGCCGGCAACAAATACAAGAATAATTTGGCCTTTCACCTGAAATCACCATAAACTTTGTAATTTGTTCTTCAAATTTTTTTGGAGTAGTATGTTGCACATTCTCTTCAACATTTTCTTCTATCAATGTGTCAGTTTCTGCACTCTCTTCTTCCGGACCAAAGTAACAAAACTCAATTTCATCACAAACCTTCTTCACATCAGATACTGACCCACACAAAAGAGCACTGTTCAACTCATTTAATTTAAGTGCTGGACTTTTTGCATAATACAATCTTCTAACTAACTTCCGCATTTCAGAATGATGTACTGCTAACATCCTAAAATGATGAAAAACACTTTGACATACTTTTCTAGAAAGACAACCCAGAGAATGACCTTGCAAACCAGTATTTTTTCTCACTCTGCAAGGGTCTAGTCCTTGTAACATCTTAATCTTTTGCTTAACACTTTTTTTAGTATACTCTCGTAAGAAATTGCGTAAAATATCAATAGATTCCTGTCGTACACTACAAATACTACTGCAATCCCAAGTATACACTGGGGCTTTAGGACGTCTCCCTAGAGCTTCATCAGCTATCACTTCTTCTACATTTCTGGGAACCATCTTCTCTTTCTCAATTGCACAACCATTTCTAACCTCATAAGCACGACCACTGGTATCAACTGCATGCAATAAATTATTGGTCTGAAAATAACTCTCTTCATTAAAGAACGGCTCTGAACTTGAACTATGTTTCCATTCACCCAAAAAAAATTCACAAAAATTAGTTCTGTTAATTACTTTTTTCTTCTTACTTTTGGCCTTCAAAAAATGGATTGGTTTATGTAGTGATCGAATTCTATTCAAAACTAAAATAAATAATTTCCTTTTTAATTCCAAAGCTTTTTGAACAATGGATTCAATATACTTTTTCTTTTTATAAAATAGTGCTCTTCTTTTATATTTTTTAACATCTTTAAGCAAGTTAAAAACAACTCTATTATAAAAAATCTTTTTCCTGATTTCTTTATACTGATTTTGCCTTCTTTTACCATTCATTGTATCGTTTGAATGTAATTTTCCATTTACTCCTTTCTTTTTACTCATATTCTTTTTTCTAGTTGAAGCATTGTTTTTACTTTGTACAATTTGTACACTATTTCTAGGCTTTGAAATTTTTTTAAGGAATTCTTTTGTTGTCTTACCGAAAGACTTTTTCTTTTTAGCCACATGATGTTGGTCATCCAATACTTCTTCTGCAGATTTGTTCAAATAATTTTCATTTTGCTGTCGTTTTCTCTTTCTTGATTTTTTAGGCATGATAAGTTTGTTTTAATGATGATAAACAATATCTGTAAGAAATAATTATAAATAAATTAATTTTAATAAATTTACAAATTATACCCTTCAATTACTATAGAAACACATTGCACGTGTTAAAACCTAGCTCACTGTATAAGTAGTTGGGTTGCAAAACAATGATTAGAGTAGTACACGGAGAGTGCCTTGGTGAATTTAAAAGTGATTCAGTTTTTGCACAGTGAATGGATTAGTACATAGTGTTGAATGGGTCACTACAACACTGCAAAGAGAGTTACAGGATGTTTGCTTTAGTGTATGGATACTGCCTGGGGAAATGAAGGTGTGTAAGATAAGTGTGTAAGTGATTAAAGGAGTGCATGCATATTCGATAAAGATTTGTAGCAGTCCATCTGCAGAAGCCAGAATCACTGCATGAGTACTTGTGTACTGATTAAATGATTAGAGTACTGCAAAGAGAATGCCCGGGTGAATTTATAAGCGGTTGGGTTTTGGCAGAGTGAATGCATTAGTACATGGTGCTGAATGGGTCAATACAGGATTGCAAGGGGAATGACAGGGTGTTTCTTGAAGTGTAAGGAGACTGACTGGGGAATTAAAAGCCTTAAACACAAGTGCGTAGATGGTTAGAGGATGACATGTATAGTGGATAGGAGTTTGAAACACAGTATGTGTTAAGGCTCTAAATCACTGAATGAGTATTTGGATAGTAACTGAATGTAAACAGTACTGTAAGGATAGTGCCTAGGTGAATTTTTAAGTGATTGGGTTTTGGCGCATTGAATGGATTAGTACATGGAGCTGAATGGGTCACTAGAGGAGACTGCTAGAGTGTATAGATACTGACTGGGGAATTGAAGGTGTGAAAAACAAGTGTGTAGGTAGTTACAGGACTACATGCGTAGTGGATAGGTGTTTGAAGCAGTCTATGTGCTAAGGCCTGGGTCACTGCATGAGTAATTGAACACTGACTGAATGATTAGAGTACTTCAAGGTGAGTGCCTGGCTGAATTCATAAGTGTTTGGTTATGGCACAGTGTTTAGATTACTATATGTGCTGGATGGCTGAGTGGAAGAGTGCATGCGGAGTAACAAGGTGTTTATTGAAGTGTATGGATAGTGCCTGAGAATTGAAGAAGTGAAAAACAAGTGTGTAGGTAGTTACAGGACTACATGCATACTTGATAGGTGTTTGAAGCAGTCTATGTACTAAAGCCTGGGACACTGCATGAGTAATTGGGTACTGACTGAATGATTAGAGTACTTTAAGGTCAGTGCCTGGCTGAATTTATAAGTGTTTGGTTATGGCACAGTGTTTGGATTAGTATATGTGCTGGATAGCTGACTGGAGGAGTGCATGGGGAGTAACAATGTCTTTATTGGAGTGTATGGATACTGCCTGAGAATTGAAGGAGTGAAAGACAAGTGTGTAGGTGGTTAGAGGACTTCATGCGTAGAAGATAGGGATTTGTAGCAGTCTATGTGCTAAGGCCTGGGTACTGCAAGGAGTGTGCATAGGGGAATTTATAAGTGTTTAAGTTTTGACGCACTGATTGCATTAGCACATGGTGCTGGATTGCTGACTAGAGGAGTGCATGGGAAGTGACAGCGTGATTCCTGGAGCATCTAATACTACGAAAACTTGACAACATGACAGGTTTTAAAACGGTTATCTGTCTGCAAAGATATGAACTACCCAAATGCTTCTCTCACAGTGGTTGCCCAAATGCACACAGATTCACAGTGTGATTCTAGACAAGCAACACAGTTCCTTGGACCTTTCCAAAACACATTCACTAGTATGGAAGGGGTAAGGTGACAGCACACATTTTACAAACTTCACTACTGCAGTCTACTGTGAATGACTGTCTCATTCTGCGAATGCACAAGCAATGACTGGCTTCTAATACTACGAAAACTTGACAACATGACAGGTTTTAAAGCGGTTATCTGTCTGCAAAGACATAAAGTACCCAAATGCTTCTCTCACAATGGTTGCCCAAATGCAGATAGACTCACAGTGTGATTCTAGACAAGCAACACAGTTCCTTGGACCTTTCCAAAACACATTCACTAGTCTGGAAGGGGTAAGGTGACTGCTCACATTTTACAAACTTCACTACTGCAGTCTACTGTGAATGACTGTCTCATTCTGCGAATGCACAAGCAATGACTGGCTTCTAATACTACTAAAACTTGACAACATGACAGGTTTTAAAGCGGTTATTTGTCTGCAAAGACATAAAGTACCCAAATGCTTCTCTCACAGTGGTTGCCCAATTGCATACAGACTCACAGTGTGATTCTAGACAAGCAACACAGTTCCTTGGACCTTTCCAAAACACATTCACTAGTCTGGAAAGGGTAAGGTGACTGCGCACATTTTACAAACTTCACTACTGCAGTCTACTGTGAATGACTGTCTCATTCTGCGAATGCACAAGCAATGACTGGCTTCTAATACTACGAAAACTTGACAACATGACAGGTTTTAAAGCAGTTATCTGTCTGCAAAGACATAAAGTACCCAAATGCTTCTCTCACAATGGTTGCCCAAATGCAGATAGACTCACAGTGTGATTCTAGACAAGCAACACAGTTCCTTGGACCTTTCCAAAACACATTCACTAGTCTGGAAAGGGTAAGGTGACTGCACACATTTTACAAACTTCACTACTGCAGTCTACTGTGAATGACTGTCTCATTCTGCGAATGCACAAGCAATGACTGGCTTCTAATACTACGAAAACTTGACAACATGACAGGTTTTAAAGCAGTTATCTGTCTGCAAAGACATAAAGTACCCAAATGCTTCTCTCACAATGGTTGCCCAAATGCAGATAGACTCACAGTGTGATTCTAGACAAGCAACACAGTTCCTTGGACCTTTCCAAAACACATTCACTAGTCTGGAAAGGGTAAGGTGACTGCGCACATTTTACAAACTTCACTACTGCAGTCTACTGTGAATGACTGTCTCATTCTGCGAATGCACAAGCAATGACTGGCTTCTAATACTACGAAAACTTGACAACATGACAGGTTTTAAAGCGGTTATTTGTCTGCAAAGACATAAAGTACCCAAATGCTTCTCTCACAGTGGTTGCCCAATTGCATACAGACTCACAGTGTGATTCTAGACAAGCAACACAGTTCCTTGGACCTTTCCAAAACACATTCACTAGTCTGGAAAGGGTAAGGTGACTGCGCACATTTTACAAACTTCACTACTGCAGTCTACTGTGAATGACTGTCTCATTCTGCGAATGCACAAGCAATGACTGGCTTCTAATACTACGAAAACTTGACAACATGACAGGTTTTAAAGCAGTTATCTGTCTGCAAAGACATAAAGTACCCAAATGCTTCTCTCACAATAGTTGCCCAAATGCAGATAGACTCACAGTGTGATTCTAGACAAGCAACACAGTTCCTTGGACCTTTCCAAAACACATTCACTAGTCTGGAAAGGGTAAGGTGACTGCGCACATTTTACAAACTTCACTACTGAAGTCTACTGTGAATGACTGTCTCATTCTGCGAATGCACAAGCAATGACTGGCTTCTAATACTACGAAAACTTAACAACATGACAGGTTTTAAAGCGGTTATCTGTCTGCAAAGACATAAAGTACCCAAATGCTTCTCTCACAATGGTTCCCAAATGCAGATAGACTCACAGTGTGATTCTAGACAAGCAACACAGTTCCTTGGACCTTTCCAAAACACATTCACTAGTCTGGAAGGGGTAAGGTGACTGCACACTTTTTACAAAATTCACTACTGCAGTCTACTGTGAATGACTGTCTCATTCTGCGAATGCACAAGCAATAACTGGCTTCTAATACTACGAAAATTTGACAACATGACAGGTTTTAAAGCGGTTATCTGTCTGCAAAGACATGAAGTACCCAAATGCTTCTCTCACAGTGGTTGCCCAAATGCACACAGACTCACAGTGTGATTCTAGACAAGCAACACTACTCCCTGGACTTTAGCAGGAGAAAAACATTAGTCTTATTAAAAACAAAGACACAACATACAACACCTCACAAATTAATAACTCACCTTTCAAATTAATTTGTTGATTAAGAAGTATGTCAGTCACACACCAGATGTTCTTAAACCAAATGTCTGTACTGCACTGCTCTTAGCAAAACCAAAAAATGGCAAACTTTCCCTCTCTTTCTGCACACATATACATGTAAATATCAAATTACATTACTTCCCACATTAATTCAAAAGCTAACACACATTTCTATTGGTTACACATTTCAAGCCTATCCAATTGATATAACTTTCAACCCTACCCCCAATCTGCTTACAGCCTGTTACCATAGTAACAGTTCATGGAACACTGAACTGAACTCACAGGTCACAAGTTCAGCACACAATGTTGCTAATCCAAACAACAAGTGCGCTTGACTTTTCAAAATATCAGCTTATCCTGTCTAATGTTCCTTTCAAACGCTTTTCATTAACCAATAAGAAACGTGCTCTTGAAACTCAGAAACATGCACCCTACTTTTTAGTCTATAATATTCTCAAACAGCCAATCATTTTTTTTTCAGTTTTTTTCAAACTGCATCTTATCCACCATTTTAGAAAAACTTTAGTAGTCAAACTGCCATTTCACATACAGACACCTTCTGAGTGCATCCAGACCTCCTTTCAAGATGCTTAGAGTGTGGATTGTGGGACACAGCTATATTTTCTGGAGCCAAAGGTATGCAGAAAACAGTGGCATTGACAAAGACCTAGCTTTGCCAAATGTAGACATTAAATGGATTGGACAGAGAGGATTAAAGTGGCACCAATTGATGCCATTGGTTAAATCCTTTTTGCATCTCCAACACCCTGACCTCATAATTGTGCACTGTGGTGGCAATGACCTAGGCACTTTGACTGGGGTAGGTCTGGAAATGCTTATGAAGGACACCTTTGGAGAATTGATATCACTTTTCCCCCAAACTGACTTTGTATATTCTAATATATGTCAAAGACAGAAATGGAACTGGTCCAATAAATTTTGTCCACAGATTGAGAAAGCTAGGAAACACGTCAATAAAGCTGTTTCTGCTTATCTCAGAGATTATAGAATGGGCTCCATTTACAACAACAATCTGCGTTTTAATATGGACGGCATCTATAGGAGAGATGGTGTACATTTTACAGATGAGGGTAACAGAGTCTTCCTCATCAACTTTAGACTCTGCATCGGTACTTACTTGTAGGTACCAAAATATCCCAAAAAACAGAACGGCTCTTTTTAGAGCCACCCAAGACCTAAACACCTAAACTTCATTTATATCTGAAATTTTTGTACATTTTTTTTTCTTGGATTCGCGTACCCAACGCGTTGGAATCGTGCACCAAACGCGTTAGGGGTCGCGCACCCAACGCGTTTGATTCGTGTACCAAACGTGTAACAGGTCGCGTATCCAACACGTGCACACCAGGGGCCGCGCTGGATGCGCGTCTCCTAATTTTACCGTAAAAAAAATTAGCACCTTGTACTAATTTGTATTCTCCCCGGGGACCCCATCCCCCGGGGCCTATATACAACGTTGGGAACCGTGGGGGGGTCCCCAATACCCCCACAGTCCCAGCCGGCTCCCCGCGTCCTACGGGAGCAGGCATTGCTTTTCCACATGGGGAGCAGCTAACATGTTGCTCCCCATGTGGAAAGCAATTGGGTTTGCATTTTGAAAGAGAGAGCAGGTTTCCTGCTCTCTCTTTCAAAATGCAAACCAAGTTTGCTATGACAGGACGGGAGCCGCGAGGCTCCCGTCCTGTCATAGCAAACTACAGTGTCCCGGGGGTAGGCACCCCGGGACACTGCAGGAGCCGGCCCTGGGGGGTGGTGATCCCCAGGGCCATCAAGGGCTCCAGGAGGGGGGCGCGCGGCCCCCCTCCCAACAATTTCACAGCCCCGGGGAGGTGGTGGTCCCCGGGGCTTCAGGGGTCCAAAACGGACCCCCATTTTTAATTTTTTAGTGCCCCGGGGAGGTGGCGGTCCTTGGGGCTGCGGGAGGGCCGAGAGCCCTCCCGCACCATTTATTTTTAAAGCCCCGTGGGGTAGCGGACCCCGGGGCTTGGGGGGGCCTTAGAGGCCCCCCTCATATTATAAATACCCCCCCATGCCCCCGGGACTTGGCCCACCCGGGGGCCACTACATCGAGCGCGGGAGACCGCGCTTCGATTTTTTTTCGGCAGGATACGCGCACCCTGAGCGCATCCTGCCGATTTAAAAAAAAATGCTTTTTTTTGCCCAGGGGGTCCTTGTGGGACCCCCTGAGCACACCTAGGGGGTTAGGGTGTTTCTACCCTGCCCCCTTTTTGCGCTTTGCGCACTTGTTTCTGTCCCTCGGTTCTACCGAGGGACAAAATGGCTGCCAACACTTCCTGAATCGGAATGTTGACAGCCAGCTGACAGCCAATTAGCATGCAGCTCGTGATCGGGACGGTGCGCGCAGGGTGCGCTGAGGGTACGCGTATCCGACGCGCCCATAGATATATATGTACTTTTACTTTTGATTTTCTCAGGAACTACTGAACGGATTTACACCATTTAAGCAAAAGGCACCAGTCTGAACCAAGGGCTACCTCTTTGCCAAATTTGGTGTAATTCCGTTCAGCAGTTCGGGCTGTAGCTGCGACTAAAGGTTCCTATGGAAAAATGAATGGGGAAAACGCGTTTTGGGACCCCCTTTTTTCTCGGCCCCCGCTTCACGTATCACCCCGAGACTTTCAGGGTAGGAGCGGAGCGGAGCGCCCCAACAAGTTGGAAACTTTCACAAAGATTCGTCAACCGGCGCCAACGTTATTTCAAATAGAATGTCGCGGATTTCCTATGGATAATAGGTTGTAACTATAACTATCTACTGGCGACCGCCAGTAGTTAATATATATATATATATATATCTACACTAATATATAAAACACTTCATCATCAGCCACCAAGGGTAGTGGAACAAGAGATATCGGAAAACCTGACACCCTTAACTATGAGAGACATCACCCCCCTGAGAGCCCTCTACCACCTAGAGAGAGAAAATATGGAACACAATGCCACATCTACCCCAGAAGAAATCTCTGATGTACAACCATGTGAAAGGATGGCCATTGATACCAACTTGTCAATCAGCAGCAAATGTAGGACGCGTTCTCGATTTTGCCCCCAACTACCACCTGGAAATAGAGTGGACATCTTTCAGGAACTAGTAACTGAGGAGCTACATTCCATATACATCAAAGAAATGAAGGCACGTGTCACAGGGGACAAAATGTGACTAAGGATGACCATTGGGCTTTAAAAGATCTACAAAAGGATAATAATATTGTAATCAAGCCCTCTGACAAAGGAGGGAACACCGTGGTTATGGACTGTCAAAAATACTACCAGGAGATAAAAAGGCAATTAAATGATGTAAACAACTATGAAAGACTTAAAGAGGATCCAACACCACGCATTATGAGAACTTACCACAATATGCTTGTGGATTGGCAAATGCGTGAATTGCTGGATGATGGTGAATTTGAATATCTTTTAACAACACGACCTATCATTTCAACGCTATATGTCTTACCCAAAGTACATAAAAGTTTGGATAACCCACCGGGGCGCCCAATTGTCAGCTCATGTGGCTCCCTCTTGGCAAACACATCAAAATGTATTGACATCTTTCTTTTTCCATATGTAGAGAATCTACCCTCATACACTCGTGACACTATGGACATCTTAAATCGCATCGGAGGAATACCATGGAAGGAGGACTACATCATGGCCACTGTTGATGTGGTCTCCTTGTACACTTCCATCAACCATGAAGATGGCATTAAAGCCAGTGAATTCTTCTTGAGATCACGTTCATTAAGCCTTTTTGAGCAGACACAAATGATTTTAGAAATGATTCACTTTTGCCTCCATAATAATGTGTTTGTATTTGACAACAAATTTTACAGACAAAGGAGAGGGACTGCGATGGGTACGCACCCATGTATGCCAATTTGACCATGGGTTTCTGGGAAGACGAATATGTCTGGTGTGAAAAGAACAAGGCAATAAAAGACAAAGTGGTATTTTGGGTGCGTTATATAGATGACCTGTTTTTAATTTGGGAAGGCGCTGTGGAAGAATTGGAACTCTTCTTGAAATCTCTTAATGAGAATGTATTCTATTTGAAATTCACCTTTACCACAAGTCGACAGGAAATTGATTATTGAGACACACAAGTGTACATTGAGAACAAGAAGTTCTGTACCACCCGGTATCGCAAACCGACCGCTTGCAATAGCATTCTCATAGCTAACAGCGCTCACCCCAAATCTTTAAAGTGGAGTGTGCCGTACGGTGAATTTCTTCGGGCCCGTAGAAATTTCTCGGAGTAAGAAGAATTTATATCACAATTGGACAAAATGTATGCTAGATTTTTAAGAAGGGGGTACCCCATAGTGGTCCTGGATAATGCCAAGTCACGAGCTATGAACAAAAGGAGGGAAGATTTGTTATAGACCCATCAGCCTGATTGACAATTTGCAAAATATTTTTGCCAGACAAGTTTTAGATAGACTTCAAGACTGGATGGATGATAATGTGATATTGTCCCCTTATCAGGCAGGTTTTCGCTCAAAAATAAGTACATGCGACCAGGCTTTCAGATTTACCCTACTAATATGGAAATATGTGCTACTAAGAAAACAGAAACTTTATGTAGCATTTGTAGATCTGAGAGCAGCTTTTGACTTAGTTCCGCGAGAGTTATTATGGAAAACAATGCTTGACTTAGGTGCTCCAGTAGACCTGGTGACATTGATAGTCAGATTACACGAGGATAATTATGCCCAGGTCCGGTGGGGGAAAAATGGGGAATTAACTGAGAGGATACTGATACAGCGAGGGGTGCGCCAGGGGTGTGTCCTTGCCCCCACATTATTTTCTTTGTTTATTAACGATGTGGTGAGCAGATTGATGGACTGCAGGAATGATTCCCCCACCATGAATGGCGCGAAAGTTCCAATCCTGCTCTTTGCAGACGATTCCTTTCTCATAACCACATCACCCATGGGCCTGCAAATTTTAGTGGATACATTTCTAGACTTCTGCAAGGACAGGAGTTTGGAACTCAACACTGCTAAAACCAAATATATGGTGTTTGGGAAAGTGCTGGGGGGACTGCGTGAGATCAGGATCACAAGCGAACCTCTGGAACGGGTAAAGCACTTTGATTACCTCGGCATAAGACTGAATGAATCACTTAGATGGGAACAACAGTTAGACAAAAGTTATCTCGTCTTATGTCATAGGTCTAAATCAATATTGAGATTCCTTAAACAGTCATACACTCAATCCCTAACCCCAGCACTGGAAGTTTATCGTGCCAAAGCCCAAATTGGAGCACTGTATGGAGCAGAGATATGGGGTCATACTAATGTAAACAAACTAACGATTTGTGAAAACATCTTTGCCAGATCACTTATTTCGGCACCCATTACCACCCCATTGATTCCCCTATTTTGCAACCTAGGGATGAAAAGAATAGGTGACATGGCTGCTTTGAAACCTTTAACCTTTTGGCTGCGATTGTGGACAACCCCTCAGCTCACTGATTATCGTAACTCAATGAGGGAGGTACTGATGATCAGTGGTGCTAAAAAAGTACCTTGGTTTAAACATATCGCAGATTGGTGTAAACTGACGAATATGGTGGATTTATGGGAGCGCCCAGATAAGGCAACAAGAGGTGATCTACTGAGACTAAAAGCCAGGTATTGGGCGGTGGTGGAGGAGCACTATGCTACTAATCTAGCTAATGGTCAGCTAACATCAAAATTTTTAATTGTTAAATCATGTTTGCGATTTGAACCCTTTTTGGATCAAATCTCGCCCCCCCTCGCTAAAAGTTTATATGTTAGATTCAGATATGGCAACCTGCTCCTAAAGTTTACCGGAAATGAGGCTGTTGGTTTACAAATAGATTCATGCCCTGCCTGCACTAGCGCTAAAGAGTCTGAAGAGCATGTACTTTTCTTTTGCCCCAAATATCAACAGATACGCAGGAGGTGGATAAGACCAATTTGCCTAAATCTTGGAGTCAGGCAATACCAGACTGCATATAGAATCTTAAAAACTGACGTATCGGGGCCAACAGTCTTTGCCGTTAGATGTTTTTTATTTGCTTTCTGGATAATCTGACAGAAGCTTTTATCTTAGGCTGTAGTGTAAAAATAAATGCTCTCGACTGTGATTTGATTGGCCAATGGAATTATCATATTGTGCATTGCATTTGAGTTCTTTTTAATGTCCTCAAGCTGGAAAGCTGTTACACCGAAGCTTGTCTTTTATGCATTTTATTGTGGGTTTTTATCTTGACCACTTGTTTTATTGCATATTTTAATCAAAGCATTGGAAATGTATTTTTATTCTTTTAGATTGTAAATTGATGATTGTTGCATTTTTGTATACTTTGATGGTTTGAGACAAATAACCGAATAAAGTTATTTGATTTGATGATTTGTTATATCCTAAAAGCTAACTGGCATAGATGAAAAGAAGATAACTTGAGATTTATATCACAATCTAATACCTCAAGTGGCTCATTTAGATATATCCTACAACAACACTGGAAGGTACTTAGACAAGATGAAGAATTGAGATCCTGTACCCAAGATCATTTCAGTATCACACATAGAAAAGCCCCGTCCTTGGGTGATATTTTAACACAGTTATTTTGAGAAACCAAAACATAAAGACACTGTTGGGAACTGGCTAAGAACAAGTGGGTTCTACTAATGCCACAAATGCAAGGCTTGTGCATATGGATGTAATCACCAGGACGTGGAAACCTTTACTGGAGAAAAAAGAAAGATCAGAGAAAGAATCTCATGCGAGACAACACATGTGGTCTACGTCCTCGAATGCCAGTGCGGGAAGAGATACATTGGTAGTACTATAAACAGACTAAGACTATGAATTTTACAGCACATAAGAGCTAGGAACAATAAAGATTTCACATATGCCATTGCAAAACACATCTGGAAGGATCATGAAGGGTATCTGAGTAAATTTTCATTTTATGAATTGAACATAAACCTTGGAAAATAAGAGGAGGTGACGGCGAACTTGTGTTAAGATGGATTATAACCATTGGAACAGAGATACCGTGGGGACTCAACATGGACGCCGAGTTACACAATTTCCTCTGATTTAAAAGTCCAGATCATCAGCACTTCATGATAACTGCAATTTATTTTAAAGATATTATCTTGGTGGCATCTCTTTAAGTGTCCCCAAGAAATCTTGGATTGAAATGAGAATGTTTAGTTTTCAATGTTCGAACACATGCTGTTAAAGGGTATTCTAGAAAACAAGAGTACTTGATTATCAAGTACCGGTTTATCCCAGCATCTTGCACTTGATTGAACCTAGTGTAACACTTCCATTAATGTCTAATATCAGGATTAAAAGTAGTCTGTTTACAAGCATTTTACCACCTAAGCACTTTGCACTTTAACGTTCTTGGTGTCATTCTAGCACTTTGTACTGTATTGAAAGAGGTTGAATGCCTCTGTGGAATATCTGGGATGATTATGTAACAGTAGATTGTTTACAAGGTTTTTACAAGTATCTAACCAGCTGAGCACTGTGCACTTTAAACTCTTGGGGGCAGATTTACAAGGCCCTTGCGCCATTTTTGCGTCATTTTTAACATGGGAAAAGTGACGCAAAAGTGGCGCAAGGGCCTTGTAAAGAAGCCCCTTGGTATCAGTCCAGTACTTTGCACTTTATTGAACCAGATCATATACCTCTCTGAGATATCCAGTACGAGTATGTAAGAGTAGTTTGTTTACAAGGTTCTTATTAGCCAAGTGCTGTGCACTTTAATACTCTGCTTGACGCTCTAAAGTATGCAAGAGTAGTTTACAAGGTTCTTACCAGCCGAGCACTGCACACTTTAATATTCTGCTTGATGCTCTAGAATTTACTTGCAATAACAGCGTCTCAACAGTCCATGGGTTTATGATTTGTATGTAATGTTTAATGTGTTTATTTGTAGTGATAAACTTGTAGATTTGTCAATGTTATAGTCTTGTATTGAACACTGTAGTAATGTGTCCTGTCTATTACGCAATGTAAATGGTTTAATGCTTTGCTCCACTTTTGTCTCCTAGAAAATGTTTAACTGTTTGATACAGTTAAAGGGTTATGGTATATGAGTCAAAAATCAGATATGAATCTGGTAATTCGTAAGGCAACCTACATTTGAATTCCAAATGGGCATCATTGCAATGTGTCCATCCTTTATCGCACTTTAAATACACGGTATAGTGTCCAGATAGTGTAGTAGGTCCATCATGGAAAATAATAGCCACAGCTTTAAAGTTCTTCCTGAAATTGATAGTTGACTTGCCACAAAATTTTTAATTTTGGTTTCCAATTTTCTTCCATTTGCTCTACAACGTTGCAGCATTAATATGACATATTTTCTAAATCTTTCTAAATATAACGTTGACAACATTTCTGATTTACAATGAGAGCATTTCATATCTTGATTAGCTGATTTTACTAATTTATTAAAAGACACTGATTTGCAATCTGGTATTGTCAAAAATGTGAATCGTTCAGTGTCTATTTCAGTGGTAGAAGAAAATGAACACTCTTCACATTTATGATCCCATCTGTAACTTAGTCCGAACAAATTTTCAATTTCTATTCCCTCATCTTCCAATACTGCAAGCATAAACATAAGAAATTCTTGTGCATCTTGTTGTATATTGAGTGTAAATTGCGAAGAACCAGTACATATATCCAAAAGATGCCGAATGCTAGAAGCAGTATGGATTTTAGTTCTATCAGTTACCAACTTTTGAAAAATATAATGTAATAAAGAACAGAACATTTTTTCTTGATTTTCCATAATTTCATGATGAAAATCTTCTAGATAAAAGACAACATTCACAACTACATTAGCATAGCAGTTGATACCTGAACTATTTTCTAACTGGTATCCTACAATATCATCAACAGTGTCCATTTTCATTTTCTTTGCTGCTTCATTATTCTCTATAATTGTTTTCTTTTTTGAATTACACTAGAATGTTTCATATATGGGATATTCACTTAAGTTAGGAGCATAAAGTCTTCTTAACCGATTATACTCTCTTACGCAATTTGCATCAGCACTAATCTTTTTCTCATCAAAATCAATCAAATACAAACCAGATATTGTTCTTGCTCGGGACAATGCAACGTATGCCATGCCCTCTTTGAACACTGTACTTCCAATACTTACCAAATCATTGTCTACACTTAAACCTTGAGATTTATGAATAGTCACTGCATATGCTAAAGAAAGAGGAAACTGTTTTCTACGAACATACAAGTCTTTTACAAGCAGAAAACGAACAGCACAGCGTCCAATCTGTTTTACTTCTTCAATCTGATCAAATTTAATCTTCAAAAATTCAATTCCATCTCTGTTCTAATAATTAACAAAATCAACAACTTTTCCCATTGCTCCATTTACTAAACCTTTTTCTACATCCAAAATACGCCATAAAATTACCCGACAGTTTAACATGCATATAAAGTCTTTTCTAAACCTGCAGTCTTAGACACCGACTTTTCCAAAGAATCCAATTTTGACTGTAATTTTTCTGAGAGAAGAATAGTAACTCCTTCGTGTTCCATTTTATCAAGGGCTTCAATTTTCACTATTGGTTCTTTTTCCAGTTTCAAAAGTTCTTCATTGAATGTAGAACACTCTTGCAGTGTTGGCATTAGGCAAACTATAGAGTTCTTTTCTCCAATTTTTTTGTACATTATTTCAGGTGCAATGTTTTCATTTGAAAACAAGCTTCTTTACCATGTTTTGTCAAAACACCAAGGGGCATATTATCAAGTACGGCATTAAAATTATCGCCGCTTTAGCGGCTGGAAACTGCCGCTAAAGCGGCGATAATGGGCTTGATAAAATGCCCTTGAGAATTCCAATAGAAGCCCAGGTTCACACCAGAACATGGGCTTCTATTGAAATTCTCAAGGGCATATTATCAAGCCCATTATCGCCGCTTTGGCTGCAGTTTCCTGCCGCTAAAGCGGCGATAATTTTAACGCCGTTCTTGATAATATGCCCCTAATTCATATATCTTGAAGAATGTTTCCATAATGTTCATCACTTGCTTGTCGCATATTCTTAATAAGTTCTTTGTATTCAAAATGAGACCAAATGTTCACATTTCCAATACTTCCCAAATATTTCCTAGTTTCTTCATGGACAAGTGTTTTAAAAACTGGTTGTCCTTTCACAGGAGTAAGTTGTAGTAGATTGCCGAATACAATTACATGTTTTCCTTCAAACAGAACATCATAATCTGTTTTTAAAATCTGTTGCATTCTTAAATGTACGAAGACAAGCATTAAGTTTAAGACCATGATATATTGAAGTAGTGTTTTTAGTAAGACAGGAAGATTGGCGCTCTGGCTAATATGCGTAGTGTGTAAGTGGAGGGGAGTAAGTACGGTGCTGCCAGGTCGGAGGAACTACCCTGTAACCCCCGTGGATGCGTGGGTCATGGAACCCACCCCAGAAATTGAGAAAAAGAGTCCCGGGCACACGTAATGAGAGTAACAATATCCTGATGGTAGAAATGTCTGGTTTTAGCGAATCAGTGGTCAACACCAGTGGATTGATAAGAATGTTCTTTAATGAAGTGAAAAACAAAGAAACGACCAGCCGACACGTGTTTCTTCATAGCAATCAAAATCTCCAAGTAATTCCATTTCACTACGCAAAAGGTTTGAAAAGTTGCCAAATAGAAAAACTCCCTTTTATCTGGAGTTTCACAACTGAGGGGCATATTCTCAAGCAGTTATCGCCGCGTTAGCGGCACTTTTCTGCCGCTAATGAACAGCCGTTAGCGACAGCTTTCAGGCGATAGCGGGCACTATTAACATCGCCAGCAATGTTAGCGACAACTAACGCTAATCATATGCAGTGTAGGCGTTCCCGTGCTAAAATGCACGCTAACCCCACTTTGCGATATTCTCAACGATCGCCCGGACCGGCGATGCGATTAAAAAACGCACGCTAAGGCCCGTTAGCTGCTGGAACTTAAGACCAGCAAAAAGCTGGTCTTAAAAATGGGGATGACACTTGTGGCCACATCACAGCAGGTTCTGGACAGCCCTGCAAGTAACGTTGCAGCGCTGCCCAGCGACAAAACTACATTGCAGGAATGCGCACCATCAATAAGATAGTGCGCATTCCTGGGCCTCAGTCATGAAAAGTGTTGCTGCGCTGCGACAAGACAGCGTTGCAACACTTCTCACTACGCCCTCCTAGCGACAGCATGGATGCGCTGTATTCACTTGACAGCGCTCCATGATGCAAGTAATGACAGATACGTCAGGCATCCTGACGTATATTTCTGTGCTAAAGTCACACATTGCTGCAGTCGTGTCACAATCATGACGCAACTCCATCAAAGCATGGGGTTAGCCTATCCCTGTGGCACTGTGTCACCCTCAAGCCTGCCATCAGGCAGGCGGAAGGTACTGACACAGTGCCGTTCATGAGGGGTGCCCAAATGTGGGCACTGTTGGAGATCCATCGGTGGTGGTTTCGCACTGCGGTGTCATCCTCTGGAAGCATTGGCGGAGTGTTGGTGCGGAGGGAGTTGACGAGACGTCCTTCGGTGGCCTTGATCCAGCTGCAAGGGGGTGCGATGATGGCATTGGCATCAGGTGGGCAAGGTGAAGACGTGACGTGACAAATGATGGTCGGTCTAGGAGATTCCGGTGTCATGGCTGCAGTAGAAGTTCCCGCTGGCGGAGGTGACGTGCTCGACCGTGTGTCCTGCTATGTGGCTTGTTGCGGTGACTTGCTGCTTGCGTCTGATGTAGGGGACCTTCCCCAGGAGTGGTTGGTGTCCTGGTCACTGGGGTAGTCCAGGTGGAACTTGAGTTCACTGAGTAGGATGTCATCGGTGGATGGGAGACCGAGGGGTGCAATGAGGATTTCAATGGTATTGGAGAATGGCGGGCCATGGCCCGTGGGGCCTGCACATGAAGGTGCCGCAGAGGATGTTCTTGGGCTTGTTCCAGATCTGGGAGTTGAGGTGGTCCATGGTCACCCTTGGGTCATCAGAGTGCGTGGTCAGTCGGAGTGTGCTTCTGTAGGTGATGGCAATGCCTCCTCCTTGATGGTCGGGGTGCTCCTTGCGGGTGATACTGCAGCCGTCAGTGATGGCGATGGCGATGTCCGGTCCGGTCCGGAGCAGAGGTTGGTCCTGGCAGGAGAGTTGGCGTCCAGGGTTGATGGCAAGGAGGGTGCTGGCGCCGTAGCGGTGGAGTGTCCAAGAGGAATGCTCCTTGGTGCTGAGCGCGGTCCAGGGGCAGACGGACGCAAACGGCGTAGCCTATGGGTTGCCTTTGGCACAGGAGACGACCATAACAATGAAGGCAGTACATCGTGAACAACACCACTCCCACAACGCAGGTGAATTTACATCGCATTTGATGCAACGCATTGAGAGGTCAGTAATGGGGTAATTTTAAGTTTACGGGTGGGTATGGGTTTCGGATGTAATATATGAAAATTGGGGTGTGTTGTGGGGTAAAATATGAAAATTGGGGTGTGTTGTGGGGTAAAATATGAAAATTGGGGTGTGTTGTGGGGTAAAATATGAAAATTGGGGTGTGCATTTGGCTCAAAATCTGATTTTTGGGTGTGTTTTGGGTGCTCAAAAAGGAATTCCAGGGTTCACCTTTGGGTTTGGGGTGCAAAGGTTAGTTTTGGTTTGCACTCACTGAAGTGTGAATAATGATCTTCATGTCTCCGCTATGCAACACCTACTCTACTGTTGCAATGTGCCTAGTATCAGTATGCATTGGAATGGAATGCGATGTTATGGCATGCGTTGCAACTACGTATGTGCCTTTGGCACACGAGTGGTACGCCTGCTGTGCATGGGCACACAGCGTCCGCCATTGAGAAGTGCTGCGGGGGGGCTGGACAGCTGTGAGGTGGTAAACGCCGGTAAGAACACTGGATGGGGCGTGGACGCGGGGATGTGTGTGTGAGCGGGTGTGGTAACAAATTAAATGAGGGAAGTCTTACCACGAAGCCGGGTCCCGTGTCTTCGTAGCTCCTGCTCTCCTGCGTCTGCTTCCAGGAAAAGGAAGTAGGCAGCCAGGCTCCCTCCCCTGAGTCGATCCCAACGCTGCGATGCGGTGGTAGGAATTGTAAATGGCAACGGAACAAGTCATGCAGCCCAGGGCCAGAGGGGTGGGCATGTTCTCCATGCAGGCTGTAATGGCAGCATGTATTGCGAACAGGGTGGTGCGCATGACTGCTTTGGGCGGCCTGAGTGGGCCGAGCAAACAGTCAATGCACACTTGAGTGGGCATGCCAATCTGCCCATGCCCTGCTCCGTGTTTGGAGCAGTCCTACCCACCCTCCCACCCACTGAGGATACATAGCATGATTACATCAGTTAGTCATCCCTTTTTCTTCACTTTTGAATATTATTTTTTGGCTTCTCTGAGCCCGTGCTTCCCGCTTCCCCCCGCTGCTGCCCCTTTGGCCCCGCACCCCTGTCCTCATCCGTTTCCGCCTCCCAGATGAGCATCCCTCCCCCTCCCCCACTTAATGGCGGTCGCTGCGCGGTTGCGCAGTGGACGTGTGCGGCTGGCGCCCCAAAGGCACGCCTAAGGCAAGGCTATCTGTGCCTGTCCGTGACCCGACCGCGACCAGCGCCAGGAACCCTGGATCTCGAGCCACCCACCTGCTACAGGACAGCCACCCTCCACGCACTCAACCCCGGAAAAATCAGAGACTGCCAACAGGCCTCGCCAAACACGACCCACGGCCAGTTCTCCTGCCTCCACTGCCGCCAGACCTTAACCACCACCCCAGACTCCAACCCAGCCGACGCCAGCCCCGGCGTCACCCTAAGATGCATCCTCCTCAACGTGCACTCCTTGCACAAACACGGCCTGGAAACTTGAACCTACTCGACTCTCTCTCGCCCGACATAGCCTTCTTCATGGAGACCTGGACCTATGCCTCCTCCACCCCCAACATCAACACCGCCATCCCGGACGGATACAAGATCCAGAGGAAGGACTGCCCCAACCACCCGGGAGTGGGCCTCGACATCGCCCACAAGAGCACACTCCGCCTCAACACCTCCTGTGAAACATTCCCCTCTGCCGAACACCTGCACTTCCAGATACAGACCAGCCACAACTCCACACTCTGAGGAACCCTCATCTACAGACCCCCGGGCTCCCGGACACACCAGCCAGCCCACCATCTCCACCTGGACGCCGGTCACAGCCGAAGACACTGCCTCGACCATGAAAGGCATCCACTAAGGGGGCCACCACTGACCCCTGCCCTCCTCACATCTACCACAGAGCCACGGCCGCCATCGCACCCGAACTACAATGCACCATCAACACCACCTTCAAAACAGGCATCTACCCAGATGACTGGAAGCACACAGAAGTCAGGTACATGCTCAAAAAGCCCACAGCTGACCCCACCAACCTCAAGAACTACCGGCCCATCTTGCTCCTCCCCTTTGCGGCCAAAGTTGCAGAGTAAACAGTCAACAGGGAACTGACACGATTCATTGAAGACAACGCCATCCTCGACCCGTCCCAATCCGGATTCCGAAGCAACCACAGCACCGAGACCTCCCTACTTGCCGGCACAGACGACATCCGCACCCTCCTGGAACAAGGCCACTCCGCATCCCTCATCCTACTTGACCTTTCAGCAGCCATCGACACCGTCTCCCACGGCACACTAGTCGCCAGACTACATGACGCCGGTATACAAGGAACAGACCTAGACTTGTTCCGATCATTCCTCACCGGAAGAAGCCGAAGGATCAGACTGCCACCCTTCCTCTCCTATCCCATGTGAAACACCTGCGGAGTCCCACAGGGGTCATCTCTGAGCCCGACCCTCTTCAACATCTACATGGCCCCCCTCGCCGCCATCGTCCGACAACACGGCCTCAACATCGTATCCTATGCTGATGACACCCAGCTCATCCTCTCACTCACCAAAGACCCCACCACCACCAGACTCAACTTCCAGAAAGGAATGCAAGACGTCGCAGTCTGGATGACCAACAGCTGCCTGAAGCTCAACGTCGAGAAGACAGAAGTCCTCGTCCTTGGAACCACCCCTTCAGCATGGGACAATACCTGGTGGCCAACCGCCCTCGGAAGCCCACCTACCCCCTCGGACCACGCCACACACCTCTGCATCGTACTCGACTCACCCCTCACCATGAACCGACAGGTCTAGGCTGTCACCTCCAGCTGCTTCAACACCCTCCGCATCCTCTGCAAGTCCTTCTAATGGATCCCCCCGGAGTCAAGGGAGACAGTCACCCATGCACTCATCACCAGCAGACAGGACTATGGAAACACACTCTACGCTGGCATTTACAAGTCCATACTCCGCACACTCCAGACATTACAGTACACCACCGCCAGACTCGTCCTCGGCATCCCCCGGCACAAACACATCAACAAACACATTTATAGGATCCAAGGAACACAGTTCTCCAGCTGTCTTCAATTCAATATTTTTTACATTTGAATTTGCTTGTTGTAGAAATTCAAGTAAGTCGTCCCATGCGTATTCAGCACAGCTAAGCGTAACAAACGATGTAGGGGTTCCTAAGTTCCTTAACATACATTTAGGTTCTCCGTGACGACGATACCAATACTCATTAGTACCACGTTGACACGCCATCAAATTAATTAACTGAGAAAAAAATCGTCTCTTTGTTGAACTTTGTCCAAAAATTCCTTTGCAGAAAGATGTGTAAGATGAACTCCTGTTTTTAATATGTGGTTCACTGCATATGAAAGTCCAGACAAGTCACTTTCAAACAGAAGATGAAATAAATATGGAATACACTGTCGAAATCTTGGATCTTCTGAGTACAATTTTGTTGTACGATATTCTGAAGCTGGAATTTGCACTGGTCGT
Organism: Calotriton arnoldi; assembly: GCA_963921515.1. Lineage (NCBI taxonomy): Eukaryota > Metazoa > Chordata > Amphibia > Caudata > Salamandridae > Calotriton > Calotriton arnoldi. The sequence continues at coordinate 436,291 of CAWUFW010011369.1, forward strand.
TCATCATATCGTCCACCTTTTCCAGTGGGGAAGAGCTGTGGAAAACAACGAGCTTCCAAACTTTTTCCCAAACACTCATGGGAGTTCCCTTTGCTTTCTTCATTTGGAATAATTCAATAGTATTTCCTATCACTTCTTTTGAATGTAGAGGATGTATACTATAATGTTCATAAATTTCTTCACTCCTTGAGTAATCCACTTTTTCTATTTGTCCAGTTGAAATTTCTTTCATCTTCTAAAGATATTTCTTGTTCTTCCACATATACATTTTTATAATAAATATTGTTTTGCACAAGATATAATGTAGTCTTTTGAAGTTTGGTGACATCTACTAACTCTTGCCATATTTTCCCACTCTTTGTTGGTACACCATTAACTAGAATAACTACAGGTTCACTTTCCTCTCTGTCTACACCAACAGTTTCAATATTTTTCTAAAAATCTAAAGGTAAATACACAATTCTTCCTTTTAAACCTCTTTGTAAATCTGTTGGAGGCAGTTTACCCGTTTTAGGCTCCATACAAACTATAGCCTGAAACGGGTGCACAGATTGAATAAGAATGGACTCATATGTATTTAAATCTACCAGTTCCGGAGGAATAGCTACCAACTCTAGGTTGTTATGTACAGCTCTAGCTGGCATTTTGTTCTCTTCTAATTTGCTGTAACAATATTTACAAATACGTTGATCACTACCCAACTCAAAACAACCTTCCACCAACAATTAAACACCAAATTGCTCCCACTTATCATTATTTTCCTTTTCACTTTTTAAATACACATCAATATTCCTACTTTGACTTCTATAGTGAGTACGTCGACAACAAATACAAACATAGTTTGGATTTTCACAAAAAACTACTTTAAACTTTGTAATTTCTTCTGCGAACTTTACAGTAGTAGTATCTTCCATCTCTTCTTCAACACCTACACTTATCAAACTCTTACTTTCTCTGCACTCCTCTTGAGGACCAAAGAAACGAAACTCTATATCATCAGAAACTTTTTTTACATCCAACACTGAACCATGCAAAAGAGTTTATTTCACTTAAAGATAATGCAGGACACATAGTACAATCTTCTTACTAACTTCCACATTTCAGAGTGATGTACTGCTAACATTCTTAAATGATGAAAAGTACTTTGACACACTTTTCTAGAAAGACAAACCAGAGAATGACCCTGCAAGTTACTATATTTTCTCACTTTACAAGGACCTAGTCCTTGCAACATCTTAATCTTCTGTTTAACACTTTTTTTTACCATAATCTCGTAAGAAATTTCGTAATATATCAATAGATTCCTGTCGTATACTACAAATACTACTACAATCCCACTTATACACTGGAGCTTGTGTACGTCTCCCTTGAACTTCTTCAGCTATTACTTCTTCCACATTTCTAGGAACCATCTTTTCTTTTTTAATTGCACAACCGTTTTTAACCTCATAACAACGACCCCTGGTATCAACTGCATGAGCTAATGTATTTTGTTGAAAATGGCTTTCTTCATTAAAAAATGGTTTCGTACTAGAAGTATGCTTCCATTCACCAGAAAAGATTTTGCAAAAGTTAGTTCTATTAACCAGTCTTTTTCTTTTACTTTTCTCCTTCATAAAGTGCATTATTTTATTCAATGTTTTCATTCTCTTCAATACTAATGTAAAACAATTTTCTGTTCAATTCAAAAGCCTTTTCAACTACACTTTCAATCTGTTGTTTCTTCTTGTAAAATGCTGATTTTCTTTTATATTTTTTGCAATCTTTCAATAAATTTTGTAGTACTCTACTTTTATACATTCTCTTTCTAATGTCTTTATATTGTTTCATCCTTATTTCAACTTGGATTGTTTTCCTATAACCTGATTTTCCATTAATTTCTCAGTTTTTCTTTTCCTTCCGATTGCTTGTAGTACTTTTCTTTCTCTTTTCCCCATTTTCAAAATCGATTACTTTTTTAAATACACTTTTAACAAATTCTTTTGTTCTCTTACCAGAAGACTTTTTCTTCAACGTCACATGTTGTACTTCATCTACTTTCTGCTTTTCTCTATCCTTTAAATAGTTCTGTTTCCTTTGTTCTCTTTTCTTTTGAACTTTTCTTGTCATGCTGAATATTTCTTAACAATTATGAAGAATTTCAACAAAAAAAGTGTATTATCTTTCTAAAAAATATTTAATATTATTAAAATAATTATATACAAGTATTGTCATCTATAAATAAAGAAATACATTGAGTAATGCCTAGGTGAATAGATAAGTGCAACAGTAGGACTTGGATGATTCTACAACTGCAACGGTGGTACGTAACGACTGCCTGGGTGATTTCATAACTAAAGGGGTAATATCTGGAGGATTACTGCAGTACATAGCAAATCAGTGGGTGATTTTATAACTGCATGAGTACTGCTTGGGTGATAGCAGGAGTACTAAGGGAATGTCTGAGTGATTGGAAGAGTGCAAAGGTAGAGCCTGAGTGATTTTATAAGTGCATGACTACTGGCTGAGTGATTACATAAGTACAAGGGTAATACCTGCTTTATTGAAGGAGTGCAAGGGTAGTACTGAGATAACGCCTGACTGAATAAATGAGTGCAACGTTAGTGCCTGGGTGATCTCATAACACAGTTAGTGCCTGAGGGGCCGATTCACAGAACTAATCTGACACAAAATCCTAAACTTACTACTTTTGGTATTCACAGAAGGCATTTAGTAGTAGTAAAGTTAGGACTACTAACTTTACTACTACTAACTAAGACAAAATCCTAAACTTACTACTTTTGGTATTCACAGAAGGCATTTAGTAGTAGTAAAGTTAGGACTACTAACTTTACTACTACTAACTAAGACAAAATCCTGAACTTACTACTTTTGGTATTCACAGAAGGCATTTAGTAGTAGTAAAGTTAGTAGTCCTAACTTTACTACTACTAAATGCCTTCTGTGAATACCAAAAGTAGTAAGTTTAGGATTTTGTCTCAGATTAGTTCTGTGAATCGGCCCCTGAGTGATTATATAAGTGCATGAGTAGTGGCTACATGATTGCATGAGTGCATAGCTACTGCCTGGGTGATTGCATGAGTGCAGGGGTAATGTCTGGGTGATTGCATCAGTGCATATGTACTTATATAATCAGTCAGGCACTAACATGGTAGTACTAGGGTGTTTTATAACTGCATGAGTGTTGGGCCTAGCCAAATATAAAACAACAGACTATTATATGCCTCAACCATAAGTCTCTCCATATCGTTAAAAGCATGCATACATATGTCTCTACCTTTTCAAATCATCATCATAGCTAAAAGAAATATATATACAATATTTCTGAAATATAGTGAAACCTAGAAACTGAAACATGTAATAGATCTGCCTGAGTGATTGCATAACTCCATGAGTAGTACTTGTGTGATTGTATGACTCTAAAGGTAGTCACTGGGTAATTGCAGGAGAAGATGGATAGTGACTGGCTAATTACATGAGTGCACACATAAACATTGTTAGCAGGCTTGAGGAGCCAGTCACGCTATTTTAAACTGTTTGTCGCCGTTCTTTGAATTTTTAAATAGCACTGCGCCGCGTAAACTTACTGCTCTTTTATTCTGTATGCCACTTATTTTTGGTTTATAGCATTCTTGTAACTTGGGGAACTGGAAGGGTTGTGTCTTAATTGAAAACTTTGCCCTCACCTTGCCAAGTACTCTCGTTCTACAGCCTGCGTTAGCTCCCCGTTCCACCACAGCTTTTGCTGATTGCGTGGAGGGAGCATTAACGCTAGATTTTCCCTCACTTCCGCCAGCACAACTAACGGACGCCATCTTGCGAGGGAGACGGTCTAGTCTCTCCTGAAGCATACTGACCTCACTGTATTAAAGCGGGGAATGGCGCCGATGTGCACTAGATAACATTGTTAGCAGGCTTGAGGAGCCAGTCACGCTATTTTAAACTGTTTGTCGCCGTTCTTTGAATTTTTAAATAGCACTGCGCCGCGTAAACTTACTGCTCTTTTATTCTGTATGCCACTTATTTTTGGTTTATAGCATTCTTGTAACTTGGGGAACTGGAAGGGTTGTGTCTTAATTGAAAACTTTGCCCTCACCTTGCCAAGTCCTCTCGTTCTACAGCCCGCGTTAGCTCCCCGTTCCACCACAGCTTTTGCTGATTGCGTGGAGGGAGCTTTAACGCTAGATTTCCCCTCACTTCTGCCAGCACAACTAACGGACGCCATCTTGCGAGGGAGACGGTCTAGTCTCTCCTGAAGCATACCGGCCTCACTGTATTAAAGCGGGGAATGGCGCCGACGCGCACTAGATAACATTGTTAGCAGGCTTGAGGAGCCAGTCACGCTATTTTAAACTGTTTGTCGCCGTTCTTTGAATTTTTAAATAGCACTGCGCCGCGTAAACTTACTGCTCTTTTATTCTGTATGCCACTTATTTTCGGTTTATAGCATTCTTGTAACTTGGGGAACTGGAAGGGTTGTGTCTTAATTGAAAACTTTGCCCTCACCTTGACAAGTCCTCTCGTTCTACAGCCCGCGTTAGCTCCCCGTTCCACCACAGCTTTTGCTGATTGCGTGGAGGGAGCATTAACGCTAGATTTCCCCTCACTTCCGCCAGCACAACTAACGGACGCCATCTTGCGAGGGAGACGGTCTAGTCTCTCCTGAAGCATACCGGCCTCACTGTATTAAAGCGGGGAATGGCGCCGACGCGCACTAGATAACATTGTTAGCAGGCTTGAGGAGCCAGTCACGCTATTTTAAACTGTTTGTCGCCATTCTTTGAATTTTTAAATAGCACTGCGCCGCGTAAACTTACTGCTCTTTTATTCTGTATGCCACTTATTTTTGGTTTATAGCATTCTTGTAACTTGGGGAACTGGAAGGGTTGTGTCTTAATTGAAAACTTTGCCCTCATCTTGCCAAGTCCTCTCGTTCTACAGCCCTCGTTAGCTCCCCGTTCCACCACAGCTTTTGCTGATTGCGTGGAGGGAGCATTAACGCTAGATTTCCCCTCACTTCCGCCAGCACAACTAACGGACGCCATCTTGCGAGGGAGACGGTCTAGTCTCTCCTGAAGCATACCGGCCTCACTGTATTAAAGAGGGGAATGGCGCCGACGCGCAGCGGATGCGCGCAGCGGGCGCGCCAGCGGCAAGCCCGTCTGCGCTTGTCCGCGTCCGGGTCGCGTCCAGCGCCAGCTACGCTGCTGGTTTTCTACCAGATAAGGTATTTTCGTCGACTGTATTAAGGAATTTAAACAATAAAAATAAGTGTGGACACTACATGGATTTAGATAAAATCAGAGGCCCTGTAACCTGCAGGGAATGTCGAGCACAGGTACCACTCACTGGAATCAAACACACAATGGTAAAAAACAAAGGAGTTAACAATCAGGCTTTTATAAAGGGGGGTTTAATCAATGCACGCTCCCTAGTTAAACATGCACTTGACATCAGAGAATTAATCATAGAAAATGAATTTGACTTTCTATGCATAACTGAAACCTGGCTAAAAGAAGACTGCAACCCAGATATTGCAACTGCCTTACCCCCGAACTATACGATCTGCAGGAAGGACAGAGAGGTCATTAGGGGAGGAGGGCTGGCCATTATTCACAGAGACTCATTACAATGGAAACATTTTAAACTACACGCGCTTAAGGGAGCAGAAAGCCTTGGCTTCTGCTGCGCTATAAATGGATCATTCTCTTTCTCTGGGGCTTTGATCTATCGCTCTCCGGGCAACAGCAGTGCCTTTTTTGACTCACTAGGGGACACACTTAGTCACGCTCTGCTTAGATGCACCAATTTTACCATGCTTGGAGATATAAATCTGCACTTAGAATGCGGTAACGACCCGGGGGTCACTACCTTTTTTGAAACAATTACTCCCCTTGGCCTGAATCAAATGGTTAGGGCGCCGACACACAAGGCAGGACATACACTGGATGGAGTCTGCTCCAACTTCACCTCACTTCGGACAGAGGCACCTACCCCGCAAGCTTGGTCTGACCATCACTTTATTCCTTTGACCATCTTAATACCCAAGACTGTACAGGCAGCCATGAATAGTCCTATGGCGGCGCCCAGGCGTAAATGGCATCTGCTAGCCACTAACCCCAACCTGCCCAAAACTGCCCCAAAAAATATGCTTGCTCTTACTGGGGAGCCAGTAGAGGACTCCCTCCTGTTCCATTCTTGGATGACGACTATAAGTGAGGAATTAATTCCATCCAAGCACTCTACTAGAAAGGGCAAAACAAAAGCACACAATGACCCATGGTTTACTAAAGATCTAGCAAAGCAGCATCTTCACTGCAAACAACTAGAACGTAGATGGAGAAGGGGCTATGAGGAAGTCAATTTGCATATCTTTAAAACTCAAAGGAAACAATAGCACTCAGCTATTAAATTAGCAAAAAAAGATTATTTTTCTGATAGAATAGCTATGGCGAAGCAAAATCAAAAAGAGATATTTTCTATCATAAAATCCTTTATTGACCCCAAAGCCTTACACTCAGAAATTCCTCCCTCTCAAACTCTTTGCAATGATATTGCAACGTATTTTGAGGACAAGATTAAGAACATCCAAATGGATTTTGGAACTCTAAGTACACAAGAACTTGTCAATGAACAGGAATCGGCCCATAGGCATAATAGGCCCGCCCTTCACACCTTCCAAACCGTCACTCTCTCACATACACACGCAGCTATCTTAGCGTGTAAATCAGACTCGCCACTGGATGCGTGCCCGCCGACGATATTACATCAAATCATGGATATAGTAAATCCAGTGATTAATGACATTGTGAATTCCTCTCTTACCTCCGGCATGGCACCCGACAAGTGGAAACTTGCCATAGTGAAGCCACTAAAGAAAAAACAAAATATGGACCCTTCCAATCTTTCCAATCTTAGGCCTATATCCCTACTGCCCATTCTGGGTAAAATTACTGAAAGAATGGTATATAAGGAGCTCTCTAATTTCTGTGAAACATCTCAGATTTTCCATCCTCGACAATCCGGCTTTCGCCCGAAACACTCGACTGAATCGGCACTGCTAGAGATATCAGACACTCTGAAGTTCATCACAGATAATGGCAGGAAGGCAGTGTTGATCCTTCTTGATTTGTCTACCGCCTTTGATACCATCTCCCACGATAGACTCTTGGCCAGACTAAAATCTTGCGGCATTTCCGACACTGTACTGGCCTGGATCAAGTCCTTCCTGACCAACCGGAGACAAGTAGTCTCTCTTGGTCCCTTCCTATCCTCAGAACGTACCATCACAGCAGGAGTCCCACAGGGCTACTCACTTAGCCCTCTTCTATTCAATATATACATGGCTCCGCTTATCTCCCTTATTTCATCTTATGGGATTGAGACAACATCTTACGCTGACGATATGCAGCTGATCCTGTCCCTTGATAATAACTCCACGGAAGCTGAAGAAAACTTTAAATCCTGTCTTACGGAGGTCATCAAATGGATGAAAAACAATCACCTCCGATGTAACACGGATAAGACAGAAATTTTGCCGATAGGAAAAAATAATCCCTTCCAACCCAAGATCTGGTGGCCGGAAGATGCAGCAGCCACTCCATCCACTGTGGAGGTGGCTAAAAATCTGGGGGTATGGTTTGACTCCTCCCTTTCCTTTAAACCCCACGCACTGAAGGTGGCGGGGACCTGCTTCGGCCTAATCAAAACCCTGAAAAAATTCTTTGATCTGATTCCGCTCTCAGCGAGAAAAACAATTGCGGTGGCGCTGATACTTTCGCGCCTAGACTACTGTAACAGCCTCCTGACCTTGCCAGGTAGGTCGCTCCCCCACCACACAGCTCCGCCTGTGTTGTCTGCCCGCTGCTTCTGCAGGTAAGATCGCCCTCCGCTTGTGGCCCCGGTGCCCGCTTTGTCTGCTTGTCTCCCCTTTTCCTCTCTGTGCCCCTCGCCGCCCCATTGTCGTTGTGCCCGTGATTTTGTCTGCTCTCCCCTTGTTTTCCTTTCTGTGCCCCTCGCTGCCCCATTGACGCTGTGCCCGTGATTTTGTCTGCTCTCCCCTTGTTTTCCTTTCTGTGCCCCTCGCCGCCCCATTGTCGTTGTGCCCGTGATTTTGTCTGCTCTCCCCTTGTTTTCCTTTCTGTGCCCCTCGCTGCCCCACTGTCGTTGTGCCCGTGATTTTGTCTGCTCTCCCCTTGTTTTCCTTTCTGTGCCCCTCGCTGCCCCATTGACGCTGTGCCCGTGATTTTGTCTGCTCTCCCCTTGTTTTCCTTTCTGTGCCCCTCGCTGCCCCATTGACGCTGTGCCCGTGATTTTGTCTGCTCTCCCCTTGTTTTCCTTTCTGTGCCCCTCGCTGCCCCATTGACGCTGTGCCCGTGATTTTGTCTGCTCTCCCCTTGTTTTCCTTTCTGTGCCCCTCGCTGCCCCATTGACGCTGTGCCCGTGATTTTGTCTGCTCTCCCCTTGTTTTCCTTTCTGTGCCCCTCGCTGCCCCATTGACGCTGTGCCCGTGATTTTGTCTGCTCTCCCCTTGTTTTCCTTTCTGTGCCCCTCGCTGCCCCATTGACGCTGTGCCCGTGATTTTGTCTGCTCTCCCCTTGTTTTCCTTCTGTGCCCCCGCTGCCTCTCGCCATTCCCGCCGCTGCGTCCCCTGCGGCCCCGCCCCTGACTGCCCATTCGCTGCCCCTGCCTCCCGCCTCCCAGCTGCTCCTCCCTCCCACCACCCCATAAATGGCGGCCGCTGCGCGGTGAGGAGAGCGACCCTTGACCTTGCCAGGTAGGTCGCTCCCCCACCACACAGCTCCGCCTGTGTTGTCTGCCCGCTGCTTCTGCAGGTAAGATCGCCCTCCGCTTGTGGCCCCGGTGCCCGCTTTGTCTGCTTGTCTCCCTTTTTCCTCTCTGTGCCCCTCGCCGCCCCATTGTCGTTGTGCCCGTGATTTTGTCTGCTCTCCCCTTGTTTTCCTTTCTGTGCCCCTCGCTGCCCCATTGACGCTGTGCCCGTGATTTTGTCTGCTCTCCCCTTGTTTTCCTTTCTGTGCCCCTCGCCGCCCCATTGTCGTTGTGCCCGTGATTTTGTCTGCTCTCCCCTTGTTTTCCTTTCTGTGCCCCTCGCTGCCCCACTGTCGTTGTGCCCGTGATTTTGTCTGCTCTCCCCTTGTTTTCCTTTCTGTGCCCCTCGCTGCCCCATTGACGCTGTGCCCGTGATTTTGTCTGCTCTCCCCTTGTTTTCCTTTCTGTGCCCCTCGCTGCCCCATTGACGCTGTGCCCGTGATTTTGTCTGCTCTCCCCTTGTTTTCCTTTCTGTGCCCCTCGCTGCCCCATTGACGCTGTGCCCGTGATTTTGTCTGCTCTCCCCTTGTTTTCCTTTCTGTGCCCCTCGCTGCCCCATTGACGCTGTGCCCGTGATTTTGTCTGCTCTCCCCTCGTTTTCCTTTCTGTGCCCCTCGCTGCCCCATTGACGCTGTGCCCGTGATTTTGTCTGCTCTCCCCTTGTTTTCCTTTCTGTGCCCCTCGCTGCCCCATTGACGCTGTGCCCGTGATTTTGTCTGCTCTCCCCTTGTTTTCCTTTCTGTGCCCCTCGCTGCCCCATTGACGCTGTGCCCGTGATTTTGTCTGCTCTCCCCTTGTTTTCCTTTCTGTGCCCCTCGCTGCCCCATTGACGCTGTGCCCGTGATTTTGTCTGCTCTCCCCTTGTTTTCCTTTCTGTGCCCCTCGCTGCCCCATTGACGCTGTGCCCGTGATTTTGTCTGCTCTCCCCTTGTTTTCCTTTCTGTGCCCCTCGCTGCCCCATTGACGCTGTGCCCGTGATTTTGTCTGCTCTCCCTTGTTTTCCTTTCTGTGCCCCTCGCTGCCCCATTGACGCTGTGCCCGTGATTTTGTCTGCTCTCCCCTTGTTTTCCTTTCTGTGCCCCTCGCTGCCCCATTGACGCTGTGCCCGTGATTTTGTCTGCTCTCCCCTTGTTTTCCTTTCTGTGCCCCTCGCTGCCCCATTGACGCTGTGCCCGTGATTTTGTCTGCTCTCCCCTTGTTTTCCTTTCTGTGCCCCTCGCTGCCCCATTGACGCTGTGCCCGTGATTTTGTCTGCTCTCCCCTTGTTTTCCTTTCTGTGCCCCTCGCTGCCCCATTGACGCTGTGCCCGTGATTTTGTCTGCTCTCCCCTTGTTTTCCTTCTGTGCCCCCGCTGCCTCTCGCCATTCCCGCCGCTGCGTCCCTGCGGCCCCGCCCCTGACTGCCCATTCGCTGCCCCTGCCTCCCGCCTCCCAGCTGCTCCTCCCTCCCACCTCCCCATAAATGGCGGCCGCTGCGCGGTGAGGAGAGCGACCCTTGACCTTGCCAGGTAGGTCGCTCCCCCACCACACAGCTCCGCCTGTGTTGTCTGCCCGCTGCTTCTGCAGGTAAGATCGCCCTCCGCTTGTGGCCCCGGTGCCCGCTTTGTCTGCTTGTCTCCCTTTTCCTCTCTGTGCCCCTCGCCGCCCCATTGCCGTTGTGCCCGTGATTTTGTCTGCTCTCCCCTTGTTTTCCTTTCTGTGCCCTCGCTGCCCCACTGTCGTTGTGCCCGTGATTTTGTCTGCTCTCCCCTTGTTTTCCTTTCTGTGCCCCTCGCTGCCCCACTGTCGTTGTGCCCGTGATTTTGTCTGCTCTCCCCTTGTTTTCCTTTCTGTGCCCCTCGCTGCCCCATTGACGCTGTGCCCGTGATTTTGTCTGCTCTCCCCTTGTTTTCCTTTCTGTGCCCCTCGCCGCCCCATTGTCGTTGTGCCCGTGATTTTGTCTGCTCTCCCCTTGTTTTCCTTTCTGTGCCCCTCGCTGCCCCACTGTCGTTGTGCCCGTGATTTTGTCTGCTCTCCCCTTGTTTTCCTTTCTGTGCCCCTCGCTGCCCCATTGACGCTGTGCCCGTGATTTTGTCTGCTCTCCCCTTGTTTTCCTTTCTGTGCCCCTCGCTGCCCCATTGACGCTGTGCCCGTGATTTTGTCTGCTCTCCCCTTGTTTTCCTTTCTGTGCCCCTCGCTGCCCCATTGACGCTGTGCCCGTGATTTTGTCTGCTCTCCCCTTGTTTTCCTTTCTGTGCCCCTCGCTGCCCCATTGACGCTGTGCCCGTGATTTTGTCTGCTCTCCCCTTGTTTTCCTTTCTGTGCCCCTCGCTGCCCCATTGACGCTGTGCCCGTGATTCTGTCTGCTCTCCCTTGTTTTCCTTCTGTGCCCCCGCTGCCTCTCGCCATTCCCGCCGCTGCGTCCCCTGCGGCCCCGCCCCTGACTGCCCATTCGCTGCCCCTGCCTCCCGCCTCCCAGCTGCTCCTCCCTCCCACCTCCCCATAAATGGCGGCCGCTGCGCGGCGCGCCGCTGGCGCGCTCGAAGGCGCGCCTAAGGCAAGCCCGTCTGCGCCCGTCCGCGACTGGACCGCGCCCAGCGCCAGAACCCCTGGATCCCACCAACGCAACACTACTCGACGGACCTACGACGCCGCCACACTCACCGCACTCAATGCCGGCCAGAACCCTGCCTGCTACCGAGCCTCACCGAGACGCACCCACGGACCCTTCACCTGCCAAACCTGCCGATTCACCTGCCCCCGGACGTGCACCACCTCCGCCAAGTCGAGCAACAGCAGCAACCACCTGAAATGCATCCTGCTGAACACCCGCTCCGTCCACAGGCACGCCGTGGAACTCTGGGACCTGCTCGACGCAACAGCACCGGACATCGCCTTCCTCACCGAAACCTGGATGAACGCCTCCTCAGCGCCCGACATCGCCATAGCCATCCCGGACGGATACAAGATCACCCGGAGGGACCGCGTCAACCAGACGGGAGGAGGCATCGCCATCGTACACAAGAACACCATCCGCATCTCGACTAACTCCGACGAGACCTTCTCCGCCGCCGAACACCTACACTTCCAGATACACACTGACCCCAAGACCACCCTCCGAGGCACCCTCATCTACAGACCCCCGGGACCACGCACACTATTCAGCGAAGACATCGCAGACTTCATCAGCCCGCACGCCATGCCCTCCGCCGACTACATCCTCCTAGGGGACCTCAACTTCCACCTGGAGAACAGCAACGACAGAAACACCACCGCCCTGCTGGACAACCTCGCCAACCTCGGACTCAAGCAACTGGTGAACACGCCCACCCACTACGCCGGCCACACGCTTGACCCCGTCTTCTCGTCCAGCAAGCACATCTCCTTCAGCCACGCCACCGGACTCCACTGGACCGACCACAGCTGCGTCCACTTCAGCTTCAGAAAGACTGCAACCCACCACCACCCGCAACAGGCTCCCCGCCGGAGCTGGAGCAAGATCACCGCCGAGCAGCTCACCGCCTCCCTCAGCCAGAACACACCCACCAACACAACGGACCCAAACGAAGCAGCCAGCAACCTCGCCAAGTGGCTGACCGCCTGCGCCGACGACCTCGCACCACTAAAAACCCTCCCAGCAGACCCGGAAGCAAGAAAACCCCTTGGTTCACCAACGAACTCAAGGAATCCAAGAAGAACTGCCGCACTCTCGAGAAAACCTGGCGACTCGACCAGACCACAGACAACAGGACCGCCCTCAAGCACGCCACCCGCAAACACCACCAGCTGATCCGTGCCACCAAGAAGTCGGCACTCAAAGAACGACTGGACAACAACGCCCATGACAGCAAGGAACTTTTCAGCATCGTCAAAGAGTTCTCCAACCCCAGCGCCGGAAACAACGACATCACCCCCTCGCAAGACCTCTGCAACTCACTCTCCGCGTTCTTCCACCGCAAGATCACCGACATACACAACAGCTTCGACGCACAAACAACGCACCCTACCGCCGAACCAACGCCCGCCACCACCACCCTCTGCAACTGGACCCCGATCAGCACCGAAGACACCACCCGCACGATGAACTCCATCCACTCCGGATCACCAACCGACCCCTGCCCACACCACGTCTTCAACAAAGCCGACGCCACCATCGCACCCCATCTCCGGGACATCATCAACTCCTCCTTCCACACCGCCACCTTCCCGGAGAGCTGGAAGCACGCCGAGCTTACCGCCCTCCTGAAGAAACCAACGGCGGACCCCACCGACCTCAAGAACTACCGTCCCATCTCGCTCCTTCCGTTTCCGGCCAAAGTCATCGAGAAGACCGTCAACAGACAGCTTGCCGCCTTCCTCGAGACGAATGGATCCCTCGACCCCTCGCAGTCCGGGTTTCGGGCCAACCACAGCACCGAGACCGCCCTTATCGCAGCCACCGACGACATCAGAACCCTAACCGACAACGGGGAAACAGCTGCCCTCATCCTCTTGGACCTCTCCGCGGCGTTCGACACCGTCTGCCACCGCACCCTAGTGAAGCGCCTCAGCAACATCGGAATCCGAGAGAAAGCACTGGAATGGATCATCTCATTCCTCGCCGGAAGAACCCAGAGAGTCCGCCTCCCCCGTTCAGATCCGAAGCCACCGAAGTCATCTGCGGCGTTCCACAAGGATCCTCACTCAGCCCAACCCTCTTCAACGTCTACATGAGCCCCCTCGCAGCCATCGCACGCCGACACAACCTCAACATCATCTCCTACGCCGACGACACCCAGCTGATCCTCTCCCTCACCAACGACCCCACCACCGCCAGAGCCAACCTACACGACGGGATGAGAGACGTCGCCGACTGGATGAGGAACAGCCGCCTTAAACTGAACTCAGACAAGACGGAAGTCCTCATCCTGGGCTCATCACCCTCCGCCTGGGACGACTCCTGGTGGCCCCCGGCCCTGGGCACCGCGCCCAAGCCAACGGACCACGCACGCAACCTGGGCTTCATCCTGGACTCCTCCCTGTCGATGACCAGACAAGTCAACGCCGTCTCATCTTCATGCTTCAACACCCTGCGCATGCTCCGCAAGATCTTCAGATGGATCCCCACTGAAACCAGGAAGACCGTCACCCAGGCACTCGTCACCAGCCGACTGGACTATGGGAACACCCTCTACGCCGGAACCACAGCCAAACTTCAAAAGAGACTCCAGCGCATCCAGAACGCCTCCGCACGACTCATCCTGGACATCCCCCGACACAGCCACATCACCGGACACCTGAAAGACCTGCACTGGCTCCCCGTCAGCAAGAGAATCACGTTCAGACTCCTCACCCACGCACACAAGGCCCTCCACGACCTGGGCCCAAAGTACCTCAACGACCGCATGACCTTCTACACGCCCACACGCCAGCTACGATCAACCAGCCACGCCCTCGCCACCGTACCACGCATCCGCAGAACCACCGCCGGAGGAAGATCCTTCTCCTACCTGGCAGCCAAGACCTGGAACTCCCTCCCCACTCACCTTCGGCGAACCCAGGACCATCTCTCCTTCAGGAAGCAGCTCAAGACCTGGCTGTTCGAGCAGTAACTTACCCCCTCCCCCAGCGCCTTGAGACCCTCCCGGGTGAGTAGCACGCTCTATAAATGCCGTGATTGATTGATTGATCCTGGCAGGGGTCAATAAATCAACCCTGAAGAAGCTTCAGGTAGTGCAGCATGCAGCGGCCAGATTGGTTTTAAAACTCCCCCGTAGGGCCTCAGCAGCGCTGAAAACTCTTCACTGGCTCCCGCTACACAAGAGAATCCTATTCAAACTTCTTGTCACCACTTTCAGAGCTATCCGCCGACTGGGGTCAGTATATCTCTCCACAAGATTCACGCCATACACTACAACAAGAACACTCAGATCTTCGTCAGCAAATCTACTCAAACTGCCTGGTTTTAAACTTAAAACGCGGGGAGGGAAATCGGCAACTGTGCTAGGAGCAAAGGCCTGGAATCTCATGCCAAACAAATTGAGATCAATAGAACCCGAAATGCAGTTTAGGAAGGCCCTAAAGACCTGGATTTATGGAGCATCAGACGAATTCTGTCTAGCCCTCATCTAGGTCTCCATTCGTCATTGCTAAGTCTGTTATCTGTACAGCGCCAGTAGGCTCCTTTCGGAGTGACAGATTGCGCTTTATAAATATCACATTTCATTTCATTTCATAAACGTTCAGTGCATGGAGAAGTGTATAAATAGCACCTGAAGGCATAGATCAGTCACTAAGAAGTGCCTACGTGAATAGATCAGTGCAACAGTAGGGTCTTAATCATTCTATGACTGCAAGGGTAGTGCCTGGGTTATTACATGAGTGCATAGGTAGAGACTGCATGAATCTATAACTGTAGGGGTAGTACATAACTAATGCCTGTGTGATTGCATGATTGCAGGGGTAATATCTGGGGGATTACTGCAGTACATGGGAAGTGAGTGGGTGATTTTATAAGTCCATCAGTACTGCCTGGGTGATTACAGAAGTACTAAGGTACTGCCTGAGTGATTACAGGAGTGCAAAGGTAGTGCCTCTGTGATTTTATAAGTGCATGAGTATTGCCTGAGTGATTACATAAGTACAAGAGTAGTGCCTCCGTGATTGAGAGAGTGCAAGGATTGTGCCTGGGTGATTGAAGCACTGTATAGCTAATACATTGGTGATTGCATGAGTACAGAGGTAATATCTGGGGGATTAAAGGAGTACATAGCTAACGTCTGGGTGACTGCATGACTACAAGAGTATTATCTGGTGATTTACATGACTACATAGAAAGTGACTGGGTGATTTTATAAGAGCATGGATACTTCTTGGGTGATTTCAGAACTACTGAGATAACGCCTGAGTGAATAAATGAGTGCAAAGGTACTGCCTGGGTAATTTCATAATACCATGACTACTGTATGAGTGATTACATAAGTACAAGGTTAGTTCCTCTGTCATTGAAAGAGTACAACGTTAGTGCCTGAGTGATTATAAAAGTGCATGAGTAGTGGCTACATGATTCAAAGAGTGCATGGGTAATACCTTGGTGATTGCATGAGTGCATAGCAACTGCCTGGGTGATTGCATGAATGCAGGGGTAATGCCTGGCTGATTGCATCAGTGCATATGTACTGCCTGGATCATTGGAAGACTGCTTGGGTAGTACTAGGGTGTTTTATATCTGCATGAGTGTTGGGCCTAGCCAAATATAAAACAGCGGACTATTACATGACTCAACCATAAGTCTCTCCATATCGTTAAAAGCATGCATACATATGTCTCTACCTTTTCAAATCATCATCACATCTAAAAGAAATATATATATATAATATTTCTCAAATATAGTGAAACCTAGAAACTGAGACATGTAATAGATCTGCCTGATTGATTGCAAAACACCATGGATAGTACTTGGGTGATTGTATGACTCCAAAGATAGTTGCTGGGTAATTACAGGAGAAGATGAATAGTGACTGGCTAATTACATGAGTGCACACATAAAAGTTCGGTGCATGAATAAGTGTATAAATAGCACCTGAAGACATAGATGACTCACTAAGAAGTGCCTAGGTGAATAGATGAGTGCAACAGTAGGACCTAGATGATTCTACATATCATACAGGGTGATTGTATGAGTGCAGGGATAATATCTGGGTGATTGGAGGAGTGCCTGGATAATGCCTGGGTGCATGGAAGAGTGCATAGGTAATGCCTGGGTGCATGGAAGACTGCATGGGTAGTGCCTGGGTGCATGGAGTAGTGCATAGGTAGTTCCTGGGTGATTGGAAGACTGCATGAGTAGAACCTGGGTGATTGCATGAGTGTACGGGTAGTGACTGGGTTATTACATGAGTGCATAGGTACAGCCTGCATGATTGCATGACTGCAGGAGTAGTACATAACTAGTGCCTGGGTGATTGCATGACTGCAGGGGTAATATCTAGGGGATTACTGGAGTACATACCAAGTGAGTGGGTGGTTTCATAAGTGCATGCTTACTGATTGGAGGAGTGCATAGATCCTGAAAAGGAAATTGGAGGAGTGCAAGGGTATTACCTGGGTGATTGAACCAGTGTATAGCTAATGCATTGGTGATTGCATGACTTCAGAGGTAATATCTGGGGGACTACAGGAGTACATAGAAAGTGCCTGGGTGATTTAATAAGTGAATCAGTACTGCCTGGGTGATTAGAGTAATACTGTGATAGTGCCTCAGTGATTGCAAAAGTGTAAAGTTAGTGCCTGGATGATTTTATAAGTGCATAGACACTGACTACGTGTTTGGAGGAGAGCATAGATCCTGACAGGGTGATTGGAGGAGTGCAAGGGTAGTGCTTGCATGATTAAACCAGTGTATAGCTAACGCATTGATGATTGCATGGTTGCAGGAGTTATGCCTGGGGGATTAGAGGAGTACATAGGTAATGGCTGGTGATTCCATTATTACAGTGGTAATATTTGTCAGATTACAGGAGTACATAGCAGCATATGCTAGCAGCATCATATATAAAAGTAATATACAGATAAATGTATAACTATGTTTTCTTATTCTATCATCTTCGCACACATAACACGTACCATAATACATATGCAAGTAGACACGTATCTCAGTCACAACACCATCCACAGCTCAAAACTTCACAGACTTCACTTCAATTTTCAAACAGACACTGAAAATTATGCGGTATATATGAAATATAACTTTCCTCCATCATACAAATTACTCTAATAAATAACATCTCTACAAACATCTCAAACCTCACTTTAAAAGTCTCACCATATTTGTAAAAGCATACATGAATATGTCTGTACCATAACACTATCCAAACCTTAAAAATTCACAGAACAAACTTCCAATTTTAAGGAAACACCAAATATTATGTGGCATACTTCAACTGTACCTCTCTAGAACCTTAAAAAAAGAACCCTAATCAATAATACCTTATGTAAACATCTTTCAAACCACACTATTATGCTGCATCTTCACCATTCCACTACTACTCACAGTCTTGAGACTACCACATAAAAAGCAACAACACCTCTTTGTTATACATCATGCACCTTTAAATGTATAAGACATATGAAAATACATATACAAGTAGAAACATACTTGAGAGAGAAGTCCATCCACACCTTAAAACTTGACAGACTCCACCTCCAATTTTAAAGCAACAGCTAAAATTATGCAGTATACTACAAATGTACATATCCACACACTAAAACAAACTACCATAATCGCTAATCCATCTTCCAATATACACATATTACTATACAGAATCTATTTCAAACAACATTTAACATTTGATAAAACAAACTACAATACACATCTCTACATTTAATAATATATTTCAAATATCACAGTTCATCAATAATTTTTAAAGATTAAAAATAAAAGTAATACATAATACACCTCACAAATGTATAACTCACCTTCCAAATTGATTTGTAGAATTTAAAATATCACAAACTCATAAAAGATTTGCTTATGCACGCAATCAATGTAATGCACCACTCTCAGCAAGGTAAAACCAGTAATGGCAAACTTTCCCTCTCTTTCTCCACACAAATACATGTAAGTAACACATCACATTGCTTCCTACATAATTTCAAATTATAAGACACATTTCTATTGGTTAGACATATTAACCCTTACCAACTGACTTCTAAAAGTGCCCAAACTGGTTCTGGAATTTATTGGAGTCGCGACTCCACCGTGCACCAATGCGATGGAGCCGCGAATCCATACGGGAGTTCAAAAATATATTACAAATAAAAATACTACTATTTTTTAAGAACACACTACTTCTAAAGATAGTACTGACTTGAGAAATCTTACTTTAATAAGATATCACTTATATATAAATTACAATTTCACATTTTAAGACCACAGTTAAGTTTCAACCCTTCCCCCATTCTGCTTAATGCCAGTTTCCATAGTAACAGTTCATAGAACATTCAACTGAACTGACAGGTCACAAGTTCACCATATTTTCAAGTTCAGCACACAAGGTTACAAATGCAAACAGCAGGTGTGGTTGACGTTTGCAAAAAATGACCTTATCCTATCTACTGTACCTTTCAAAAAATTTTACTAACCAATAAGAAGCATGCTTTTTAAAGAAAGTAACATGCACCCTATTTTTGAAAGTACAATGTTCTTAAGCAGCCAATCAATTCTCTACTTTTTAAAAAACAGCATCTTGTCCACCATTTTAGATACCTCTCATTCTACCAACTGACTACCTCAGCTACAGACATCTTTTCATTACTTCCAGACATCCCTTCAAGATGCTTACAGTATGGATTATTGGACACAGCTATGTTTTCTGGTGCAAAAGGTATGCTGAACGCAGAGGTATTGACAAAGACCTAGCTTTGCAAAATGTGGACATTAAATGGATTGCACAGAGAGGATTAAAGTGGCACCAATTGATGCCTTTGGTTAACACCTTTTTGCATCTCCAACCCCCTGACCTCATGATTGTGCACTGTGGTGGAAATGACCTAGGCACATTGACTGGGGTAGGTCTGGAAATGCTAATGAAGGACACCTTTGCACAATTGATGTTGATTTTACCTCAAACTGTCTTTGTATTTTCAAATATATGCCAAAGACAGAAATGGAAGTGGTCCAATCAATTCTGTCCACAGATTGAGAAAGCTAGAATGAATGTCAATAAAGCTGTTTCTGCATACCTCAGAGATCATAGAATGGGGTCCATCTACAACAACAATCTACGTTTTCATATGGACAACATCTACAGAAGTGATGGAGTGCACTTCACAGATCAAGGGAACAGAGTCTTCCTCAACAACCTTAAGCTGTGCATCCGCACTTACATGTAGCTACAACAAAGTCAAAATAAAAAACAAGGGCTCTTTTTAGAGCCACCCTATAACCCAACATATAATCTTACTTTTTCAAAAACATATATACTCTTTTTTTGATTTTGCCTGGAGTCGTGAACCCATCGTGATTACACGGGGGGCCACGCTGAGAGCCGCGTTGGAGTCGCAAATCCAAACTCGAAAGAAAAGAAAAATGCCCCACTTCCATAATTTGGTATTTGCCCCGGGGACCCCATCCCCCGGGGCCTGCCAGCATTTATTTATTTTAATAAATAAGGAGGGGGACCGTGCGGCCTCCCGCCTGAGGCCAATAATGACCCCGGGGGCCCCATCCCCGGGGCCTGCCACTATTTCTTTTTTAAAGAAAAGAGGGGGACTACATGCCCCCCTCCTCAGGCCAACAATGGCCCCGGGGACCCCATGCCCCGGGGCCTGGCCTCAGCGTTGGGGGCTGTGGGGGGAGCCCCAATGACCCCACGGTCCCTGCCGGCTCCCCGCCTCCTGTGGGAGCCAGCATTGCTTTTGGACAAGGGGAGCTGCTAACATGCAGCTCCCCTTGCCCAAAAGCAATTCTGCTTTGCTTCGTTGAAGTGAGAGCAGGTTTCCTGCTCTCGCTTCAGCGAAGCAAAGCAGTGTTTGCTATGACAGGACAGGAGCCGTGCTCCCGCCCTGCCATAGCAAACGGCAATGTCCCGGGGGTGGGCACCCCAGGACATTGCAGGAGCCGGCCCTGGGGGGTGGCGGTCCCCAGGGCAATCGAGGGCCCCAGGAGGGGGGCCCGCGGCCCCCCTCCCAGCATTTTTAAAGCCCCGGGGAGGTGGTGGTCCCCAGGGCAGTGTGGGGAGGGGCAGGAGCCCCCCACACTTAAATTAATTAATTTAAGCCCCGGGAAGATGGCGGTCACTGGGGCTTGGGGGGCCCGTGAGGCCCCCCGCCCTTAAAAAAATAAAGCCCCAGGGAAGTGGCGGTCCCCGGGGTTGCGGGGGGGGTTGCGTGCCCCCCCATTTTTGATAAAGCCCCGGGGAGGTATTGGTCCCCGGGGCTGTGGGAGCCCCCACGGGCCCCCACTATATAGTAATAATAATGTGGAAAATGTTGGCTCTGTCGGGTACAGAATTGATTCTATGTTTACTGAATAATAACAAGTAGAAAACAGTGCTCAAACTTTTCAGTAATAATCAATGAAAAGGTAAGAAAAGAAAAGACAAAAAACACACCAAATATGAGTAAATCTAAAGTTGTATTGAGGGATAAATCAATATATTCTTTTACATTTTATGGTGTCAAAATAACATTAGAAATCTGTCACAGTTCATGAACACATGAATTGTTCAAACGGCGCAAGTGATGTAGTGAAAAAAGTGCGAAGAAAGTGCTGAGTGTGAACGAGATATATACAGTGCTGTACAGATGGTTAAAACTGGTAATTCATAGAACATCCATCCCTAGGTACATAAATCTCCACGTCGCTTGGGATTTAAATTTCCATTTCAGGTGGGGTGGAGAGAGTAGGGTCAGGATTATGACAAGCACGTCGACGTTTCGACCCAGAGAAGTGCGTGATTGACTAGTAGGCACAGTGGGTCTTCCTAATGACAAGACAAACCAAGGGACAGCCTGCACAGTTAGAAATGGATGGATTTAGAATGGTGTGTTGGATATAGGGAAAGGAACAGCATGGTAAGGTAACTGGGGACCTCCCCGAATCAAGGAAATCTTCAGGGTATGGTCCACCGTTCGGTTGGATTCAACACAATGAATGAAGTGAGGTCCTTGATGGTTATGAATCACATCAATGGGGCAGCACAGTTCTGTAGCTATTGGGAAGGGTGACTTGATGTCAGTTTATCCGTTGCCCCCATTCTAGGCTAAGTAAATGCACTCCAATGCAGCATTAACGCAAGTGGTGGTGAGTTACTAGTGAATTACTAGTGAGCCGCAGTATTGCAAATAACCTTATGGTGACTGTAGGTCATGCAACAATCATTGGTTTTCATGCGTTACCAACTGTGACTGCTCACACAGAGGGTTTAAAACCTGGCGCGTGCAGGACAAGTAATTGGTGAAGAATGGATGAAGCGCTTGTGAGAGAGCACGAAGTGCCTAAGTAATTACACCGTCTGATTTAACATCGCACATGTGTGCGCTTGATCTTCTAATGAACAATTCAGTGTGATCTGAAGGTGAATTGTGCAAAGGGCGCGGGCTGCCTACGAAGAAGAAGCTAATCACGGTGCTTTAAAAAGGCAGCAAGTTTTGAGCGATTTTGCATAAAAACGAAATGTGAAGGTAAGTCGTGTTCACGGCACAGACAGGTTGTGGAAATTACGTGCCTAAGTAATAGGGCATGTGAGCGCCTGGTCTTCTAATAAACATAAAATTCAGAATGATCTGAACAGGACAAAGAATGGCTATGAAGGTGAAATTAATCACAGTGCTATTAAAAGCAAGTGTTGAAAGATGTTACATAAAAGTGATTTATGCACGAAGCGCGGAGTGAGTAAAGAAATTAAACACGGTGCTTGTAAGGAGAAAATTATCAGTGCATCCGGGGAAAAAATGTGAGGTATTTGTGTGCTGAGAGGAAAGACAGCATCTTACCTCTCCAGCGCTGCTCAGGAACTGAAAAGCATGCGCTTGGAGCGGAAGCTGAATTAAGTAGAGATTCAGCTGATAGGCTGCGTGCAACTGCTGGAGCTTAATTGAAAAGGCCTGCAGGCTAATGGCTAATTGGGCCTGGCTGGAAACAGGGCGTGAAGGCTTGGATTTCCTTCAGCGGTGACGTGCATGTGGGGGAGCTTCATTAAATGCCCCCCAGTAATAAATTAACCCTGCTTGATTTACAAATTGCAAGTTACCCAAGTTTCATGTTTTTATACTTATTAACATGATCTTACAGTTGATAAAAGAAGCGTGGATTGTGCCAATAATAATGCCCCACTATATAGTAACACATTGTCCCCGGGACCTGGCCCACCCGGGGGCTTAAGGAAAACAAAGCGCGGGAGACCGCACTTCGTTTCTTTTTGTTTTCTCGGCGGGACCCCCTGACCAGCCCTACATTTACAACATTTTTCAACCTTTTTCATGTGACTCGGTTCTACCGAGTCACAAGATGGCTGCCAACACACTCTGGTTTAGAGTGTTGGCAGCCAATAAGAATGAAGCTCGTGCTCGGGAGGGTTCGCGAACCCTCCTCGGTGCTCACATATCGATATTTTTATTTTTTGAATTTCTCAGGAACTACTGAACGGATTTACACCATTTAAAAAAAAAGGTTGCTTTCTGAACCAAGAGCTACCTTTTTGATAAAGTTGGTGTAATTCCGTTCAGCAGTTCGGGCTGTAGCCTGTTCCAAAATTCCTATGGAAATTAACATGGGGAAAACGCGTTTTGGGACCCCCCTTTTTTCTCGGCCCCCACTTGACGAATCACCCCGAAACTTTCAGGACAGGAGCTGACCTGAGTGAACCATTAGTTTAGAAAATTTCCGAAGATTCGTCAAACGGCGCTAATGATATTGGCAACAGAAAAAACGCTTTTTGAATAGAAACGAGGTACAAACTATAACTACCTACTGGTGACCGTCAGTAGCTTATATATATATATATATATATATATATATATATATATACATATATATATATATATATATATATATATATATATATATATATATATATATGTAACCAAAAACGCCCAGAAGCTTGAGGCCGCACACAGCTGCAGGTGAGTTACAAACTCCATCGAAACGCGTCAGGCCATGGACTTCAAAGGGATGTTAAGCTGCCTGCTTGGTTCAAATGGAGTTTGTAACTCACCTGCAGCTGTGTGCGGCCTCAAGCTTCTGGGCGTTTTTGGTTACATATATATATATATATTCACTGAAAAAACCATAGGTTTCAGACACGTTATAGTTACAAATTAGCATTTAAAAAACCTTTGAAATTCACTGAAAAAACCATAGGTTTTAGGGACAGTTATAGTTACTTGGACATTGCACTCATACAAAACCCGTGAAATTCCCCCGTTATAGTTAGTTCAGCTAACTATAACTCGCGCCCCGCAATGCACTGCTGATGACATCACATATTACATCACTCATGACATGGTCAGTGACATCACTGATGACATCACTGATGACATCTCAAATGACATCACTGATGACATCATCCAGTGACTGTGTGTTTCTCTAAAGTTTAAATATTTTTAATATATATAGGAAAAGACGTATTGAAGAATGAGTGGGTGTGTAAGTGTCTGTATGGATGATTTAGTAGGTGCGTGACTGACTGTATAAGTGAGTGATTTAACGTATCTTACTGAATGCATGGGTTAGTGACTAAACTGGGTGAATGTCTGTATCCGTCTGTCTGTTGCTGTGTAAGTGGCTGCATGTGTTTGTGAATAGCTACATGAGTGTCTATTTGAGTTATTGAATGCTTGTGTGAGTATCTGTATGGGTGCCTGAGTGTTTGTGTGGGAGGGGTGTGTGCGACTCTGTGCATAGATGTGTGAGTGGGTGATTCACTGGGTAGATGGTTTCAAGAGTGCATCTGTGATAGACTTTATGGGTGGGTAAGTGTGTGTAAGAGTGTGTTAGTGAGTGAATGTATGTCCCAGTGGTACATGTGTGAGTAACTACATATGTGAAAGGCAGTATATATGTGTGTTGGAGTATATAAATAGCTATAAGCGAGAGTGACTGATTGTGATAGTGGCTGTATGGATGAGTGTGTGCTTGTATCAGTGATTGTATAAGAGCGTAAGAATGTGCTAGTATTTGTATGAGTAAGTGAGCTGGTGTGTGTATAACTGTATAGGTAAGTAAATGGTAGTGTGTTTAATTATTTGCATGACTGACTAGGTGTGTGAGTATCTCTATGGATGAGTGGCGTTGTTTGAGTGTCTATATAGGAGTAAGAGTGCATATGATAGTCCTGTACTGAGTGACCGTAAGTATGAGTGACTGTACGGGTGAGTGAGTGGATGTGTGTGTGTAGACCTAAGAATCAGTGAGTGGGTATGTAGTTATTGGTGTTGGAGTGTCTATGGTTTTGCGAATGGCAGTCTGTAATTTAGAGTGGGTGTATCAAAGGTTATATTAGGGTGTGAGGAGGTGCATCAGATTATCACGTGGATGATGTCATCAGTGATGTCATTTGAGATGTCATCAGTGATGTCATCAGTGATGTCACTGACCATGTCATGAGTGATGTAATATGTGACGTCATCAGCAGTGCATTGCGGGGGCGCGAGTTATAGTTAGCTGAACTAACTATAACGGGGGAATTTCACGGGTTTTGTACGAGTGCAATGTCCAAGTAACTATAACTGTCCCTAAAACCTATGGTTTTTCCAGTGAATTTCAAAGGTTTTTTAAATGCTAATTTGTAACTATAACGTGTCTGAAACCTATGGTTTTTTCAGTGAATTTCAAAGGTTTTTTAAATGCTAATTTGTAACTATAACGTGTCTGAAACCTATGGTTTTTTCAGTGAATTTCAAAGGTTTTTTAAATGCTAATTTCTAACTATAACGTGCCTGAAACCTACGGTTTTTTCAGTGAATTTCAAAGGTTTTGTAAATGACAATTTTTAAATGTATTAATTGTTATATTAATTTTTTTCATACTGATTTACTACATTTTTAGAAACAATTTTTTTTAACATATTTTATTTTTTAAATTACATTGTAATTACATTATACATTACATTACAAAAAATACTTTATCAGAATGAATTACTTTAGTTTAAATACTTTGCAGATAGGCAATAGACTTTTAAGTACAGTAGTTACAGTTGTTGCAATGGGCAACACATTTTCAAACACAATGCAACATTCAGCTCAATGTGAATTTCTAGTTAAATGCAATTAGTTACTTTATGGATTACTTTTGTAACCACAGGACTGGATCCTAGATTCAGTCCTGGTACATCTCCTGTAAACAGTTGAGTAAAAGCGTTTTGGTTACAGTCGTGATTTTTAAGGAATATTATTGTATTTTAAAAGTTGACACTTTGAAACTTTTTCTCATAGAATCACCAATGTTATCCTACGGAAGGAAATTCACTTAGCAGGTAAAAACTGTTATCGTTACTTTTTCTTACTCAGTGTTGGATCCTGGATCCAGCACTGGTGCATCTCCTGTAAACAGTTGAAAGAATGCGTTTAAGTCATACTGTCGATTTTTAAGGAATATTTGTAGTTTGTGAAAATCAACACTTTGAAACTTTTTTGCTGAAAACCAGTCAATGTTAGCCTATGAAGGAAATTCAAGTTACCGGTAAGTACGGTTAAAATTACTTTTGAGGATCAGTACTGGGCTGAAACATGCAGCACTGAGGTCTCTCCTGATAACAGGTGAGTAAATCGGAATTCGTATTTCGGCTGATTTTAGAGGAATATTTTAAAGTTCCAAAACTCCACACTTAGAAGAATTTCCAAGTGAAACCAGTCAATGTTAGCCTATGGAAGGAAATTCAAGTTACTGGTAAGTACGGTTAAAATTACTTTTCAGGACCAGTACTGGGCTGAAAGATGCAGCACTGAGGTCTCTCCTGATAACAGGTGAGTAAATCAGAATTCGGATTTCGGCTGATTTTAGAGGAATATTTGTATGTTTAAAAAATCAACACTTAGAAGAATTTCCAAGTGAAACCAGTCAATGTTAGCCTATGAAGGAAATTCAAGTTACCGGTAAGTACGGTTAAAATTACTTTTCAGGATCAGTACTGGGCTGAAAGATGCAGCACTGAGGTCTCTCCTGATAACAGGTGAGTAAATCGGAATTCGTATTTCGGCTGATTTTAGAGGAATATTTTAAAGTTCCAAAACTCCACACTTAGAAGAATTTCCAAGTGAAACCAGTCAATGTTAGCCTATGAAGGAAATTCAAGTTACCGGTAAGTACGGTTAAAATTACTTTTCAGGATCAGTACTGGGCTGAAAGATGCAGCACTGAGGTCTCTCCTGATAACAGGTGAGTAAATCGGAATTCCTATTTCGGCTGATTTTAGAGGAATATTTGCACAATGGTGAAGGGAGGGGCGGGGCCTGAGGTGACATCTTTGCAAACGCGCCCCGTGGCGCGTTTTAAGTTGGGGGAATAAGTCCCCTTGAATCCTGAGGGTCCCTAGGGGCCAACTAGACCACCAGGAACCTCCAATATGCGCCAGGGGGCTGCGTTGCAGAGACGTGTAGAGAGGCCACACCCCTTTTTACACCTCACTGCAACGCAGCTCTGTGGCGCATTCTGGATGTACCTGTTGGGCTAGTTGGCCCCCAGGGACCCTCAGGATTGAAGGGATTTAATTCCCCATCTTAAAACGCGCCACGGGGCCTGTTTGCACACATGTCACCTGAAGCCCCGCCCCTCCCTTCACCACTGTGCAAACGCGCCCCGTGGAGCGTTTTAAGTTGGGGGATTAAGTCCCCTTGAATCCTGAGGGTCCCCGGAGTCCAACTAGCCCACCATATACCTCCAAAAGCGCCACAGAGCTGCGTTGCAGAGAGGTGTAAAAGGGGCGTGGCCTCTGTACACCTCTCTGCAAGGCAGCCCCCTGGCGCATACTGGAGGTACCTGGTGGGCTAGTTGGCCCCAGGGACCCCCAGTATTCAAGGGGAATTCGTTCCCCCTCTGCAAACGCGCCAGGGGGCGCGTTTGCAGAGTGGTGAAGGAAGGGGCGGGGCCTGCGGGCCCGATCGTTTTTTTTTTTCTCCCCTGAAGGGGGCTGTGTGGCCCCCTTCCTTTTTCTTTTTTGGGCCCTGGGGACCCCATCCCCCAGGGCCTTACACCTTTTTTAAATTACCTTTTAAAAAAAAAACGGGAAGGGGGCCGCGTGGCCCCCTTCCCTGGGCCTGTATTGGCCCCGGGGACCCCATCCCCCGGGCATGGCCTCTATATTTATTTTTTTGAGGGGGCAGCGTGGCCCCCTCCTCTGGCCATTTTAAGGCCCCGGGGACCCCATCTCCCGGGGCCGGCCTTTCCATTTTTTTTTTTTTTTTAATTTTTCCTCTTTTTTTGGGGAGGGGGGCCGCGTGGCCCCCTCCTGGGCCACTACTTGCCCCGGGGACCCCATCCCCCGGGGCTGGCCCTCTCCGTTGGGGACTGTGGGGGGTCCCCAATCCCCCACAGTCCCGCCGGCTCCCCACGTCCCTTGGGAGCCAGCATTGCTGTTCCACATGGGGAGCAGCTGACATGCTGCTCCCCATGTGGAAAAGCAATCGCTTTGGATATTGGAAGAGAGAGCAGGTTTCCCTGCTCTCTCTTCCAATATCCAAAGCAGTTTGCTATGGCAGGACGGGAGCCGCGAGGCTCCCGTCCTGCCATAGCAAACTACAGTGTCCCGGGGGTAGGCACCCCGGGACACTGCAGGAGCCGGCCCTGGGGGGTGGTGGTCCCCAGGGCCATCAAGGGCTCCAGGAGGGGGCTGCGCGGCCCCCTCCCATTCAGTACACAGCCCCGGGGAGGTGGTGGTCCCCGGGGCTCTGGGGTCCGTAACGGACCCCCATATTAAAATGTTTAGTGCCCCGGGGAGGTGGTGGTCCCCGGGCGTGTGGGGGCTGGAGCCCCCCACACAGGTTTAATAATGTATTTTAAAAAAGCCCCGGGGAGGTGGTGGTCCCCGGGGCTGCGGGAGGGCTCAGAGCCCTCCCGCACCATTTTCTAAAAAGCCCCAGGGGGTGGCGGTCCCCGGGGCTTGGGGGCCCTTCGAGGCCCCCACACATTAAGTTATCCCCCCACCATGCCCCCGGGACTTGGGCCACCCGGGGGCCAGTTAACATCGAAGCGCGGGAGACCGCGCTTCGATTTTTCTCGGCAGGATTCGCGCACCCTGAGCGCATCCTGCCGATTTTTAAAAAAAAAATTATTTTTTTTGCCCAGGGGTCCTTGTGGGACCCCCTGAGCAAACCTAGGGGTCAGGGTGTTTCTACCCTGCCCCCTTTGTGCGCTTTGCGCACTTGTTTCTGTCCCTCGGTTCTACCGAGGGACAAAATGGCTGCCAACATTTCCTGAATCGGAATGTTGACAGCCAGCTGACAGCCAATTAACATGCAGCTCGTGATCGGGAGGGTACGCGGACCCTACTCGTCCCTAGATATCACTAACTTTTTACTTTTCATTTTCTCAGCAACTACTGAACGGATTTACACCATTTAACAAAAGGGTTCTTTCTGAACCAAGAACTACCTCTTTGCCAAATTTGGTGTAATTCCGTTCAGCAGTTCGAGCTGTAGCCGTGTCTAAAGTTTCCTATGGGAAAATGCATGGGGAAAACGCGTTTTGGGACCCCCTTTTTCTCGGCCCCCGCTTGACGTATCACCCCGAGACTTTCAGGGTAGGAGCAGACCGGAGCGCCCCACAAAGTTTGAAAATTTCGCGAAGATACGTCAACCGGCAAGAGAGTTATTTCAAATAGAATGTCGCGGATTTCCTATGGATAATAGGTTGTAACTATAACTATCTACTGGCGACCGCCAGTAGAATAATATATATATATATATATATATATATATATATATATATATATATATATATATATATGTATATATAGATATATGTATTACCTACTGGCGGTCGCCAGTAGGTAGTTATAGTTAGAACCTAGTTTCCATAGGAAAAGCATTTTTTGATTTGCTAATAACTTTGGCGTCGTTTGATGAATCTTCGCGAAATTCTCCCCAAAAAAAGTCTATCCAGGTCATCTCCTATCCTGAAAGTTTGGGGGTGATTCGTCAAGCGGGGGCTGAGAAAAAAGGGGGGAGCCAAAACACGTTTTCCCCATGTTAATTTCCATAGGAAATTTTGAGACGGGCTACAGCCCGAACTGCTGAACGGAATTACCCCAAATTTGGCAAAAAGGTAGAGCTTGGTTCAGAAAGCGACCTTTTTTTTAAATGGTGTAAATCCGTTCAGTAGTTTTTGAGAAATTCAAAAAATAAGAGTCAAAAAATCAATTTCCCATAGGAAACTTTGGGCAAGGCTACAGTCGAAACTACTGAATGGAATTACCCCAAATTTGGCAAAAAGGTAGTGTTTGGATCAGAAAGCGACCTTTTTTTAAAATGGTGTAAATCCGTTCAGTAGTTGCTGAGAAATTAAAAAAATAAAAGTTTCGATATCTAGGGACGCGGTGGAGTCGTGACCCCTCCCGACCACGAGCTTCATTCTAATTGGCTGTCAACACTCCAAACCAGGACATGTTGGCAGCCATCTTGTGACTCGGTAGAAGCGAGTCACCAGAAAACAGAGAAACAAAGATATAAAACAAGAGAAGGGGGCAGGGTAGAAACACCCTGACCCCCTAGGCCTGCTCAGGGCCCAAAAAAAGCATTTTTGACAATGCGGGTTCCCGCGTTTTATTTTAATGAGGCCCCCGGGTGGGCTAGGTCCCGGGGGCATTTCCTAAAAAATAATAGCCACCACCACCTGCCCGGGGCTTCACTCATGTTGGGAGGGGGGGGCGTGCGGCCCCCCTCCTGGAGCCCGTGATGGCCCTGGGGACCGCCACCCCACAGGGCCGGCTCCTGCAGTGTCCCGGGGTGTCCATCCCCGGGACAGTGCTGTTTGCTATGACAGGGCGGGAGCCGCGCGGCTCCCGTCCTGTCATAGCAAACTTGTGAAAGCGATGGGTATGCGGCTCTCAGCGCGGCACTTGAGTACTTCTTAAGTCTTTCAACATATTCTCAAGGACATATCGCTGAGTTAACGGCACTTTATCGCAACCAAAATGGTGATAAATTTAACGCACCATTCACAAGCTGGAGCAAACAGCCCATATCACCAGTTTACCAGCGATAGCAGCCTCAAAAAGCATCGTCACGGATGACTCCGGCAAATATTGCTAATGAGATGTAGAGTAGGCGTTCCCGTACAAAAAGCAGCGAACACATCACTTCGCAAGTGCCTTAACCACCAGCAAGATCGTCGAAGAGAGTACAAAACAGGCGATAAGGTGCGTTAGTAGCAGAAAGTTTACACCTGCTCTGAGCTGGTGTAAATTCGGACTACAACCTGCAATATGAAAGGGAGCCCAGCCCAGAGCCACACGTGAATGACAACAGATGCAATGGAGCCAACGATCATGCAGCTCGGACACCCAACACTGCTCCGACACCCCCCGCCACCAGCCCCTTGTCCGCCATCCCCCCTCACCTCCCCCACACAAACAAATGTGACAGCAACCTTAGGAAATCTGGAACGTAACAAATTGGCTGATGTCGCACAATTATAGTAAAGAAGATGCATGTGAGTTTGGACAAATAAGAATCTCAGTCATCTATGGATTTACATATAAAACATTTTATTTAAACAAAACAACAAAATAAAAGTAGGTACAGGTATGGCGTGTCATCCCTCGACAATTTGTGACTCACAGCCTGCAAGACAAAAAGAAAGATAAGATTGTGCGTCATGCGTCCATCAAAGGAGAGAGAGAAACAGAAAGAGAGAAAGAGTGAGAGAGAGGAAGAGAGAGAGAAAGAGTGAGACAGAGAGGAAGACAGAGAAAGAGAGAAAGAGTGAGAGAGAGAGGAAGAGAGAGAGAAAGAGAGAAAGAGTGAGATACAAGGAAGAGAGAGAGAAAGAGAGAAATAGTGTGAGAGAGAGGTAGAGAGAGAGAGAAAGAGTGAGACAGAGAGGAAGAGAGAGAGAAAAAAAGAATGAGAGAGAGAGGAAGAGACATAGAAAGAGAGAAAGAGTGTGAGAGAGAGAAAGGAAGAGATAGAGAGTGAGAGAGAGAGAAAGAGTGTGAGTGACAGAAAGGAAGAGATGGAGAGGGAGAGTGAGTGTTGACACTGTGGAGAAAATCCTCACAGCTCACCTTTCTGCCACCGGTGTGTCTCCAACCACGTGCCGGGACATAGTGCAGTATTCAAGTTTAGTCATCTGAAACATAGTATAGAATCAGTAATGGCAGAGTACATACAACTGCACACGCCTAATTCTCTGTTTCGCCCCTGCGCACCCAGGCTGCTGCACCCCATCGACTCCCGCCGCCCAGAGGTGTCTGCCCGCCTCTGCGCACCCAGGCTGCTGTACCCCATCCACTCCCACTGCCCAGAGGTGTCTGCCCACTGCTGTGCATCCAGGCTGCTGCACCCCATCCACTTCCACTGCCCAGAGGTGTCTGCCCGCTGCTGCGCACCCAGGCTGCTGCACCCCATCCACTCCCACTGCCCGGAGGTGACTGCCCGCCGCTGCGCTAACAAGCCTCTCTGCTCACCTTTCGCAACCTGCGTGTAGAAAAGAGGGCCTACCACGTGCCGCTGCAAGCCGCAAGCCCGGGGCCCGCGGACACGGCACCCTGCATATCATGCAGACCCGCTCCGCAGGGCACCAGGTCTCACATTTGGTGCTGGGTCTTGATTTCACCATGGCAGAGGACATACCAGTGCACCGGGCTTTTCATCGCAGGCTGCACACCCGCTCAGCCCTTGCGGTGCCACTAACTCTGTGACCAGCGAGGCGACGCCACGTAGCGGTAGGCCTGCGCTGTCTGATGGCTCAGGCCTACACTGCGGTCCAGCAGGGCACACAAAACCTGAGCTGTCCAGACCGCTGGGCCATCACCGCAGGCTGCACACCCGCTCAGCAGTTACGGTACCCGTAACTCAGTGGACCGAAAGTCATAGTCCCGTGCCGGTGTGCCTGTGTCGGGCGCAGTGCATCCGGTGAAAGCAACTCTGAAATGGCGTCGAGCACGTGCGCCCGGTCTTTTTTATTGGCAGGGTCACGTGTCCTGTGCCGCCTGTGCTGGATGGGTGTGGTGTGGGTGTATACTAGCCGTGAGGGAGTGGCTGTTGCGTACTGACAACTAGGGTGTGACCAGCAGATCACTGCAATGAAAATCTGGGCCATGTAGCATTGTTGTCCTTCCCTGTAAGCGTAAGCAGAGTGGGCTGGCCTGGCGTATGCCAGTCCTGCGTGAGGCTGTGAAGAATGACTCGGGAGCTATGGTCGTGGCTCCATCCTGGGCTGTATGAGGAATCAACTGATGTGGGTGTCCCTGTTGTAGTGCTGACGTCACCCGGGTCGCAAGCGCCAATGTGTCAATCTGTGAGCCAAGTCCCACAACATGGCCAACATGGAAGGTATGGGGAATCACTGACATGGTGGACATGACACATCTGTGTGGATATGAATGTTTATTGCACATTCAGTGGAGTGTTGCAGCTGTAGCAATACAGGGCCATGCAAAGTTCAAGTTTCAGTTTTTGGCACATGGAGGGCAGCCAATTAGAGCCAAGCTTGTGTTCGGGGTTAGGCTGCGCCAACATATGTACTTATACAATTACTCCGCCAATCCCCAAGCCAATCCCCAAGCACTTATAAATTCACTATACACTCTATGCAGTACTCTAATGATCCAGTCTCTACGTACGTACTTGTACAATGACCGAGAGAAAGTTACATAACCGAAGTTTTCCCCACTGCCAGAGGTAACATGGTTGCATACGCTGTCCACAGCACAATGTAATGTGGTAGGGCCCAGGGGCGGCATCTTGCATACATAATGAACACACAGACACAGATAGATAGTGGAACTGGGTACGGGCACGTGCGCTCGACTCATTTTTATTACCAGGGTCACATGTCCAGTGGCGTCTGTGCTGGATGCGTGTGGGGTGAGTGTAAGCCAGACCTCCGGGAATGGTTGGTGCTGGCAACAAGTACAACAGTAATCATTGGATCAGACATACAGATTCAATCATAAAGGGTCAATGATTTGTGCTGCACTAAGGTAGGGGCAACAGATGTGAAATAATACACACAAGATTGTATCGTAAAGGGTCCATTACTTGTGGTACACTGAGGTAGGGGCAGCAGATGTGAAATTATACACAAAACTTGTATCATAAAGGGTCCATGAGTTGTGCTGCACTGAGATAGGGGCATCAGAAGCATTCAGCGTGTGCGCAGCCAGCGATGATGCGTGGTGCGGGCGAGCCGCACTGGGAGCAATGTCTGTTGCCTACTGGACTGCGTCATCTGCAATCGCGACTCGATGTGAATTGTGAGCCCTGCTATCCGCAGTGTAGATCGAAGGCAGTAGTCAGCACAGACATCGAAGAATGCATTTAGTCACTTCCTGTTTACAAAATTCGAGGACATAGAGTACAATTCTCTCTGCAATAAATAAATCATGTGTCAATTTAAATTGTGAGCTCTGCTAACCGCAGTGTAGGTGTATGGAACAAAAGATGAAACATTTATGGAATACACTGTCGAAATATGTAGGTTTCAGGGACGTTATAGTTAGTTGCCTACTGGACTCTGAAATTAATGAATGAAGACTGAATTTGAATTGTGAGCCCTGCTGAGCACAGTGTAGGCCGGAGGCAGCGGTCAGGAAGGGCCTCCAGCCACGTGGCGTTGACTTGAGCTGCATACAGTTAGTGGTAGGTGTGGCGCTCAGCGTGTGCTCAGTCAGCGATGATGCAATGTCTCTTGCCTACTGGACTGCGTGATCTGCAATCGCGACTCGATCTGAATTGTGAGCCCTGCTGACCGCATTGTAGGCCGGAGGCAGTGGTCAGGAAGAGCCCACAGCCACGTGGCGTTGACTTGAGCTGCAAAGAGTTAGTGGTAGGTGTGGCGCTCAGCATGTGCGCAGCCAGCGATGATGCAATGTCTCTTGCCTACTGGACTGCGTCATCTGCAATCGCGACTCAATCTGAATTGTGAGCCCTGCTGACCGCAGTGTAGATCGAAGGCAGTAGTCAGCACAGACATCAAGGAATGCTTTTTGTCACTTCCTCTTGACAAAATTCGAGGAAAGAGTACAATTCTGTCTGCAATTAATAAATCAAGACTGAATTCAAATTGTGAGCTCTGCTGTCCGCAGTGTAGACTGCCATTCAGTGTTCCTTTGGACTTGCAAGATGAATTTGGTCATTGTACTAAAGCTATAACTGATATAAAACAAGTTCTTGAAGCAAGGATACTAAAAGGATATTATGTAGGTTTTAGGGACGTAACACTTAGTTGCCTACTGGACTCTGCAATTAATGAATCAAGAGTCAATTTTAAATGTGAGCCCTGATGACCGCAGTGTAGGCCGGAGGCAGTGGTCAGCAAGGGCCCACAGCCACGTGGCGTTGAGTTGAGCTGTACAGTTAGTGTCACCTGAAGCAACCAGCGTGTGTGGAGCCTGCGATGATGCGTGGTCCGGGCGGGCCGCACTGGTACAATGGCTTTTGCCTAATGAATTCTGTCTTAATAAGTCCACGTGGCGTTGACTTGTGGTGCACTGAGTTAGTGGCACCTGAAGCACTCAGTGTGTGCGCAGTCTGCGATGATGCGTGGTCCGGGCGGGCCGCACTGGGAGCAATGTCTCTTGCCTACTGGACTGCGTCATCTGCAATTGCGACTCGATCTGAATTGTGAGCCCTGCTGTCCGCAGTGTAGATCAAAGGCAGTAGTCTGTACAGACATAAGCCTGTGGTGCTCTGCTGCTGGGTGGGGGCCTGTGTCGAGGAGGTCACGGCAGAGGCCTCGTGGCAGGGTGAGGGCTGCCACCCTGGCAGACGCTTTGGCCTTCCCACAAGTGAACCACGCCACAGCCTATTTATTCATACTCCTATGCTGGAGTGGCATACGTTGGACCAGCCCACTCCGCTTCCGCTTCCAGGGGGGGACAACACAGCTACATGACCGAGATCTTCCCCACTGCCTGAGGTAACATGGTTGCGTCTATTGTCCACAACACTACAAGCACCAGCAGTATATGTCCACATGGAGAGGTTTGTGCTCTGCATAGTGAGGTCTGTCCACCACATCACCGCTACACTTGGTATTGTGTGCATTTTTATTGATGGGTGACTTGCGTCCTTCACACATACTTGGTTGCCACATCTCCCAAGATTCAGCTATTGTGTGGCTGAGGGACCATGCCATTTTTTGGAAGGTCCGCTGTCCTGTTCTGCGCTGCCTCGGTGGTAGTAGGGAGGGGGGTGGTCCGGGGGGAGGTCCTGAGGGTGATGGCAGTGGGTGTTGTGGCCTTCTTGGGTGTCGGAGCTGCATGGTCAGTAGCTCTATGACATGTGTTTGTCTTCAGATGTGGTTCTGGGCTGGGCTCCCTTTCACACTGTAGGTAGTCGTCCTGCTTTACACCAGTAAAAGGCAGATGTTAAATTCCTACTGCTAACGCAGCTTATCGCCTGTTTTTGGATCGCACCCCAGATTTGGCTGCTCGTTGAAAATATTGGGAAGTGGTGTTTTCGTGTTATTTTTGCACGGGAACGCCTACTCTGCATATTATTAGCGTTAGTTGTCGCTCTCATTTGTGGTGAATTTTTTTGCGGAAGCTATTGTTGGAAAACTGGCGATATCGGCTGTTTTCACCAGGTTGAGAATGGAATGATAATTTAAAATCACTGAAAAAACCATAGGTTTAATGAACATTATAATTAGAAATTAGCATTTAAAAAACGTTTGAAATTCACTGAAAAAACCATAGGTTTCAGGCACGTTAGAGTTAGAAATTAGCATTTAAAAAACCTTAGAAATTCACTGAAAAAAACAGGTTTCAGGGACGTTATAGTTAGAAATTAGCATTTAAAAAACCTTTGAAATTCACTGAAAAAACCATAGGTTTCAGGTACGTTATAGTTAGTTGGACGTTTCACTCGTACAAAACCAGAGAAATTCCGGCGTTATAGTTAGTTCAGCTAACTATAACTCGCGCCCCCGCAATGCACTGCTGATGACATCACATATTACACCATTCATGACATGGTCAGTGACATCACTGATGACATCACTGATGACATCTCAAATGACATCACTGATGACATCACTGATGACATCATCCATGTGACAATATGATGCACCTTCTCACACCCTAATATAACCTTTGATACACCCACTCCAAAAAACAGAATACCATTTTTGAAACCATAGACACACCAATCCCACTTACTACATATCTAATCACTGGTTCTTAGGTCTACACACTCATCCACTCATTCACCCATACAATCACTCATACATGCAGTCACTCATCAATACAACACTATCATATGCACTCATACACCTACACAGACACTCACACACCAGCACTCATCCAGAGTTACTCACACACCTAGTCAGTCATGCAAATAATCAATCACACTTCCATTTACTGACCTATACAGTTATACACACAACACATCACGTATTCAAACAGAAAGAAACGCATAATTACTCTCTTATACAATCACTGATACAAGTACACACTCATCCATACAGCCACTCTCACAATCACTAACTCTCACGTATAGTCATTTATATACTCCAACTCTCACATACACTGTCTTTTACATATGTAGTTAGTTGGACATGTACCACTGAGACATCCATTCACTCACTAACACACCCATACACACACTCACCCACGCATACAGCTGTTTCCACATGCACTCTTGAACCCATACACCCAGTGAATCAACCACTCAAACATGTATGCACAGAGTCACACACCTCCCACGCACCCACACACACACTCAGGCACCCATACAAATACTCTGGCAACCAATTAATAACCCATATAGACACTCATGTAGCTACTGACCAACCCATGCAGCAGATTATACAACAGCAAACAGACTGATATAGACATTCACACAGTTTAGTCACTAACCCATGCATTCAGTAAGACACATGTAATAACTCAGTTAAACAGTCAGTCACACACCTACTAAATCCTCCATCCAGACACTTATACACCCACTCATTCTTCAATACACCTTGGTATATATATAATACATATTTAAACTTTAAAGAAAAACACATTCAATGGATGATGTCATCAGTGATGTCACTGACCATGTCATGAATGATGTAATATGTGATGTCATCAGTAGTGCATTGCGGGGGCGCGAGTTATAGTTAGCTGAACTAACTATAACGCCGGAATTTCTCTGGTTTTGTACGAGTGAAATGTCCAACTAACTATAACGTCCTTGAAACCTACGTTTTTTCAGTGAATATATATATATATATATATATATATATATATATATATATATATATATATATATATATATATATACACAACACTGATCCCCCAGGGGAGCTTCTCACCGCACTCACAACTCCGTGCTTCTCTATGCAGTTCCAATAAATTCCATCCACTTAATGCAGTTCAAGGGTGTTTATTCATAGCCTGCCAACACACCCCTACGCGTTTCAGTCTCCACCGAGACCTTGTTCACGGGGAAAAAACGACAAAACAAAGCGGCATTCTGGCATATTTAAACCATATGACATCATTTCCTGTGTGTAACTGCGTTGCATTTTGGTAATTGTAGTCATACTAGTTTGGCGCTTCGAACATTGTCGTTAAAAATTTTTGAACTACATGGGTGGGAACTCTTCCCTTTGAAGGTATCATTTTACAATAACAATCATGCCGAGATAATAATGGGTTGTAGAATACAGCCAACGACGATGGCAATGTTAATTGATTAAATTTGAGCCATAAGTGATACCTGGCTATATAGACTTTACCCACTGGAGGGCAGTATTGATTAGATAGCGCAGCGTATTAGTACACTTGAGGTTAAGCTTTCAAACCAGGGGTTCGATTCCCATTTATGAAGTGAAATAATTGGTGTAAGATCTGCACAACCCCATAAAGAGTTGAGTTCAATTAGTTTTGGGTAATCTCAAGGGAAGAGAAAAATTCTTCAATTTTTTTAAACCTATAAGGCAAATGGTGTGCACAGGAATAGTTGGTTATAATTATAGTTATAGCAGGAATAATGTGGAATATAACCAGAGTGCTATGTTTAGAGTCACTGTATGATGAGCTAAAGGAATCTTATGCAAATACAATGATGCACTGTAAGTAATTCATTATCACTAACTGTTTTTTTATATAAAATATGTAGTTCAAAATTTTTTAACGACAATGTTCGAAGCGCCAAACTAGTATGACTACAATTACCAAAATGCAACGCAGTTACACACAGGAAATGATGTCATATGGTTTAAATATGCCAGAATGCCGCTTTGTTTTGTCGTTTTTCCCCGTGAACAAGGTCTCGGTGGAGACTGAAACGCGTAGGGGTGTGTTGGCAGGCTATGAATAAACACCCTTGAACTGCATTAAGTGGATGGAATTTATTGGAACTGCATAGAGAAGCACGGAGTTGTGAGTGCGGTGAGAAGCTCCCCTTGGGGGATCAGTGTTGTGAATATTGGAAACGGCTTGGTCCTGCCGTACTCGTCACGCACCACCATAGAAGCGCCCTTGGCCAGGAAAATGGGACCATGCGGAAAGGAATATATATATATATATATATATATATATATATCCCTGATAAAACCAAAGGTTACAGGGTGGTCATTATTAGGCTCAGTCTTCACATGGGCACCATAGAAATTTAGCAGTTATATTTACCTGAGCTAAATATAACTTGTGCCTTCTCAATGTACTGCTTATGACCTCACATATTACATCACTCATGACCTGGTCAGTGACATTACTGATGACATCACTGATGACCTCTCAAATGACATCATCCAGTGAGTGTAAGTGTTTTGTAAACATTTCTGAAACTTCAAGATATATACTAAGCTACTGCATAAGTTAAATTACTATTCTTTCTAATAAGTGATACTATTTCTAACATGTCATCTGAGTGGCTGTGTGACTGTATAAGCATGTGAGTGGGTGTCTGAGTGGCTGTATGGGTGTGTGAGTGCGTGTGGGGTTTGTTGAATTGATCGGTCAGTGGTTGTGTGAGTGGCTGTATAGGACTGTCAGTGGGTATGTGAGTGGCTGTTTGGGTCTGTGAATGGGTTTTTGATTGGTTTCTGGGTGTGTGAGTCGGTGTCTGAGTAGCTGTGTGGGTATGTGAGTGGGTATGTGAGTGGTTGTATGGGTGTGTGAATGGTTGTATGGGTATGTGAGTGGGTGTGTGAGTAGTTTTGTGGGTGTGTGAGTGGTTGTGTGGGTATGTGAGTGGTTGTGTGGGTCTATAAGTAGATGTGTGAGTGGTTGTATGGGTGTGTGAGTAGTTGTAGGTGTGTGTGAGTGGGTGTGAGAGTGGTTCTATGGATTGTGTCATCAGTGATGTCATTTGAGATATCATCAGTGATGTCATCTGTGATGTCACTGACCATGTCATGAATGATGTAAGATGTGAGGTTATAAGCAGTGCATTGCAGTGGTGCAAGCTATAATTAGCTCAGGCATCTATAACTGCTGAATGTTTATGGTTTTGTGCATGTGAAATCTGAGCCTACCTATAAAGTTTCTATAACCTTAGTTTCTATAACCTTAGTTTTTTGTTATTTGTAAGTGAATTTCTAAGGTTTTATAAATTCTATTTCCTAACCATAATGCCCCTTTAACCTTTGTTTTTTTATAGAAAATGTCTATGGTTTTTTAATGTAATTTCCTAACTATAAAGTCCCTTTAACATTTGTTTTCTTAGAGAATTTCAAAGGTTATTTACATTTTATTTCCTAACTGTAACCTGTAACATTTGATAGGGGGTGTGTGAGTGGCTGTATAGATCGGTGAGTGGGTGTGTGAGCTGCTGTATAGGTCTGTGAGTGGGTGTCTGATTGGGTGTATGGGTCTGTGAGTGGGTGTGTGAGTGGCTGTATAGGTCTGTGAATGAATGTGTGAGTGGCTGTATGGGTGTGTGAGTAGATGTATGGGTCTGTGAGTAGGTGTGTGACTAGTTGTATGGGTCTGTGACAAGGTATGTGAGTGGCTGTATGGGTCTGTGAGTATGTATGTGAGGGTCTGTATAGGTGTATGAGTGGGTGTGTGAGTAGTTTTGAAGGTGT
The DNA here is from genome assembly GCA_963921515.1 of Calotriton arnoldi. Taxonomy (NCBI): domain Eukaryota; kingdom Metazoa; phylum Chordata; class Amphibia; order Caudata; family Salamandridae; genus Calotriton; species Calotriton arnoldi. The sequence goes on from CAWUFW010011369.1 coordinate 476,761, forward strand.
GTGAGTGTATTTGTGAGTCAGCGAGTGGGTGTGTGAGTGGTCATATGGGTGTGTGAGTAGGTGTGTGAGTGGCTGTAAGGGTCTGTGAGCAAGTGTATGAGTGGTTATGTGGGTGTGTGAGTAGCTGTATTGATCTGTGGGTGGGTTTGTGAGTGAGTGATTTTGTGGGTGTGTGAGTGGGTGTGTGAGTGACTGTGTAGGTGTGTAAGTGGCTGTGTGGGTCTGTGAATGGATGTGAGAGTAGCAGAGTGGGTATATGAGTGTATGTGTGGGTGTGTCAGTAGCTGTGTGTGTGACAGGGCCCGAACGGATCCTCACCTGCCCTTTTTACCCAACAAGAGTCCACAGTTTTGCACAAAATGTCTACTAAACTGAAGTACTTTCCACTGGTTAATCAGTAAGTGCTAACTTGTTAGGTAAATGTCTAGCGCATATTCTACACTACAGCTGCATAATGAACCAGAAGGAAATGTCTCCAGTGACCTTCTGTGCCTTAAATTTTGGCAATGTGATTGTTCCTTGTGCGTCTTCTATCTCCGATAACAATAATTCTCCTATAGAGAAGATGACGAGACTACAAACAGGTGAATCTCCATCAAACAAAGGTACTTCATCTTAACTATATAAAGTGAGTGCTTCTTTCTCCGGCTTCAAGAACGCATCACCAAAATCAGCGGGAAACACACTGGGGGGACTTTTGGTAAGCTGTCCATCATCCTGACAAAATGCGGGAAGACCTTTACATACTGCTACGGTGGATAGGGTGTGGTCAAATGGGCGAGGTTTCCATTCCATGGACTCTGCTCTCACCAGAAGAGGACAAGAAAGAACCCACTCATCACAGTCACTACAGATTGTGCTCTGATAGATCAACAATGCATTCACCTCCAGCAAGGATTTCAGATAGTTTTTCAATGTGGAATTGCTGAGAAAACACGCTTGCTGCGCCTTTGATAAAACAAAAGCAGCTCCCATCCCTGGGCCGATTTTAGCCCCAAGGACCCCATTCCCTGAGCTCAGCCAATTACTGGAAGGGGCCATGCAGCCCCCTCTCCCTGGGCCAATTTTGGCCCCGGGGAACCCATCTCCATGTGCCCTGGAGCGCAACCAGGGCATGCAGTGTGCACTGTTGGAGACTCAATGCCCATGCGGTCCCTGCCGGCTACCCTCCTCCAATGGGAGCAGGCAAAATTCTGCTTCCTGCATGTGGGCGCAATTGTTTCATCTGTTTTCCTGCCCGCTTGACAGCGAGCAGGGAAACAGATAAAAAAAGTCCTCTCCCAGCTTGCGAAGTGAGAGCAATCAGCTATGTGCTGGGGTTGGGCACCCCAAGACATAGGGAGCTGGAGCTGGGGGGTGGCAGTCCAAAGGGCTATTAGTGGCTCCGGCAGGGGGGCATGCGGCCTCCCTCCTTTGATATTACAGGGCCTGCCCAGGGAGGTGGTGGTCCCTGGGGCCATAAAGGTCCCTGGAGGGGGGTCCACGTAGCCCCCTGTGTTGATTCTAATTTTATTGATCTCTGGGGAGGTGGAGGTATCTGGGGCTGATATCAGCCATGGGGAGGGGGGCAGCGTGCACCCCATCTCAAAATATGTATTTATATATGCCCCCGGGACCTGGCCCACCTGGGGGCTCAACTATAAACGAGCATGGGAGAATGCACTGGGGGCATATTTACAATAAAGTGGCGATGCGTGTTGTTAAGCCAAGAAGGCTAACGACACACTTCATCACTTTAGAAACACAGGTCTGCACCATATTTACTAGAATATGGTGCAGCCCTGCATTTCACCCTATGCTGGTGCTTACTTTAGCTAACTAGCGGCAACGCAGGCACCCTTGCACCATAGTGCAAGGGTGCCTGTGTTGAGGGGAAGATTGTTTATGTGCAGGAAGGTCCCCCTTCCTGCACATTAACAATCTTTAAATGTCGTTTTGTAACTTCTATGTGTGCTGCTTAATGCAGCACACATAGAAGTTGCAAAACAGCATTTTTTTTAAACGATTGTTTATGTGCAGGAAAGGTCACCTTCCTGCATATAAACAATCATAGGCAATTTGCTGTTTCTATGTGTGCTGCAAAAGGCAGCACGCATGAAAACAGCAAAAACGAGGAGAAATAAAGCATTTTTCCTCGTTTCGCCTGTTTAAGACCAGGTTTTCCCTGGTCTTAATTTTGGCACTGCCTCCTATTTACGTTGCCCTTGAAAACAGGGGGCAGCATCAAAATCAATGGGTGTTGCGGTGGAACACCCACCACAACACATATTACCCTCCCTTTTCACGCTAAATACAGTGTGAAAGGGTACATTATTTAGAAGGCAGCGTTAAGCAAAGTTAAGTGGCTTAATGCTGCCTTGTAAATAAGGCCAGGCCCCTATCGCCATCACAACGTCACTGAAAGTGACGCTGTGGTGGCGATAGGGGCTTGTAAATATGCCCCTTGTTTTTTTTTCTGATATTCACGAATCTGCCATGATTATTGTGGGAAAAAAAAAAAACTTTTTGGCCCTGGCGGGGTCTCTGGGCAACCACACCACCAGGCTTTTGGGGTCAAGGTATTCGTACCATGCCTCCTTCTCTTTTTTTTTACCTTTTTGTTGTGGACTCGGCTGAGTCTGAGTCCCAGAATGGCTGCCAACACTTACTGGTGAAGTGTTAGCAGCCAATCAGATCTCAGCATGAAATCTGTTGAATCCCCAGAGGATCCGCGCCTCTAGATATACAACTTTGTTTTTTCTTTAATAACTCAAAAACTGCTGAACGGATTTACACTACATCACAAAAAGCACTCTTTCTGGACCGAGATCTAGCTTTCTGCCATATTTGGTGTGATTCCGTTCTGCAGTTCGGGCTGTAGTTGTGTCTAAAATCCCTATGGGAAATTGCTTGGCAAAAACGTGCTTTGGGACTCCCTTTTTCTCATCCCCCACTTGACGAACTACCCAAAAACATTCAAGACTGCACCTGAAGCACTTAGCAAACTAGTTTTGAAAAATTTGTGAAGATTCATCAAATGGCGCACAAGTTATTAGCAAAACAAAAAATGCTTTTCCTATGGAAACTAGGTCCTAACTATAACTACGAACGTCAGTAGGTAATGTATATATATATATATGTGGGCTCTTCTGTTGGAGGCAACTCTTTTGGATGGATGTAAAACGGCAAGCCTAGCCGTGGAAGAGGCCCTGCCGCGTCCGAGCGGACCTTGAAAGACGCCAGGTGGCGTGCTCCATTACAGGACAGGCGCTGGTAATGAAGGCAGTAGAATGTCAGCTCTGTAGTGCATGATGGCGCAACAACCCACTTGGGAACATATTCAAATTTTATTTCAGCGGACTGTAAGGCAACTCACTTGAGAAATACAAGGCACTACAGATACCAGGAGGCCGTGTGAGCGGCCACGCCCACGAGGGCGGGTATAATTGATAAATCCAGGTGCTTTAAAATTGCAACTACTCTCCGCAGAACATTAAGCCTATGATGAAGGGCGGGAGCCCGAAACGCGTCGGCTTGGTTTCATATAAACTGTGTTTGGTATCCTGCCTACCCACGCTGCAGTTTTCATTAAATCGTAATGGCAAACTAAACTGTGTGGGCTCTTCTGTTGGAGGCAACTCTTTTGGATGGATATATATATACATATATATATATATATATATATTCACTGAACAAAACACAGGTTTCAGGGACGTTATAGTTAGTTTGACATTTCACTCGCACAAAACCAGAGAAATTCGGCCGTTATAGTTAGCTGAGCTAACTATAACTTGCGCCCCCGCAATGCACTGCTGATGACGTCACATATTACATCTCTCATGACATGGCCAGTGACATCACTGATGACATCACTGATGACATCTCAAATGACATCACTGATGACATTATCCAGTGACTGAGTGTTTCTAAAAAGTTTAAGAATGTCATATATATACATGCCAAGGTTTATTGAAGAATGAGTGGGTGTATGAGTATCTGAATGGATGATTAAGTAGGTGCGTGACTGGCTGTATAAGTGAGTGATTAAATGTGTCTTAGTGAATGCATGGGTAAATGACTAATCTGTGTGAATGTCTGTATCAGTCTGTCAGTTGGTGTGTAAGTGGCTGCATGGGTTGGTGAGTAGCTACATGAGTGTCTATTTGGGTTAATGATTGGTTGTCTGATTACCTGTATGGGTGCCTGAGTGTCTGTACATACAGCTCCCTCGGGGTAAAAAGCAAAGTGTACTCACTTTGAACAAGCGAGAGCAAAGTGCTCTCGCTTGTTCAAAGCAAGTACACTGTTTGCTATGGGAGGGCGGGAGCAGTGCTCCCGCCCTCCCACAGCAAACTGCAATGTCCCGGGGTGGTTGCTGGAGCCGGCCCTGGGGGTTGGCGGTCCCCAGGGCCATGAAGGGCTCCTGAACGGGGGCTGCGCGGCCCCCCTCCCATCATGTTAAAAGCCTCGGGGAGGTGGTGGTCCCCGGGGCCGGGGTTCTGCAACGGACCCCCACCTTTTCTTAGTTAGTGCCCAGGGGAGGTGGTGGTCCCCGGGGCATGTGGGGTGGCTCGAGCCCCCCCACACTACATATTATTGAAAAGGAGAGCCCCGTGGAGGTGGCAGTCTCCGGGGCTGCGGGGGTGGGCAGCCTGCCCCCGCATGTAAAAATTAAAGCCCCGGGGAGGTGGCGGTCCCCGGGGCTGTGGGGGGGCAGGAGCCCCCCATGCATTTTTTATTACAAAAAAGCCCCAGGGAGGTGGAGGGACCCAGGGAGGTGGCAGTCCCCCTGGCTGCATGGGGGCAGGAGCCCCTCCACGCATTTTTTATTACAAAAAAGACCTGTGAAGGTGGCGGTCCCCGGGGCTGCGTGGGGGGTCAGGAGCCCCCCCACTCATTTTTTATTACAAAACAGCCCCGGGGAGGCGGCAATCCCCGGGGCTGCGGAGGACCATGTGGCCCCTGCATTTAAATGAGTATTGCCCCGGGGAGGTGGTGGTCTTTGGGGCAGCCTACGCATCACAATTTTATAATGCCCCCGGGAACTGGCCCACCCTGGGGCTTAAAGAGAACGAAGTGCGGGAGACCGCACTTCGTTTTTTTGGGGGGGGGCCAGATTAATGGATCCTACACAAATCCTGCCGACAATTTAAAAAGAAAATGCTTTTTTGGGCCCTCTGGACCCCCTGAGCAGCCCTAGCGGGTCAGGGTGTTCCTACCCTCTCCCCTTTTCTTGTTTTTTAATGTTTTCTCTCCTTTTTCTTGTGACTCGGTTGAACCGAGTCACAAGATGGCTGCCAACACTTCCTGGTTTGGAGTGTTGGCAGCCAATCAGAATCAAGCTCGTGCTCAGGAGGGTTCACGGATCCACCGCAGTCACCAGATATCGATATGTTTTTATTTTTGAATTTCTCAGGAACTACTGAATGGGTTTACACCATTTAAAGCAAAGAGTGCACTCTGGACAAAGAGCTACCTTTCTGCCAAATCTGGTGTAATTCCGTTCAGCAGTTTGGGCTGTAGCTGCGACAAACGTTTTCTATGGAAATTAACATGGAGAAAACGTGTTTTGGGACCCCCATTTTTTCTCAGCCCCCGCTTGACGAATCACCCGGTAACTTTCAGGACAGGAGCTGACCGGAGCGCCTCATTAGTTTTCAAAATTTCGCGAAGATTCGTCGACCGGCGGCAAAGATATTGGCAAAAGATAAAACCATTTTTGAATAGAAACAAGGTCCTAACTATAACTATCTACTGGCGACCGCCAGTAGGTAATATAATTATATATATATACATATACTGTGACTTGCCTCTCTACCATACACTGCGTTGTGACAAATGATGTGATTAACGATCTCATAAGGGTAGTTGTAAATGATTTGATTTCAGCTGGTATAAGTGATGTAATATGAAAGGGTATAAGCAGCGCATGGAGAAGGCACAAGTTATAGTTAACGTAGTGTTGCTACCGAGTTCACTACACTATATATGGAGGTGCATACGTTATAATAATTTGAAGTTGGTGCAGAAAGGATAAATTAAAGGTATAAGTATAACTTTAAATTATCTAATGTTTGTGTAGTTTAAGTTTGGTTTGTATATAAAGAATAAATAAAGGTGTAGTAAATGAAAGGTGGCGTGTAAATTATCCATTTAAGATATAATTATATTTTTAGAATTTCTAATCTTTCTAAAATTTGGGTACCATGAATTTGGTTTGTATAGAAAGAATAGATAACATTTTGCTAACTATAACAAAGGTTTATCTTTTGTTTTTTCATGAATTTAAATGAATGAATGAATTTAATAAAAATGTGTTTCAAATCACAGAGTTCAGGGTTGTTGAGTGGAGTGTTGTTAAGTGGAGTGCCAAACAGTAGAGTGGAGGAGAGTGGAGTAGAGTGGAGTGGCATAGCTTACAGTGGAGTAAAGTGTTATATAGTGGAGTGGTGTGTTGGACAGTAGAGGCGTGGAGTGCAGTAGAGTGGAGAGGCATAGCGTAGAGTTGAGTAAACTGACATCAATTGGAGTGGTGTGTTGTACAGTAAAGTGGAGTGGTATATCATAGAGTGTTAGAAAGTGTCATAGAGTGGAGTAGAGTATTGTACAGTGGAGTGTAGGAGCATGGAGTAGAATACAGAGTGGTACAGTGACATAGAGTGTAGTAGAGTCTTCTAGAGTGGTGTTGTATAGAGTGGAGTAGATTGTGGTAGAGTGGAGTGGTGTAGAGTGGAGTGTTATACAGCGGCATAGAATGGGGCAATGTTTAGTACAATGGAGTAGAGTGGAGTCCATTGTAGTGGCATAGCATAGAGTGGAGTAGCATCTTGTAGAAGAGAGTAGCGTCAAGTGGAGTACAGTGGAGTGGCGTAGCATACAGTGGAGTAAAGTGTTGAAGAGTGGAGTGGTGTGTCGTACAGTGAAGTGTACTGGCATGTTGTAGGGTGCCGGAAAGTGCTATAGAGTGGAATAGAGTGGAATTTCACAGAGTGGATTACAGTTTTGTGCAGTGGAGTGGCATAGAATAGAAAGTAGTACAATATGGTAGAGTCAAGTTACATAGACTGTCGTAGAGTTGAGTGGCATAGAGTAGAGTACAATGGAGTGGCGCAGAGTGCAGTAGTGGAGCACAGTGGAGTAGAGTCAAGTAGTGTCTCATAGAGTAGAGTATATTTAATTGGGGTGGAGCGGCATTGAGGGAGTAGCGTAGAGTGTCATAGACTGGAGTAGAGTCCAGACTCGCATTGTCAAAGATACATTGTTGCACAGTGGAGTGCTATAGTGTGGAGTATGGTGTGGTAGAGTGGAGTGGAGGGGTGTAGACTGTCATTGAGTGGAGTACAGTGTGGTTGAGTGGAGTACGGTGCAGTGGCGTGGAGTGGAGTTGGGTAGAGCAGAGAGTTGTACACTAGAATAGCATAGAGTGGCGTACAGTGGAGTAGCGTAGAGTGGAGTGCCGTATAGTGGTATGCCATACAGTGGAATAGCATACAGAGGAGTGGAATACAGCGGAGTGGAGTGCCATACAATAGAATAACTTACTCTACAGTGGTGGAAGGTTGTATATTGCGTAGAGTGGACGAGCATAGAGTAAAGTGGCATACAGTGGAGTGCTGTAGACTGAAATGGCGTAGAGTGCAGTGGCATGGAGTGAAGTAGCGTACATTAGAGTGTTGTAGATCCAAGTGGCATACAGTGGAATAGCTTACAGGAGTGTGGCACACAGTGGAGTGGCATAGAGTTGAATAGTGTAGACTGGAGTGGCATAGAGTGGAGTTGTGTACAATGGGACTGCCTAGAGTGGAGAGGCATAGAGTGAAGTGGGGTACAGTGGAGTGGTGCAGACTGGAGTGGTGTACAGGGGAGTGGCATAGAGTGAAATAGTGTGGAGTGGAGTGGTATAGAGTGGAGTGGCGTAGAGTGCAGTGTGACAGAGTGTAGTGGTGTAGAGTGGAATAGTGTACAGTGGAGTGGCATAGATTAGAGTTTCGTAGAGTGGAATGATGTAGAGTGGAATAACCTACAGTAGAGTTGAATAGTGTAGAGTGGAGTGGCATAGAGTGGAGTTGTGTACAATGGGACTGCCTAGAGTGGATTGGCATAGAGTGAACTGGCATATAGTGGAGTGGTGCAGACTGGAGTGGTGTACAGGGGAGTGGCATAGAGTGGAATAGTGTGGAGTGGAGTGGTGTAGAGTGGAGTGGCGTACAGTGCAGTGTGACTGAGTGGAGTGGTGTAGAGTGGAATAGCGTACAGTGGAGTGGCGTAGATTAGAGTTTCGTAGAGTGGAATGATGTAGAGTAGAATAGCCTACAGTAGAGTGGCATAGAGTGGAGTGGCATATATTGGAGTGGCGTAGAGTTGAGTGAGGTACAGTGTAGTGGGGTACAGTGGAGCGACTTACACTGGAGTGGTGTACAGTGGAGTGGTGTACAGTGGAATAGCATACAATGGATTGTCGTAGAGAGGAGTGACATAGAGGGAAGTGTGGTAGAGTGGAGTGGCATACAGTGGAATAGTGTATGGTGGAGAGGCGTAGACTGGAGTGGTGCAGGGTGGAATGGCTTAGAGCGGAATAGCATACAGTAGAGTGGCGTAGAGTCGAGTGGTGTAGAGTGGAGTGAGGTACAGTATAGTGGCGTACAGTGGAATATTGTAGAGTGAAGTGGTGTAGACTGGAGTAGTGTACAGTGGAGGGGCATACAGTGGAATAGCATGCAGTGGAATGGCATACAGTTGATTAGCGTAGATTGGGCTGGCATACAGTGGAGTACTTTAGAGTGGAACTGTGGAATAGCGTAGAGTGGAGTAGCATAGAGTGTAGTGGTGTACAGGGGGGTGCCGTAAACTGGAGTGGTGTAGAGTGTAATGGTGTAGAGTGGAATAGCCAGAAAAAGGAGGGACCCCTAAAGGCGAATAAGGGTGGGTAAAACAGGGGATCAAGTAAACAGCACAAGACAGTGGAAAATACCCACCCGTTCGAAAGATTGATCATTAAGGCCCACAAAGGAGTCCTATAATTATACCTAAACAACCAAGGCAATCCAGTGCATGTATTGAAGGAAAAACAAAAAATACAATAAATCGTTTTTTCTTTTTATTAACAAAGTATCAAAAAATATACTGTATTATAGCAAGGTGATACATACAAATGAAATACAATAAGAAAACACAATAAAAGAGTACCCCACAGCAAACCGTCATCCACACATACACACTCAAAAATTCACATGAGCTCTTTGCATCCATCAGACATTCATACATAAAGCATCTATCCCGGTATTTAAAAAGGCCAAAAGGTATGTAGATGTTCTAATAAACTGGTCCGGATGGTGAATAGAAAACCACTTCTGTGGGGTACTCTTTTTATTGTGTTTTCTTATTGTATTTCATTTGTATGTATCACCTTGCTATAATACAGTATATTTTTTGATACTTTGTTAATAAAAAGAAAAAACGATTTATTGTATTTTTTGTTTTTCCTTCAATACATGCACTGGATTGCCTTGGTTGTTTAGGTATAATTATAGGACTCCTTTGTGGGCCTTAATGATCAATCTTTCGAACGGGTGGGTATTTTCCACTGTCTTGTGCTGTAGAGTGGAATAGCATTCGGTGGAATGGTGGAGTATCCTAGACTGGAGTAGCATACAGTGGAGTGGTGCACAGTGGAATAGCATACAGTGGAATTGGGCACAGTTGATTAGCATACATTGGACTGGCATACAGTGGAGTAGTGTAGAATGGAGTTGCTTACAGTGATATAGTGTAGGGTAGAGTGGTGTAGAGTGTAGTGGTGTACAGGAGAGTGGGTAAACTGGAGAGGCGTATAGTGGAATGGCATAGAGTGGAATAGCGTACAGTGGAATTGTGTTGAGTGGAGTGGGGTAGAGTGGAGCTGGGTAGAAAGAAGTGACGAGAGTGGAGTCGCATACAGTGGAGTGGAATAGTGTGAGAAGTTGGCCTGGTATATACTGTTCACTAATTAAAGTGGACACCTTGCACCAGAACAATTCGACTCTTATGGTAGATAGGTTTAAGACAACCTTTATAGAAAGCTATCCTAGTGGTAGCTGTGGAGAGCAGCCTTCAGGCTAAGTCTTGAAGGAATGTAAAGCAGCTTGTTTTACCACACAATCTCTTGAATCACCAAATGAAAAGACACCACACAGGTATATATATCAAATATATATGTATTTATTAATAAACACTCTCTACTAATCTCTTTATGAGATTAGAGGATAGGAACATATGTACAAGTCAAATATGATTAGGATAAGTTTAGCACAATTGAATATTACAATCTTAGTTTGCTAGACCTAGGTCTAGGGCATCTAGAATCGAGGGACCCCCAAGAACCACCCCAAGTAGTTGTAGGAGACCCACATGGGACGGACGCAGTGACCTGGCACCGATGCGAATCCTGTACGAGTCTATGCACTCAGACGCGATTGAAATATCAATGTTAAAGGTCCCTTGCGTGTTCGAGGCGAACACACCGATTGGTCCTTGTACGAGTCGAAGGACGCGGTTACAGATGGTATTGCAAGGGAGTTGGACGCGGTGTGTCTAACACAGACGCGAACCAGGTACGAGTCAGTGCGATAGTCGCACTTGGAAAGTTAGAGTTTTGGGACACTTCGAGGGAAGCTACAAGCAAGTCACTTACAGGGTAAGTAGTTCTAGGGCCCACACCCACAGGAGCACCGTAGTGCTGAAGTTACCTCACCCAGGGGAGCCGGGTGCATAGGTGTTCTTTGGTGTCGGGTCGCGGCGTCGTTTTCAATGGGAGCCAGTGAAGACTTGCTGCTTGCGGCGACAGGAGAAGTGTCCGGAGGAATCCAAGCCTGGATTCGGATGATAGAAGACCTGAAAGCAGAGGGGACAGTGTTCAAAGTCACTTGGCAGTGACTCGGGGCAAGGAAGATGAATGCCCACCGTCGTTGCAAGATTCAGGTCGTCCGCAGTTGCCTTGATTCTTCAGCCACGAGGTCCAGGAGGCGTCATCGATGACCAGGAGCTGGATTCGGCGTGTTCCACGATGTCTGCAGCTTACGGCGGGGTCAGCGACTCAATTAGAGCCACCAAGCCTTGGTAACAGCAAGTCTCAGGGAAAGTGTGAAGAGACAATGGCACAGACCAGCAAGGTCTGTCGGGCTCACCCAGCAAGGGTAAGTCAGGGCAAGCCTGGAGCAACCAGAGGAGCCCTTTGGTTTCTTTAGAAAGTCTTCTGGGGACCCACAAGCCGGCTGGTAAGGGATCGCAAAGACGCCTCGGACGGATTCACTCACAGGGGCCCACGGTCACTCGGGACGTGGTAGGCCTCTGATCTTAGGAGGGATTCCTGCTGGAGGCTGGGACCACACGTGGTCCAAAGCACAAGTTCGTGAAACGTTGTGAAGGGGTTGCACTTGACAATAGTGCACAGTACCCAGGGGTCGCGGTTCCTCATTACTCTTGGGGTCCACTGGCCTCAGCTTCACTGGGAACTCACGATGGCCTTTGAGAAGTCAGGAAATCTACTTCTTGGGCTACAGGGACTTCGGACTCCGGCGGGAGCGGCATAGTTTGCAACTGTCATTTGTAGTTTTTGGTGCCTGCCAAGCAGGGGAGTCACTCCTTGACTCCAAGGGAGATTCTTCAGTCTTCCAAAGGTAGTGGAACGTCGAAGGTCCGGGATTCTTCTTGTAGAGCGTCGTCCAGGGAAATCTAGGGTGCAATGCACAGGTTCCCCCTCTTATCCCAAAAGAAGGGGAGGGACTAGCTCTATGACCCTACCTATGGGAGGGTCAGGGGAGTGGGTGGCTACACCCACTTCCCTTTGTCCAGTTTCGTGCCAGAGCAGGGACAGGTAGCCCCTGAGCCGGTTTGAACTGGCATATGCACAGAGGAGCCTTCTGCTCCCCAGTGCAGGACTTCAAAGCACTCTAAGAGTGCACCCACCCAGCCCCAATACACTAAACCCTGTCTGGAAGGTGGTCACACCCCTTGGGACTGGATATCTATTGTTGGGCTTCCTCCACTGCGAGTGTTGGTCATCAGCAGGAGGGCAGCCCAGTGTCTGTGACTGGTGGCATCCATTTTGTGATGCCAGGGCTCTGCAGGATTCTACCGCGTTTCCACAGTAGCTACATGTCTATCCCTCTAGAAGGGTGGAATGCTACCCCCGTCGCCAGGACTGGCGGGGGGGTAGTATTCCAAGGTGTTTGACACCAAACACGACATGTTTCGATGCAGCCATTCCAAAGTTAGCATTGTACTGCGAGGATATAATGCACTTAAAAGTATATGGTTTAACCGCATCCACAAACAGCACCAGAAAATGGACTCCGAGAGCTGCAGAGGGGCCCTGCTCAGGCAGAGGCACCCCCTCACATAGAAGCCAAGCACCCTGCCCTCAGGATTGATAGGGCCTGCCTTAGGGGTGACTGATAGGTTTATATGTGTGTGTAGGAGAGATATAGGGGACCTATATCTCAGTGAGAGGTGCTAGCACTTCCTCACCCAGGCTGCAGTAGCAGGCCTGTGGTGTCAGATTTAGTCTGCTTCCCAGGGATGGCATAATACATGCTGCAGCCCCTGGTAGGCCTGTGAAGTACCTATGCCCTTGGTACCTAAGGTACCATATACTAGGGACTCATAAGGTACCACAGTATCCAATCACTAGTGCACCTAGAGTGCACTCCAAGTCGTTTAGAGAGTACAGAGAGGCTGGGGCCCTGATTAGCAGGGGCCCAGCCAGACTATAGCCAGAAACCAGTGTAAACATCCGAAAAAAAGTGGGGACAACATAAGAGGCAGATCCTACTCTCCTACACAACCCCCCCAAACGCAGGGACACTAAACTAACCTTGACCAGTTGAGTCTTCGTGTTCAAAGTGGAAATACCTTGAGAGTCCATCTGCATTGGCATGTTGGGTCCCAGGTCTATGTTCCACTGTATAGTCCATCCCCTGTAGGGAAATGGACCACCTCAAAAGTTTTGGGTTTTCTCCTTTCATTTGTTTAAGCCATAGGAGGGGCTTGTGGTCGGTCTGAACTATGAAGTGAGTACCAAACAAGTATGGCCTCAGCTTCTTCAGGGCCCACACCACAGCAAAGGCCTCCCTCTCTATAGCTGACCAACGTTTCTCTCTAGGGGTCAGCCTTCTGCTAATAAAAGCTACTGGCTGGTCTTGACCTTCATCATTCAGTTGAGACAGTACAGCTCCCACACCCAGCTCAGAAGCATCTGTTTGGACAATGCACTTTTTGGTGTAGTCTGGACTCTGTAAGATGGGGGCAGTGCACATGGCCTGCTTTAGGTCTTCAAATGCCTTTTGACAGCTAGCTGTCCACTGAACCTTTTTTGGCATTTTCTTTGAGGTCAGATCATTCAAGGGGGTCACTATAGATCCATATCCCTTGACAAACCTCCTATAGTACCCAGACAGGCCTAAGAAGGCTCTCACCTGTGTCTGGGTGGTTGGAGCAACCCATTCCATTATGGTTTGGATTTTGCTCTGTAAAGGCTGAACCTGGCCTCCACCTACAAGGTGGCCCAGGTACACAACCTGACTCTGCCCTACCTGGCACTTAGTGGCCTTGATAGTGAGGCCTGCTTTCTGCAGGGCCTCCAAAACATTCCTGAGGTGGACCAGGTGATCCTGCCAGGAGGAACTAAAGACAGCAATATCATCTAGATAAGCTGAGCAATAAGTTTCCATCCCTGTCAGAACTTTATTCACCAACCTCTGAAAAGTGGCAGGTGCATTTTTCAATCCAAAGGGCATCACCACAAAGTGGTAGTGCCCACCAGGGGTCGAAAATGCTGTCTTGGCTTTTGCATCATCAGCTAATCTGATCTGCCAGTAGCCAGCTGTTAGGTCAAACGTGCTTAGATACTTGGCTGAGGCCAAAGTATCAATCAGCTCATCTGCCCTTGGTATGGGATAGGCATCAGTCCTAGTGACTGCATTGAGGCCTCTGTAGTCTACACAAAACCTCATTTCTTTCTTACCACCCTGGGTATGAGGCTTGGGTACCAGGACTACTGGACTAGCCCAAGGGCTATCTGAAGGCTCAATTACACCTAGCTCCAACATTTTCTGGACTTCAGTCCTGATACAGTCCCTGACATGGTCAGGTTGCCTGTAGATTTTATTCTTGACAGGCAGACTGTCTCCAGTGTCCACCTTGTGGGTGCACCAGGAAGTCTGACTAGGGGTCAGGCTAAACATATGTCTAAACTGTTGCAGAACTTGTCTGCACTCATTTTTCTGATGGTCAGTGAGGCTGCTTGCCAAAGCAACACCATCTACTGACCCATCATCAGGGTTCTGAGAGAGCAGGTCAGGGAGAGGGTCACTCTCCTCCTCCTGGTCCTCATCAGTTGCCATGAGCAAGCCCATGTCAGCCCTGTCAACATATGGCTTTAATCTGTTGACATGAAGCACCCTCAGGGGGCTCCTGGGAGTTCCAAGATTCACCAGGTAGGTGACTTCTCCCTTCTGTTCAACTATTGTATGGGGGCCACTCCACTAGTCCTGGAGGGCTGCTGGGGCCACAGGCTCCAACACCCACACTTTCTGTCCTGGCTGGTATACAGTCAGTACAGCCTTTTGGTCATGCCAAGCTTTTTGTAATTCTTGGCTGGCCTCTAGGTTTTTGGTTGCCTTTTTCATGTACTCTGCCATCCGGGAGCGGAGACCAAGTACATAGTCCATCACATCTTGTTTGGGGGGCTTGAGAGGTAACTCCCAGCCCTCTTTTACCAAACACAGTGGACCTCTCACAGGATGCCCAAACAGAAGCTCAAATGGGCTGTAGCCAACCCCCTTCTGTGGAACCTCTCTGTATGCAAACAACAGGCAAGGAAGAAGAAGGTCCCATTTCCGCCTAAGCTTCTCTGGGAGTCCTTTAATCATTCCTTTCAAGGTTTTGTTGAAGCGTTCAACTAAACCATTGCATTGTGGGTGATAGGGGGTGGTGAACTTGTAAGTTACACCACACTCCTTCCACATTGCTTTTAGATATCCTGACATGAAGTTGGTACCTCTGTCAGAAATGACCTCCTTTGGAAAACCCACTCTGGAGAAGACTCCAATGAGGGCTCTTGCCACCACAGGGGCTGTGGTGGTCCTTAGGGGAATTGCTTCTGGGTACCTGGTGGCACGATCCACTACCACCAGGATAAACCTGTGCCCAGATGCAGTTTGAGGGTCAAGGGGACCAACAATGTCGATCCCTACCCTTTCAAAGGGTACCCCCACCACAGGCAGTGGTATGAGGGGGGCCTTTGTTGTGTCACCTGCCTTACCACTGGCTTGGCATGTGACACAGGAGCGACAAAACTCCTTTGTGTCCTCTGACATATGTGGCCAATGAAAATGTGGAACAAGCCTGTCCCAGGTCTTGTTTTGGCCCAAGTGTCCTGCTAAAGGGATGTCATGTGCTAGGGTCAAGAGGAACCCCTAAACTTCTGAGGTATTACCAACCTCCTGGTGGCTCCAGGGGCTGGGTCTCTACCTTCAGAATATAGGAGTCCCTCATCCCAATAAACTTTATGGGACCCACTAGCACTCCCAGCAGCCTCAGCAGCAGCCTGCTGTCTGAGGGGTTCAAGAGAGGGGCAGCACTGTTGCTCCTTCCTCAGATCTTCCCTGGAAGGGCCCCTGCCCCCAAGAACTCAACCTGATCAGGCTCAAGTCCCTCTGGGGCAGTCCCTTCTTCAGGATCTGCTTCACCTCCCTCTGGGGGTGAATCTGTGATCTGAGACAGAGGGGAAGGCACTGCCTTTACCCTACTGCTCCTCCTCTTGGGAAGCATCTGGTCCATTGTTCCAGGATCCAGAGCTGGTTCAGTGTCATGCATTCTTGCTTGTGACCTGGTCACAGCAAATACCTCTGCAGGGATGCCCAACATCTCAGCATGAGTCCATAACTCTACTTCAGACCAGGCTGAAGTCTCTAGATCATTGCCCAATAGACATTCGACAGGGAGGTCTGCACTGACTACAACCTTCTTGAGGCCAGTTACCCCTCCCCAGGAGAAATTCACAACTGCCAGACTATGGTTGGTCCTGACGTTGCTTGCATTGGTCACCTGGTACAGTTCGCCCAGGATGATCTGTCCAGGGTCCACAAGATCCTCTGCTACCATGGTGACACTAGCACCTGTGTCCATAAATGCCAAAGCCTGTTTGCCATTTATTACAGGCTGCTGTTTGTATTTGCCCAGATTACTGGGACTCACTAGGAAGGACATATTAAGGTCTCCCTCACAAATCAGCATTGCCTGAGTGGGCACTCTGACTAGGTCAGAGTCCACTTCAGAACCCAGGGTCAACCCTACTACACCCTTATTCTGTGTACCACCTCCACCAGTAGGTGAACTAGGGGGAACAGTTGCCTTAGGGGCAGGAGTGGTGGTGGTTTGGTCTTTGGACTTGTTACAGTCAGACGTCCAGTGCCCCTTCTGTTTACAGAATTTGCACCAGGGCTTCTTTTGGCCTTTTCCCTTGTTGGGTTGTGACTCCCCACCAGATGCAGATTTTTGGGGCCCTTGTGAAGACTGCTGGTCTTTTGACTTATCCCCACCTTTCTCAGAGCCCTTAGGATCTTGCTTCTTGGTGTCACCCCCTTGGTTCTGGGGTTTCTGCCTCACCCTGGTTCTGACCCACTTGTCTGCCTTCTTTCCCAATTCTTGGGGAGAGGTCAGATCCGAGTCCACCAGGTACTGATGCAACAACTGGTTCTGGCAATTATTAAGGATCTGTTCTCTCATCATCA
Organism: Calotriton arnoldi; assembly: GCA_963921515.1. Lineage (NCBI taxonomy): Eukaryota > Metazoa > Chordata > Amphibia > Caudata > Salamandridae > Calotriton > Calotriton arnoldi. Next base: position 493,509 of record CAWUFW010011369.1, read on the forward strand.
GATTATACAATCCCTTGAAATCAGTAACCCTACTGCCAACCAGCCAACCCATCCAGAGCCTTGGTTGCACAATCAACAAAGTCAGTCCAGTCCTGAGTCTGTGCCTTCTGGGTATCTCTGAACTTCAACCTGTACTGTTCAGTGGTTAAGCCAAACCCATCTATTAGTGCACTCTTCAGGACTTCATAATCATCAGCATCCTCTTCTCTAACAGTGAGGAGCTTGTCTCTACCTTTATCTGAAAAGGAGAGCCACAAGATTGCTGCCCACTGCTTCTGGGGGACCTGCTGTACTCTACAGGCCCTCTCCATAGCAGTTATCCACTTGTGGATATCATCCCCACTCTGGTAGGGAGGAACAACCTTGCTCAGGTTCCTATGGTCTGGAATAGATTCCCTGCCTCTAGGGACACTGTTGCTGCCACCAAGGGGTGCTAACCCCTCTCTTCTAGAAGCTCTCTGGATCTCCAGGGCTTCTCTATCCAGTGCCAACTGCTTGGTTCTGAGGGCAACTCTTGCTTCCTCATACTGCAGCAGTTTGCACATTCTTTCAGAGGAGGTCTCTCTTATGGGAAAGTATGAGTTCCTCTGATGGACAAATTCTCTGCCAGAGTGATAAGAGTGCTCAGATTCCCTGGAAGGGGACCTATGCCTCTCGTCCACTCTGTCAGTTCTCTTAGGGAGAATTCCTCTGTCCTTTTCAGGCCCCTTGAGGCCTGGCCCTTCAATCACAGAGTCCTGGTCATTCGGATTTTCATCGTCTGACCCAGATACTGTAATTGACCCACCCACTGATTCAGACCCATTAGCTTCTAGAGCCAATCTAAGATCATCTGCTGTCAGCAGATCTATCAGGTGCAGGGTTGAGGGACTCTGTCCTAGTCTCAGGTGTCTTCCAACACACATGGCTCTCAAGTCAGAGAAAGCCATGTCCTTATACTGAGGCTGAGTGGATCCACTGGTTCCACCCTTTAAGGACATTCTAGTGTTGTGCAGTGTTGTACTACCTACACTAGTTTGTGGCCTACTGATACTAGCGTGAGCTGTAAAAAGGGTGTGATATCCCTTGGCACACAGCTCTAAGTTCAGTAGAACTTATTGATACTAAGCTTGACTTTATATGTACCTTAAGTACCTATAGTGGTTTTCAGTTAGTAATTCAAATAGAGATTTTCTGGTAAAACAATAGCAAGCTGGAATCCCACCGCTGCCCACCAATGTGAGAAGTTAGCCTGGTATATGCTGTTCACTAATTAAAGTGGACACCTTGCACCAGAACAATTCGACTCTTATGGTAGATAGGTTTAAGACAACCTTTATAGAAAGCTATCCTAGTGGTAGCTGTGGAGAGCAGCCTTCAGGCTAAGTCTTGAAGGAATGTAAAGCAGCTTGTTTTACCACACAATCTCTTGAATCACCAAATGAAAAGACACCACACAGGTATATATATCAAATATATATGTATTTATTAATAAACACTCTCTACTAATCTCTTTATGAGATTAGAGGACAGGAACATATGTACAAGTCAAATATGATTAGGATAAGTTTAGCACAATTGAATATTACAATCTTAGTTTGCTAGACCTAGGTCTAGGGCATCTAGAATCGAGGGACCCCCAAGAACCACCCCAAGTAGTTGTAGGAGACCCACAGGGGACAGACGTGGTGACCTGGCACCGATGCGAATCCTGTACGAGTCTATGCACTCAGACGCGATTGAAATATCAATGTTAAAGGTCCCTTGCGTGTTCGAGGCGAACACACCGATCGGTCCTTGTACGAGTCGAAGGACGCGGTTACAGATGGTATTGCAAGGGAGTTGGACGCGGTGTGTCTAACACAGACGCGAACCAGGTACGAGTCAGTGCGATAGTCACACTTGGAAAGTTAGAGTTTTGGGACACTTCGAGGGAAGCTACAAGCAAGTCACTTACAGGGTAAGTAGTTCTAGGGCCCACACCCACAGGAGCACCATAGTGCTGAGGTTACCTCACCCAGGGGAGCCGGGTGCATAGGTGTTCTTTGGTGTCGGGTCGCGGCGTCGTTTTCAATGGGAGCCAGTGAAGACTTGCTGCTTGCGGCGACAGGAGAAGTGTCCGGAGGAATCCAAGCCTGGATTCGGAGGATGGAAGACCTGAAAGCAGAGGGGACAGTGTTCAAAGTCACTTGGCAGTGACTCGGGGCAAGGAAGATGAATGCCCACCGTCGTTGCAAGATTCAGGTCATCCGCGGTTGCCTTGATTCTTCAGCCATGAGGTCCAGGAGGCGTCGTTGACAACCAGGAGCTGGATTCGGCATGTACCACGATGTCTGCAGCTTACGGCAGGGTCGGCGACTCGATTGGAGCCACCAAGCCTTGGTAACAGCAAGTCTCAGGGAAAGTGTGAAGAGACAATGGCACAGACCAGCAAGGTCTGTCAGGCTCACCCAGCGAGGGTAAGTCAGGGCAGGCCTGGAGAAACCAGAGGAGCCCTTTGGTTTCTTTAGAGAGTCTTCTGGGGACCCACAAGCCGGCTGGCAAGGGATCGCAAAGATGCCTCGGACGGATTCACTCACAGGGGCCCACGGTCACTCGGGATGTGGTAGGCCTCTGATCTTAGGAGGGATTCCTGCTGGAGGCTGGGACCACACGTGGTCCAAAGCACAAGTTCGTGAACGTTGTGAAGGGGTTGCACTCGACAATAGTGCACGGTACCCAGGGGTCGCGGTTCCTCGTTACTCTTGGAGTCCACTGGCCTCAGCTTCGCTGGGGACTCACGATGGCCTTTGAGAAGTCAGGAAATCTACTTCTTGGGCTGCAGGGACTTCGGACTCCGGTGGGAGCGGCATAGTTTGCAACCGTTGTTTGTAGTTTTTGGTGCCTGCCAAGCAGGGGAGTCACTCCTTGACTCCAAGGGAGATTCTTCAGTCTTCCAAAGGTAGTGGAACATCAAAGGTCCGGGATTCTTCTTGTAGAGCGTCGTCCAGGGAAATCTAGGGTGCAATGCACAGGTTCCCCCTCTTATCCCAAAAGAAGGGGAGGGACTAGCTCTATGACCCTACCTATGGGAGGGTCAGGGGAGTGGGTGGCTACACCGACTTCCCTTTGTCCAGTTTCGTGCCAGAGCAGGGACAGGTAGCCCCTGAGCCGGTTTGAACTGGCATATGCACAGAGGAGCCTTCTGCTCCCCCAGTGCAGGACTTCAAAGCACTCTAAGAGTGCACCCACCCAGCCCCAATACACTAAACCCTGTCTGGAAGGTGGTCACACCCCTTGGGACAGGATATCTATTGTTGGGCTTCCTCCACTGCGAGTGTTGGTCATCAGCAGGAGGGCAGCCCAGTGTCTGTGACTGGTGGCATCCATTTTGTGATGCCAGGGCTCTGCAGGATTCTACCGCGTTTCCACAGTAGCTACATGTCTATCCCTCTAGAAGGGTGGAATGCTACCCCCGCTGCCAGGACTGGTGGGGGGTAGTATTCCAAGGTGTTTGACACCAAACACGACATGTTTCGATGCAGCCATTCCAAAGTTAGCATTTTACCGCGAGGATATAATGCACTTAAAAGTATATGGTTTAACCGCATCCACAAACATCACCAGAGAATGGACTCTGAGAGCTGCAGAGGGGCCCTGCTCAGGCAGAGGCACCCCCTCACATAGAAGCCAAGCACCCTGCCCTCAGGATTGATAGGGCCTGCCTTAGGGGTGACTGATAGGTTTATATGTGTGTGTAGGAGAGATATAGGGGACCTATATCTCAGTGAGGGGTGCTAGCACTTCCTCACCCAGGCTGCAGTAGCAGGCCTGTGGTGTCAGATTTAGTCTGCTTCCCAGGGGTGGCATAATACATGCTGCAGCCCCTGGTAGGCCTGTGAAGTACCTATGCCCTTGGTACCTAAGGTACCATATACTAGGGACTCATAAGGTACCACAGTATCCAATCACTAGTGCACCTAGAGTGCACTCCAAGTCATTTAGAGAGAACAGAGAGGCTGGGGCCCTGATTAGCAGGGGCCCAGCCAGACTATAGCCAGAAACCAGTGTAAACATCAGAAAAAAAGTGGGGGCAACATAAGAGGCAGATCCTACTCTCCTACAAATAGCATACAGTGGAATAGCATACAATGGAGTGGCATACAATGTAGTGGCATAGAGTGGAGTGGCATAGAGTGGAATGGCATAGAGTAGAGTTAAGTATAGTGGAATCTCGTACAGTGGAGTGACGTAGGATGGAGTGGCATACAATCATCAGCGTAGACTGGAGTGGTGTAGAGTAGAGTGGCAGATAGTAGAATAGCATGGAGGGGAGTGAGATAGAGTGGAGTGGGGTAGAGTGGGGTGGAATGTAGTGGCATACAGTGTAGTAGTGTAGACTGGACTGGTGTTGATTGGAGTGGTGTAGAGTACAGTGTCACAGAGTGAAATAACGTAGAGTGGAGTGGCATAGAATGAAGTGCCATACAGCAGGCGCGGTCGGTGGTAGGAGTGCCGGTCGGGCGGTGACGTGGGGCGGGGGAGGGGCAGGGTGGGGGGTAGTAAACTATGGATTAAGGCTTAATACAGGTAAGTAAACATTTAAATAAATAAAACGAATTTCGTTGTGAGCGCTGCATCGCCAAATGCGATGCAGTGCGCGCAACTAAATTCGTTTTATTTATTTAAATGTTTACTTACCTGTATTCGGCCTTAATCCGTAGTTTACTACCCCCCACCCTGCCCCTCCCGCGCCCCACGTCACCGCCCGACCGGCACTCCTACCACCGACCGCGCCTGCCATACAGTGAAGTAGAGTAGAGTGGAATGCTGTAGAGAGGAATATCGTTGACTGTAGTGGCGTACAGTGGAGTGACATGGAGTGGAGTGGCATATAGTTGAATAGTGTAGAATGCAGTGGCTTAGATTGGAATTTCGTTCAGTGGGGAAGAGTAGAGTGGACTAGCATAGAGTGGTGTGGCGTACATTCGAGTAGCATAGACTGGAGTGGTGCAGAGTAGAGTGGTGTAGCATGCAATAGCATGCACTGGAGTGTCATAGACTGGAGAGGCGTATAGTGGAGTGGGGTACTGTGGAGTGGCGAAAGTGGAATAGCGTACAGTAGCGTGGCACAGACTGGAGTGGCATAGAGTGGAACAGCATAGTGTGTAGTGGCATAGAGTGGAGTTGTATATAGTGGAATAGCGTACATTGGAGTGGGGTAGAGTGGAGGGGCATACAGTGGAGTGGTGTAGACTGGAAAGTCATAGAATTGAGTGGCGTAGAGTAGAATAGTGTACAGTGGAGTGGTGTAAAGTGGAGTGACGTAGCTTGGAGTATAGTTTAATAAGTGTTACAGTCCAGGTGTCAGCTAAAATGTGCCTGTGACAGGTAAGGCTTCTTGGAAGTGATTTAAATTCCTGGGCACAGCCTAAATGGTCATTCTGACAGAAGAACAGAACACCTGCCCACACCCAAGGCTTTTGTCTCATGTTGGGAGCAAGTTTATACCTCATAAAGGGAGCTATTCAGCTGCCAGGTGACAGGGGAGGGTGTAAGGGAGGCATTTCACAGAGAAATACCTTTATTTCTTCTCATTTTTCCTTTTTCTATGTGTGCTGCATTCTGATCATGTTCAAAGAGGGAGCACAGGCACTTTACTTCTGGTTAGAAGGGGTAAACTGCACAGAGTTCTACAGCCAGCATAAACAGTAAAAGCAAAAATTGGGGGATACACCATGCAAAAAAGGTAATTTTCAACATTACTCAATTTATCAACTTCAGAAGGATTTAAGTCAGTGCTTGCTTTCCCAGGATTCAAACTCATTACAATTTAGATCACCACATTTATCTCCTGAGACCATTCACCTTACTAAGTCACTAAGGGCCTGTTTTAGATCTTGGCGGATGGGTTATTCCATCACAACAGTGATGAATATCCCGTCTGCAGAAATATAAATCCCATAGGATATAATGGGATTTATATTTCCGTGGATGGGATATCTGCCACTGTTGTGACAGAGTAGCCCATCCACCAAGATTTACATCAGACCCAAAGTGTTCTTGTTAATTCATTAGGATTTTCCAAATGTTATCCTGCACCAGACTTTTTACAGGACAGAAAAGTATTTTACATTTGGCTCAGAAGACCCCCACACCTTTTTTTTCAGACCCGAACTCTACAGAACACACACTATATAAAGGTTACAGAGACATTACAGTTAGGCTCAGGTTTCACTCGAACAAAAGCAGAGAAAATAAGCAGTTATAGTTAGCTGAGCTGACTATAACTCGTGCCTCCGCAATGCACTGCTTATGACCTCACATATTACATCACTCATGACATAGTCAGTGACATCACTGGTGACATCTCAAATGACATTACTGAGGGGGGCTTACTGGAGGTAACAGGAGGCCTTGCTGGCCCATAAGGACCCTCAGCAGCCAAGGGGACTTCATCTCCCAACAAGAAGCACGCCAGGAGGCGCGTTTGCAGAGTTGTGAAGAAAGGGGGCGGGGTCTGCGGGGAGTTGCCATTTTTTCTTTCCTTTCTATTTTGATATTTTAGGACGGGAGGCTGCGTGGCCCTTCTTCCATGGACCCTTTTGGGCCATGGGGACCCCATCCCTCGGGGCCTGACCCCTTTAAAAAAAATGTTTACATAAAAGAATGGGAGGGGTCATTTTCAGCCCCAGGGACCCCATACCCTGGGGCTTGCCCTTTTTTTGAGAAAAAAAAGGGAATGGGGGCCCGATTCCGGCTCCCAGGACCCCATCCCCTGGGGCCAGGACACTTCATTGGGGACCGCAGGGGGATCCTGAAGGCCCCCGTGGTCCCTGCCAGCTCCACGCCTCCTGCGGGAGCCGGCATTGCTTTTAAACACAGGGAGCTGCTGACATGCATCTCCCTGTGTGTAAAAGCAAAGTGCTCCGCTTTGAGAAACCAAAGGCAAAATGCTTGTGCTTACTCAGAGCTGAGCACTCTTTGCTATGGAATGGCGGGAGCAGTGCTCCACCAAGGCATAGCAAACTGCAATGTCCCAGGGGTGGGCACCCCGGGGCATTGCCGGAACCGGCCCTGGAGGGTGGCAGTCCCCAGGGCCATGTAGGGCTCCTGGAGGGGGGGATGTGCAGCCCCCCTCATTTGCTCAAATTTTCTCTGGGGATGTGGTGGTCCCCGGGGCTGTGTCGGAGGCGGTAGAGCAGTGAAACTCAAAGTACGACCCAGGGGCCGCATGCAGCACTCCTGACCTTTAGATGTGTCTCCCTGGGCAAAAACTGCACTGGGCAGCTGTTTACTCAAATCAGCCCTAGCAGAAAAAAGATGTTAAATAAACAGGCAAACATTTGTTTTCAGATTAGTTGATGGTATAGAAAGGAAGTAACTAAGGTTCCCTGCACCAATTAACTTTAGGAACACTTTAAGTTTTAAAGATATCTTGCAACAAACCTATGAAAATATAATAAATTCAAAAAGTGTATTTCTTTAACATGCAGCTCACCACAGTACATCAGATTATATCAGTGCATTGAGAAGTGTTTTTTTTATAGTGATATTTTTCAAACATGAAGTTAAGACACATTCATGCTTCCTTCCTGTCAGAGCCCCTTGGATCCCTCAAAAAACTACGAAAAGATCTGTAAATGTAATCTTCCTGAGGTCTTTGTTTTAACCAAAAACATGGTTAAAAAGCACAGATTTGGAAGTTGAACCAGGATAGAAAGAATTCAAAGATGGCCGCCAAGAAACAACCCACAGTTCAGCATGCTAGTGTTGCAGAACGGGAGGCAGAGATGGAATGTCTAGCGAGCTCTCCCTCAAAACCCTGCACTTCACCTGAAGATTTTATGGAGTAAGTAGTCTTTTCCATACTCGGCACGAAAGCTAGTCAGTGTAGCAACATCGTGTGTTCAACGTTTAGTTTCTTGTGTTTGGGTTCTGCAACGGGTTAGGAGTAGTGTCTCACTTGGGAGAAGCGCAATTAAGTTTTCTTTAGGGCGTTTACCCCATGTCATTGCTCAGGGAGGTTTCAGTTATGAAGGGAACAAGTGTCCCTCTTCAAACGCATATTGTTTCCGCCTCTTCTTTTTTTCTTAGAGGCAGCACAAGTAACAAGAGAAATTTAGACGCGCCCTTCTCTCGATCAAGTGTTTTTCTAGGAAGGTTAAGAATGAAGATAACGCAGCGTGCTCACATGTGTAAATAGTTTTATACAGTAATAGATTCTTGACCAAGTTAGGCAGTTGTACTGTACAAGGGCAGCAGCGGAGTGAATAGCCGTACTTACCCAAGCCCTGAGATCCTCCCATAGTGTACAAGACGCTCCTCAGCGACAACAATCAAGTACCTAGAAAATACATTTAAAAAAAATGTAATTTAGCAAATTATATCCATCATTAAGAAGTCAAGAAGGTTGAGTCACAAGCATGACTAGTAAGAACCGGTATAGCACTACTAGAAGCATCTCTCAATGGTAGTGTAAAAGAAGAGTGCCAACAGTCATATCATGGCATGTTCATAGTAGTAACATGTATAGTTTTTCACAACATTGTCTTACCAAATATAATTGCACAGAACGTCTTACCAGTATTAAAAGTAGGCCTGGGCGGTGAACTCCGCTCCGCTCGCGGAGTTTGCGGAGTTTTCTGCACTCCGCGTTACGCGGAGATCGCAAAGCTCCCAAAAACTCCGCTTCGCGTAGCGTAGTTTTTTTCCTCTCACGTTCGTCAACGTCAAGTTGGCGACCGCGAGTGAGGAAAATCAACCTCCCAGCGAGATTTTTCCTCGTTCGCAATCGTCAACATCAAGTTGGCGAGCGCGAGCGTGGAAAATCAACATCCCAGTGAGATTTCTCAACGCGGGGGGTCAGGTTTCTCATTGCGAGTGGTCACGTATGCTGGCAACCGCTCGCGTTGAGAAACTGCCCGTTCGCGTTGAGAAAGCTGCCGCTCGAGTAAAAATCTACTCGAGTGGCAGAAAAGGAAAGCTTGCGCTGTGCATGGTGCCGTTCGCATTGATTTCACAGTGCGGACAAGCATCCGGCACTGTGCAATCACTGCGAACGGCATTTTTCTATTATACTCCGCCGCTCGTGGAGCTCTGCGTAGTGCGACTGAGTTTTTTTTGCACTTCGCAGTGTTCCGCGTAGTGCAACTCCGCGAACCCCGCCCAGGGTTAATTAAAAGTTGCATGCATACATTTCTTTTCTGTTAAAGTTTGTTTCCTTTTTTAACGCTCCATTGAGCTAATTGCCAACAGATATTATAAAAATAGCGGTAATAGTGGAGTAAAGGAGAAAAAGGCAAGAAAAGAAACAGACGATAGACCAGGCTGCCTCTTCACTCTCCCCATCCCCTTTCCCCCCTTTGAGTTCTACTGTCACTCTTTATATATATTTGATGACAGAAGGGCATTGGGGAGGGACATTGGGAAAAATACATCATTCTACTCTCATTTTACTGTGAGAGTATATGACAGAGTAAAGTGCCCACGTGGTTTTTGCACCTGAGCAGAATGGCTGAAGAATTAGATATTTAAAAACTAAGTGAAGTCTTAGAGGTAATTCAAAAAGGATTAATGGCAGTTAGAGAGGAGAACAAAAATCTAAGACGACATCTAATGGTTTCTAGAAGGAAAACATCTGACTTGGCCATCAAACTGAATAGTCTAGTAGCAGGAGCCAGTTTTACAATTCCTTCGCCAAATGAAGATGATTCCAGTGGTACTTCAAATCTATTGTCTAAGGTCACAACTCAAGTTTTACACTATTTGTCCCCAGTGATTCCTCTTGCCCCTCCAGATCAATTTAATGGTGACCCTCAAAAGGCACAGGTATTTTTAACCAATGTACTTTACATTTTATGTGCCATCCTGCGGTTTTCCCTGATGCACAGTCACAAGTGACTTTCATACTATCCTATCTTAGTCGAGATGCCACATCATGGTCAATGCCACTAGTCTCCAGACATGATCTAGTCTTGTATGACCTTGATGAAATAATGAAGGAGTTTCTCAGAATTTATGATCAATGAACAGCATCACAAGCTACCGACAATGAGTTCTTAAAATTAAGACAAGGAAATCGAGACTTGATAGCTTATTTAGCTCAGTTTAATAAGCTGGTGGTAGAGACTGAATGGCCAGAGAATAAAAGAACAGCAGTTTTCTACAGAGGTTTGAAGGATGAACTAAAAGATGCTCTTGCTCAAGTACCAAATAGACCCACGGAAATTTCATCTTTAATAGATTTGGTCTTGGAAATTGATTTTCGTCTCAATGAAAGAAGAGGAAAGAGGAAACGAGATTTTCGTTCAAGCATACCAAGATTTGATCGAGTTAAGACTAAAGTTTCCAAGACAGTGGAAGGTCAGCATGGTGCAGACCAAATGCAAATTGGAACCATCCAAGGATCATTATCAAAGGAAGAAAAAGAAAAAAGGAGATAAACAATGTCTTTATTGTGATGTTAATGGACATTTTGTCAGGAATTGTCCAAAGAAACCCAAGCAGATCCCGAAGGAAAAATTGCAGCATCATAAGTAGGAGGATCTGGACTGATAATTGCGGTTTTAGACACAACGCACAAAAATAACTCATTTGCTAACACCTTACAATCCTCCTCTCCTCATCTGATTATGTCCAAGTTCAGAGAAAATAAATTGAAAGGAATCTCAGTAACGATAGATTCTGGTGCAACGGCCAATTTTTGTGATCTGAAATTTGCGGAAGAAATTGGTCTGACAGCCCTCAAAAAAGATATGAGTGAGGCGGTTCGAGCAGTGGATGGAACTAATCTTTCATTTGGACCAATTGTAAGTCACACTGAATCTGTAGAATTGGAATCCACTGAAGGTCATTGTGGGACACTGCAGTTCAATTTAATCGATGCCCCACAAGTTTAATTTATTCCAGGATTACCTTGGCTCACAGAGCACAATCCCACAATTGACTGGAGTGCTTGATCAATTGTGATGGATTTGGAATTTTGTAAAGAAAATTTCTTTAGAAACAAGGAATTCCATCATAAGACAACTCCTGCTACCCAACTATATGAAGGGGAGCCACGGTTTGTGTGAACCACACTACAGAAATACCCCCGGAGTGTGCAGAGTACCAAGATGTTTTTAATTAAATCGAAATGGAGAAGCTCCCACCACACAGGACATATGACTGTAAAATAGAGCTAGAACCAGGCTCCAATCTACCTTGCAGCAGAATATATGCTCTAACTGAGAAAGAGACTCAACATTTGAAGGATTATATTCAGAAATATCTGGATAACGGATTTATTCGACCATCCCAATCCCTAGTGTCCTCGCCACTTTTCTTCGTCCCAAAGAAGGAAGGAGAGTAGCGAACCTGCATTGATTACAGGGTCATGAATTGAATCACCGTCAAAAATGATTATGCTCTGCCCCTAATCTCAGTCCTGTTAGATCAAGTAAAAGGGGAACAAATATACACAAAACTTGATTTGAGAGGTGCCTATCATTTAATTCAAATTCAAGAAGGAGACGAGTGGAAAACGGCCTTCAGAATGAAGTATGGACTTTTCGAATATCATGTGATGTCCTACGGGCTATGCAATGCTCCAGCTGCTTTTCAACATTTTATCAATGTTGTTTTGAAAGAATACATAGATCAGTGTGCCATAGTGTATATTGACAACATTCTGACCTACTCAGATTCTGAAGAGGATAATGAAAGGCACGAGTACTGCAGAAGTTAAGAGAAATTAGCTTATTTGTGAAATTGGAGAAATGTGCCTTCAGTGTAAAATCAGTGGAATTCCTAGGGTTTGTTCTATCCCCCGCCAGAATAACTACGGATGAGCAAAAAATAAAAGCGGTTACTGAATGGAAGTCCCCAAAGACTGTGAAGGAGGCTTAAAATTTTATAGGCTTTGCAAATTTCTATAGAAGATTCATCCAGGATTTTTCTAAAAAACTAATTCTTCTCACACATCTCCTAAGGAAATGAATTCCATTTGAATGGTCTGATGATGCTGAAAAGGCATTTACATCTTTGAAAAAGGACTTTACCACAGCACCAATCCTACTTCACGCAGATCCCTCTGAACCATCCTTTGTGAAGACTGATGTTTCAAACCTAGCCTTAGGGGGAGTGCTGTCTCAAAGGTACAAGAAAACTGGACAATGTTACCAAGTGGCGTTTCGATCAAGGAAATTAACTCCAGCAGAGGTTAATTATACCATCATAGAGAAAGAGTTGTCAGCAATCAAGGACGCCTTCAAGGAATGGAGGCACTATCTCATGGGAGCCAGACACACAGTCACGGTTTACACTGACCATCAGAACTTGAAATTCGTGAAATCATCAAGAACCTTGATTCCGAGACAACTTCGATGGTCCATGTATTTTGCAGATTATTACTTACCGACCAGGGACAAAGAATGTTAAGGCAGATGTATTATCCAGATTGGATACAGAGAATATGGAGGAGGTGGTTGAGATCCAAAACATTGTCCCAGAGGGAAGCATCATAGGATCTGTCCTCAAAGAATCAATGGTAGAGTTTGTACAGGAATCAATGAGCTTAGAAGACTTGGAGGTATGGGCTAGCCAGGAGTCAGTAAGGAAGGTTCAAGAACATTTACCATTCCATGGCGAAGCTCTATATCTTCCAACTCAGGTATTGCAGGAAAAGACCTTAAAAGAATGTCAAGATAATATTTTAGCTGGACACAAGGGAACACAGAAAACTGAAGATCTAGTGAAATGAAGATTCTGGTAGCCCACAATGTCTAGGGATATTCGTCAGTATGTGGCTATTTGTAAGGTCTGTGCTTGGGGAAAATTACAGAGACATTCTCCTAAGGGTCTGTTACAACCATTACGTACTCCACCTTATCCTTGGCACACCTTCACTCTAGATCTAATAGTAGATTTAGCCTCAAGCCAGGGTTTTGATAATATCTTGGTATGTGTAGATACCTTCACTAAAATGGCTCACTTTACTCCCTCAAAAGGTGTACCAACTGCAAGAAAACTAGCACACATTTTTAGTTAGGATATAGTATGGGCACATGGAATCCTGAAGGTGATCAGTTATGACTGGGGCTCTCAGTTTCTGTCACCTTTTTGGAGAGCTTTTACTAGTACATTAAATATTGAAACAAGATACTCCACCAGTTACCATCCCGAAACTGATGGGCAGACTGAAAGGACAAATCAGGAATTAGAGCAATATCTTAGACTGTTTTTATTAGACCAAGAATATCTTTGGCCAGATGAGTTTGTGCATAACAATGCAAGTAATGCGTCCACAGGATATTCACCTTTCTGTCTGAATTATGTTAGGCATCACAATTTGTCAGTAAATTTCCAAGAAGTGGCGGTCCCAGCTGTAAAAGATTTAATGTAACATATGGTGTCCTTACATGAGCCAGCAACAGAAAACTTAATCAAGGCTAAAGGATGTTATAAATTCTATGCAGACAAAAAAAGAAAGAGAGAACCTGATTTAGAAGTAAGGGACTAGAGGGTATATTCACAAGAACGTGTGCTAAACATCTCCAAAAAATGTTAACGCAACTTTACACATCACGGGAAAATAACCCTGTGTTAACGTGGAATTCACAACACGGCAGTACCATGCGATAGTCCGCCGAAAACTCGGCCAATGTCCGCGATACAACCACGGTGACAGAGATAAAAACACAAACCCCAACGCGTAAAAAGACGAGATGTGCCCAAACGCGATAAGAAAACAGTGACAACCAGCGAGAGGCCAGCAATACCCACGCGTAATGCGGGAAAAAGCACAAGAACAGCATACGGAAAATGCCACTAAAAAATGACATCAACTGCGGAGTACCACGGATGCACCAGGACCGACTGCAGAGGACAACATGAACCCCACAATCCCCACGGAGGAACACCCAGGAATACAGGGCTCGTGGAAGGGCAATGAGAAGAGGAAGAGGAAGACGGGGTACAGTCGCCAGGAAAACCCGATTATCCCCACGGATGAGCCAGAACACCACCACCAACTGTACGTCACCTCCAACGTGTCATTGGCAACAAAGAGGCAAAGATGGCACACCACCTCGGACCATGTGAATGCCGTCGCATGGCAGAGGAGGACAATGGAAGAGCACAAGAGGCTCTGGACTGATGTGAATGGCAAAACCAAGCAGAAACTCGCTGCCAACACGAAAGCAGCAACGCACCCCAGAGGAGGGGGGCCAGCAGAACACCAGTAGCTGAATGACATGGAGAAGATGGCCACAGTCACCAGTCGGGAGACGGTGACATGAGTTGGGGATCTGGACACTGCCCAACATGACCCAACACTACATCAACATGGTGCGTAGCGACCTGGGAGTGGGGGGACGGGGGAGATGGGCACAATGGCACACATGCACAATCAAGCAGGGCACACTGCACATCCACAATGACTGGATCATGTCCCTGATCCCACGGGAACACTGCAGCACACACACAAACACCAAGTAGTCCCACAAACACCATGTGCCCAAAGGGGCACCCACCCAACACATCAACATTCACACAACCAACACATGCCCATGTGCGAAACACAGCAAACATGCATATACGTCAGCCACACTGACAATGCAAGAGACACCACATGACGAGTAGCTTGGCTGCAGTCCTATCATCATGGCAATGTACACGGCACAACACTGAGGTGGCTGAGTGCGGACAACACCCGAAAATGAGCAGGTCACACTCGGACACAACTACCTGCACAAACAACCCCTGACGTCAACGACACATCTGCGGACAAACCATGCCCAAGAGTCACAACTCGACAAAGAGCACAAGTTACCCAAGTCTGCAACATCTCAGCACCGTGGAAGCACAGAACTGACAGGCACACCGCATGAAAGGGATCAGTGACAGACAAATCAGAGCTGCAGGCGCGAATCACCCACCGTGCAGCATACGCACATAAGTATAAGTGCACCTCGACATTGACAACATCCCGGTACAAACAGCAACACCTCCACATCAGAACACAGGACACAACTAGTGCCGCAAATGTGCACAACATGGCAAATCACATCTGGCACAGCAGGAAACTGTGACATGACAATGTACAAGTACAACCTGTAACCTGCAAATATGTATTATTCACACATGCTGTGCTTGTGGACATTTTGTACTGTCCCATGATTGCCAGGGACGGCCACAATGTGACGTTCTCATGAGAAGAAATTGTTAATGATGGTGTTCCTACGGGCCATTCCTGCCGCAGCTGCAGTGGGATGTGGGCCACCTGCCCCATCATCTCGATCATTGTCCGGTACTTCTGGAAATGGGATCCACGGGGCATTGGTGCGTACACAGATGTTGTGCAACACACAACATGCAACTATCATCTTGCACACGATGTCCGGGCTGTACAGGAGCTTTCCACCTGTGCCGTCCAGGCACCTGAAACGTGACTTCAACACGCCAAATGTGCATTCAACCATGCCCCTGGTGCGTATGTGGGCCGCATTGTACTGCCTCTGGGCGGGTGTGTTCGGGTCTCGGAGGGGTGTCATCATCCAAGGGCAGAGTGCATATCCTTGATCACCTGTGACAGTGCAGAGAGAAAAGAGTCAATACTTGGTTTCGGCATGATGTGATGGCAGGCCCACTAATCCAGTGACGCCTGTGCTGGCTGTGTGTGGGGTGAGTGTAAGCCAGCCCTCAGAGAGTAGTTGGTGCTGACAACAACTCCAACAGTCATCAGGCACTCAGAAATGCAATGTCAGAACAACAAGGGAGCATGACTTGAGTCGCACAGGGTTAGTGGCCCCGGATGCACAGCGGCCGACACAGGCCTACCGCCATGGGACGCTGACCTGCGGGAGACTGGGGTAGGGTCATGAGGGCAGAGCAGGGTCTCGTATGTATCATAGGTGCCTTCCTCGGAGTGTCTCGGGGAGAATGGGAGGTCTACCCCCAGGGCATGATGCAGAGGGCACATGCCAGCTGTGTCCGGCAACATGGCGGATATGAATGCCACAGACTCATGCCAGACACCAAGTCTGTACCTGTCCATTGCTGAGGACAACCCCCAGGCCACAGGCTCAGACACCTTCAATGTTCTGCCGGAGGCTGACGGTCACTCACGGCGCACAGGGTTAGTGGCACCAGGTCAGTTGATAGTGTTCGATCACCTCCATGACTCTGATCCGACTTTCGTCCGGACTGAGCCCCATCTTCCTCTTACTCCTCTCCGTGCGTTCACTGGTGCGGACTCTGCCATTCATGATTCGCGACTAAGTGCTGGATGTGGGACCTACTGGTCCGCAGGGTAGGCCTGAGCCCTCATCCACGTGTCATCGGCTTGCGTTGAACAGGGTTAGTGACACCACGTGTCGCCGGCTTGTGTTGAACAGGGTTAGTGGCACCACGTGTCGCCGGCTTGCGTTGAACAGGGTTAGTGGCACCACGTGTCGCCGGCTTGCGTTGAACAGGGTTAGTGCACCACGTGTCGCCGGCTTGCGTTGAACATGGTTAGTGGCACCACGTGTCGCCGGCTTGCGTTGAACAGGGTTAGTGGCACCACGTGTCGCAGGCTTGCGATATGGAATTATGCCTCCCTGATCAAAGGGAGTCTGGTGCTGTGGCCGCTGCCACGGACTTGGGGTCACTGCCATTCAAGACTCAGGACACAGTTCCACATGTTGGACCTACTGGGCCCAAGAGGACGCCGGTGGAGTATGTAAATGAGAAAGGAGTAATGTGGGCCAGCGTCGGGGGGGCCAGCGATGGTCTGCAGAGGCTGCAGAAGTCGCTGGTCTGGTGCTTGGAGCTTGCACCGGCACGTGGTGGGCCCTCATCGACACACGCCGGTGTAGGCAGGTGAGCGGAGCCTCGTTGGTGCGCTGGTGCCGGCATGACGGGTCGGGGGACCAGCGGCCCGGGGTGCAGCAGGCACACAGGGACGCAGGCCCCGCCGCGCTCGGCGCAGGACTCGTGGCGTGCCGAGAGGCGCCGCACTGGCAAACGCCTTGTCCATTCCGAATGAGAACCACGCCCAGTGTGACGGGCTTTTTGTTCACACCCCTACGCAGGTCCAACCCACTCCGCCCGCGCATGCAGGGGGGGACGTAACGTGCAACATTTCCGCGTTCTGCCCCACAGCCTGTGGGGACATGGTAGCGTCCACTGGCCACTGCACTCCATGCACCAGCAGTTGATCTCCACATGGCCATTTCCGTAGTTTGCACTCTGTGGTCTGTCCGGCACCTCCACGCCACACCTGGCATTGGGTGGGTTCACATTCCTTGGTCACTTGCCGATCTCACACATGCCTGCTCCATGCCTCTCCTTGCATCCTGCTATTGTGTGTCTGTGGTGCCATGCCGTGGCTGGGTTGTGGGCATGGCAAGGCCAGCTTCCCAATGGAGTCGTGTTGTCGTGTCTGGTCGGTTGGCATGTTGTGTGTCATGTTGAATGTAGTTGTGCTGCGTGCCCATTGCCAGTGTCGTGAGTTGCATGACTGTGGGCTGGGGGTGTGTGGTGTGTTCATTTTGGACTTACCAATGGGCACTGCATTTCCATGGGTGCCATCCTGGGAGCGCTGGGTGATGATGGACTGTCGGGAGATGTGAGAATCATGCACTCTGCCTGGGGAGTTAGCCACGACATTGTTGAGGAGTCCCGGGCGGTCCACTGTTGCCTGCACATTCATGATATGCATGTGCTTTCTGTTGTGGTAGTTGTGTGCTGTGTCGGCAGGGGGCACGAGGGGTACATGTGTGCAGTTGATTGGCCCTGACACGTGAGGGAATCCAGCTATGGCGTAGGGGCCTTGCTTGTTCTCCATCAGCTCCTGCGCAGTGTGGGTGAAGTGGAGGTGCTGGGGTACCAGGCAGTTGTTGGCATCCAGGACTGGTGTGATGACCTTGTATGGGGCTGGCTGTGTGACTCCTCCGACTCTGGCAGTTGTGGGTTGGATGGTACCAGAGGCCGACATGTGCTGCGCAGCCGGCAGCTTTGTCTGCGGAGGGATGTTGGTAGTCCGCTGGGTTGGTACCGTCAGCAGGTGGGGGATGTGGGTCAGGATGCCGGGGATGGTTGTCCTTTTGGGCCTATAGTGGGCAATGTCCTCCTCTGGCGTTGGGTCTGGGTGGCAGGTGCGTTTCAGGTGAGTCCGCTGTCTTTGTGTACGCTGCCTCTGTGGTGTTCCCGGGGGGCGGGACGGGTCCTGGGGGTGGTGGCGGGCCTGGGGTGGGTGGGGGTGGGTGTTGTGTCCCTCATGGGTCTCGGAGCTGCATGATCATTGTCTCCATGGCATCTGTGGGTCTTCCGATGTGGCTCTTGGCTGGGCTCCCTTTCATGCTGCAGGTAGTCGTCCTGCTTAACACCAGCAGAAGGCAGGTGTTAAATCCCTGCTGCTACCACTGCTTATCGCGTGGTTTTGTCTCGCATCGCAGATCTGGCAGTTTGTTGTGAAAGTGGTGTTGTGGTTTTTTCGTGTGTTTTTGCACGGGAATGCCTACTCTGCATCTCATTAGGGTTAGTTGGTGGTGTCCACCGTGGAGATAAATTTTGGGGCAGTTATCGCGGGAATACTGGCGATGTCTGCAGTTTGCACCCGCTTGTGAATGGGGGGTTAAATCGATCTCCACTTTTGATGGGTTAAGGTGGAGATAAATCGGCGGTAGGGCCTTGTGAATATGCCCCTAGGTTTGGCTAAATTCAAAGAACCTTAGACTTAAGAGTAATAGAAAGTTTCAACCTCGCTTTGTGGGTCCATACAGCGTAGAGAAAAAACTAAACTCAGTGACCTATAAATTAAAATTGACCCAAGGTCTAAAGATACATCCAGTATTTCAGGTTTCCTTACTTAAGAAGGTGCCAAAATATTTAAGAATAACCTTACCCCCAAAGCCAATACAGACTGAAAGAGGACCAGAACTTGAGGTGAAACAAATCTTAGATTCAAAGGAAACAAATGGCAATATTTACTATTTAATAGACTGGAAGGGATATGGTCCAGAAGCGAGATCTTGGGAGCTGTCTTCAGATGTCCATGCTTCGTGACTAACTAGGGGCTTTCCTAAAAAGCTTCCTAATAAACCCAAAATGGAAGAACCCTCCTTGCATGGGGGGTGTTGTCAGAGCCCCTCGGATCCCTCAAAAAACTATGAAAAGGTCTGTAACTGTAATCTTCCTGAGGTCTTTGTTTAAACCAAAAACGAGTTTAAAAAGCACACATCGGAAGTTAAATCGGAATGAAAAGAATTTTAAGATGGGCGCCAAAAAATAACCCACAGTTCAACATGCTAGTCTTGCAGAACGGGAGGCAGAGATGCAATATCCAGCAAGCTCTCCCTCAAAACCCTGGACTTCACCTAAAGATTTTCTGGAGTAAGTAGTCTTTTCCATACTCGGAGCGAAAGCTAGTCAGGGTAGCCACGTCGTGTGTTCGACGTTTAGTTTCATCGCATTTGGGTTCTGCAACTGGTTAGGAGTTGTGTCTCGTTAGGGAGCAGAGAAATTAAGTTTTCTTTAGGGAGTTCACCACACATCATTGCTCAGAGTGGTTTCAGTGATGAAGCGAAGAAGTGTCCCTCTTCAAGCGCATATTCTTTCCACCTCTTTTTTTTCTTAGAGTCAGCAGCAGTAAGGAGAGAAAGTTAGACACGCCCTTCTCTCGCTCAAGTATTTTTCTTCTAGGAAGGTTAAGAATGAAGATAACACAGCACGCTCACATGTGTAAATAGTTTTAGACAGTAATAGGTTCTTGACCAAGTTAGGCAGTTGTACAGTACGACGGCAGCAGCAGTGTGAATAGCAGTACTTATCTGACTCCTGAGATCGTGCCATCGTGTACAAGACATTCCTCAGCGGCAATATGCAAGTACCTAGAAAATAAATTTAAAAAAAGAATTAATTTAGCAAATGATATCACTCATTAAGAAGTCAAGAATGTTGAGTCACAAGGAAGACTAACAAGAACCAGTATAGCACTACTAAAAGCACCTCTCAATGGTAGTGTAAAAGAAGAGTGGCAACAGTCATAGTCTATCAGGGTATGTTCATAGTAGTAACATGTATAGTTTTTCACAATATTGTCTTACCAAATATAATATGCAAAGAACATCTTAAGAGTATTAAAAGTTGCATGCACACGTTTCTTTTCTCTTACAGTTTGTTTACTTTTTCAACGCTCTATTGAAGTAATTGCCAACAGATAGTATAAAAACAGCAGTAATAGTGGAGTACAGGAGAAAAAGGGAAGAAAGGAAACCGAAGATAGACTAGGCTGTCTCTTGTCTCTCATCAACACACACGCCAGGGATATTCAGGGGAGATAACTAGAGGCTATGGGGTCTCAAGGGTGAGCTGGCCTCTAACCTACTATATGCACACAAAATAGGCTACCCGAGAATTGTATTCAGTTACGTTACAGTGCCCCTCTCAGCGCTACTTAATAGGAGTGCTGGACACACAGAAAAATGTAACGGTTGTCCTCACACACCACCAGGTATCATGCTTCATCATAGGACAACCCTCACTCTCCAAAAACACGGTTTGATGAGAGCGGGCCTGCACCTGAAGACAGGGAGGCACTTCTAATTTTGAATGGGCCCTAACCAACAGTGAATTAAAAACCAATGTGGCATCCTAAATCTTATTCATTTATTGGCCAAACTACTTTGTATTAAAAGATGAAAATGTGGGGATATGGGGAACTATTACCCCATCACCACTATGACCGTCGTCAACATGTTTCTGCCTTGTGGCTCTACTGAGTCCGCAACATTCTTCAGGACGAACAAACGGGCTCCTGATGAGGCAATGTTGTACTAAGAATTGCCTCATTGGTAGGGTGACCTGTGTCTACCTCTAATCTAAAACGGTTCATACATACCTGTAAATACATAAATGATTTATTTAGGTGCCATTATTGAGAAAAGGGAGACATAAGTAACGCTTATATGATATGTAAGCATGCAGCACTGTATGTTGATGTGATATTGTGACACTACAAAGTGAGATAATCGTAAACAGCTTTTCTCTACTAAATTGTGAGACCAGCTCACAAGCTTACCCCAGAGTAGGGTCTTCAATGCCCCATGGAAGAAGGGCTCAGGGACCCCTGTATTCATACTCTAGTGAGTTTTAAAGGAGGTTCAAGTTAGACAATCGCACACTTACTCACATTCAGATATATCCAGGGAGAGGCTCCCTTCACTCATTCATTCTCCTACTGCCTCAAGGTGCGTCCCTCATCTTTTACCTACATGTGTCTGCTCCTTCATCCTGACGATGTCAGAATGGAAGGGAGGGCGCATTTTTAAGCACATCTCATTTCGCGGAAAAGCATGATGCACAGCACCTGTGGCTAATTGTTTATTCCTGTGCATTCGTGTTGAATGTACCTGTGTGTTTTCGGTGTCTAAAGCGATGCCTGCCTGGGGTGCGCATGATGACGCGGCATCCCTGGCCGTCGCTTTTATCCCACTGGTGCATGGGATTTGTGGTTTCTAGATGCCAAACGGCACTGCCATATTATATTTAGCTTCTCTCAGGCTGTATATAGAAATGCCGAGAAGTACTCAATGTTCATACCGGTGCGTACATGTTGGATGCACCTGTGTATTTTCCGGAGTCTAGAAAAATGCCTGCCTGGGGTGTGCATAATGACGTAGCGTCCCCGGCCATCGCTTTTATCCCATAGGTTCATGGGAGTTGTGGTTTCTAGAAGCCGAACAGCATTGTCAAATCATATCTGACATCTATCAGGCTGGATAGAGGAATGCCACAATGTACCTGATTACTAATGTTTGGATATTGTGTTTTTGTCTATATACACCTAATCAGTGTATGTGACACATATGTCATGGTGTAGCATGGCAGTGTCCGGTCTTGTTTTTCTCTTCGCAGGCAGTATAAAGAGCCCAGGAGTGAGCGACTCGTCCTGTTTTTTTTTGTGTAGGACGGAGCCTGTTCTAATTATCTATTCTTAATTAGACTTTTCATATTGTGTTTGGGTCTATATACCCCTAATCAGTGTACTCGTTTTTTGGGGGGGGCGGCGGGGGCTCATGACCCATATGTGTTGGTGTCCCTGTATGATAAATCAATCAATGTAACAAATGGTGACTGATGGCAGGAAATGACCCATCAGTACCCCCATAGTTAAGTCGGGTCATAATGTATGATACATGAGCTCATGCATGGTACTACATTGTAACTTATATATAGAGCTGCAGTCTACTTTATTACCCGCTTCATAATAATGTTGTTTTAGCGCCAAGAGCGCTTGTTCAGCCTTTCCCTTCTGAAGTGTACAGAGTTGGCCTCCCAACACTGCCAGCTGTCATTTGTTGCGATGCGTGGGTTTTGCGTTATCCAAGCACTCCAAGTGCTTAATTTTGGTGGTGAGGCCATACTCCACCAGTCTGGATTCCCGCCCTCGATCAATTGCAATAGATGTGATCGCGCCCCCGATGGTGGCTTTAAACCCATCCCAAAGAATATGCAGATGGGTATCTGGGAGGGCATTAAGGGAGAAATCTTCTGTAATGCCCATCCAGATGTCAGCTACATCTACTGGGTCCTGCAGTGTCTTGTGGCTCATGGCCTGCCTGGCTACGTTGGCGCAGGCCTGGCTGCCATGATGACTTTTTGCGCACGTTACTCTTAAACTGTTGTTCTGTCGCCCTCTGCTACTGCCAAGTTATTTTACAACTGTCTGCATTTTCTGTTTCTCACCTTTTCTCCTATTCCCTTTTGGGCTCAGTCTGAACAACAGTTACAAGGTCGAATAACAAATCCCTGGTTCCTACTGATTTGGCCCGTCCCTCGCACCTAGACATAACACCATGTACAGCTGCCATTGAGAAAATAGTGTGCTTTTAATAATGCGGTCGCCTGCTCTAGAGAGCACTTGGAGACGAACTTTCCAGAGAGAAGAGCTGTGATTGTATGCTGATGTAGTTTTGCATCTAGAGACTGAGGTATGGGGGTTCGCTAGTCAAAGCCCAAAGGTCTTCTATTATCATAATAAACTGGCTTCCAGCACGGGGAGGGTGGTAATGTTAGTTAGACATATATCCACTGCTTTATGAGATGCTTTCCCCGTTCGTATTCTATGGAGTAGTAACTATGCTGATTATATTATTCATATGTATTATGCTATTAGTACTGACACGTGTACTGTATCTTAGAGCACGTAAGTTGAAATAAATATTTTGAACTATACAGTGTCTCTTCTTACGCATGTTCTGGACAGGTACGAGTGTGACGAAAGAGTGTTCTTGCCTCTGCGAGTCCTGGGTGAGAGAGAGAGATACCGTGTTTTAGGTTGTCTAATCATTGGTACATTAGTGCTAATGGGACGCTAAGGCTAGTTGGGTTGGGGTTTTGGGTGCTGAGGTCTATAGTTGGCTCACCACTATATTCCAAGGTCCTAATATCCTGTGCATAGCTCTGTATGTGCAGAAACCTTATGACATGGCGCGACCAACGAGTGGGGCAGCTTACTTGCGAGACGCTTGAGTAGTGCTTGTGCTTGTCCACAAACCCTCACGTACGCTTCCGGAAGCGTGTGTGACGGTGATACCTCCTATATTACAGATTTTGTAGGTTCTTTCAAGCTTGATGTTGTTAAAAAAGGTTTCATAAATATAACCCTTTTTGTGCTGCCTCGTGTAAGATTGTTGAATCGACCCGTTAGTAATGGCGGGTATAGACATAGCGGCGCATAGCCGCACAGCACTCCGGGATCACTTACGGGTGTATGGAGTGCCAGACGCGGGAGTTGACTTAGTCTTTGTGGTTCAAGCCGATCCGGCTTTCCACTTTGAAGTGTTCTACTCTTGGATCACTTTTCCAGCGGTGAACGTGAACGATAACCTGTTCCACGAATATGAACCCACCGCTGTTCCTGCAGTCTATAGACCTTATACTAATCTTGAAGTACCGCTCACGGCTTGGCAACACCGTGTTTGGTTTAATGGCGCCCTCCCACAACCGACTACCACGGTTCGTTTAGGCCCCTTATCAATTGAGGGGGCCACTTGGCCTGTTTTGGCCGGGTACACCCCACATCCGCGTTATATGACAATACCAGTCGCGGAACTGCGCACTATGTATGCGGCCTTGGTGCAGGTGCATCGAGCTTTAGTGCGGTATGTTACAGGCAGTCTCCATGGAGCCGCTCCTGGAGTTGCCGGCCAACCAGCTGCTGCAGGCGGAGTGACCATAAGTCCAGTCATGGTGAATTCTGTGATGGGCAAACGGCCACAAAATAAGGATGATTTTCCTTATTGGCTTGCAGAAAAGTTTGATCAGTTGGAGGCAGTTTTTCCACATACAACTCCAGTGGATAAACATCGTATTTTAACGATTAGTTTGCCAAAAGACTTAATTCCCGAGTTGACAGCATGTGACAACTGGGGTAAGGTATTCGCAGCAGTATATTCTAAATGTTTTGGTACTCCTTCCATGACTGTTCTCCCCTCTGTAATTAAAAAAGTACAGGACGAACATGGCCCTGAAGCGGCCGTGGAATTAGGGATGAGACTGGTGGGAGTGTTTGAAGTAGTAGCTGAGCTGATCCTTGCGAATGTCAAGGGCGATGCAGTGAACTTTCAAGTAGCTAACGCTTTGGCTTTAGTCCCAGAATTGGACAAGCCTCGCGAATTACTGAAAATTATTACCCAGGCTTACAAGACTATTGGTAGAAACAGCCTGGGTAACAAGCCTTTTGCAAAACAGCAAACACAATCGCAACCACAACAGCAACAAACCAAATCTCAATCTGAGAAAGATGAGAAACCAGTCTTCACAAAAAAAAGCTGGAGGCTGAAAAAACAGGGTAAGCAACAACAAAAACCGGGGTCGCGAGGCGCATCCCCGGTTTCAGTTTCTTCTGAACGCACTTATGATTTACGCCAGGATAGAGGAAGGGCCCGTGAGGCCCCACAGGGACGAGACCAGCCTCGACAACAAGTCAGAGGAAAAGAGGAAGACGCTCAACGTTTTCGACCACAATTTCAGAAGAAGAAAGTTGCCGCTGTAACAGCGAAATATGCCACAGACGGTGAGAACGAGACTCCTGAATTGGACGTGGGCAGTAACCCTCCTAGACAGCGCCGCGGAAGTTACCATAGTGCGGGAGGCGCTACGTCCTCATATGGAGGCGACAGCAACTGAAACATTCATTACTGTTGAAACAGCAGACACCAGAGTGGCACCCCTGACAGACTGTTTAATATTGTCATCCAAATTGAAGGTGATATACAGCGTGTAATTAAAGGGATTTTTTGGGAAAATCTGACCTCTTCATATGACATTTTGTTAGCAGAGGCGGATTGGCCACCCCCATTCGTTCTTGCTGCACGTAGAGGGGAGGAGGTAATCCTTCCGAGCTTTTCTCGACATGTCCCAAAGGACAAAGCGGAGGCTCTAGCAGCAGAGTGGGCTGTGTCCCTGGCTCCGGCGTTATTCCGCAATCACGTGGGTTGGGACGAAGATTCTCCCCCCCATGAAATACCTTTGCGGTCACTACCACAACCACAAACCCAATATCCTATAAAACGTGAAGCCAAAGGCCACGTTTCCGAAATTCTGACTCAGTTGGAATATCAGGGAGTAATTGAACCCTGTGTATCACCTATGAACAATCCCCTTTTCGCGGTTTCTAAACCCGATGGATCGTACCGCTTAGTATTGGATTACCGGCATTTGAACTCACATTGTCGGACCTTCGCGGTGCAAAATACACATAGTTCGGCGCTTGTAGACAGTCTTGTTCGTAAAAAATATAAAACGACACTTGACCTTTCAAATGGATTCTACACGCACAACTTAGCCCCGGAGAGTGGCCAATGGTCCGCTTTTACTTCCGGTGGTAAAATGTTCAAATTCAGGCGTCTTCCTATGGACTACAAAAATAGTCCAGGCGTATTCGCCGCTCGTGTTGTCTCTTTGTTAGACGGCATAGATCCAGACGCCTGTTCGTATGTGGATGACATTTATCTGACGGATGACGAATTGTTTCCGCATCTGACCCGAGTAGACCGCATTATTCTTGAATTCGCGGTTCAGGGATACAAAATTAACTTTGCCAAATCTCATATTGCTGAATTTACCATTTTGTTCTTGGGCTATGAGCTCAACAATGAAAGTAAGGGTTTAGCCCCCCATTTTCTGGAGAAATGTGCACTTCTGTGCCCTCCTACTAATCTGAAGAAGCTTCAGTCTTTGCTGGGTTTTCTGAACTTCGGACGTACATATATTCCCGAATATGCCCAGCGTATTAAGCCACTGTATGCCTTGATACAACCTACTTATTCGAAGTCTTGCTGGCTTCCGGAGCATACCTCCATTTTGCAGTCTTTGCAAACAGACCTTCTTGAGTCTAAATACCTTTTGACACGTGATAACCACACAAACTTGGTGATTAGAATCATTCCAGGGGCAGTGGGTTTCACGTACTTAACCTTTAATGAAGGTGATACAGTACCCATCGCATACAAGTCACATCTGTACACCTCTGCAGAAATGCGGTTCTCATCTGTGGAGAAAGTGCTAACAGCAGTGCAAATGGCGATCCTGAAGGAGCGCGCACTGGCACAGGGAAAACGCATTCTGGTGGTAACACCCTATCCTGCCCTAGAGGCAGTGACGAAAGCAAGTGTTCCGAACTCTAAAGCTTTGCACCCCCGTTGGATTCAATGGGCAACATCTTTGACGTCTCCGGATGTCACTTTCATTTTTGACTCTTCTCTTCAGACTCAGGAGTTTTTACAGTATGAATTCTTTCATCCTCCTCCTTTGTCTTTATTGCCGCTTGAGGATTACGATTGTGTGATCTACACCGATGGTTCGGCACAACCGGCCACGGGTTCCAAGCATGCTTATTCAGCCGCATGTGCTATTGTCGCAGGTACGTTTGTGAACGGAAAGTTCAAATCCACTGTGGTGCATACACAGACACTCGGGGATAGTACCGCACAATTGGCCGAGTTGCGTGCCTTGGTGCTCGCTCTTGAGTTCGTAAATCCTGATGTGACCACTTTAATTGTGTGCGATTCTTACTACTGTGTTCAATCATACAATGACAATCTGTTCTTTTGGTCGCAAAATGACTATAGAGACGCTAAAGGCAACACAATCAAGCATAAAATGCTTTGGGTAAGAGTGGCAGAATTACAAAGACGTCTGCCACTCACACAGGTGGTACACACCCTAGGCCATCAGCGAGTGGGCGCACACGCTGTTGGTAACAGTCTGGCAGATGAAGCTGCCCGATCAGCAGTACTCACGTGTTCAGTAGCAGCAGTTACTAGATCCATGTCCAGAATAGACACTGATATCTTGGCAGCTATTGCTGCAACAAAAGAAGGAATGAAATACCCTAGAGGTTTCCCTTCTAAATATTCTTACCAAATAGGTCCCGATCAGGCTCCTTATGTAACAATACCTGACGTTGGTGATCGGCTGATCCCCAACGCGGACCGCAGACTTTCCTTAATGGCAGCGGCACACGAAGGCATGGCTTCGGCTCATGCTGGTGTGTCTGCAACAATCTCCATTTTGCAGCAGCGTTACTGGTGGCGTGGGTTGTATAAAGACACCCGTACTTATGTGCTTTCCTGTGACGTTTGTCAACAGATTAAGCCTTCCACGGTTACACGACCACCTCAGACCTCGCTCTGCATTTCTAACAGACCCTTTGGGTGTGTTTACCTGGATCACTGCGGTCCCTTTTCTTCGGACACTGCCTATAAATATATCTTAGTGGCAGTGGACTCGTGCACACGTTTCATCTGGGTCTGGCCACAACGGAGTGCTGACGCTCGAAATGTCATAAGGGATTTGCGAGTCTTTGTGGGAATTTTCGCATGCGGCACCTTCCATTCTGACCAAGGTCCGGCGTTTGCCTCTAAGGCTTACAAGGACGCAATGGGCTCCTTAGGGGTGCGGGTGAAATTTTCGTCTCCGTATAGGCCTGAGGGCAACTCTATCGTTGAACGAATGAACCGTGACTTAAAGCAATCCTTGACAGCTAGAGTTATAGGTACTGGCAGGAACTGGCTGGCCCACTTGTATACTGTTCAGCGTGCACTTAATAATCTCCCTAGAAGGCCTCTGGGTGGGCGGACCCCTTACGAAATGCTCTTTGGCATACGAATGTTTGTGCCTGACCTTGATGGTCTAGACATGGCGGCGCAATCCGCCAAGTTTGATGTAGATAACCATTCTACTATGTTACAGGACTTACAAGAAGCCCGAGACAAACTTGCAATTGCACATTTGCCTTCAGCCACAGACCCTGCTCTGCAGATTCCGGTTGCCGGCTGGCTTCCGAAGATTGGCGACCTAGTACGAGAGAAGTTGGAGAACAAAAAAGAATTCGGCCCCTCTTTTCGTGCACCGGTTCCAGTCCTGGGCTTGAAGGGAACACGTACAGTCATCTTACCACCGCTTCCCGGTCGCAAGGAAAACAGATACATCTCAGTAGAAAATGTCAAGCTACAACATCTGGCCGATCCTGAATAGTGTCACACCAGCGGTCTCTTGTCCTGCCATTTATCGGACATGTATCCGCGGCACGCCTGCACGAACAGTCACTGATGTTACCATGGAGATGGTCGATTTGCCTGAAAATATATTTGAACCCCCTGCATCCCCCTGCATTGATGAGGACGAATATACTTATCCCGCCACAGAGTCGGTGGCACACCAACCAACAACGCCACTGAGCCCGACACGTTATTCCTTTGACTCGGATTCCAACTCATCAAAGGCCCCGTCCAAATTTAGTCTTTTTGTATCATGTTTTAGAGACAATTTTTTGATTCCACCTTGAACATATATTTGGATGGTACTTTTCTTGGTTTTTTTGTTCATGTCCATTGGCTTTGTCACTGTGTTTTTTCTACTCATAAATGGTCACTATTTACCTGAACGCTCTGCTGTGAACAGTGTGGCTGGGACTTTGGCTCCACATTCCTCTTCACACATCATGAAGCTGTGACCACACATTTGTGAACATTTCAGCGTTTCCAGTTGCAGATGGCATCGTATGGGATGCGGTAAACTTTCAAATCCATGGCCCGACGGAAATTATTAATGTACCAAATGTCCTTCGAGTCTCGATGGGTGATGTAGTGAAAAGTAATATTCATTATGATGATTGGGATGTGCATGCTGTTGAAGCATTGTTTGCTGATTTAAAATATTATGCTTCCTTTAATGCTGAAGGCTTGTATATGAATTCTGCGAATTATGCCGATTTGTATTGCTACCAGCATTGGGGTAATCATTTTCTCCACAAACCGAGTGCACTACGTAGCCCTGTTACTTACACCCAATGGGAACATTGTCCAAACCCCATACCAGGTAGTTCCCAGACTCTTCGAAATAAATTCACCTATTTTACTGATTTCAATCGATCGAACCCTGGGTCCTATTATTTTAAATTAAGAACCCCATTGACTCAAAAAATAATGTTGACCCACACTAAATTACTTTATTCGGGTTCCTTTTTGAGCGCCTTGGCGGTGGGTGGTTATGAGTATTGGAAAGACACAGTAGATTTAAAATCAATCTGGGGTTCGAAGCCATGGCAGGTGCAAGGCACTGAGGCGTTGCACCGTGCTTGCCTTATCCCAGCACAAATTATGTTTTTGAATGCTTCCATTTATCAGACCACGTGTTGGGGGTTGGCTACCATTAAACAACTAAATGCGCCAGCCATCCCATCCTTGTCGAGTTCGCCAAATGACAGTTTACGATTTAATATGTCCCTTTTACAGTTACAGGCTCAGTTCCAAAATAATTCTTTTAACGTTTCTGCACTGATACAGTCACCCTGGTTGGCATGGCCCATATCATCGAATGCGTGCCAGCTGCGTTTCCATGGCACCGTTCCTGGCTACATACAGGACAAGCCTGATCCAAGGTTTACTGAAACTCGTACTGTTACCACATATTCAGTTGGTAAATTATGTAAACAATGGCTACAACATTCGTCTTTAGACTCTGTTAAGAAACATTTGTCCCTCCTTTCAGGCACTATTGATTTGTCCGATTTTATCTTGGGACCTCGTGGTCCCCGACCGAAGAGGTTCATTTATGAAGCGTATAATGAACTCTGGAAGCTGTCACAAATGGAAGCTGCTTCCCGTCTTAGGGAAATAGACCAGGCAAATTTGGAAAAGGTGCTTGCTGTTGTTGACAATAGTATAAATACCCTGTCTTCCCGCATTTACACGTTAGAGAATATTGTATCCTCTGTTGTTGATATTGTGCAAGATGATGTCTCTATGTTGTATCATGGTCAGAATCAATTGCGTTCAGTGATGCAGTTTGCCTGGACTTTGCAAACCCTTAAGTTAGGCAAAGTTCCTTGGAATTTGTTAAACACCACTGCCCTTTTTCTGCCTTTTAATCTGACTGACAAACAGCAGTTCATGTCCATGAAAGATGCATCTTACACTTTGTTACATATCGAGAAAGTGGATCCTTTACCATTCTCTGTAGCGGAACTAGACTCTGCGGTGTGGCTAGTTCATGGGGTTATAGCTTTACCTTTTTCCTTGTTTGAATTTAGCTCATGTATGAAACATTATCCTGTGGGCCGTTTCCAGCCTTTGTGTAGTGCTTTCCTGCATGAACTTTGGTCCTTGCCTTTCATGTATAAATGCCTTAGAGACGGCAAGGAAGTGTTTCTCACGGGGGAGTCTTGTGATTCAACTGTGGGTCATTCGCTTATTTGTAAACATATTAAATTGCACGGGGCTTGTAGTGTTTCAGTTCCAAATCTGGCATGTGTGCTCAAGGGTATTCCTGCTCCTGCTATTTCTCCTACTTTTACTTTGCTTACTAACGGTAGCTATTTGCTTTTAAATAATGAAGACTGTTGTGGCCTACAAGCTGGCATTCCGTATATTGTTACGGTCTCACACAGAGTTGTCTGCTGCAAGAATGTGCTTTTTCCTCCCCCTCACGACATCGTTGATAACTTTATTTGGCCTTCCATCCCTACCATGGAGGCAGATTTCAATAAGTTGAGCAGAATAAAGGCCCTATTATTGAATAAGGAGGTTATGCTCACATCCGCCCGGGAGACATTCATTCTCCAGGTGGCTAGTACCCACAGTGAAATACAGGCCCTTTTGAACACTGACCTCCCCCAACATTTTGGGGAGTTGATTCATCGAATTTTTAATGCATCAAACACCGAGGGTCTGGTGCACTTTTTTAAACTTGTGGGGTCTGGCCTGGTGTCCACTTTCCAAACTATTTTCGGTGTGATACCGGCATTCATACATTCTATTTTTTCTAGCGTCTTTGGTGGCTTCCCATTAATCCTCGCTTTGGCGGCTGGTGTCTTGCTGTTGGTCTGTTTTCTGCGAAATGGCTGCACACCACTGGGCCCTTCTCGATCCCGAACACCTCCAACTGACCCGTGAGCGACTTCTGGTTGGCTTCGATGTTCTGCACTTGGCAACTATCAGTGTGTCCTACACCCTTTCCTTTCGCTTTGCGTATTTCACTTGCGTGCAACCTGTGATGTCTTGCATCCGGTGTCCGTTCACATGGACCATGGATTATTGCCTCTCCAATTCGTCATTGTCTGTTCCGGATTTTGTCCAGTTGGTGGGTCCCTTAGAGGCCCATGAACGGGATTGTTCCGCTGCTGGCTTTATGATGCGTGCGGCTGCACTGGGGATTTTGGCACAATGGGATATCTGGGCGGCTGCTCAGAATCTCCTACAACAAAGTTATATTGAATATCACGCAAGCTGTCCCGCATTGCTTCTAGATGCTCCATCCTCTGAGGAACATTCATGCAGCTTTGATCTGTTGGACTGGATGGCGTCTACGTTTTTTGACGATTCCAATGATGTCCTCTTGGACGGTATAGCTTTTTTCTGCTCTTCCACGTTTTTGGATTAATTTGCCGTTCACTGTCAGTGGATTGCCTCGTTTCTGCTCAGGTGTTTGGAACTCTGTCTGCATTTTCGATGGACTGTCCAGGGGAGGGTGTCTTGTGGCTCATGGCCTGCCTGGCTACGTTGGCGCAGGCCTGGCTGCCATGATGACTTTTTGCGCACGTTACTCTTAAACTGTTGTTCTGTCGCCCTCTGCTACTGCCAAGTTATTTTACAACTGTCTGCATTTTCTGTTTCTCACCTTTTCTCCTATTCCCTTTTGGGCTCAGTCTGAACAACAGTTACAAGGTCGAATAACAAATCCCTGGTTCCTACTGATTTGGCCCGTCCCTCGCACCTAGACATAACACCATGTACAGCTGCCATTGAGAAAATAGTGTGCTTTTAATAATGCGGTCGCCTGCTCTAGAGAGCACTTGGAGACGAACTTTCCAGAGAGAAGAGCTGTGATTGTATGCTGATGTAGTTTTGCATCTAGAGACTGAGGTATGGGGGTTCGCTAGTCAAAGCCCAAAGGTCTTCTATTATCATAATAAACTGGCTTTCAGCACGGGGAGGGTGGTAATGTTAGTTAGACATATATCCACTGCTTTATGAGATGCTTTCCCCGTTCGTATTCTATGGAGTAGTAACTATGCTGATTATATTATTCATATGTATTATGCTATTAGTACTGACACGTGTACTGTATCTTAGAGCACGTAAGTTGAAATAAATATTTTGAACTATACAGTGTCTCTTCTTACGCATGTTGTGGACAGGTACGAGTGTGACGAAAGAGTGTTCTTGCCTCTGCGAGTCCTGGGTGAGAGAGAGAGATACCGTGTTCTAGGTTGTCTAATCATTGGTACATTAGTGCTAATGGGACGCTAAGGCTAGTTGGGTTGGGGTTTTGGGTGCTGAGGTCTATAGTTGGCTCACCACTATATTCCAAGGTCCTAATATCCTGTGCATAGCTCTGTATGTGCAGAAACCTTATGACAGCAGGAGGTGTGGGGGCAATCCCCAGGGTGTCTGGGTCTTTGAGGGATGGCTACTACCCTCCCATGTTAACTCCAAGTGGGCATGGTCCGAGATGGAGCTATCCGACAGCTCTATGGTGGATAGGCGGCGAAGGAGACAATGGGAAACAAGGTCGTAGGCGATGCTGGAATAGGAAGTGTGTACATGTGAGTAGAAGGAGTAATCCCTCGAGTCTGGGTGTTTGTAACGTCACGCATCCACTAGGCCCAAGTTCTCGATATCCCATTTTAGATATGCTGACATGGCCCCCGTGTGCTGGAATGTGGCTCCACTACTGTCGAGGGTGTGGTTCCATACTAGGTTAAGGTCTCAAACTAATATGTCACCTTCCACCCCTCTAGTTGTTCGTGTAAAATCTGCCTGAGGTACGCGTCCTGGGAAGTGTTAGGTGCATAGATGTTAAGCAATGTAAGCGTCTGATGTCCCCTAATGAGGTGAAGTGTGAGGTAGCACTCCTCCCCATCCCGGACCACTTTAGTAACTGAGGTATAGAAGCCTGCCTTGCAAAGGACATGCACTCCTAGTGTTTTCGTGTTGGTATACGCCCAATGGCACGTAGAATATCTTGGGTGCGCCATGCAGTGGCAGTCAGACCTCATCAAGTGAGTCTCCTGTAAGAGGATGACATCGGGGTCATGTTACAGTAGATATCGCCAGACTTGCTTGCGTTTGTTTGGGGAGTTTAAGCCCCGCACATTCAGAGAAATTTATTTAGTGTTTCCCATCATCTACTTGTTGTCCACTGAAGTGTGTATGGCACTCTACAACAGGAAGGGAAGGAGCTCTAAGGAGCACGGTGCACCTATGTGTGAGGGAAAAACCACACCTTGCACCCCACCCCCCAGAGAGAATTATCTAAAGGAGTGCATGTGAAGCTCCCAACATTGGAAATCTATTGTGGATGGTGGCGTAAGGGGGAAGCCATATCTCGCTAGCCTGTGACCCTGCCTCTCTTGAGGTTGGGGGTGACCCTTACCAGTCTTGGCAGAGTTTGCTTGCAGCCTAAGTTGACCTGAAAGGAAAAATGGGTATCAACATATATTGTCAACAGACCAACAGGGCCCAACAGTGTCTTCCACACATTTTGGAGGCCGGCACTAAGTGCTCTGGACCTGCTGGAGAAGTCACCCTCCTGGGGGAAGAGTCGTCGGGGGATGGACATCAGGGGAGACAGAAGACCATTTTGACACATAGATGGTAAGTCACTCTCGGTCCCCGTGGCCCAGCACTGCCAGTAAAAGGCCAGTGAGTCCACAGGATAGCAACTCCACCAGTGTGAGAGGCTACACCGGAGTAGTAGAATGTTTGTATTCATAGAGAGCCTGCCGTAGAGCGCGCAGGGGACGTCCCTCTCCCGAGGCTGCAAAGGTGATGTATAATGTCCCTTTTAGTTTCCTGTGGGAACGCTTCTGTTTGTCGTTTGTCAGGGTATTGTGGTTTGACCGTGGTCCAGACTGGACGGAGATCTCTTCTGGAAGGGTCTCCTGCTAGAAGATCAGTACGGGTACCAGTGTCATCCGGGATTCCCACCAGGTGCTTCGCCTCTGTGAGTGACTTCAGTACGCGGCGTCGGCCTTCCCACGTAAACAAGAGGGCGAAGGGATCGATAGCGAATTCCCATGGTTTGGAGCTTATCAGTTACCTGTTTGAAGTCTCGTCGCTACCGAAGCGTTATGGGGGACAAATCTTGGAATAGTTGTATGCTATGTCCCCAGAATATCGGCTTGGGTTGCCTCTGGCAGCTTGTAATATCGCTTTTTTGGTAAAAAAGTGTACTCTAGTCAGGATGTTGGGAGCCGCATCCTTGCGCCCCGATGCCAAGGCCATGCTATGTACCTTGTCAAGAGTCGGCGGGGAGGCATCTTCGTCCCCTTGAATGTCCTGGAGGAGGTCTGCCATGAATGACATGATGTCATTGCCCTCCGCGCCCCTAGGCACCCCCCGGTGCGGATGTTATTCTGCCGGCTTCTGTTTTCCAAATCCTCCTGCTTGGATTCTATCTCAGTGTTTTGCTCCTCGAAGGTCGCTATCCTCCGCCATAGCATCTCCTGGTCTTCTGATTATGTGTCCACTGTACATTCAAGATCGCCCACTCACTCCCCTATGTTGGAGACGTCTTTCCAGATGTCTCAGAGGCATGATTTAAACTCTTCCTTGAAGGAGCTAATTTCCAATCAAATCTCTTGTAGGGAACACTCCACATAGCCTTGCATGATTGGGGCCAAGGATGAGAGCTCTGTCTCTGGTGTCTGGGGGGGGGTGTCACTGCCAAGTCCGCCGGCGCAGCTTTGGTCCAGAGAGGCAAGACTTTGTTGTCTTTGGTGGCTATAGAACGTGGCATAGCAGAGCATTCCTTTGTCAGGCCCAGACCAGAAGTAAAAGTTGAGCCGCCAAGGCGGTGTAATGGGACTGGCCAGGTAGAGCAGGCAATTGGCCACCTTTGTGGTACGGCTTTGTCAAGCAGAGATGGCGGAGGCTCAGTTGTAGGGTCTTAAAGTGGGAAAAGGGTACTCATCCCGGCCTCCGAAGCACCGAAGGATATCCCCGCCACCTCGCTTTCCCCACCTTCCTTCAGGCATCCATGCATTCAATTGTGTAAGGCAGTCTAGCCCACAGCAGTCAAGACGGCAGTCACAGGTGGGGTGGAGGGTGCACACAGGGGCCAAAGGGAACAGAGAGGGAGACCCTCAAACTTGCAGGTCTCTTCAGCATGAGGGTAGGGCCGCCCCACCGTTCACGCTGTCTCCGTCCAAGGCACCCCCAGGTGGCCAGAGGTATTTCTGGTTGCAAGGCCTCTGGGCGATGCCCCCGGGTGGCCCCAAGGAATTGGACCAGGACACGGCCCAGTCCCCTTCACCGGTAGTTTTAGTGGGAAGTGTGGACCTCAAAGCGGAATCCGGGGACAAAACGAGCAGTCCAGAGAGTTCCCAGATGTTACAGGCTAATTATGCAGCCCCCCACGGACACTCCCCACCTCCTCCATCTTGGTTCGGTGGCTGCACCACCAGCGGAGAGCTGGAGCAGGCCGGGGCAGCCCAGCAGATTTCCCCCTATAATGCCACCTACGCGGGCGGGCCAAGATCCGGGTCTCCTCAGCGTCTCGGGCACCGCTCATGGCACCTCCTGTAATCTGCCATCTGCCAGCAGTTGTCACCTCACTGAGAGGGCCCCCCTGAGGCAGTCTTGCCACTGGGCCACCACTCCCTCGTTGTCGTTGGGTCTGCCCTGAGCTTCAGACTGCAAGGAGGGCCGTCAAGGCCTGTTGTCTGCCCAGCCCTCTGAGTTCTCAACAGCCACTGGCCTGAGGCACCCATGGAGCCTTCCACAGGATCAGGAGAGGTGCAGGCAGCCACCCCCAGCTGCCTCCAGCAAGACAGCCTGCAGGCGGAGCCCACCTCTCCCCCAGGTACCTTATATGCTTCACGGGGGCTCTGTCGATCTCCAGCCGCAGGCACCCAGGAACGCGCCTCCAGGCACTCCTCCGCTCCACACAAGGCAGTGTTTGTTTTCACCTTGGGGCTCGGTTTCGTCAGGCGGTGTGGGAGTAGCAGTCCCGCTCCTCTAGGTGCCACTCAGGAACAGGTCGCCTGCAGAGTCGTCTGCAAATCCCACTCCTCTGCGTTTCCGGAGGCCTGCAGGCAAGACGGCGATGGGGGGCGATCAGCAGGCGTGTCGAGCCCCAGTGAGACAGCGGTCCCCACTGCACGTCCCGCCTCATCACAGCAAAACCGGGGGTATGCATGTCACCCCACCGTTTTCTCGCAGCCTTTTGGGTCGTTCCTGTGCTGTAGATGGCGCTGGATGGGACACGGGGACATGGAGAGCAGACAATGCACGTCTTACTCCATTCCCCCCTAGGCCACGCCCCCTTGACTACTCTTTAATACTAGCTATCTCTGAGCACTACATTACACCTTACTACCCCTTTCTACCCTTTAACTTTACCCTCCTGTGAACCTTAGAAACTCCTTACAACCCTTCATGCTACTCTTCCCTGAGCCATAAAAACCCTCTACTACCCCTTACTACTACACTGCCATGAATGATAAAAACATTTTACTATCCCTTAATTCTACCCTTCTGTGAATCTTAAATACCCTTTACTATCTCTTAACATTACCCTTTCAGGAACCCTAAAAACCACTTAGCACCCCTTAAAGCTTAATCTTCAAACCATAGACGTTTTCCTATACTCATACAAATAACTTTTTTAAAATAATCAAATTAGTTCAGTCATATACTCCAAGCCCTTACTTTCAACTTTAACTGTATATCCCAAACCCCCACCCCATACCCTTAAACCCTTCTTCCCTTTCACAGTATCCTAACCTCAATATATTTCCGGAACACACACTTTGGGTAGAATTCCTTTTTCAAATTATTTATTTTGAGAACTAATAATCGTGAGGAGTTTTTTTGGAAGTGTCATTTTCGAAGTTTTGAAGCAATACCATCAGTCTGCTTTCTCTGCCATTTTCCTCACAGCTGAAGACCACGATCTTTCTTTCTTAGGAAAGAACCTTAGCTTATGCACTGTTGAAAACAAAAATGGCATTAATATGTCTGTTTCACCTCCTTTCTTATGTTCTTTACACAGTGCCATAACTAGGAAAAATGTACACCTAGAACTTACAAATTGGCCAAGAAAGGAGCAAGTGGCAGAAATGGGGCAATGTTAATGCTACCTTTCCCTGAACCTTAAAATATCCTTAAAACTTATTAGACTAGCCTTCCCTGAACCCTAGAAATTCCTTATGACCACTTAATGCTACCCTTCCCTGAGCCCCACAAAACCCATACTACCTAATACTACCCGTCCTTGACCCCTAAAAACTTCTTATCACCTAATGTTATCCTTCCCTCAAACCTAAAATACCCTTACTACCCCTTAAAACTACCCTACCTGGAACCCTAAAAACTCCTCAACACCCCCGAGCGCTTAAAATCAAACCATAGACTTGTACAATAAATTACTTTGTTTAAAATACTGAAATTCAGCGAGTCTTCTACCCCAAGCCCTTACCCTGAAAGTTAACTCTATATTCCTAATCCCAATCGTGTAGTCTTAAACCATTCTTTCCTTTCACAATATCCTAACTTGGCTATATTTCAGGAACAAATACTTTGGAAAGTATTCCTTTTTCAAAGTGTTTATTTTTCAGAGCTAATTGGGAAGAACTTTTGGGAGTGTTATTTTCAAAGTTTTGAGGAAACACCACAAGTCTAATTTTCTTCACTGCTGAATTTCAGAATCATTCACTCTTAGGGAGGAACCTACGTTTATGCACTGTTATAATAAAAACTGCATTAGTCTGTCTTTTCTGCTTTGCACAGTACTGAAAATAGCAAAGACGAACACCTGGAACTCATAAATAGGGTGAGAAAGTAGGAAAGGACAGAAATGAGATGAAGCTATGAGTGGCAAGGGTCATGCGGGGCAACATCATGAGAAGCAGAGTCACTGGTAGCCTGTGGTCAAACTGTGCCCTTAAAGAAAATGACAAGGCAAAATGTGACAGCAAAACTGGTCTGTCATATTTAATATGTCATAGCAGACTGCTTTTTAGATAATTTATAAAGTTAAGGCAATTGCTGCAGACATTCATTAAGTGTAACCAGTCAGCATCATGCTTTAATGCTGGTAAAATAGCTCAGGTGGTTTATGCACTTGCTGAAATGATCTGTGTCTAGCCTCTGGAGATAGGATTGAACATAAAATAGCTTTTTGGTTTAATATACTTATTGCAGAGCATTGTAATTAGTTTGTAGGCCACATATTTATATCCTCTGTAAGAAAGCTCATTGAGCAATAGAGACAGGAGGTGTGGAAGAGTGGCGGGGCGGGGGCTGGAACAAGTCGGGTGGACAAAATAAAAAATAGAATAATAATAACTGCAGTCGGCCATGTCACGCTCTTCTGCTCCTCTTCTCGGAGGCACAGACTCCCAGACTGCACTGCGGACAATCCTGATGGTGCTCTCATATCATGAGAGCAACATCAGGATTGGCCTGAGTGCTCTGGATTTGTGCCCCCAGGGAGGCTGGGAGCTTGTGCCTGCTCTCTCCAACCCAGCAATGCAGCTCGGGTTAGAGACAGCTTCATTGCGCATGACAGTTTGGCCGTCATGTGCACTGATCACAGTGCACTACCACTCCTCCTGCGCCTGTCATCCCCCTGGCCCTGCCCCCAAAGATTAGTCAGGAAAGGAAAAATAAAATGATAATAAAACGTGTTTATTATCGTTTCATTTTTCCTTTCCTGCCGTTTTGAGGCAGCTGGCAAGGGGGGTGACGCTACTCCGCCATAGCGGAGGAGCAGCGGCTGTCATTGAGTTCATTTATTGCAGAGTTTCTTGAGTCACATGTTACAAGTTACACTTTTTGTAAAATAGCTTAGTGAGTTATGTGCCCACTTCAAACAAGGATAGGTAACCTGCGAGGCAACTCAATCATTAATTTTTCAAAGTCTGGCAAAATACAATTTGTGGAATAGCATTTGTTGGGGCATTTAAGGTTTGGCAGAGCAGTACAGTGGCAGGGCTTTAACCAAACCAAACCCACGACTCACTAGCCTCATTTAGATGGGTGTTAAAAGATTTTCAAACCTTTTGCTCTGGTTTAGCGTCACAAAAGTGACGCTAACCAGCGCAACATTTTTTTTTGCTATTTTCTTTCCAGCGCAAAACTTGTTTTGCGCTGGAAAGCACCCACTAAGTAGAGCAAAGCAGCGCAAAGCACTGCTTTGCGTTACTTTGCGCTGAGGGGGCGTTACATGGGTGGTACATCGGCATTCCCATGCAACCACCCATGCCTTTTGATGCAAAACCATATTTACAAAGATTTGTACACATGGTTTTGTGCCAAAAGTTAACTCCCCTTTAAAGGAGGCGCTAACAGGAGAAATGCTTTTATTTCTCCGTGCTTTTCTGACTTTGCATGCGTGCTGCACTATGCAGCACATATGCAAAGTGGGAAAAGCTTTGCATCGTGCCTAGCATAGTATTTTGTACAGGAAGGGTGCCCTTCCTGTACAAAACCTATGCTACACTCATGCACACACCCTAGCGCTACTGCACTAAGGTGTGTGCATGGCCCACGGCAGCTGAAATCAGCGCTGGCGCAAGGGAAAGGGGAGGAGAGAGCCAAATCTCTGAAGATATGGCGCTCTCCTGCTCCCTCCCTGTCGCACAACACGGCGCAGCCTCGCGGTGGGCTGCGCTGCGTTGCGTAACTTTTTGGAAAATCTCCCCCCAGGTTTACAATGGCAGCGCCTCACCTGGCTCTGCCATTGGATACCTTAGACATGTGGCTCATTCGCCACAGGGCCAATGGTTATGGATGGCAAAAAGTCAATCCTGTTTAGGGTCGGGCAGTTAAGGTTCATTTTTCTTGATTAGGACCAAGTCAAGAAAATAGAGAAATGCCCCTGATGCAAAGGGGAAAACTCCACATGTGTTAGGCACATTTCATAGGTACATTTCATTTCTGTATTTTAGAAACAAATCCTAGCTTTTGGATTTGTCTCTGCAATATATGAAAAAGGCTTGATAACTATGTTGTGATGATAGTGCTCCAGCTGTGTTATTGGAAGCAGTGTTTCCAAAATGATCGAGTTTGTGTGGGAAGTCCTCTGCAGGGTAGGCGGAGACCAGGGTCTCTTCTACAAAATGAGGCTGGTAGACCCCATGTCATACTTTAAATGATGTCCTAACTGTCAAAAAGCATTCCAGTTTGTATTACGTGCTATATAGATGGTTAGTAATAGATTTGATTCCAAAATATCGACTATAAAAATATCAAACTACACAAATATACATGTCAAAATATGTATAGTCAAAACCTAACTTTCTACCTCTAATAAAAATGCCAAAGCAGTCTATTACAAAATAGCAACAATAAAGATAGTATTAAGTTTAAAAATGTCTATTACTAAAATATCTACCACAAAAAAATCTTGTATTTTAAAAATAATAATAGACAACAAAAAATGTTTTGTTGAAAATATAGTGTTTCAAAATATCTATAAAATAATTAAAGTTTTACTTCTAATTAATATTATTGAAACTTGATAAAAATGGTAAAATCTCGAATATATAAATATACATTTCTATACACCAACATTTTTTTATTTGTAATGTTTAAAAATTATATGTTATATATTAACACAAACAAAGCATTATTTTATTTGAAAAAGTACATTAATATTTCACACAAGCTTATTCGTTTTTACAATATAAATACCATTCAATAGCTTTAATAATTATATACATGAATATAACATTAAAAACAAATAACAACTTTAAATTAGATGTATTTATTTAAAACAAGTGCACCTACACTATATAAACATTTAATTGGTTAATAAATATAAACTTTGAAAATGAACACATAGGGCCAGATGTATATAAAAGTCAGTTTGCGATTTCCTAATTGCAAATTTTTGCGAATCACAATTTGGAAATCGCAAACATCCATGTACAAATGTGTCTTAGACAGATTTTGTGATTCCCGGTGGGTCGCAAATAGACTTACCTCATTAATATTCATGAGGTAGATCTCGCTTTGCAACCCAATGAGACTGGCCTGCACTCACAGGGATGGTGGCCTGCTAGAGGCAGCAGACCACTATGTCTGTGACTGCTTTTTAAATAAAGAAATAGTTTTTTGTAATGCAGTTGGTTTTCCTTAAAGGAAAAAATGGGATGCATTTCAAAAATAAAAATGAAAAGTTACCTTTTCATTTTTTAAGAGTAGGCAGTGGTCCGTGGGACCACTCCTGCTCTTAAAAAATGTTGACGCCCACATTCACAAAGGAGAAGGTGTCTCTGTTTTGCTACCGCATTTCCGGTCGCAAAACATTCCTACATACCAGTGTGACTCGCTATTAGGAATTGACGTCCTTAAAAAGTCCCCTCCTAATAGCGGCTCACAAACCATATTTGCGATTCGGTGAAAGGTTACCGAATCGCAAATAGGGTTTGGTACATCAGAAAATGCTTTTTTCTGGTCGCAAATGGCCCGTTTGGGAGCAGAAAAAAAGCTTTGTACATCTGGCCCATAGATCTCAAAACACAAAAGTGCATATATGTTGGGGGTTCTCACTCGGCTATTCTAACTCTAGTTTCACAAGCGTTGGGGAAAGAGCATATATTTGGCTGTGTAAGATTTACTGTTCTTAACTCCAGTCCTACAGGCATTGAGGAATGCATATACATTTGGGGGCTGGGTCAGATGTACTATTCTAACTCCAGTGCAATAAATATTTAGAAAAATGCATATTTTGCTGGAGGGGAGGGATTAAGATTGTTACTATACAAACTCCAGTCCTACAGTCATTGGGGAAGATGCATATAGTTGTGAAATTGTTTTACTTTTCTAACTCCAGCCAACCTAAATTGGGGAAAATGCACATATTTTGTTGGGGGAGAGATTTACTATTCTAACTACAGCCCAACATAAATTGGGGTAAGTGCATACATTGTTTTGGGAGGGGGATCAGCTTTAATATTCTAACTCAGAAGTCTCTAACCTTTTTTGTAAAAGGAGCTGCTTATGTTGAATGAAAATCGTCACGAGCTACTAATATTATTAGTATTGTAATAGTGACCACATCAGACACAATTACATTAGTAGCCACCAAATGCAAAATGCAAGCAGTGATCACCTCACTTCATCAAGAATAGTTGCCTACAGTAATATAAAAAACCATTGCTGAGGGCATGGCCAACAATCATGGCCATGCGGACATGTTCCGGCTAGACTCCGCTCGTCGCCCCGCATAAAGTACCCTACAGCATGCCAAATGGCTCTCGGACCGCCTGAAACATAGGCGCTGGGCATGCTGCAGTCGGCGGACACCTTGCCGCTCACGCTGACCGGCTAGAGGAGCAGTAACCACGGAGAGACCCGGGCCAGAGAGGAGACGCGGAAGAGCTGACAAGATGGCAGCCGTGCCTCTCCTGGTGTAGAAGCGGTGATCTGGTCGGGTGGTCCGGGCTGTGCACAATCGAGAGTGCTGGCAGGGGCTCGCATCCTGGCCCGCTGCATCGACCTGGTTCACCGTGGCCATGGTGCTGGAGGGGAGTCGGTGCGGAGATGCTGCTGTTCCTGAGCTGAGACTGCGGGC
Source organism: Calotriton arnoldi (assembly GCA_963921515.1). Lineage (NCBI taxonomy): Eukaryota > Metazoa > Chordata > Amphibia > Caudata > Salamandridae > Calotriton > Calotriton arnoldi. Next base: position 536,523 of record CAWUFW010011369.1, read on the forward strand.
AAGCAGCCTGACCTGGGAAGGCCGTAACGGGTAAAGGCCCATTGAAGACAACACTGCCCAGGTGGGAGTGCACACACGAGACAGCGGGAGAAGGGAGACTCTGAGGCCCCCCCAAACCACCGCTGGGCCCTGTGAGCAGTGAACTGGGGGATACACCAGACTGTGCCTGACCTTGAAATGGCACCTGACGGGCCCACGACGGGCAGCCCTTTCCTGCAGTTGACGCTCCGAGGGGAGTCAGCCTGATACAACGAGCTCTTGGGGGGAGACAGACCCAGCCTGACGGGTCCCGGCTTGGAGCCAGCGCCCCCCTGATTAGTGACCCTCAGAACAGTAAGGTGGCAAGTTGGAGGTGGCCCTATCCTGAGACTGGCACGGTCAAATCATAGAAGCTGGCAGGGTTCCACAGTGGGGGTGTTTTGATCTTTGCTACAATAGACCTCTAGGATGGGACTTTGAGGCCACTTTGACACAGTGGTTCCCGGCTGAACACACGCCCGCTCAGCTCCCCCTGCCCCAGACTGCTACGCCCTAGCTGGAGTGCCGGTGCTGTATGAGGGCAGCAACACGCTGACCAAGACCCTCGCCTATCTGCCACCAAAAAAGGCCCAAACCAACAGAGTCAAGTTATTTTGCACCAACTGAGCCCCGGGCGGAAAAGGAAGTGGAGGCCCACTCAGACAGCAGCATGGCTCTCATCAGGGAGGATCTCCTGGAGACGTTGCGAGAATTCAAGAAGGAGCTCAGGGAGGACATTAAGGCGGACATTGGCTCCTCGTTTGCAGTGTTCCGATCAGATGTGGGGTCGAAACTGGTCTCAACTCAGGTGGTTGTGGACTCGGTGGGCACTTGCACCCTGGATCTGGAAAAGAAATGCCAGGAACTGGAGGAGAGATTGAAGCCCCTGGAAGAGGGATCATCCAACTTGAACACGCAGCTGGACTCTCCCTTACTAAAATGTGAAGATTTGGAGAATTGCTCCCGCAGAGACAACATAAGAGTGAGGGGCCTGGAGGAGGGAAGTGAGGGGCCAGATCCGGAAGCGTTTATGGTGGGCCTCTTCTCCAGTGTCCTGGGGGACGGCTGCACAAAGGTCAGGCTGGAACAAGTCCACAGGGTGGGTCAGCGTCTACCAGGTGATAGCAAGCGTCCAAGAGACATCCTGGCCAAATTCAGCTCATTCAAAACTTAGGAACTTGTTCTACAGAAAGCTAGAAACAGTGACTCTATCACCTTTCAGGGGGCTACGTGCTCGCTCTTCCAGGATGTAGCTCAGGCCACGTTGGCCCGGAGGCAACAGTTTTTTCCAATCACCTCGGCGCTGAGGGAGCACCAGATCAAATACAAATGGACCTATCCTTTTGGCATCGCCTTCTCATTTGGAAACAAGCAATGTCATTTCACCGAGTTGGACGGGGCTGCGGCTTTGATCAGCCTAGAAATGACTCTGGTGCAGCAGAGCATTACTCCTGGGCAGGTGCTCAAGGATCAACCACTGGATCAACGCTCGCCGAGACTCTGGCAGACACCCAAGAAGGGAGGCAAGACGGTGAAACGCTAAAGAGCGTCAGATCCCCGATATAAGAACCTTTGGCTGTGCGGTTTGTATGCCCTAACTTGGAGGGCGATCAGGGAAGTCACCCCTGCTTGTCTACAATACTACAGTTGAAACTCTGGCTCAGGGGTCCAGGGTATAAGACAGCAATAAGTTAATTACCTCCTTTTCCATGTATCCGGGGACTCTCCGCCCACTCTAGTCTGGTTGAGAAAAGTCATATGGAGAATGGTGTCCAGTGATTCATACACGCGGGCCCCTGGTGCGGCCCTGGACTCACCCCTGGAGTCACCAATAGTGGGGACTCTTCATCACCTTGGGGACTTTGCAGTTGGAAGTTTTCTACATGTTCTGTTGTTTTGTTTTTACCGTGGTGCTTTTAATGTGGTTCTAAATATCAGATGGAGGAGGGTGTGTGGGGGAGGGGCTGGCAAGGCTGGCGGGGTGGGGACTGGGGGGTGGTGCTAGGGCATGATGGGAGGTATCTGGAGCATGTGGTGGGCTCCCCACAAACAATATAATGTCATTTAACTGTATGTCATGAAATGTTAGGGGGTTCAACTCCCCAACAAGAGACAACACCTATGGAAGTTTTTAGGGGACCACCATATCCGAATAGTAGCACTACAGGAAGTCAACATAAAGAGAGGAGAGGACCTCTGATTGGGACACAAATCCTATCCACTAATCTTTAGATCCTCTGCTACCACCAAACAAAATGGAGTCGCCCTCCTCTTTCACTCCTCTGTTCACTTCCAACCTTATGACACAAAGACAGACGAACAGGGCGATTCCTTTTTCTTAGCCAGTCTCTCCGCCAGGCAGTCCCATTAGCTAAATTGCATCTGATATGCCTTTTGGATCACGCACCTCTGGAAATACTTGGTAATTGGCCTGTGCCTCGCTCTAAACTCAAGAGGTGGTATTTCCCTAATATTCTCAGTAGGGAACGGCTTCTGCATGATGAACTGAGCAAGAGGATCAAGGATTTTTTCACCAACAATGACCCTAAACACACTTCCCACTTGAATAACTGGGGCGCCTTTAAAGCAGTGATGCGGGGAAAGTGCATCGCCTTATCTACTACCTTGCAGAAGCATCAAAATATGGAGCATTTGTCCTTGGAGGCGGAACTGATGTGTGCTGAGAAGTCACACAAGGATGCCCCGTCCGTAAAGGCTCAAAGGAAAACAACACCACTGAAAGGGAAACTCCAGGCAATTTATACTAATAGAGCAGAAAAGACACTTTTGCAGCAAAGCTTTGTTGAGCCTCATAAGTTGTTCATCTTTGAAAATGCAATAAAAAGATTCTGACAAAAAAAAAAGCTTTGCCGATATGGAATACCTCTACTTGGGTAATACATAAAAGACATGGCCACAATGCCCTTGACATCAAGGTGATCATATTAATGAATCTCCTCAACGTCGCATTATTTTTCACTCAAAAATCAGCTTTAACATTATTTTGGAAATTCAGCAATTATTATCCAAACCTCAGCTTATAAGTTCTGTGAATGCATGCATTTTCATCTCAGATAGCAAATTTAGTATCTATTAATTATTGAACCAAACAAAAGCTTCTAATTTAGTTGGCTGAGCTGCACACAGGAGAGCCACTTATAGATAGCTGGAGAGCCACCGGTAGCTCACAAGCTACTTGTTGGAGAAGCCTGTTCTAACTCCTGCACCACAAACATGGGGGAAAGTGCATATATTTTGTAGTTACATTTACTATTCTAATTCCAGTCCCATATGCATTAGGGAGAGCCCATCTATATGGAGGGCTCTGATTGACTTTACTAACTCCAGTTCAGCAAACATTGGGCATGGAGCATATATGTGGGGGTCCGATTGACTATTCTAACTCCAACCCCCAGACATTGGGCCAGTGCACATGTTTGGAGGGGCAAGAAGGACCGATTTACTATTCTAACTCATACTCACTAGTCATGGGAGAAAGTGCATATATTTGGGAAATGTTGAATAGCAAAAAAGTTACACTTAAGTGTAGGAGTAGATCTACATGTAAGTAGATCTACACATGCAAACTTATCTTTGTGAATTTGGCACAGTATTGTTATTTAATTAAAAAATATATATTGGTTAAGTAATATTAAAAAATCTAACAGCAATCAAGTATGTTTTATTTTCTATTATCATATACTATACATAATGCATTAAGTAGATTTATAAATAAATTTACAATGAATACTTTAATAATTTTTTTACATTTTTTAATAACCAATATTAGGGTCCAGGTTTTGAGCCCAATTCACAAAGCTAGGTTTGCATATGTAGATCTACTCACATGCCGAGCTGCTCATACAGCTAGGTGTAAATCTCATATTTACACCTAGATGTGGACTGAGGAGTATCCAAATCCCTCACATAAGGGGGCAGAGACTCCTATGATTGAACTTATTAATTAAAAGTTACTGTTAGCAACTTTCCAACTGTTTGTGTTAGCAGAGACTGAGAAAAGAAATTTGATTGTCCATGAAGTGCAGCATTTGCAAGCCAGGCCTGGACATGATACATAGGAAAAAAGAGCCCCATATGACCCATGTAGGCTGCTGCTCTACACAACACACACACACTAAATATTCGGGTGCCCTTGCATGAGTCTCAGTGTTAGCACATTGCACTGAGACAAAAGCAGGACAATACATTTTGCACTACCCCGAACCCCTTTTTGGCTCGAGTATAGCATCCAGTACAGGAATCCGGCATTTCCCATCCGTTTGCATCACTAGGTTTACAAAAAATGTTGTGCTTTGATTTTCTTTATGCTATAATACACCTAAATTGAAGATTATATATCTTTCACTTAATTTATGCTTACGCCTTTTCTCATTATCAATTTCGAGCATTTCCTTAATTTTTGATACATTTAAATCATGAAATTTGTATAGCAAACAATTTGCAATATTTAGACCCATAAACACGAACTGATGGTTACACCACATATCCTCAGAAGAGACTCGATAGTATGACATAATGGGGCAAATTTACAATGAAATGTCGGAGCGCGGAGCGTTGCCAAATTTGGCAGCGCCATGCTCTGACATTTCCAACACACAGGGATGCGTTGTATTTACAATACGGAGCACCCCTGTGTTTTCCTTAGCGCGGGCACTAAAATTAGCTGCCTAGCGCCAACGCAGGCACCAGTGCAAGAGTGCCTGCATCACAGGGAATGATTGGTTATGTGCAGGAAGGTGTCCCATCCATAATGGTGATTTGTTACTTCTATGTGTGCTGCAGAATACAGCACACATAGAAGTACCAAATCGTCATTACTTAATGATTGTTTAAGTGCAGGAAGGGACACCTTCCTGCACATAAACAATAATTCATGGCGTTTTTCTCTTTCTATGTGTCCTGCATTCTGCAGCACACATAAAAAAAGCAAAAACAAGGAGAAATAAAAGTATTTCTCATAGTTTCGCAAATCCAACATCTGCTCTTGCATGGCATTGGTTTTTGGCGCTGCCTCAGATTTGCACATCCTTGTAAATCTGGGGCAGGGTCAAAAAGCAATGGGCGTTGTGGTGGAACGCCCACAGCAACACCCATTGTACGCCCCTTTCACGCTAAGTGATGAGTGTAAAGGAGATGTAAGGCGGTGTTAAGCCACAATCAGTGGCTTATCGTCGCTTTGTAAATATGAAGAAGGGCATAGCACCACCAGGACGTCTCTAAAAGTGCCGTTGTGGTGGCGCTATCCCCTTGTAAATATACTCCAATGTTTTTAGTTGATGCATATGGACAGTTTGTGTGAACTTGTTTGCGGATTGGGTTTTTGCCTGCAGACTAGATCGCCTTCAGTACAAAACAATGAATGGTTGTTCTTATTCCTTCTAAATGTGGAACAGCTGCCTGAAATGAACGTCTATTATTTTGTTCTGGCTCTGAAGATTACATATCTTTAGTCAGCTACAAGTCGCCTCCAGCTGTGAAACAATGAATAACGATAATCAAAGGTCTTGCTGATTGAAATTCTTTGTAGATTAGGGGAACTGTACATTACACAGTTGAGCCTAATTCAGCTAAAATAGCTTATTACAATGGGATAGTTTCAGGTTATTATCATAAAGCCAGTTCAAAAGCAAGTGTGTTTGCATTTCGGGTTCTAAGGAAGATGTTATTGTAGTTTGAACCTCTATGCATTTTACACAAGGAAAAGTTCACTAAACGATCATTGTTTTGGCAGTGGTTTGGTGAAAAGTTGTTTGCTTAGCTTTATGAATATAAACTCAGTTACAGTGCAGGCTGCATATACCATATGTTATGCTTACAATGAATATTATGGTTGTTTATGTGATTTCTCGGTTGTCCTTTTTATTATTATTTGTCATGTCATAGTTAAGATTATATAGGATGCTAATTTTTATTTTTTATTTTAATTAATATTGGCATGTATAAATATTACAATGTATACATTTTATATTTTAAATTGGTATTTGTAATTTCTAATGCTAATTTCTAAACAATATTGATATGCCCAATATTGCACGATACTAAAACAATCTAAACACGGCTGCAGCATGGGCAGCAGCAGAACAGGCTTTGCTAAAACAAAGAACAGTTACAGGAAGCCATGGGTCATACGCATACCTACCCACGTGTTACCTCTATTTCATATTACTCAACCTTGCAAATACTTTTCAATGTGAAAAGGCGACAATTATTTGTATTGACAATGTTTGTTAGCTTGTCTTTTCCTTTGTCCTACCATCTCCATTTACTGCTCATGTTACTAGGTCTGATTTACAGTATGTAATTTCGATAAAATCAAATCTTCCCTCACCTTTCTCTGAACCATGACTTTGATACTTAGGGGCTCATTACGATGTCAGTCAGAAAACCTCCGACCGACACCGTCTCTCGACAGGCGGTCGGCGGTTCTGACCGCCGGATTACAATGCGACCGAACACTGTTTGGTCAGATTCCCATTGTTCCCTATGGGAGCTTGTGCTACTGCTGTAAACCGGCTGTAACACAAGCTCCTATGGGGAAATGGATGTGTGTGTGTAAACCCCTGCAGTCTGTCGCAGGAACCACAGGGTGCCTGCCATACAACGCAGGGTGTTACAGGGGGTACCTTAGGTACCCCCTCAGCCACCAACCATAGGCCGCGGAGGCAAAGGGGCCCTGCTAGGGGCCCCCAAAGTCGCTTTCCGACAGCCTTTCCATGTCGGAAAGGCCAGCACAGAAAGTCTGTCAGAATCCGACATCATAATCCTGACGGCAGAAACACCGTACATAGGGGTTTACGGTGCAGTTCCGACCGACAGGAGTACTCGGAGAGCCGGTCGGAACAGTGTCGGAATGAGCGGCCGGTGTACGTTCTGACCATGATCCTAATCGGGCGGTCAGACAGTAAAACGACCTAGTCGGTCAGAAGGGCTCTGTCACGGTCGCGATGCTTCCGACTATCGGTCGGAGGCTTTCCAACCAACATCGTAATGAGCCCCATAGTGTTCGTTTCTCAGTTTAAGGTCAGAAACTTGTTAACAAAAATATTGTGGCCAAATATTGCTTACAAAAATAATGCAGATTTTAAATTATTAACTCTAATAGTTTTTTTTGTAAATGAAATTTAGGACACAATATTTTTGCCAGACAATATATTTAGGCAACAGTATTCTGGTACCATACCTAATTTCTCTACGCTTATCTAGATCACTGACCTCCCCCCTTGTTTCATGGCACCACTATAATCTTTTCAAAAGCTTCTGTTAATTTTCTCTTTGAAATTTTCAAATTATACTTCACCATATTTGATCACTCTTTGTTGGCCCCCATTGCCCCAGTGCCTAAACATTTATTTGTATTGTGTTGTTTCTAAATGCATACAAGGAGTTGCTCATTTAAATACTGGCTGCTTCATTTGGTTCTTTGTGAAAGTGTCTGGCCACTCCACCCTTACATTTTCATTCTTTTTTGCACATGCACAGGTTATAAATACGTTTCCGAACTGTATCGTTGCTTTGTCTCTACATCACTTCTGATGCAGATCCATGAAATTTCCATTACACAAATCTGCGGACAGGAAGCTGGTGGGTGGGAAACGGAGGACCAAGCTGGAGCTAGCGATGCATGAGGACTGATGTACAATGCTGGCCTTCTTTCACACAATACTCACATAAGTTCTCTGAATATCCATAGCTGCCCTTCATCGAGCGTGACCTTAAGTCAGTAGATTGTGTAATGAGGATGTTGTTCTCTGCATGTATCTAGTGCTCATTATCCTTGCACTGTACACTGGTGATGAGACAGCTTTCTCTCACACGTATTGGAGCCATTCTTTGTTCTTCACTTGTTCAGGTGCTAATTTCTCCATGCCTAATGGCTATCTTTAAAGTGCTGTCTTTCAACAAAGATCACAAGGCAAGCCATACGGTTATCCATGCATCTAGTTTTCTTAGTGGTGCTACAGCATCTGCAGTTTCATCTTGCTAGCTGGTGCTTGGTGTTCCACGGCCTTTCAGTCTTGATGGGAGGTCTCCAACATTGTCCATTACGTGAGCTACTTCTGATCAAGGAAAATCATCCAGAGTTTCTAAAAATGACTGCACAATAGTGATCAAATCCATTAATACTACACTAGGAACCACCCTAAAATTGATTATCAGTAACCAACTCAAATTACCAAAGAAAAGAAATAATCTTTCCCGAAGGAGTGAGGTTTTCTATATCTTAATCTTCATGTGCAATCATTAAACAACCCCGCCATTGGTCGTATGGACCTTTGTTCATCGACAAGGAGAAGTAAAGAGCGATCGTTTACATAGATACATAGCAACAAATTATTAGACTTTTAGTATAGTCCATAAAGATAATTAGTATGAGCTAAAGGGTTTTATTTTTTAATTCTTTTAGCTTTTCATTGTTTATTATTCATTAAGTATTAATATTTAGGTCTCATCGTTAAATATAATCCAGCAAATGATATTTGATCATAAAATAGACTACAATATTCGTTATAATAACAGTTGGCATTGTAATAATAGAACAAGCATGTTCCATAAAGGAAATTTCCTATTCAAAGTTAAATTCGAATAATGAGAGAAAAGGTGTCATTTCAGATACCAAATAAAGAGTTCTGATTGGAGAATCCATACATAGACAATAAAGCCTTTGCAACTCAGAGTCAAAAATATTCGCAGCCATAAATTAATGAATAGAGATTTATAAAGCCCTTGGCTACTCCGAAACAAAGTGTTCACGTGCTAAGAAATCATCCACGAGGCTCTGCAGGACAGAGGAAAGACTATTTACATTTGTTTAAAAATTCAAGTAGTAAGCTTTTTCCAAAAAGTCAATTCTGAGCTTTCCTGCCTCAGATCTAATAGAAGGGTATACCAGTGCTTGGGGCCCAGAAAGCTAGGTATCAGCCACATATTCAAGCCGTCTTCTTCCTTGGGACCACCACAAGGGTTTGATCAAAGCATGAAGATAATGAGGGCCTTTGTTGTTTAGAATTTTATGGCAGAAACAAAGAGCCTTAAAGGATACTCTTTTGCAGATCGGGAGCCAGTGAAGACTATCAAGTGCTGAGCCCAGAGAAGACTGTCTGGGGATGTTCAGCAGCAGTCGTGCTGCTGAGTTTTGTACACTTTGAAGCATTTTTAGCGTGCCTTGGGTGATGCCTAAGTAAAGTGCATAGCAATACTTGTGAAGATACCCCTATGGCTCTGCAATGGTCCTGTCAAGCTGTCTCCTTGGGGTCATTCCCCTGGTAGACTCAGTCTGAGTATGTGACAGCACCATCATTTAACTCTGCCAATGTGACAATGTTGTGACTCTACTCTGCCCTTGACATGTCCCATGCAATACATTGTCAGGTCAGTAACAACACCAGGTTGTAAATTGCCCTTTCATTCACATTGCATAGTTCAGGTCACGTTGGAAGTACCAAACATTTGATGAGAGTGTAGAGTCCATGTTTTCATGCACTTGTGTGTGCCAACTTAAATAAATGGTGAACATTACCATTCATCTTTGATCTTACATATTGTCATGTGTCTAATTTTTCAGACAACATGTCGCCTGAGGAGGCACGAGAGTTCCAAGTCAGGAAGGAACGATACTTGCACATACGACGTGTGGCCAAGGGCTATCATGCAATGGCGAGGAGGTATCGAGAGGACCGGGCATCTGGGAAATAGAAATCTCTGCCTGAATTTGCAGGGAAAAGTGGAGGAAGGGACACCCAAGCAAAACCAAGCCCTTCTAATGTCAGACGTGGGTCCAGACATCAGCACAGAGTTGCTACTCAAAGTCAGACAACACATAGCCAACCTGCTGCATCTACCTCAGGCACGCAAGCAGGTGCCCCTTCATGACCTCAAACACAAGGGACTGCATCGCTGCCATCTGCATCCCGGACACATGCTGTCACTTACACAAACAGGGACTGGCAGTGCTTACTGGACATCAATGTAAGACTGGTACAAGTGGAGAGGGATGTTTTGGAGATTAACACCCACCTCCAGGATATCAAGGGTACCCTGGGGCTCCCTTTCTGAGCAGCCCAATTTGTGATCCTTCCCCCTTTCTACAGTCCCCCTATTCCTTTTAGAATACTATTTGATCATTAGTCTAGGGTTTTAAGTGTTATTAAGTGTAGGTTTAGAGTAGTGATAGTTAGTGTAAGGTTTAGATAAGGTTTTAGATGTTTTATTCTATTTATGTAGTGTTATGGGTTAAGTTTCCCATTCCTTTGGGTGGGGGGTTGATGTATTTTTCTTGTACAAAAAAATAAATAAAAAAATATATATTTGTCTAGGATACATGTATAGTTAGTTAATGTTTAGGTTAAGCCGTCTTTGTTGATGTGCTTTAAGTGGGAGAGGTGGGTTGATGTCTCATATATGTTGTTGAGTGTTTATTATTAGATAAGATAGTTCATTAAGTGTAACATTTAGTTAGTATCAGTTAGTTTAGATTAGGTTAGCTGATGTGATTAGTGATAGTTTAAGTTAGGCAAATTTATTTAGATTTAATCAAATGTTAGTGGTTTGTGATTTGTGTTGGCACTTATGTTTGAAGTGATTTGATGGAGTGGTGATTTTGAAGTTGGATACAACATATTCAATCACATAACAATCATTTCTATGTCTAAGTGTGGTCATGACATCATCTTCTAGGAAAAGGCTACTGTCATAATGCAGTTGGATTCTGATCTGGAAACATGCATGAATTTCAGGATTGCAAATTTGACTTCTGACCTTGAATAGGGATAGTGTGCTGATATATTTAGCATCTTATGAGGAACTGACGGAGTTGTAAGACACATTGGGGATTATTTACGACAGAATGGCGAAACTTGGAGTTACGCAAACAATGCTAACGCTATGATTCTCCATTCTTAAAATGCAGTGATGCGCCGTATTCACAAGAATGCTGCCCACCCCTGTATTTCCCCAAGCACAGGCGCAGAGTTCAGCTGCCTAGCACCAACACAGGCACCCTTGCTACATAGTGCAAGGGTGTCTGCATTGGGGAATATTATTGTTTATGTGCAGGAAGTGTTACCTTCATGCACATACACAATCAATGTCAATTTGCTGTTTTTATGTGTGCTGCATAAGGCAGCACACATGGGAACAGCAAAAACAGGGATAAATAAAGCATTTCTCCTCGTTGCGCCAGGGTAAGACCAGGTTTTCCCTGGTCTCAATTTTTGTGCTGCCTCCTATTTATGCCACCCTTTAAAATAGGGTGAAGCGTCAAAATCAATGTGTGTTGCAGTGGAACACCCACTGCAACACCCGTTGCTCCCTCTTTCACACAGAGTACAGCGTGAAAGTGTGCCTTGTGTACAAGGCAGCGTTAAGCCAAGGTAAGTAGCTTAACACTGCCTTGTAAATAAGGCAAAGCCCCTCTCACCACCACAACGTCACTGAAAGTGACGTTGTGGTGGCGAGAGGGGCTTGTAAATATGCCCCATTATGCTTCATCATCTTTGTGAATATGGTGAGGGCTTTATCTTGAGATTTGGCATGGCATGACACCCATCACAACAACCATTGTCCACCCATTGACTATGAGTAGATCTGCCAAGTATGACTTTATATCAATGCTAGGTGAAGACACTTCTTGTGGCATGACACTGACTTGAACATTGAACCAAGTGCCTATCCCCATCATGAATGTAGAGAAATGTTAACTTCCTGCAAGAATGTTGTATTTGAGATATGAAGGATTGGCTACTTCACACATATCCTGTCATCTCACTGCCTATCAGGGACACAGACACAACAAGACCCTTTTTCTAATGGCCCTCTGGATTAGTTTTGCTGCCTAGACTGCTCATACATTTCTGACATGTCTATACTTGAATGGTCACAGGCAACACACATCTTGTGACTTTAGTGCTTATATGTACATGTGATTTCAATGAGGTAGCAGACTGGCCCAGTTCATTGGACAACAATCCCCACATTGTGTACATGCCGGTGGAGGGCCGGACAGAGTCCTTGGTAGGGAACATGTCCAGAGACATGTTGAGGAAGAGGCAGAGTTCAGTCAGCAGGCTGATTGCAGTGTCATTGGGGATCAATGGCCACATTGGCAGTCCATTATTAGTCCAAGGTAATTGTAGCAGAGTCATTCAGAGGACAGTGGAAGATGATGTTCTGAGGCATGATAGTAAGCATAAGACCAAGCACAGACTGTCCATTTGACACAGATGAATGATACCGCTGAATTTTCCTTCTGAATGGTGTTTCATCCACATCTTCCTCCTCTGATGTGTCATGTGTCTCCCGTGAGGGTGATGGTGGATTTGCGGAAGCACTGGGAGGCAGTGACACATCAGGGGGGTAAGAGGTGGATGTTGAAGGTGCAGCAGCATTCATCTGTGCCAAATGATGAGGCATCACTGCAGTGATGATAAGCTGCAGGGCTTGCAAAACTCCAGCAATGTCTCTGTGGTAGGCAGTCATGGCAGCAATGTGGGAATCCTGTTTCCGCTCCATGTTTTCCATGATCCTTCGCATTTCACATAACTCCTTGGTGACATCGCTGGAGCCACTTTGACTGGACAGTTGTTCTTGTCTCTGAGTAAGGACTCCAGCGATGTCACCAAGGGAATGCTGGAGAGCACAAACTGGCCTGTGAGTGCCTCGTATGGACTCTAGGTGGTCCTTAATGGGACTTAGGCATCCACGTATCCCATCCAGTTTGGCCGCCAGGCTGTCCAACCCCACCCGCACCTGACCAGCCATCTTACGCTGGACTTCTACCGCATTACGTCGGAATCTTAATAGTTGGTCCTCAAAGTCCTGGGAGACAGCTCTGGTTGTAGGTGGTGACTGCTGAGTGTTTTGTGCTGCTGGTGGAGCAACCACGATGCTGATGGATGTCCCCACTTCTGGAGATAGGCTGCCTATGGAGTTGAGCAGCTCTTGGAGGGTGTCCTGGTCGATGGTTGAGATGTCATCTTCCTTTTCCTCATAGAAGAGTGGGACAGTCTGCTGAACAGGAGGCGATGTTTCTTCCTCTGCAATGTAAAGGGCAGATACTGTTGTATGTGTTTGTCCACTTTGGTCAGGCATTTAAGCAGTTGAGAAGCAGAGTGCATGACAATATCCAATCTCTATTTTTACATGCTACACCTATTACAAGCAGCTTTGTAAATCATTGAACAACATCACTGATGTGACATTTGGGTTGATCACGGTTTTGGACAGTTTCCCTCTATGCCAACTGTGAGGGGCATGTTTGTACGCCCATGCTGCACCTGTTAAATCCTCTGTTCAAAAGTGCCAGTGGTGCTGGTTGTTTCAAATTATTGACAATACTGAATTGACGAGATTTATGTGTCTTTACACTGCCTTGTGGAGGAGTCACCCCTACTCAGTCAAGTTTACATATCGGTTTTAGTCACTAGATTTTGGGGTGTAGATTGGACTGCACCTCACCTTGATGTTGGCACTGCCACCTAATTGGTACCGGTTCGGGCGACCAGCGGCAGTAATATGGCTACTGGCATAATGTGATATCTGTAAATGCAAACAGAAGGGTTGCTAACTTTCTTCAACCGAATTTATAATTTGGGAATTCCTACAGAGATTGCGATTGTACTAACAAGAAACCAATCTATGACAATAACTTGAAGGGTGCATTTATATCTGACCAAGGAGTGATACTAACCAGGCACTAAGAACCTTACGAATGGTCTTGTGTGTCCCAGAACTTGTGAATTTTGGATCCCTTTCGGGACAGAAGTACAACCAAAACTAAGGTTCTCAACCACAGGATTTTAGCCCTGAAGAAGTTGCTACTTACAGCAGTAGAACGTGATGAAACACGTGTTGGCTAAGGCTTTGATTACGTTTACCCACGAGAGGAACAATAAATTGAGTTATCTGATCAAGCAACGGACCAAGAATTCTCTTACATTGTCTTTAACTTGTTTAAAATACTTTTAGCGTGTGCAGGGGATTGTTGTGTTGTTTTGTCAGTGGTTTTCCATGGTTTAGGGAGAGAGGTGGTTCTCCCTACCCCTTTGCACCGCACTCATATTACGCTATAGCTGAATACTTTTTGTGTATTACCTAGGAGCACCATTACCCTACCCAACCACCAACCGTGTAGCTTGTTTACCCTTGCACCATTGTGCAGGGGTGCCTGTGTTGTGTGGAAGATTGTGTATGGGCAGGAAGATCCCCCTTCCTGCACATGAACAATCTTCCCCTCAACGCAGACACCCTTGAACTATGGTGCAAGGGTGCTTGAATTGGTGGTGGGCTGCTAACTTTTTACCCAGCACAGGGTAGAAGACAGGGCTGCTTCAGGTTGTTGTCAATGTGATGCAGCCCTGTGTTCCTGAATTGGCAGAGCGTGGTGTTGAGCCAAGGAGGCTAATGCACCACTCCGCCACTTCTCTAGTCAATATGCCCCTTTGCTTGTTCATGTAGGCCAGAGTTAGCAGATACATGAATGGTCAATTGTCTATATCTTTACATATTTATATGTGCATGTTTGCTGGATTACAAGTCACTGACAACACCATTAGGTGTCTTTATATGTATTTAACAGCTAAGGTGACATGTGGATATACCCCCAAGTACCTATGTATCTGGAATCAGATCTGCACACACTGTGGGTGGGCACTGAGACATATTTAGATGGACAGGAGCAACATTAGCCCCCAAACCCCAACCCCCACATCCCCTGTCCCTGGTTGTTACTTACCATGTTGCTGTTGTATGTGGTCATATTCAGCACTATTCTGTCCCTTGACTCCAGCCACCGACTCCTCGCAGATGACCGCGGACACCTGTTCCTCCAAGTCATCAAGCTTCTCCCGTGGTGCTGGACTCCCACCTCCAGTCTGCAGTGCTGCCTGCCGATTGTTGGACAGTTTCCACTTGGTCTTGCGCTTGGCATCATACCAGCCCTTCTTGCAGTCAGCCACTGTCCTTTTGCCCACTGCTACTGCATTCACCTTGGTCACAATGGACTGCCAAATGGCATTTTTGGTCCCCAATGACACCCTGGAGCTGACAAAGAGTTGTTGTTTCTCTGTCACCTCCGCAATCAGGATCTCATTTTTCTGCTGGCTGAATCTGTTTTTTCTCTTCCTCTTCCCCTGGGACTCTGGCTGGTCCTCCTAGCTGTTAGGGGGGTTAGGGGGGCTTGTTGTCTCCTGCTGAACTGGTTCCAGCATGCTACATTTTTGCTTCCAGGCAATGAATTTCTTTTTTTGTGTGTTTTTTGGGAGCTTCGCTGGATTTTTCTAGTTTATTTTTCCTGCGAAGCGTGAAAAAAGTGACGTGATGCTGTCTAACGTGAGTTTTCTGGCCGCTGACTGGCCAGCGTAACTTTTTTCATGTTAGCGGGAAGATTTTTATCACTGTAACATTGTTGTTAGCGACAACATTTGCCGCCGCGAGAATATCCTATCGCCATGTAGTGACGTATTGTAAATACGTCGGTACCATGGCGATAGGTTTCAGCGGATCGTGGCGGTAAGAAAATTGCCGCTAATTAACGCTAGCATTAGTTAGCAGCAATTCTTGTAAATATACTCCCTGAGAGAGAAATGTATTGCTTTGCAAAGATACAAAAAAATCCAATGCCACCTTTACTTCCCGTAAGGTGGAGTAGTTCACTCTTGGTTGAATTTTATGACTTATTGATTTTAAAGTCCTACAGACTAGGAAATGTTGTCCTACTGATTCTCCTTTGACTAGGATATGACCACCTGAAATATCCAATCTGTAAACATTCACTGTTCTACAGACTATCCCTGTGATAAACAAAAGAATTAACTATTTCTCCTTGAGGTGCAGATATAGGAATCTCTAGTTCCGCGCACCAGTCAACCCAGGTAAACCAGGCGTACTCATAACTGGATTCAGTGGAAGAAGCCCAGGAATTATTTGATAACTGACAGTGCTTCGTCTGAAAGGCACGGGATGTGCCAGGCTGACCTGAAATCTTCCACATGATTAGATAAAGATGAACTGGAGGACTTGGCCATTGGGATGACCTTGAGGATCTGTGAGCAAAAGAGCAAAGATTGGCAGGATTCTTAGAAAATTTAAAGACATCTCTAGATGCCAAGGGAACCATATTTGAGATGGATAAAAGAGTGTTAATAAATTTAGAGAGGCCAAGTGCCTTCTGCCATGTATGAGTAATCTGAGTATCATTGTGAAAGGAGAAATGATATCTTCACGTATTGACTACCATTGTTTTAGTAATGCTTCCACCGCTTCTGCTTCTGGATCCGGTCTCCAACTGAAAAAGCATGACATTTTGAGATTCAGGTGATAAGCAAATATGCCCACTTTGATTGGACCCCATAGATATAGAATTGTGTTGAAAATATTAGGACCTAGAGACCAGTCACTTTTGTCTTGAAGATATCTAGATTCCCATCTGTTACTGAATTGGAGAGACTTTGGAGATAGTCCGCTTGAAGGAGAATCACTCTGTCAAGTCAATAATGCACAAAAATTCACATGAAATTGAGTTTATTCTAGTGACCTTTTTCCTCCAGTAATAATCTCTCCACATCATGCTCCCCAACCAGATTTGCTTACGTCCAACTCTAAAGGGATATCTAGGAGCTGGCCAACAATGGATTTTCCATTCCAGGTTTCCAACTGGGAGAGCCACCACTCCAACTTTTTCCATGCCTCTATGGAATGGGAAATTAATGCTAAGTAGAAGAGGCCTCTGCACGGATGATGCGCTTTGAGATGGTGAATTGTTCAATAATGAAGTGAGGGTAGGAATATTACCTTTATGGATGCAGACAAGAGCCCCACAATCCTTGTCAATTGTCTGAGGGCAAACCTGTTTAATTTGGGTACTGGCTGAATCTCCTTTTTTATTGACCCGATTAAATTTTGTAGGAGAAAGAGAGCAGCTTTAAGGAGTCTTTTGCGAAACTGAGATTGTGTATCATTTGTGAGTGAATTAGTTCTGATTTCTTTTTTGCTTACAACAAACCCAACCCCTGGAGGGGAGAAAACATATTAAGAGTCTGTAATTCATTGGAAATGACAATCAGTAACATACCAATCAGGTAAATTACTTGTCTGACCCGGTGTAATGTTAGTAGCACAACCACCGTCACAAGAGCTTGGTGAAACACCCTAGGGCTGAGGAGAGACCAAAGTGGTGAGACTTGAACTGGAATCTTTCTTGTCCCACAGAAAGTGAAGAAACCGTCTGTGCGATTGATGAATTGGGACTGATAGACAACCATATTTTAGACCTATTTTTTCAAACCAATCCCCAATCTGTAAAGCATCTCTTAAACAATGTACCCCTTCCCTTTTTAAAGGTCTGTAGAGTATGAAACTGTTCACTACTTTTAGATTTATAACTGTTCGGTAACCATCGTCCTCCTTCCAGACTAGAAAGGGTTAGTGAGAAACCATGAAAATGAAGTGGAACTTTTTCTATGACTGCTTTGTGCAGCAACTTGTGAACTTCTTGAGTTATTAAACCTTTTTCTGGAAATGTGAACATCATGGGACAAAGAAGTATTAGTTGAAGTGGTTGAGAATAAAATCCTATTTGTATCCCTGGATGGTTTGTAAGATCACCTGAACTGATGTTGTTTAACTCTAATTATGTTGAAAGAATGTGAATCTGTCACCCAACCTTCTCAGGAGAAAAACTGTGTAAGTTGATGACCTACCGTTGTTGGCAACGGATCATCCTTTGCCACCCTTCTCAGGTTCTCTGAGAACCCTTCTCAAAACGGGCCTCCTCTCTGAGGAAAGAATGGCGTATATCCAGCCCTGTCACTGAAACCAGCGGTGTGTCCTCTTGCGACAAAAAGGGAAGGTCTGTAAAAGAGAGCTCATCCTCTCATTTTTTTTTCTGCCAATTTTGCCAGTCTAGGATCTATTCTCATGAGGAGAATTTTCCCTCTCTTCTCTGAAATGGCAGTTTGGGTGTTGTTTAATAGAAATATAGCACATTGACTTCTCCCTCTAAGGATGGGTAAATTAACAGGTGCGCCTGTACACGGAGCATCCTCCTCATCTGCATTATTTTGGTCAATGGCCATAGGATTTCAAAAAGTTTGTCTTGACAGATACATAATGCTATTTCTAGTACCTTTTTAGAATCTTTCCCTTTTTTGACAGGAAAGCTACAATTGCTGGATCTATGTCAGGAGGGAATGATAATTTATGAGGTAGAAGGGTCTGGGCCATTTCTCTCTCAGTTTATTCCTATTTGTCTTGTCCATTGGTTTCCTAATCCAATGTGCAACAAAAGTCAGTGATCAAGGACGATGGGGCCTACTCGCCTGATCGTGAAATTACTTTCAGTTTCAAGTAAGGGATGCCAAGGGCATCGAGGAGGACTGCACTTAAGGTCAGGATCGGGTAGGGTAAGTCTAGTTTTGACATGCCAGAGGCAGTACAATTTCATCATCATCATCACTATCTTCTTGCTGGCCAGTAGGCAAGGAGACAGAGTCTGTGCCAGAAGATGCTAGTTCTTGTAAGGTATTATTGTCATTTTGGCATCTAAGGAAAGGATTCCCTCGAAAAGTAACCTTTTTTGACATTTTAGTGGGGATTTCTATAAACCCCTGGTTTCCAGGATGTGCTAATGGTGTGGACTGCATTTTTTGCTGGGACGCCTCAACTTTTCTTATCAATGAGACAATATATTTAGGATTAGTTGGCTGTGAACTGCATCCCTGAGAGGTATGAGTTCCTTCTTCAGGACAGGGAGGCAAATGATTTATTAGCTAATTAAAAGATGCAGTTATGGACTGACTAATGATCTCCCAATGAATTGTATTGAACCGATTTACTGCATGAATTTACTGCAGACTGAATCTCCTCTCTAACTGGTAGACTCCTGCTCAGTGTGCTGTTTGTGGCCATCCTCTTCTACAGAAGAATCAGAGTCATCTGGCTCTGAATTCAATGGGAATGAATTTATGTAAAGCCTTTTCAACCCACTTCTATTTGTAACCTTCCTTATATGCTTGCTAAAGCATAAATCAATATATAGAGTTATAAATATATTATTTAAATAGGTTGAGCAGTCCAAGAGAAAATGTAAACTACAACATTCATTATAGTACACACACACACACACACACACACGCACGCATACACGTGTTACCATCCTTGTGGGGACTATGTGTGAACACCTGCTTTGTGGGGACTAACCTTTCCCAATGTTTTAAAAACATACCAATAACTGAAAAATGTTAAGAAAAATTCATAATAGAGGATCCTGCTTCAAATTTGCAAATATGTTGTTATTTAATCGCGCGCACAGTACCATCTTTGTGGGGACTTGAACGTGTGTTACCATCTTTGTGGGGACTTGTTCTATAATTGTCATTTGCTATTGAATACAATAATGAGCACAGGGCTAAATGTTTATTTTATCAGCAAGATATGCAAATAACATCATAATCTTTTCATAATTCAATAGCTTAATGTATTCTATGGGTACAAAATAGATGAATTGTGTTAATAAATTGCCAGAAAATAACATATATCAGAATTACAGAAGGGAATTTAAAAGTGCATGTAACTCTTTGCTTAGTGCTCCAAGTCTTAAGAGATAAGTGGGAGTGGGTGTAACTCACACAATTTTTTGTAGTGTCATTACACAAAATTACAGCAAAATTACGCAAACTTTTGCTGAATTACGCAAGAAGCATATCCCAGCATTTAGCACTTTTATCAGAGCGCAAAATGCACCCTTGCATCCAAAACAGGCCGGAGGATGCATTTTGAGCTAAGGCAATAGCTAAGAAAATAGCTCTAAATGCAACAGAACCCAAACAGCAGCAGTAGGCAGCCACTTGTGCGCACTATATTTGCTATTCCAGTGCTCCCTAGCAATTACATGTAATGTTAATGTTTGCATAGGAATGGTGTGTGATGATAAACACAGAGGTCATATGTGATCATATAAATATCATAGACTCTTCAGAGACACTGTCTAAAACCATGATGAAAGTCCCCCACAGAGGTAGCATGCGAAGATAATGATGTTCAAGTACCACAAAGATAGTTTATGATTATAAGAATGTTCAAGTCCTAACAAAAATTGTGTATGAAAGTAATCTTGTTGAAGTCCCCACAAAGATACAGAGTGATTATAGTGATATTCAAGTCCCCACAGAGATAGCATGTAGTTATTGGGATGTTTAAGTCCCCACAGCCATAGTGTGTGATTACTGGGATGTTCAGATCCCCACAGAGATAGTGTGCGCTTACTGGGCTAAAGTTTGGTTATTAGGATGTTCAAGACCTCATAGAGATGGTGTGTGAAGGTAGGCATGTTCATGTCCCCTCAAAGATAGTGTGTGAAGATAATGTTCAAATAGCTACACAGACAGTGTGTGAAGATAATGATGCTCAAGTCTATACAGTGATAGTGTGTAAAGATAAATGTATTCAAGTCCTCACAAAGATAGTGTGTTATTATAGGGATGTTCATGTGCCCACAGAGATAGTGTATGATTAGTGGGATGTTCAAGTCCCCACAGTGATAGTGTGCAGTTACTTGGATGTTCAAGTCGCCACAGAGATAGTGTATTATTATAGGGATGATCAAGTCCCCATAGAGCTAGTGTGTGATTATTGGGATGTTCAAGTCCCCACAGAGATAGTGTGTGATTATTGGGATGTTCAAGTCCCCACAGTGATAGTGTGTGTTTATTGTGCTATTCAAGTTCAAACAGAGATAGTTTATGATTATGGAGAAGTTCAAGATCTCACAGAGATAGTGTGTGAAGTTTAGCATGTTCAAGTCCCCATAAAGGTAGTGTATGAAGATAACTTCTCCACACAGATTAGGCCTGATTCACAAAGGTAAATCTAGACTTATTTTTTTTAGTTTTATATAGTGCGAATTCGACCTGTAGGTATCAGAGTGCTTTACATGAGCACCAGTTACGTTACAGATGGACACATTCATCTTTTGGTAGGCACGGGGAGATTTAGTGATTTGCCCAGAATCACGGGATGCTGAACGTCCCTGCTGACACTCAAACCCGGTTCCTCAGCTTGGAGGCCGACCGCTCTAACCATTAGTTCTAAGTTAAACCAAAAGTCTAACTTTACTACTTTTCAGTATTCACAAATGTAAGTTACGAGTAGTATCTTTACGACTGCAGATTTTCCGCACTCAAGGTGGAGTTTCCACACTCGGGTAGAATATCCACACTCTGGGCAGAATCTCTGCACTTGGGGCAGAGATGCAGATCTCTGCACTGAGTGCGGAAACTCCACAGTCATAAGGATGCTGCTCGTAACTTACCTTTTGGATACCAAAAGTAGTAAAGTTACACTTTTGGTCTAAAATATAGACCAAAAGTCTAACTTTTCCTTTGTGAATCGAGCCCATAGTGTGTGAAGATAATGATGCTCAGGCATGTTTAAGCCTACGCATAGTGTGTGATTATATTGGTTTTCAAGTCCCTTGTGACATAGTGCGTGGAGATTATCTTGGGCAAGAACATATATTGATAGTAAGCAAAGATAATGATATTAAAATATCCACAAAAATAATGTATTATTACAGGCATTTTCAAGCCTCCACATACTGGGCCTGATTCACAGAACTAACTTACGTCAAAAACGTAAAGTTAGTACTTTTTGGTATCCACAGAATACACTTACTCATTTTGGTATTCACAGAATGAACTTACTCATTTCGGTATTCACAGAAGTTAGTAGTCCTAACTTTAGGACTCCTAAATGCCTTCTGTGAATACCGAAAGTCTTAAAGTTAGGATTTTTCTCAGTTTAGGAGTAGTAAAGTTAGTCCTAACTTTACTACTCCTAAACTGAGAAAATCCTAACTTTAAGACTTTCGGTATTCACAGAAGGCATTTAGGAGTCCTAAAGTTAGGACTACTAACTTCTGTGAATACCGAAATGAGTAAGTTCATTCTGTGAATACCAAAATGAGTAAGTGTATTCTGTGAATACCAAAAAGTACTAACTTTACGTTTTTGACGTAAGTTAGTTCTGTGAATCAGGCCCTCTGTGTGATTATAGCTGTGATGAAGTCTCTACCAACATAGTGAGGGGAGATTATCATGGTCTTGTCCATACAGCGATAGTGTGTAAAGATAATGACATTTAAGTCCCCACAGAGATAGTGTGTGAATACAGGCATGTTTAAACCTTTGCATATTATGTGATTTTAGTGGTGTTGAAGTCTCTGCTGACATAGTGTATGGAGATTATCATGCTCAAGTTAATACAGTGAATGTGTGTAAAGATAATGGTATTCAAGTCCCCACAGAGATAATGTGATATTATAGTGATGTTCAAGTCCCCACAGAGATAGTGTGTGATTATTGGGATGTCCAGGTCCCCACAGAGATAGTGTGTTATTATAGGGATGTTCAAGTCCCCACAGAGATAGTGTGTGATTATTTGGATGATCAAGTCCCCACAGAGATAGTGTGTGATTATTGGGATGTTCAAGTTCCCACAGAGATAGTGTGTGTCTATTGGGATGTTCAAGACTGAACAGAGATAGTTTATGATTATGGAGATGTTCAAGATCTCACAGAGATAGTGTGTGAATGTAAGCATGTTCAAGTCCCCATTAAGATTGTACATGAAGATAACTTCTCCACACAGATTGGGCCTGATTCACAAAGGTAAAGTTAGATGTATTTTTTTTGTTTGTTTCATATAGCGCAAACTCAACCCGTAGGTATCTGAGCGCTTTACATGAGCATCAGTTACAGATGGACACATTGGGAGACACAGGGAGATTTAGTGATTTGCCAAGAATCACAGGATGTTGAGCGTCCTTGCTGAGACTCGAACCTGCTTCCCCAGCTTCGAGGTCGACCGCTGTAGCCGTTAGTGGAAAGTTTAACCAAAAGTCTAACTTTACTATTTTTCAGTATTCACAAATGTAAGTTACGAGTAGTATCTTTACGACTGCAGATTTTCCGCATACATATAGTGTGTGATTATAGTGATGTTCAAGTTCCCACAGAGATAGTGTGCGAGTATTGAGATTTTCAAGACCCCAAGAGGTAGTTTATGGGTATTGGGATGTTCAAGCCCCCACAGAGATAGTTTGTGATTATTGGGATGTTCAAAAACCCACAGTAGTAATTTGTGATTACTGGGATGTTCAAGTCCCCATGAAGATAGTGTGTGGTTATTGGGATATTCAAGTCCCCACTGTGATAGTGTGTAGTTATTGGGATGTGCAAGACCCCACAGAGATAGTGTGTGATTATTGGGATGTTCAAGACCCCACATGGGCAATTTGTAGTTACTGGGATATTCAAGTCCCCACAGAGATAGTGTGTGGTTATTGGGGTTCAATGGTGTGTGAATGTAAGCATGTTCAAGTCCCCATAAATATAGACTGAACATAATGTTCACGTTTCCACACAGACTGTGTGAAGATAATGATACTCAAGCATGTTTAAGACTATGCATAGTGTGTGATGACAGTGTTTACCACATACTATGTGGAGCTTAGCATGGTTAAGGTCATACATGGATAGTGTGTAAAGATGATATTCAAATCCCCACAAAAATAGTGTGTGATTACAGGCATGTTCAAGCCTCTGCATACTGTTGACCAAGCCCTTTCCAATGCAATGTATGGAGATTATCATTGTCAAGTCCATACAGTGATAGTGTGTAAATATCATGATATTCAAATCCTCACAGAGATAGTGTGCGATTACAGGCATGTTTAAGCCTCTGCCTAGTGTGTGATTATACACATAATCTGTATCTGCCCAAGCTTGATGGACATAAGGCGCGCCTTACTCTGAGTAATATGGAACCAAAAGGGCATAAGAAGCTGTAGGCAGTCTGTGAAGCTGTGCTTTAATCCAGAGGAGACCCAACTAAACTGCCGACTAACAAAGTACTTCGACATAGTGACTAGAAGACTTAAGACTTAGTAAAAGGCGTAAAGAAGAGCAGCATGCAGTTATAACATTTTATTAAGTACAGACACAGCCTGTCTAGAACTAGGCCTTGTTAAAATTGTGTCCAGTACTCTGAAGCACAAGCACTTTATTACCCTTGAAATGGACTGCACAGATAATGAAACTGAAATTGATACGACCTTCATTCGAGAGTAAACTTTTTAAATGTAAAAGCACAAAGATAAGGCTGAATGTAATTTTAACGCTGAATGTTTTTATATTGTGAGTTTTAATTAACTGTACAATAAATTCTTCTATTCTAGTGTGTGATTATAGTGGTGTTCGAGTCTCTACCGACAAGGGGGCATATTTACAAGACCCTATCGCTACAGGAACGTCACTTTTTCTGACGTTCCTTTGGCGATAGGGGCTTCGCCTTATTCACAAGGCGGCGTCAAGCCACTTAATGTGGCTTAAGGCTGCCTTGTCAATAAGGCACCCTTTCACACTATACTTAGCGCGAAAGGGGTGGGAAATGGGTGTTGCAGTAGGTGTTCCGCAACAACACCCATTTATTTTGATGCTGCCCCATATTTACAAGGGTGGCGTAAATATGGGGCAATGGCAAAATTAAAACCAGTGAAAACCTGGTCTTAAACAGGCGAAATGAGGAGAAATGCTCTATTTCTCCTCGTTTTTGCTGTTTCTATGTGTACATTGTGCAGCACACTTAGAAACAGCAAAACGCCATTTATGATTGTTTATGTGCAGGAAGGAGTCCCTGGCCGATGAGCCTTCCTAAGCTAGAGTGGTGGGAGGAGCTGACACTTGTAACTAATGAGGGCTGTCCCTGTTCCTACACGAAGAAGTCTTCATCTCCTGTAGTGTATCTGGAGTCAGGGCAGGGAAGGGCAGGGTTTTGTGCGCTACAAAGACCTTACTTTGAAGTCTCCCTACTTAAAAGGCCAAAATGGGAATAAAAACTGGATGCCTGACACCATATATTCTGAACACTTCTGGACTGAAGACATTTTGCCAGGGAGAAGAGTTGTTGTGTTGCCAGTAGGCACTGCAACTTTGCTGTTTGCTTTGCTGTGTTGTCCTGCTGTCTGCTGCTTCTGTTCTGGGAGTGAGGGGACTGAGGTTTACTCTCTGCATCCTGCTTTCTAAGATTCTCCAAGGGCTTGCCTGAGTTTGCCTCCTGTTGCTGAAGTCTCAGGGACATCAAAGACCTCACCTGCATCTTGCTTCTAGCAGCTGAGCTCCTCTGCTGAGAGTCCTGTCCTGTCAAGTGGTGCCAAATCCAGTCCTGGGCCCCTTGGAGGTGAATTTGGTGCTGCAATCAAGAGACCAATGCATCGACTCCAAGCGTCAGTTCAGAATCAGCGCATTCGGGTGATATTCAACACATTGCATCGCCTGCGTGCTTTCGACATTAACGCATCATCGACACCGCATCACGTTCAGGAACCGAGGTCTAGAACAAACACCGACGCATCACCTCCTGTGCGCAAAGCATCATCCCCGAGCGGGAAAGCTCAACGACCCAGCACCACCTTAAGGAACCGAAGCATCACCAGCATCTGCGACCCTCACCTCCTCTGTGCCACACAGCATCTTTGATTTTAGATGCATTCAAGGTACTGTAAGGGGATTTGCGTGATTCCTGTATCCAACCCATGCTCTTTCGCGGTCAGACTGAACTTTTGGATTTTTACCGGTCAAGTGTGACCAGATAGCCCCTGTCTGAGCTATTGTTTTCTAAGAACTAGAACTTTATTTAACCTTGAAGAATTCCTAACTTGTGTATGTTGGATTTATTTTGTCGTTCTGGCCTTGTTTTACGCAGATAGATATTGGCTATTTTTCTAAACTGGTGTGGAGGACTTTTGTGGTGATATCAGTGTGTTACTGTGGGTGTGTGCACAAATACTTTACACATTGCCTCTAGAGATAAGCCTGACTGCTCTGTGCCAAGCTACCAAGGGGTAAGCACAGGTTATCTTTGGTGTGTAACTTTCTTACCCTGACTAGGATTGTGTTTCCCTACTTGGACAGGGTGTATACTGCCATTTCTAACAACCTTCAGCAAGAATCTTCCACAGCTTGCTGGGCACTCAGTCTTGATTTTTACTTCCAAGCAGAGCAGCAGGTCCAGTGCCCCATTTACATGGAGCTCGCCCCCTCATTCGGAGCAAGCCCCTTCCTTCCTGTTTGCTCACACAGGGAAAAATGTTCTTAGGTTGGCAGGTTTGTAGCCGGTGGTAAATGAAACATCTACCATCAATCAAACACTTGGTCAAAATAGCTTGGGCCACATGATAGCCTTCACTCTAAGTAAAGAGTGTAGGCTTGATCATTTACATAAACCTCTCCCTGATGGTTCAGGTGTCTATGCCCAATTTTCCTTTACTTGATACTCCACCAAAATATAGTACTATTACTTCCCTGTTTAGATTGCATCAAAATGATGTACTTTTTAGCATCCCATGAATTGATTCAGAAGCTACCGAGAATCCAGTAAACAGTTGTCAGACAGCTCTTAACTCTAACATCTTGGCTCTTATTATGAAAAGTCCACCGGGGGCATAACATTCATGCATTTCGGTGTCACTTTGGTATTACAGTAGGGTCCACAGGAGCATGCATGGCTTCTTCTGGAATATGGTTTACACTTGCTCGGAATGTGTGGCAGCATGACCACAAGGTGACACACTGACTGTGCACCATCGTAGTAGCCAGTGCAGAGTGAATGCACCACCACAGAAGGTGGTGCACAGTCAATGCACACCTCAAGGGCAGTCCTTGGGAGGGGATTACAGGAATCCAACGGGTCCTTCAGGCATCCCTCTGGAGGTGGTTGCATTAACACACTATACCGTACTCTGGGCAATCCCTGCACCCTCTTAGAACAGAGAAAAGTGCAGGTGATAAATGAGCTGTAGTTTTAAACTGCGGCTCTGTCTTTCACTCATGCACTCTTTTTGCAAATGTACTTCTAAATATTGAACAAAGAAATATCATGAAACAAGAATACAGTGGACAACATATTGAGGACCAAAATATCGTTAAGGTGTGTAAACATGGAGTAAGTATAGATTTACTATTCTATCTCCACATCTATGCACCTTGAAGATTTATATATTGTTAAGAGACATATATGTGGAGTTAGATATAAAAACAATCTATACTTGCCTTTCATTATTTGGAATTTCAATATTTTGTCCTTAATATTTCTGTACCGCGATATTCGGTCTTCGATATTTAGGGGGCACACCTCTCTTTGCAGAAGACATCTATCAGAATTCATGCCTGCCCTGAAGCCAGTGCATTTAATTAATTTAATTAGTGTAATTGGGCATACCATCTACAGCACTTCTGCTGTCTTTGGCTAGGTTTGCGCTATCCAAATACCACGGGGCAGATTTACAAGCCCCTTGTGCCACCGGTGCATCACGTTACGTGACGCACTGGCGGCGCAGCCTGCTATGTGATATTTACAAGAACAGGTAAAGTCACCCTGCTTGACTTAACCTGTGCTTGTAAATATCGCCCCTGTTCACGCAACACTTTACGTTTTAGGGGCGTGACATGGGTGTTGCTGTGGGTGTTCCCACGCAACACCAATGTCCACTGATGCATTTCCAGATTTACGAGAAATCGTAAATCTGGAAATGCGTCAGAATGCTCCACCACCCTAGGGGTGGCGTACTGAGGTGCAACGAGGAGAAATGTTTTAATTTCTCCTAATTGTTTTCCGGTTTCAGTGCGTGCTGCATTCTACAGCACATATTGGAAGAGGAAATCACCTAATTTGATTGTTTTTGTGCAGGAAGGGGCACCTTCCTGCGCAAAAACAATCTCCCCACGACGCAGGCATCCTTGCAGCATGGTGCAAGGGTGCCTGCGCCAGCGCGTGGCAGGTTTGTGCGCCAGCGCAGGGGGAAGCACAGAGATGCGACATATTGTTGTAAATATGTTGCATCCCTGTGCTTCGAAACTAACGCAGCACGGCGCAGCAAAATGACTTGCGGCACCACGCTGCGTTAGTTTCTTGTAGATCTGCCCCCACATACATATATATTGTTTCGGTATAAGCTGGGCACACAGAGATAAGGGTACACCACAGTGCACACAGAGACAGTGGCCTCAATGTGGTCATGTTTCAAAGTGACATTTCAATCTCTACTATGGTCGCTTATGGCTAGACACATTACACTGAAAACAATGTGGCTCGCTCATCATGCCATCCATGACAAGCCTTTCCTTCTCACAGCAAAAACTCCACACCTACCATGATTCCAGACCTCAAAGATCTGGGTGCGCTCTATCCTCATTTCTACATGCTCAGCAATAAATTTCAAATTGGAGGAAATTCCTTTTTTTGTTCAAATGATCAAGATACAAACTTGGTCCTAGCAAGAATAGGAATAATTTGCAATTGTCTTGAATTTGAAAGAGCACTACCAATCTGAATCTGGCTCATCTCAAACTACTGTATTATAATCAAACTAAATTTTGTAGGTATCTGCATCAATGAATAAATCTATTCTCGTACTATGCCATAACACCTCATTCTTGAGTCTACTAAATCATGTTAAGAGTACACTCCTATACCTCAAGCTTGATGCATTCTGTATACTTCATTGTACAACCAACATGCTACTCTGTGCTCTGAAAAGGGCACCCCGATCATGATATAAATCAGAGTGGTTCATGACCACAACATGGATATGAAGCCCTATTTAAATGCTACAATATAAAACTTACAAGATGATGGACGGAATGCATTCCGTCCATCAACTGTTTCTTTTGCATATGTCGCCCTAAGTGGGAAGGGTATGCCCAGACGTGGGTCCCGTGCTCACTACACCACTGGATTCAAGCTAGCCTTGCTGAAGAAGGGTGATGCCCTGAAACCGGTCCCAGGATGCTTGTTTCCGGTCCAGGGAGGAACTGGCTTGGCAGTTCGGGCTGGACTGTTCCCACAAGGAACAGGGTCAAGACTGATTTGCATATGGCTGGGTCCAAACTGGGGTGGTGTGGTGAGCAAAAGAATGATGCATTAAACCCAGATCCTTGTGACTGGGGGTGAATGTTTGCATTGTCCAGCATTCCGTCCATCAACTGTTTCTTTTGCATATGTTGCCCTAAGTAGGAAGGGTATGCCCAGACGTGGGTCCCGTGCTCACTACACCACTGGATTCAAGCTAGCCTGGCTGAAGAAGGGTGATGCCCTGAAACCGGTCCCAGGATGCTTGTTTCCGGTCCAGGGAGGACCTGGCTTGGCAGTTCGGGCTGGACTGTTCCCACAAGGAACAGGGTCAAGACTGATTTGCATATGGCTGGGTCCAAACTGGGGTGGTGTGGTGAGCAAAAGAATGATGGATTAAACCCAGATCCTTGTGACTGGGGGTGAATGTTTGCATTGTCCAGCATTCCGTCCATCAACTGTTTCTTTTGCACAATATAAAACTTGGCATATTATTTCATGCATACATAATCATGACTCGTTGTTTGACAATCCTGCTTAAGGGCCTGTTATGAGTTTGGCAGATGGCGTAGTATCTGTTGGGATGGCGGACGTCATTACCTCCACCATCCAAGGGGTACTCTGCCCTCCAAATTTAGAGATGACCGCTAGCCCTGTGGATCGTCTGCCAAATTTAGAAATGACTGCACACCATGTAGTCATCTCTGTACATTGAAAGGGACAGTCACCACAACAGTTCCTTTCAGTCTACTAGAGGTTTGGTGTATAGCCGCTGTTGGTTTTGACAGCCATATACCAAACTTCAGACTATTTTTGTTTTGCAAAAACAAGCTCTCAAAGTGGAAGTTTGTTCTTGAAAAACAAAAATTAAGAACTCCCACGCCCTGGAAATGTTCTCCTAAATAGGATGGGTGGTGTAATGTTCATCCTCTGTGCTAGATTAGTGTGGGAATGGAAGATAGCGTGCTTTGATGCACAGAATGCCAAAGTATTCAGTTCCTGGTTTTTTTATAGTGAAAGTACACATATTATGCAAAACTGTCATTTACTAGTTTAACCCAGCCTTATACACTTTGGATATGGTTTACTGACCGGTATGGAAAGGTTAAGAGGCAGTGCAGGGAATGTTGTGCCCATATGATTTGCATTTGTACAAAAATGGGGTAACGAATAGGCATCAAATAAAACAAAGATCCACAAATGAGAATAAATGGCAAACAGGCAGGCACTTTTTCCATATGCTCCTGGATAGGTTTTTTGACTGATTTTTTTTAACATAGTATTTTATGGTTACCTCAATCTCATCAGAGACAATGGTCATCAAAACCCCTTTAGTCTCTGAGCTGTGTCCTCAAATCAGAAGGGCAGTTCCAAAGTGCTTTTGTTTGTCGGGTCCTGCTGTTCATTGTCATTCACCCACTCACACCACACCTTCTAATGACCTTTCAAAGGTGTCAAAATCCCAACTAGTAGCCTGCTTTGTGTCTCAATTGCTCACTTTAAGCAGACTTGCTTGATATCTGGAATTTACGGATTGTCAGCATACACCCTCACACAAAAAGGTTTAATTGACAGGCATATACATAAATGTTTACTCTTGATAAAATAAAGTCAAAAAAGCAAAACATGCTTTCCTTATAAGAATAAATGTGCTTTCAAACTCGAAACTCCACGCAACTGCGTGACATTTCTGTAAATTGGTTGGATATAATTGCAGAAAATGTCCCTAACGTAAACCAGTAAGAAATTGTTTTAAAAGCAAAACTCAACAGTACACAAAGCTTGGTTGCTGATGTGCACAAGTTTGAATAGGTTGTTTATGATTACACAAGCACTTTAGTGATGTGGCCCATATTGTAGAAAAGTATTTGTGTAAAGAAAGACAGGTTTTACTAACAAGCATGTCAGACTGGGACATAAAATAGGTCCTGGCACCAAAATAAAAGTAGCCCCCATTAGTGAATCAGGGCAGTGGAAGCGGAAGATGCCTGATTAATTTTGTTAGACTCATTAATAGTTTCGTTTTTTTCCTAATGCATTTTACACCAATGCAAGTTATCAGGAAAGTACAGTTGTCCTGTCAATTAAACACACTAAGTATTATTAAGTATTGACAGTTGTACTTGAATCACAGGTACTTCCAGTACACATTTCTTTCAGTACACACACATTTCTAGACAGGCCTGCTCTCTCCTGGAGAACAGGGCGAGTAAAACACCATATATGGCATAATGCCAACATTTGGAAGCAAGAAAAAAAAAAGATGAATTTATTTTACTTGCATTGACAGCAAAAATAAAGCTGTATGTGGTTTACAAAATCATGAGTCACCCTGCTGAGACAGGTGTGTTGGCACATATGACATGGGTAGAAATGGAAGTGCATGCAAATATTCTTCAAGCGCAGAAACACTTTGGCAATGGGGCCTACATGCATAGGGGTGCTATCTAGCACTGTAAGTGGGATAAAAAGTTTGAGAGGGTACTCTAAAAAAGGCATGGGCAAAGAAGTGTACCTAGGAATATTTTATTAGAGGCTCCGCCTTAGTAATACAAAACACTTTGCGTATATGATTATAATACCTTCATCAGCTTCATCCCAATCATTTTCAGGGAGAAAATGCAAGTACTCCCGAGGCCGGGCTTACACCACCCCACCCTCCAAAAAAAAAAATAACATTGGGGAACCATGGGCAATGGCCAATGGGTCAAGGGAGCCGCGGGTCGAAAAGTTTGGGAACCACTAATTTACACTGATAACAAATCACTTGAAGTGTAGGCCTAAAGGGTGCCCGCTGAAGACCTTTACAAAAGAAACTGACCTGTAGGTTTTCTTGATTACTGGTGATGGTGAGTCCTATGGAATGTGTTATAGTGTAACAGTACATAGTGGTGTATTTGATTGGAAGATTAAGATATATTTTGAGTATGAGCTATGGCCTGTGCAATTTGCTCAAATTTTCAATGTCCTGACGAAAGATGGGGGTCGAAGGTGGGTTTCTTTTTGAAGTTTGCTACATCACTTCAAATTGTTGATGAGTATGCTGCACTCTAATGGTTTTTGATAAAACTAATATAAATATTTGAAAAAAGAAAAACTGCATAGTACTCTGCGTAAATACATACATATGTTTGCCAGTGTAAAAAACTTTGCTATGTTATCCACAATGCAAAATTAGCAAAGTATATGTTAGAAGAATTTCAGCAAGCATTACCCACCAAGGTTAAGAGATCTTTTTAACCCAACCGGACCTTACAAAGTAGCAAATTATCGGAATAGCAAATGGCACCGACCTTTCAAAATCCAAAGGGTGGGTTAAATGTGCAACTTCTTCGCCATATGCTAAGGGGTTATACACGCATTATATGTGGAGAATAGGGAGACCCAATTCCAAAAGGATTTTCAAAGTAGATCTCAAGCTATTCACTCAGCAAGCTCGGAAAAGCAGATGAACACACCATCCAATGAGACAAGATTGTCTGTATGCACTTGGAAAACTGATAGTTCCATTGTATCAAACATTGTTGGCATGCTCATTAATTTATTAGGTAATATTCCCTTGAAGCTATCGTAGAATATAATTCAGAAATGACTAACCTGGATAATCTTTTAGCTTGTGGATGTAACCTATATGGATGTAGAAAAATCCCCCATTTGTGAAGGTGCAGTTAAGTAGTAGAAATGTTTTCCTCATAGGCTACATAGAGCTAGCTGCTCTGTCCTTAATACATCACCCATTTGGAATGGCTCAAGTAATTGTTGTCCACATAATTAAACAATGATCTGCACTAGATTCGAGACCCAGGACCAAAGGTGTGTCAGACATTTACCACTTTTGCCATCATTATGGAAGTTACTAGATTCCTAATGCAGCAATACTGCACCCGCAAAACTGATGCTGCAGGGTGCAGTAAATTCTGGGTGCGTTATCACCATGCTATAACAAGTTTACACACTGATTGCTGCATATTTTTTTCTGACCGAAGTGTGCTTGATGAAAAAACTTGGAGTGCAGGTTCCCGCACATCTTGCAATTCCAGTTGGTCTGGTAGTTCCCATGATGGGTCAAATTGGTATTGCCACAATTCTTTTAATATAGGCCTAAATGTCCATCTCTCTAGCCACTTTTTGAATAAAGTGCTTCTTTGATATCTTGGCTTTACAGTTAACAGCCCACATTTATAGGCTGACTTTAAGTAGCCTGTTAATCACCTCAATTGATGAGAGATGTAGTGTTACATAAAATGTCAATAAAACAGGGTATAATGTGACTCAATTACAGGTTTGTGAAGTGGTAAGACCATCATTGGGGCAGGGGGTTATCATTATACATTATTACGAATAAACAGTTGGTGGATTGAAACATTACAAACTGAGATGAATGAAAAACAGAAGTTCAGTGGATTTATCTGCTTTGAGTATATTAGATTTCAGGATAATCCTATAAATATTTCAATAGGCAGGGATGTTGAAATAATTGATCATCGCGAAGTCGTAAGATGTTATTTCATTTCCTTATGTTCGACATTACACTCATTTTGAAGTTAAATGAGAAATAGAATTGCAATCATTATTTTTTATTCTCTGCACATTTCTTTTTTTCTTAAATGTTCTTGTTTATCTAGACAATAACATATGAAATACACACTAGTTGATTTTAAGAGTAGGGTAAAAAGACCACAAGTTAGAGTCCAACAAAAGACTGTCCTCCAGTCAAATAGTTTTGCAAACCAGAAGAGAAAATGTTTCTTAATGGTGAAACCAGACACTACGTGTACACAACCACGATTTTCAGCAGTTATTAGATGTGGTGTAGGTATGAGCATTCAATGATACCTTATTTAATAGACAAAGCATGATTAATGTTTATTTAGTTTATTATTTGAATACAGTGGTTATGAATTTTCTTGTTTCATTCGTTTGTAGAATTTAAGTGTTATCTTCTGATAAAGGGACAGGTTATATCCCTAAATCATGCCAATAATTGTAAAGGAACTGCTAAAGTTAATGTATAACTAAATTAAAACTTAAAATTGAAGCTCAAACATGTTATTCATAAAACAGATAAAGTTATTATCCTGAAAGGAACGCCACAGATATTCGGAACAGGGAGCCAATGAATGACATTAATTTTCCTTGGGTATGTGGTAGACATCTGTAAATTTGAGCCTCCTGCCAGTGTGCCAGAGGAAACCAGCTGCCTAATGTGGCACCTGCAATCAGTTTAACTCAAGGATATAGCTTAGTGTGCAATAGTTGGGAAATCAGGAGAGCTCTACTTTGATACGAATGTAGGCTCAGTATGTGATCATGCTGTAAAATAGAAAACTTTCAAATTGGCGAGACAGGAGCTACAGATTTAGTATGCCCTGTGGTCCATGTACATCATGCTTAAGATCTTGAGCAATCTTGGAAATGAAAATTATCACAGACAATTCCCTCTGAACACCAGTTCTGTGCTAACTCAGATTACACAAGATGATTAATACACTGTTTGTACTACCAAATTTACGCTACCACACAACACTGGGAGGAATATAAGTCAGGGTGTCCTTTGGCATGACTGCTTTGTGATCTCAACAGCCACTTTACAAACTCAGCCTTGAAGTCAGATGACTGTTTCATAGTTTGGGAAGAAATCAACATGATATTCCACTCATACCACTACAATCTTCATTCTCAATCTCTTACTCCACACATTGAACAGACTCAGGGATATCTTAAGGAGGCCACTCAAGTTCTGGGTGGGAACAAAACCTCAAGATCAAAATAATTTCTATATATTAAATATTTATTATTTATTCAATTCAATTTTAATTTATTTGATTTAGTTCTCTACTGAGAACAACAAATTTTCGAATAAAACATTTGTTATAAGACAATGTACAAAGAACTTTCAATACAAGTTAAAAAAAGTTTTTAAACATTTAAACAGGTTATGACACACGAATTCATCTGGGGGAGATTTAAAAAGCAAGATCAAACTCTGCACAGATGCACAATTATATCTAAATTGAACTACTTTTAAATATCGCCTTCTGGCCTCAACCAATATCGAGTTCGGGCATACCAACAAAACATGCTTCAGATCTTGCACTCCTCCATTGCAAAGATCGCATATACTGGTAACATTTTCTTTATGAGTCCATTTAAAAGTCAATGATTTAAAAGGTAGTATCCCGAGCCGTAATAAAGATATACATCGCCGGATTCCATGCCTTAAAGATAAACGGATATAATGTTGTACCTGTTTATATTCAATTGATTCTACATAGGGTTCATAATGGTGCAGTTTGGAACAGTGTTTGATGTCCAGGTCGAAACTAATCCTCGGCGTTAGATGTTTTAAGAAAAGCCTCAGTTGCGCCTTATGTATAAGGGGTAAGGCTAAGGGGCAGCTCAGTCACCTTCACAAGTTGAGAAGGCTGAGTGTGCTTCATCTCCAACTCTCCTGTACTTGTGAGGCCCCTGAACCTACTTGCTTTGTCTCTGCTGTATGAGATCCAGACAAATGATCTTAATCCCCCAGACTGTAGGTCCTTATGGCTGGAGGGTGTTGGTCCTAATCTGTATCAGTTTGGACCATTACTGTAACACTCACAGCTAGGGATGTCTGAAATTCACGTAATTTGCAATGTAATTATGCTAAATGCAAATCTGCCATTTAGTACTTTATTTTAGAGTGAAACGCTTCTTTGCATCAATTTTTGATGCAAGGACACATTTCACAGTAAAACAATTGCACAAAAAACACAAGTGGTGGGATCAATAGCTAATCGCGCTCAGGTGATAGACATTATTCCCACACGCTTGTGGTAACAGCATGTAACTACACAATGTGGTGCAAAGGCATAACTGCAAAAATGTCACATAAAAAGCCAAATGTGAGATTTCTGAAATTACAACGGGAAAATTTAAATTTCATCTGGGCCAACGCATAGCACCTGTGATAGTGCTAATTAAAGTCACAGTGCCATAGGAATTCATACTGGGTGTTTCCCATTCGGGTGGGTGCCCTTCAACTGCCAAATATCTATTACAAACAGTAGATTGTGAGATGCAGGCCAATGCAAAAGAAAATACACTTTTTGGTACAAACAGTGGGAACCAGCCCTCTAGTTTACCAAGTGTCGCCAACCAAGTATGCCAGTGAAGAAGAACCATGATGCGTATTGGTCAGAAGTGGCTAGCCACATAGCCAGTAGTGCTCACTTAGAAGCATATAAAATCTCAACTAATCCACTTCCCTCCCTTACTAACAGGAAAATCTGTTTGCTGCATTTAACTTTCCATGTCTCAGCTTTTTACCATTAACGTCTTTCCAACTGCACTCTGTCTGCTCTTATATACGCCACATTGAGCCCAAATGAGAAATGTCTGATGGGATACTCTTTTGTACCCTGAAGAATCTGGGACATGTAAATTCTCTGAAGACTCAAGTCAGGGAACTTGAACTATGGTTAGTTTCTCTATACTGAGTAGCTCCCAAGGTCCAGGTGCTATTCCCCAATATCTGGTATGCACTTTCCCCCCAGTCTGGGATGATCAGCTGGCTAACCACACAGGGTACCTGTGCCATCTACTGAGCATGCAGTGGGTATAATTGTGTATAGGGAAGCCCAAGCAGCATGTATTCCTGGGAATCTGGCAATACTCATTTGAAACATGCTATCATTAGCATTCATGTCGAGAACTGCTGGAGTTTAGGGCAGTCCACCATGTGTATAGTAATGTGCCATGTTCCTCCACACTGTCTCCGGCATGTGTCAGGGTATCTCAGGCACCATATGTAGGAGGGATTTGATAGCAGTAAATGGGTTGGTATACCTGTCTTGGCAGTTCTGGCTGGACTGTTCCCATGAGGAACAGGGTCAAGACTGATTTGCATATGGCTGTGTCTGAACTGGGGTGGTGAAGTGACCTGAAGAACGATGATGGATTCAACCCAGATCTGTGACTGGTGGTGAGTGTCTGAAAAGTTTCAGCACTCCGTCCATCATCTCCTTGTGTTTGCTTTGTTTGCCCTAAATTGGAAGGGTATGCCCAGACATGGGTCCCTTGCTCACTTTGCCTCTGGATTCAAACTAGCCTGGCTGATGAGGGGTGTTACCAGGATGCTTGTTTATGGTCCAGGGAAGACCGGGCTTGGCAGTTAGGGATAAATTGTTCCCATGAGGCACAGGGCCAAGACTGATTTGCATATAGCTGGGTCTGATCTGGGATGGTGAAGTGAGCTAAAGAACGATGATGGATTCAACCCAGATCTGTGACTTGGGGGAGTGTCTGAAAAGTTTCAGCGCTCCGCCCATCATGTCCTTGTGTTTGCTTTATACGAAAGGAGGACCAGGCAGCCAGCTATTTTCCTTTGTATAGCAAACGTCAGACTGCAGAAATGTGGCCTTCTCCTGTCTGTGCATTCCGAAAACAAAATTCAGTTAAACACTTTTTGAAAATGTGTGATGGATTCTTAGATCAGCGGGAGTGCAAGGACTAGTCACTTATGCATTATAGTCAGTCACTCGAATTATGCAAATTTGCATTCATGGTGTTTTTTGCATAAGTATGGATTTGCCTCCTTTCCTACATAATCTATCATCTGCTGCATAATCTGCAGATTTTAACACAAAAATGATTGCTAGCGCAAATGAATAAAAAGTTACTAAAACACAGCGAAACGTGTTGCTGCGCAGTGAAAGGCCCTTCGCAAAGGTTGAGTGATCACCTTTCTGTTGCATATTGCTGTATTTGGGTGTCAAACTGATACTAATGAGGTGAAACCTTTGCCCAAGTAGTGTTAATGTGTAAAAATGACAAAATAATGAGGTAATACAATCACAAAATGTGCTGCATTATGCTGCATAACTTGCCTTTTCTTGACACATAATTTTGTCAAACCTGTCACATAATTTGGGGCCCCCTGCCGCATAATTCCAGCGCCCCTAAATGGAGTGTACTGGACTGGATATGCCAACCTTACCAGGGAGAACTTCAGGAATTAATTCGAGCTCATTCCCAGTCACAAAATGCTTATTTTACCAAAGGTAGCTTTACATTTGCCATGCTTACTAAACTTCGAAGCTGAGAGTCAATTAATTAGCCAATCGAGCATGCTTATTTCGCAGATAATGTTATCCCATATTGATAGGGTAACTAGGCAGCCTGGATTTGCTGAGTCTGTCTTCTTTTTTCACCATCTGTACCCTGCAAACTACAACAGATTTAGCACGTGTCCGGTTTTAAGAAAAGGGCAGCTGGACACAGAGGAAAGCAGGTTCATGTGTTCTAGTGCCGAGTTATCTAACTGCCCCAAACCAAAAGCAATTTAGTTATCACAGATTATACTGTGTAAAGGTTGCATTGAATTTCTCTTACTGTAACGTGGACTGTGTTGGAGAATGCTGGCATTTAAGGTATGTAAGGTATGCAGTGACCCTGGGTCCATGCAAAATTATATTTCTAAGTCTATGTTCGGGGAACATTAGGGTTTTTGATTTTCAAAATTTGGTCACCATGAATATCGGACCTTTTTATATTTTTCATGCATCTTGTGACTTATTGTTCCCATATATAATGATATAAAAAGTTCCAGAATGAAAAGGATAAAAGTAGAATTTGATGAATTATTCGTTAAGAGTGCAGTGTTTATGTGCTAACATCAAGGAGAGGCTTATGAGACCTTAGTGTCAAGAAGCCACGCAGCAAATAATTGAAAATTTGCAAAGTCAGACATTTTACCTATACAATTCAAATAAGGGAAAACGCACAAGCAAATACAAAGCATTTCACTGTCTGTGCTTTTCAAAGTGCTCCCTCTCTAAAGCACCAGCACAGAAAACTAATTATAGATTTGAAATTAGAAATATTGGGTTTCTCCAGTTACGGACACTTAACAGTTTACTTAAATTAGCATATAGTTGATGATGGGTTATTTCAGAATGAATTTCCAGCCAGTGCTTAAAGGTGCAAAAATGCCAATTTTTAAAGGTCAGAGAATGGGAGTTCCATTCACCTTTTTACTCCTAACAGGATAGCATACAGGGAATGTGTAATCGGCGATGGCAACAGGTTCTTTGCCTTTGCAGATTTTGTACTTCCTCCTTCGGGAAGAGCCCTTTCACTGCCTGTTCTCCTTGGCAGCCCTTCCCCCCTGAAGGTGTGCAGCGTGTGGACCCTGCAGCGCAAGAGAGCCTCTATTGTCATGCTCTTGGCTGGGAAAGAGGTGTGAAGGGGAGCTTCCTTCAGCGCTGCATGACAAAGACATTGACTTTGCCGGCTCCGTCAGGCCTCTTTCAGCCCATGCCCCCAGTGTTTGCATAGCTGAGAGCCTTCCCGAGCAGTCTGATTTCTCAAGCTGTCCGTCTTTGCTTATAATTCCTGTCATTTGACACTAGAAGCGAGGATACTTGTTTTGTGCCTTTCTTTTAGTGCGCACGCATTCTTTGAGCCTGGGGTGGTGGTGGGGGGGGCTTCCTCTCATTAGCCCCTTTCTTCTTGCATTCTCACTCCTAAAAGTCCAGTTTGCTCAGTGCGTTTGTAGGAGGAAGTAGATCTCTGTCCCAGATGTTAAGTTTACACTTAGGAAGGCATGTATGTGTTCATAAAATATTCTGTATTCAGGAGTAAACTCGGCGTGTACACACAACAGCTCCGTAGAAGCACATCTGCTGAAGGCAGTGAAGCTGTTGAAACCATTGTTAATAATGCTTTCATTTATGAAATATCAACCGCTGCAGGCCCCACAAAGGCTTTTCTAAATACATATAGCAGATTTTTACGATCGGATCCACGTTTATTTTCCCTGGGTGTCCAGTACTTTTTAAGTACAGCTCCTGGTGAGTGCACGAAAGGAGCATGGATATGAAAGCAGCTTGTAAATGAAAGTTGTGCTTGTTCCAAAACTGTCACTGGGACAAAGAAAATCGTTCGTTATTATGAAGTGCTTGTGCATGAACAGAGTGAGCACAAAACAAGTGCTCTCATGAAACAATTGTGTGCCTGAACAAAGTGTACATAAACGACTTTTGTGCGAGAAAACAGTGGCCTATAAAAAAGTGTGCCTACGCAGAGCGCACCCATGAAAGAAAGCAGTGTGTGCATCAGCGAACATGTGCATGAATCCAATGCATGCATTAAATGACTTTAGACACGAAGTAATGTGCAGGAGACA
Source organism: Calotriton arnoldi (assembly GCA_963921515.1). Classification (NCBI taxonomy): domain Eukaryota; kingdom Metazoa; phylum Chordata; class Amphibia; order Caudata; family Salamandridae; genus Calotriton; species Calotriton arnoldi. The sequence goes on from CAWUFW010011369.1 coordinate 576,625, forward strand.
ACAGTGTGCATGAACTGCTCTTTTCCATTCAACCGATCCATTTATATCACATTTTCACCCTTCCATTCACCCACTGATATCCACTATTTCAACTTTGCATTCAGTCATCCATTCATTCTTTCATCCATCATTTAATCTACATCCATCCATCCACTCTGCCATCCATCCATTATAATCCATCCATTCACTCTGCCATTAATACAGTCTGCCATCCACCCCTCCATTCTGCCATCCATCATCCATTCACACATTCAGCTACTCTGCCATCCATTCTTTCATCTTTTAACACACCCTTCCGTCCCTTTACTTTCCCATTGTTTACCTGTCCATCAAACTATCCATCCATCCCTTTACTCTGCCATCCTTTCACCTATCCATCCACCTATTCATGTACTCACCCATCCATCCATTCATCCATCCATCCTTTTATTCTGCCATCCTGTCCATCCACCTATCCTTTTTCTCATCCTTTCACCCACTCATCCATCTACCCACCCACTCATCCATCTACTCACCCACTCATCCATTCTTCCTTTCACCCTTCCTTTCATTCAATATTCCTTCCTTCTCTTTTCTATTTGCGCACCTTTCGTTATTCAGTGCTCCTGCTTGCTCTTCTATTAACTCTATATTCCTTTTCGCGTTAATTATGAACTTTTGTCTGCCGAGTTGCAGACATAGGAGGCCCAAAAAGAACCCCAATCCTGCTTTAGTTGCTAAAGCGGTGGTTCACGACATCACTAATTGTCTCCCCCTATGTATCTCACCCAAAGTGCTTCGAGGCTACTGCAAGGTGGACATAACATTGCTTCAGTTAGCTGCCTGAGAGAATGTAGCCTTTACCACAAAACAACGCTATTCTCTCACTCATCTAGCCATCATCTAAAAGAACATATTCCTTGTTGCATAGGAATATTTAAACAAAGGCAAAGCAATATAAAGGCTCTGCATTTTTGGTATAAGCATTAAACTAACAATTGCCATTGAAGCCCCTAGGTTACTTGCCAAAAGCAAGAAAATCAGTTTATATTGTATCGCATTGGATTACACCTTCATTCTTTAATTGCAGGTAAGGATCAAATGCCAATAATAAAGTAATCTGGGATTCGAAACTGACCCAAATTGCTTATAGTAATCCGATAAAACCACTAACAATTTTTAGACCCGAATAGTCTAAATTCAATAGCTTCATGGCAATAAAGTTTTATATTAATAAATAGAGAAAATGCTAATGTGAATGAAAATATTTGGATAAACATAGGGCTATGCAGCTTTTACTTTGAAATGTCAATCCTTTCTGCTGCTAGACTGTGTTTCTGGTGAGCAAAGTGTGTTTAAATGCAAAGTGTGTTTAAGACTGCAGTACCACCTCCTGTCTACAGGGGCAGAGCGAGCAAAAATATAAACACACTTAATGAAACACAGGTCCCCACAAGGCAATTTTTTAAAATGTTGTAAAAATCGGCACATATGTTCCTGAAGTCATTCTTTATCATTTAGAAGACATTGCCTTGTGGGGACCTGGGTTCAGGTCCCCACAGTGCAATCAAGTCCCCACAGCGTAAGTGTGTTATCACACTCAAGTCCCCACAAGGATAGTAACACAAACCCACGCACACATGCGCGCACACACACACACACACACATATACACACACACACATATATACAAAACACAAAGTTCCTCCGATGTCAGGAGCTACGATTCTAGCAGGGCGTCCTCAGGGACACAGAGCCTCATGCAATTTAATACATCACACACTTCTCCTCACTTGGAAAGAAGTACGCCGCTACCCAGTTTCAAAGGTTTGCAAGAGCACGTTGCTCACAGTACCAAAGCGTTCGTTTTGGCTCTAAATGAGCCTTGATCACGGGTGAGTCTCTTCAAATGGTATGACCACGTGGTTTTTAGGGATGCCAGTCATATTTTTCCTTGAGAGTGCTTATTTGAAAAAGTAAAGCAATATTCTCGACTGCAGCATAATTTCAATAACAAAACCAAAAAAATGGAACCAAAGCACTCAGACAGTGTGAAAATAAGTATGTGGTCCAAATGCTAAAGACTTGTTTTTACAACAATCGTACAGTTTATTATTTTGCATGATACACTTGTATAATCTTCAGTACAATCAAAAGGTTTCAAAGTTTCTTTCTTCATTAACTTATTATAGCGTTGATGATTCACTGGTAATACCCGTGGTTTACGGATAGATGGCCTCACCTTAACCTGGCATGCAGCTCAGGGAGGGGGCACCGCTCTCTCCGTTTGGTACTCCGGGTGGCGTTTCGCTGCAAACTGGAAGGCCAGTGAATCATCAACGCTATAATAAGGATCACTGGTTTTGTATATTTTCCTTTTTTCTTTTCTATGTTGTCTTTATCACATCAACTATAGTGAAGTTATTATAAATAGCAGTAGCAGTCCTAGGTCCTGATGAAAGCTGTGACACCTTTTGGGTCTATAGGCTGAAACATGTAGACCTGTTTTTCGTCCAATATATTCAGGTATAAGTTATCCCTACGGGTGCTCTGTTTTTAACCCTGGCCCCAAGACGAGTCAATAAAGTTACTTTTCATACTTGGTAGCTAGTTTTAACCACTACTCTCCTCACAGTTTGTATTATTTTGCGCTGCGCCCTCTACCCAACCTGTTATATCTCTTCTCATTGCAGGATTTAGTATATCCTAAAATTAGGAATAAAACATCTCTGAGCTCCTCCCTCTCAGAGAGGGGGTTGCAGCCGATGGCGGGACTAGGTTTTTCCGTCACGAGGAGAATCCCAATGATGAAGCATGCCACCTATGGTGGGTGAGGGATTTCATCCTAATAAAGTGACTCCCCCAAGGAGAAAATCTCTGGATGTGTGGATTCTGTCTTTGTTTGCTAGTTTAGACAAGAGGGTTTCTTAGTGTGTTGTGTGAATTGGTTGGGGAACCAACCCTCGCAGGTCTTAAAATTTTCCTCGGACCCCCTTCTCCCTGTGTTGTGTATAGATAGTCAGAGTATCTCCAACCTGATCCATTATCTTAGCTTTTACAGAAATGTTCAGCCCCGGGAACCGTTCTTGTTTGATAAAATGGCAGACGAAACTTTCTTTTTAGGTTGTATCCAGCCAATCACAGCATTTCCGCTAGCGCGCTTTACCTGGAAGATGTCATGATTTCACCATGTTCACCACGAAACCGCTGCACCTTTCTGTTCAGGTTGCATCCAGCCAATCAGAGCATTTCCGCTGGTGCGCGCTTTCGCGTTTTACCTCGAACACTCGCGATTTCACCGATATCACGACGAAACAACCATGAAATATCCGTGACCAGAGACATAACTATATTGTTTGGATTTAATTTCACAAACACTACTGAATGCATTTGCAGCAAATAACAGAGAGCACAATCTGCGTAACAGCATCTACCTTTCCTCCAAATTTGGTGCAATTTCGTCCAGCGATTCGGGCAGTAGGTTCGACAACGCGTACCTATGGGAATTAACCTTACAAACGCACCCTTATTTCGCCCCCCTATTTCTTGGGCCCCACTGCATGGATCACTCCCACACTTTCAATGACATACAGAATCCACCTTGACACTTTTTTTGGATAATTTCATGAAGATCGGTCAAACGACTCCAAAGTTATAGGCAAGTCAAAAAATGTTTTTCCTATGGAAACTAGGTCCTAACTATAACTACCTACTGGCAACCACCAGTAGGTAATATACATATATATATTCACTGAAAAAACCATAGGTTTTAGGGACAGTTATAGTTAGTTGGACATTGCACTCGTACAAAACCCGTGAAATTCCCCTGTTATAGTTAGTTCAGCTAACTATAACTCGTGCCCCGCAATGCACTGCTGATGACGTCACATATTACATCACTCATGACATGGTCAGTGACATCACTGATGACATCACTGATGACATCTCAAATGACATCACTGATGACATCACTGATGACATCATCCAGTGACTGTGTGTTTCTGTAAAGTTTAAATATGTTTAATATATATAGGGAAAGGCGTATTGAAGAATGAGTGGGTGTATAAGTGTCTGAATGGATGATTTAGTACGTGAGTGACTGACTCTACAAGTGAGTGATTAAACCTATCTTACTGAATGCATGGGTTAGTGACTAAACTGTGTGAATGTCTGTATCCGTCTGTTTGTTGGTGTGTAAGTGGATGCATGGATTTGCGAATAGCTACATGAGTGTCTATATGGGTTATTGATTGGTTCTCTGAGTATCTGTATGGCTGCCTGAGTGTTTGTGTGGGTGGGGTGTGTGTGACTCTGTACATAGATGTGTGAGTGGGTGATTCACTGGGTGCATGATTTCAAGAGTGCATCTGTGATGGACTGCTTGGGTGGGTGAGTGTGTGTATGGGTGTGTTAGTAAGTGAATGTATATCTCAGTGGTACATGTGCGAGTAACTACATATGTAAAAGGCAGTATATATGTGTGTTAGAGTATTTAAATGGCTATAAGTGAGAGTGTGTTATTGTGAGAGTGGCTGTATGGATGCCTGTGTGCTTGTATCAGTTATTGTATAAGAGCGTAAGAATGTGCTAGTATTTGTATGAGTAAGTGAGCTGGTGTGTGTATAACTGTATAGGTGAGTAAATGGGTGTGTGATTAATTTTTTGCATGACTGACTAGGTGTGTGAGTACCTCTATGGATGAGTGGCGGTGTGTGAGTGTTTATATAGGTGTAGGAGTGCATATGATAGTCCTGTACTGAGTGACTGTAAGTATGAGTGACTGTACAGGTGAGTGAGTGGATGTGTGTGTAGACCTAAGAATCAGTGAGTGGGTATGTAGTTTTTGGTGTTGGAGTGTCTATGGTTTTGAGAATGGCAGTCTGTAATTTAGAGTGGGTGTATCAAAAGTTATATTAGGGTGTGAGAAGATGCATGAAATTATCACATGGATGATGTCATTTGAGATGTCATCAGTGATGTCATCAGTGATGTCACTGACCATGTCATGAGTGATGTAATATGTGACGTCATCAGCAGTGCATTGCGGGGGCGCGAGTTATAGTTAGCTGAACTAACTATAACAGGGGAATTTCACGGGTTTTGTACGAGTGCAATGTCCAACTAACTATAACTGTCCCTAAAACCTATGGTTTTTTCAGTGAATTTCAAAGGTTTTTTAAATGCTAATTTCTAACTATAACGTGCCTGAAACCTATGGTTTTTTCAGTGAATTTCATAGGTTTTTTAAATGCTAATTTCTAACTATAACGTGCCTGAAACCTATGGTTTTTTCAGTGAATTTCAAAGGTTTTTTAAATGCTAATTTCTAACTATAACGTGCCTGAAACCTATGATTTTTTAAGTGAATTTCAAAGGTTTTTTAAATGCTAGTTTCTAACTATGCCAACAGAGGTAGGACATGTGAAGAAAGAAGAAAAAACGCACAGAAAGAAGCAAAAGATGTGCAGAAAGAACCAACAGAGGAGCAGAAAGAGGCATTGTTGCAAAATCATCCTGTGCCCACAACTTTTTCAGACGGGTACTGGTGGTAACTGACTCTGACTAACCAGAGCCAGTGCGCGTTTGCACAGTGGTGAAGGGAGGGGGGGCCTGAGGTGACGTGTGCAAACGCGCCCCGTGGCGCGTTTTAAGTTGCGGGATTAAGTCCCCTTGAATCCTGAGGGTCCCTGGGGCCCAACTAGCCCACCAGGTACTTCCAGTAAGCACCACAGGCCTGCGTTGCAACGCCTGTAACAAATTGTGCAGTTGTGTTTAGGTAGTGAAGAGGGTCGTGCTGGGGGTAGTGTTTTAGGGTTTAGGGTAGTGCAGTGGTGTTTGTGTAGTGTAGGGGGTCATGCTGGGGGTAGATTTAGGGTTTAGGGTAGTGCAGTGGTGTTTGGGTAGTGTAGGGAGTCGTGCTGGGGGAGTGTTTTAGGGTTTAGGGTAGTACAGTGGTGTTTGGGTAGTGTAGGGGGTACTGCTGGGGGTAGTGTTTTAGGGTTTAGGGTAGTGCAATGGTGTTTGGGTAGTATAGGGGGTACTGCTGGGGGTAGTGTTTTAGGGTTTAGGGTAGTGCAGTGGTGTTTGGGTAGCGTAGGGGGTACTGCTGGGGGTAGTGTTTTATGGTTTAGGGTAGTTCAGTGGTGTTTGGGTAGTGTAGGGGTTCGTGCTGGGGGTAGTTTTTTAGGGTTTAGGGTAGTGCAGTGGTGTTTGTGTAGTGTAGGAGGTCGTGTTTTAGGGTTTAGGGTAGTGCAGTGGTCTTTGGGTAGTGTAGGGAGTCGTGCGGGGGTATTGTTTTAGAGTTTAGGGTAGTGCAGTGGTCTTTGGGTAGTGTAGGGGGTTGTGCGGGGGGTAGTGTTTTAGGGATTAGGGTAGTGCATTGGTATTTGGGTAGTGTAGGGGGTCATGCGGGGGGGTAGTGTTTTAGGGTTTAGGGCAGTGCAGTGGTGTTTAGGTAGTGTAGGGGGTCGTGCTGGGGGGAGTGTTTTAGGGTTTAGGGCAGTGCAGTGGTGTTCGGGTAGTGTAGGGGGTCGTGCTGGGGGAGTGTTTTAGGGTTTAGGGCAGTGCAGTCGTGTTCGGGTAGTGTAGGGGGTCGTGCTGGGGGGAGTATTTTAGGGTTTAGGGTAGTGCAGTGGTGTTCGGGCAGTGTAGGGGGTCGTGCTGGGGGTGGTGTTTTAGGGTTTAGGGCAGTGCAGTGGTGTTCGGGCAGTGTAGGGGGTCGTGCTGGGGGTGGTGTTTCAGGGTTTAGGGCAGTGCAGTGGTGTTCGGGCAGTGTAGGGAGTCGTGCAGGGGATGGTGTTTCAGGGTTTAGGGCAGTGCAGTGGTGTTCGGGCAGTGTAGGGGGTCGTGCAGGGGTGGTGTTTCAGGGTTTAGGGCAGTGGTGTTCGGGCAGTGTAGGGGGTCATGCTGGGGGTGGTGTTTCAGGGTTTGGGGCAGTGCAGTGGTGTTCGAGCAGTAAAGGGGGTCATGCTGGGGGTGGTGTTTCAGGGTTTAGGGCAGTGCAGGGGTGTTCGGGCAGTGTAGGGGGTGGTGCAGGGGTTGGTGTTTCAGGGTTTAGGGCAGTGCAGTGGTGTTCGGGCAGTGTAGGGGGTCGTGCAGGGGTGGTGTTTCAGGGTTTAGGGCAGTGCAGTGGTGTTCGGGCAGTGTAGGGGGCAGTGCAGGGGGTGGTGTTTCAGGGTTTAGGGCAGTACAGTGGTGTTCGGGCATTGTAGGGGGTGGTGCTGGGGCTGGTGTTTCAGGGTTTAGGGCAGTGCAGTGGTGTTCGGTCAGTGTAGGGGGTCGTGCTGGGGCTGGTGTTTCAGGGTTTAGGGCAGTGCAGTGGTGTTCGGGCAGTGTAGGGGGTCGTGCTGGGGCTGGTGTTTCAGGGTTTAGGGCAGTGCAGTGGTGTTCGGGCAGTGTAGGGGGTCCTGCTGGGGCTGCTGTTTCAGGGTTTAGGGCAGTGCAGTGGTGTTCGGGCAGTGTAGGGGGTCTTGCTGGGGCTGGTGTTTCAGAGTCTAGGGCAATGCAGTGGTGTTCGGGCAGTGTAGGGGGTCTTGCTGGGGCTGGTGTTTCAGGGTTTAGGGCAGTGCAGTGGTGTTCGGGCAGTGTAGGGGGTCGTGCTGGGGGTGGTGTTTCAGGGTTTAGGGCAGTGCAGTGGTGTTCGGGCAGTGTAGGGGGTCGTGCTGGGGCTAGTGTTTCAGGGTTTAGGGCAGAGCAATGGTGCTCAGGCAGTGTAGGGGGTCATGCTGGGGGTGATGTTTCAGGGTTTAGGGCAGTGCAGTGGTGTTAGGGCAGTGTAGGGGGTCTTGCTGGGGGTGATGTTTCAGGGTTTAGGGCAGTGGTGTTCGGGCAGTGTAGGGGGTCGTGCTGGGGTGGTGTTTCAGGGTTTAGGGCAGTGCAGTGGTGTTTGGGCAGTGTAGGGTGTCGTGCTGAGGGGTGGTGTTTCAGGGTTTAGGGCAGTGCAGTAGTGTTTGGGCAGTGTAGGGGGTCGTGCAGGGGGTGGTGTTTCAGGGTTTAGGGCAGTGCAGTGGTGTTCGGCCAGTGTAGGTAGTCTTGCTGGGGGTGGTGTTTCAGGGTTTAGGGCAGTGCAGTAGTTTTCGGGCAGTGTAGGCGGTCGTGCTGGGGCTGGTGTTTCAGGGTTTAGGGCAGTGCAGTGGTGTTCGGGCAGTGTACGGGGTTGTGCTGGGGCTGGTGTTTCAGGGTTTAGGGCAGTGCAATGGTGTGCGGGCAGTGTACGGGGTTGTGCTGGGGCTGGTGTTTCAGGGTTTAGGGCAGTGCAGTGGTGTTCGGGCAGTGTAGGGGGTCGTGCTGGGGGTGGTGTTTCAGGGTTTAGGGCAGTGCAGTGGTGTTCGGGCAGTGTAGGGGGTCGTGCTGGGGCTGGTGTTTCAGGGTTTAGGGCAGTGCAGTGGTGTTCGGGCAGTGTAGGGGGTCGTGCTGGGGCTGGTGTTTCAGGGTTTTGTGCAGAGCAGTGGTGTTTGGGCAGTGTAGGGGGTCGTGCTGGGGATGGTGTTTCAGGGTTTAGGGCAGTGCAGTGGTGTTCGGGCAGTGTAGGGGGTCTTGCTGGGGGTGGTGTTTCAGGGTTTAGGGCAGTGCAGTGGTGTTCGGGCAGTGTAGGGGGTCTTGCTGGGGGTGGTGTTTCAGGGTTTAGGGCAGTGGTGTTTGGGCAGTGTAGGGGGTCTTGCTGGGGGTGATGTTTCAGGGTTTAGGGCAGTGCAGTGGTGTTCTGGCAGTGTAGGGGGTCATGCTGGGGGTGGGGTTTCAGGGTTTAGGGCAGTACAGTGGTGTTAGGGCAGTGTAGTGGGTCGTGCAGGGGGTGGTGTTTCAGGGTTTAGGGCAGTGCAGTGGTGTTCGGGCAGTGTAGGGGGTCGTGCTGGGGCTGGTGTTTCAGGGTTTAGGGCAGTGCAGTGGTGTTCGGGCAGTGTAGGGGGTCTTGCTGGGGGTGGTGTTTCAGGGTTTAGGGCAGTGGTGTTCGGGCAGTGTAGGGGGTCTTGCTGGGGGTGATGTTTCAGGGTTTAGGGCAGTGCAGTGGTGTTTGGGCAGTGTAGGGGGTCTTGCTGGGGGTAGTGTTTCAGGGTTTAGGGCAGTGCAGTGGTGTTCGTGCAGTATAGGGGGTCGTGCTGGGGATGGTGTTTCTGGGTTTAGGGCAGTGCAGTAGTGTTCGAGCAGTGTAGGGGGTTGTGCAGGGGGTGGTGTTTCAGGGTTTAGGGCAGTGCAGTGGTGTTCGGGCAGTGTAGGGGGTCGCGCTGGGGGTGGTGTTTCAGGGTTTAGGGCAGTGCAGTGGTGTTCGGGCAGTGTTGGGGGTCATGCACGGGGTGGTGTTTCAGGGTTTAGGGCCGTGCAGTGGTGTTCGGGCAGTGTAGGGTGTTGTGCTGGGGCTGGTGTTTCAGGGTTCAGGGCAGTGCAGTGGTGTTCAGGCAGTGTAGGGGGTCGTGCTGAGGCTGGTGTTTCACAGTTTAGGGCAGTGCAGTGGTGTTCGGGCAGTGTAGGGGGTCGTGCTGGGGCTGGTGTTTCAGGGTTTAGGGCAGTGCAGTGGTGTTCGGGCAGTGTAGGCGGTCGTGCTGGGGCTGGTGTTTCAGGGTTTAGGGCAGTGCAGTGGTGTTCGGGCAGTGTAGCGGGTCGTGCTGGGGCTGGTGTTTCAGGGTTTAGGGCAGTGCAGTGGTGCTCGGGCAGTGTAGGGGGTCGTGCTGGGGGTGATGTTTCAGGGTTTAGGGTAGTGCAGTGGTGTTCGGGCAGTGTAGGGGGTCGTGCAGGGGCTGGTGTTTCAAGGTTTAGGGCAGTGCAGTGCTGTTCGGGCAGTGTAGGGGGTCATGCTGGGGGTAGTGTTTCAGGGTTTAGGGCAGTGCAGTGGTGTTCGGGCAGTGTAGGGGGTCGTGCTGGGGGTAGTGTTTTAGGGTTTAGGGTAGTGCAGTGTTGTTTGTGTAGTGTAGGGGGTCGTGCTGGGGGTAGTGTTTTAGGATTTAGGTTAGTGCAGTGGTGTTTGGGTAGTGTAGCGCGTCGTGCTGGGGGTAGTGTTTTAGGGTTTAGGGTAGTGCAGTGGTGTTTGTGTAGTGTAGGGGGTCGTGCTGGGGGTAGTGTTTTAGGGTTTAGGGTAGTGCAGTGGTGTTTGGGTAGTGTAGGGCGTCGTGCTGGGGGTAGTGTTTAGGGTAGTGCAGTGGTGTTTGTGTAGTGGGTCGTGCTGGGGGTAGTGTTTTAGGGTTTAGGGTAGTGCAGTGGTGCTTGTGTAGTGTAGGGGGTCGTGCTGGGGGTAGTGTTTTAGGGTTTAGGGTAGTGCAGTGGTGTTTGTGTAGTGTAGGGGGTCATGTTTTAGGGTAGTGCAGTAGTGTTTGGGTAGTGTAGGGGGTCGTGCTGGTGGTAGTGTTTTAGGATTTAGGTTAGTGCAGTGGTGTTTGGGTAGTGTAGGGGGTCGTGCTGGGGGTAGTGTTTTAGGGTTTAGGATAGTGCAGTGGTGCTTGTGTAGTGTAGGGGGTCGTGCTGGGGGTAGTGTTTTAGGATTTAAGGTAGTGCAGTGGTGTTTTTGTAGTGTAGGGGGTCATGTTTTAAGATGCAATGCTCCAATACCTGACCAGTCTGCACTACATAAAACGACAACAAAACTAAAAATAAAAAGTGTTTTGCACACTTTTGTCATTGGGCTATATGTGGGCTACATCTGGGTAATATTTGTGCTACATTTGGGCTCTTTTTTCACTGGTGGCCTTCTTGGAAGACTTCTTTGTTATGAAGTTTCCTAATTTCTTCATTTACTGCAGTCTCCTCAGTAGGAAATGCTTTCAGTTTTTACTTTGATTCCATCAAGAAGGCATTCAGATGTGTCTCACATCTGCCATAAATTCAGAATGTTAGCACTCTAGTTGCTCATTAGATCACTGGAGTAAAGCTACTGCTCACCAGGGAGTTAACTAGTAGTCTGCTGCTGGTATTGAAAGTGATTGTTTCAGTCTGCATGTCAGAATTTTCTAATGAAATAGAAGAGGATTTGAGATCTCACTTAAAACATGCCCTAATTTTTCTTTCTGCAGCACTAACCATAATTTCTATTTCAAAAAGAACCCCTCATTTTGTTCCTTTTTAAATTAAATGTTATAAGTGTTACCGGTTTATTCCAATCAAGATGGCTTCAGGTGTGCCATTCTTTTGTCATAAGTAAGGCTGTTAGCGCTCTAGTTGTTCTTTAGAACACTCTGGGAAGCTGCAGTAGAACACAAAGGCATCAACTGGCAGGCTGCTCCTGTTGAAATATAACAGGAAGATATTTGAGATCACACTTGAAATATGTCCTAATTTTTCTTTCTACAGCACTAACCATAATTTCTATGACAAAATGAACCCCATCATTTTGTTCCTTTTTAAATTAAATGTTTTAAGTGTTACCAGTTTATTCCAATCAAGATGGCTTCAGGTGTGCCATACTTTTGTCATAAGTAAGGCTGTTAGCACTCTAGTTGTTCTTTAGAACACTCTGGGAAGCTGCAGTAGAACACAAAGGAATCAACTGACAGTCTCTGCCCTTGTTGGATGTACATGTTTTACTGAGAATGTCAGACTTCATTCTCAAATGACTGAGAAAGATAATGTGAATTTACAGAAAATATGCTCTCATTTTAGCTTCTGGAGCACCTTCCAAACCTCCATGGGACAAGCATGAGAAAATAGTGTTCTCTCAAACATGATTCATGATATCCCAGCAGAAGGTTTTTCACAGGGTAAAATCACCTTAGAACACACCACAATTCCTGAAATTAGTATGGTACCATCAACAAATAAATTCTAATGTAACTAAAGCCTGTTATCACCCTTTATAGTTCTCCTTTTGGTGACCCTCAAAATCTTCTATTCACTACAATGCATTTCAATGAGGTACTATCATTTATATTGGTCCCAAGATGGCTGCCAGCAATTCCAGGATGAAGTGCTGACAGCCAATCAGATCTCACGATGACATGTGTGGTTAGGCTCCGCCCAGATATATATGTGACTTTACTTTTGATTTTCTCAGGAACTACTGAACGGATTTACACCATTTAAGCAAAAGGCACGACACTGAACCAAGGGCTACCTCTTTGCCAAATTTGGTGTAATTCCGTTCAGCAGTTCGGGCTGTAGCTGCGACTAAAGGTTCCTATGGAAAAATGAATGGGGAAAACGCGTTTTGGGACCCCCCTTTTTTCTCGGCCCCCGCTGGACGTATCACCCCGAGACTTTCAGGATAGGAGCGGACCAGAGCGCCCCAACAAGTTGGAAACTTTCGCGAAGATTCGTCAACCAGCGCCAACGTTATTACAAATAGAATGTCGCAGATTTCCTATGGATAATAGGTTTTAACTATAACTATCTACTGGCGACCGCCAGTAGATAATTTATATATATATTTTTTTAAAGGGATAAATATAGATTTTAACAATAGTCCTAAGCTGTCTGCCCAGGGTGGGCCGTTGCACTTACAAAGTAAGAGGGCGAGGCAGCCTTTGTCTCTGAGGAAAATGAAGGCACATGCACAAAGTAACGCATCTACTGAGGAATGAGAAACAGCATGTAATCAAGTACGTACCCCACTTCTGGCAGAAGATGGAAGTGGGCCATTCGCACGTTTGTTGAAAATGGAGGGATTTGAAGAGAAATGAGTGCACAAGCTTGCTGTTACACATAAACATTTATATCATAAAAAAACTTGAATGTTACTATTTACGAATTACAAAAATACAATTTGTTACAGAGTACACACAATCATAACAAGAATATTATGGAAAATGGAGCATGAAGTACTTATCTCTGTAGAGCAGTAGAGAAGAGGGTGATTTGCTGTTCCGCAGAGATGTTTATGCATTAGACTGGTCATTGACTGGTGCCTTTATTGTGAGGTCACTGGCATTCTAGATTGCTAATCTATTGTCAGTTATAATGGTGCAGATTTCTTCATCTATGTGATGTATGTTCATACTTTCTTTGCTGCTAGAGCAAAACAGTACAGAAGTAAAGTCATAATCGAGCTGCGGGTCTTGTAGATAGGAGCAACCTATCACTGGTTTGAATATTAATTGTATGATTTCTAAAAGTGAGCAGGGGCTGCTTCTTATCCACATACCTTCTGCCTTTGCTTTAAGGAAGTCATTCACACTTATCTCCTAAAACTACTCTATCAAGTAAAGGTAAAGGACTGGTATCCATGCAATCTGTCAGATGACTACAGATTTTGGCAGTAGAAGGCCTTTTTTTGTGATCTACTTTCTGGTGTAATAAAAGTATTTTCCTCTAATAGGGTAGGAACTTATCCAGAACAATGACAGCAACTTTAGCACAATGCACTCTTAAGGGAGGCTTAATAGAAGACCTCTATACAAGCTAGTCATTGTTGTCAGAGTGTTACTTTCAGTTATCACTTCACATCTCCCAGTTAAGTCTTCACCTATACATAACACCTATATATTTTTACCTAAGTAGTACACTTGTGTGTTTGTCACCCAAACTCTGGTTAAAGTTTTCTTCCTCCCTAAAGGAAGGATCTGCATTTTTCCGGTATTGATTGTTAATCTGTTTCTTGAACAGTTTTATGCTAACAACTTATCTATATCTGGAGAAATATACTTTTTTATGTAGTACAATTAGGTCATTAGCCTATAAAAAGATGCTAAGTTGTCTCCCAGAGGCTTTTGGTACATGGCCCTCTTGATAGCGTCATTACATTAGGTCAATGTGGCAGAAAAAACCCAAGAATCTGGGATGCAAGCACACACCTACTTCAGGACACTGGATTTGTTGCTGCTACTAGATGTTTGTTCCATGTTACCAAGCTGTACTTTAGCACCTAGGAGTGGAGAGATTTAATCAAGGAACTCAGGGAAGCTTAGATGCCTAGCTCCTCCAGCATAGGCCATAATCAATTACAATAGATTGTGTTGAATGCTGCATGGAAGTCCACAAAGTAGACATATAAATTAACCTCCAACATAAATCTCCACACGATGAACCACAGTGGGTATCTGGAGAAAATATTGAGTTCTAAATGTCAAGCTGCAAAAATCTCAGAAAACAAAATATAATGATACAAAAACGCAGAAATATCATTATCAAGAATAGTGATGTTTTAGTAGAGTAATATCGTTTTCAAGAATTTCGTTGTTGTTAATAATTTATTATGAAAGTATTAATTACTATTTAATTAGTTATTAATTATGTTAATTGTGTTAGATTTGTTCATTTTTGCTATATTTTATGGGTGGGCTGCTAGGTTTGTGGGAGCATAGTGTGGTAAGTTAATTAAGTAATAAATAATGGCCAATGTATTTTAGTTGACAATAAATTATTTAATTGTTTAATAATCATGTTAATTATTTAATTATTTCATTATTTTCATATATATACATTTTGGGGAGATAATTAATAAAGCTTATATTAAGAGTTTTATATTTGGTATAAACTAATAGGGTTATGTTTCATATATGTTTGAAGTGAATTACTTTCCCTACTGTTGCATAGACTGGAGTGGGAATAGTAAAAGTTACCTCTCTGGAGTCTAACAATGTCCCTATTGTTGCACAAACTGGAGTGGGAATAGTAAATGTTACCCCTCCAGAGTCCAACACTTTCCATACTGGTTTACAGATTAGAGTGGGAAGAGTAAATGTAACCCCTTTGAAGTCCAACACTTTCCATACTGTAGCAAAGACTGAAGTGGAATAGTACATTTTATCTCTCAGAATCCCTATGGCAGGATGACAAGCAAGCTTTTTTAAAAACCAGCGAGCACACTTGAGGCTCTATGGAGAGCTTGAATATATTGTTTTAAATGCAGAACCCATCAAGGGTAATATTTTAGCGTAGGGACTGCAAGTCCCAGGAAGCAAAGCGATGTAGGAGCCCATTGGATGGCGGTATAATTGCTAATCAAGAGACTGCCTCTCTACGCATCTGCACATGAACAAGCCACGACCCGTGATCAAGGAGCAGGAGCTCCGAAACGCGTTGGGTGAGGCGATGAAATATCCTGATGTGTTTGCTGGTTGCTGAATAAAGACGCTGCTGCGAAGGCTGGGGTCTGCCTATCATTGTGTGCGTCTCCGTTGTTGGGCAACTTTTGGATGATATATGCCGGCCGGTCCAGGTCGGGAGACAGCACCACCGTGTACATAACGGACTGTCGATTCCTGATACACGGGAATCCCTATGGCAGGATGACAAGCAAGCTTTTTAAAAACCAGCGAGCACACTTGAGGCTCTATGGAGAGCTTGAATATATTGTTTTAAATGCAGAACCCATCGAGGGTAATATTTTAGCGTAGGGACTGCAAGTCCCAGGAAGCAAAGCGATGTAGGAGCCCATTGGAGGGCGGTATAATTGCTAATCAAGAGACTGCCTCTCTACGCATCTGCACATGAACAAGCCACGACCCATGATCAAGGAGCAGGAGCTCCGAAACGCGTTGGGTGAGGCGATGAAATATCCTGATGTGTTTGCTGGTTGCTGAATAAAGACGCTGCTGCGAAGGCTGGGGTCTGCCTATCATTGTGTGCGTCTCCGTTGTTGGGCAACTTTTGGATGATATATGCCGGCCGGTCCAGGTCGGGGAGACAGCACCACCGTGTACATAACGGACTGTTGATTCCTGATACACGGGAATCCCTATGGCAGGATGACAAGCAAGCTTTTTTAAAAACCAGCGAGCACACTTGAGGCTCTATGGAGAGCTTGAATATATTGTTTTAAATGCAGAACCCATCGAGGGTAATATTTTAGCGTAGGGACTGCAAGTCCCAGGAAGCAAAGCGATGTAGGAGCCCATTGGAGGGCGGTATAATTGCTAATCAAGAGACTGCCTCTCTACGCATCTGCACATGAACAAGCCACGACCCGTGATCAAGGAGCAGGAGCTCCGAAATGCGTTGGGTGAGGCGATGAAATATCCTGATGTGTTTGCTGATTGCTGAATAAAGACGCTGCTGCGAAGGCTGGGGTCTGCCTATCATTGTGTGCGTCTTCGTTGTTGGGCAACTTTTGGATGATATTTGCCGGCCGGTCCAGGTCGGGGAGACAGCACCACCGTGTACATAACGGACTGTCGATTTCTGATACACGGGAATCCCTATGGCAGGATGACAAGCAAGCTTTTTTAAAAACCAGCGAGCACACTTGAGGCTCTATGGAGAGCTTGAATATATTGTTTTAAATGCAGAACCCATTGAGGGTAATATTTTAGCGTAGGGACTGCAAGTCCCAGGAAGCAAAGCGATGTAGGAGCCCATTGGAGGGCGGTATAATTGCAAATCAAGAGACTGCCTCTCTACGCATCTGCACATGAACAAGCCACGACCCGTGATCAAGGAGCAGGAGCTCCGAAACGCGTTGGGTGAGGCGATGAAATATCCTGATGTGTTTGCTGGTTGCTGAATAAAGACGCTGCTGCGAAGGCTGGGGTCTGCCTATCATTGTGTGCGTCTCCGTTGTTGGGCAACTTTTGGATGATATATGCCGGCCGGTCCAGGTCGGGGAGACAGCACCACCGTGTACATAACGGACTGTCCATTCCTGATACACGGGAATCCCTATGGCAGGATGACAAGCAAGCTTTTTAAAAACCAGCGAGCACACTTGAGGCTCTATGGAGAGCTTGAATATATTGTTTTAAATGCAGAACCCATCGAGGGTAATATTTTAGCGTAGGGACTGCAAGTCCCAGGAAGCAAAGCGATGTAGGAGCCCATTGGAGGGCGGTATAATTGCTAATCAAGAGACTGCCTCTCTACGCATCTGCACATGAACAAGCCACGACCCGTGATCAAGGAGCAGGAGCTCCGAAACGCGTTGGGTGAGGCGATGAAATATCCTGATGTGTTTGCTGGTTGCTGAATAAAGACGCTGCTGCGAAGGCTGGGGTCTGCCTATCATTGTGTGCGTCTCCGTTGTTGGGCAACTTTTGGATGATATATGCCGGCCGGTCCAGGTCGGGGAGACAGCACCACCGTGTACATAACGGACTGTCGGTTCCTGATACACGGGAATCCCTATGGCAGGATGACAAGCAAGCTTTTTTAAAAACCAGCGAGCACACTTGAGGCTCTATGGAGAGCTTGAATATATTGTTTTAAATGCAGAACCCATCGAGGGTAATATTTTAGCATAGGGACTGCAAGTCCCAGGAAGCAAAGCGATGTAGGAGCCCATTGGAGGGCGGTATAATTGCTAATCAAGAGACTGCCTCTCTACGCATCTGCACATGAACAAGCCACGACCCGTGATCAAGGAGCAGGAGCTCCGAAATGCGTTGGGTGAGGCGATGAAATATCCTGATGTGTTTGCTGGTTGCTGAATAAAGACGCTGCTGCGAAGGCTGGGGTCTGCCTATCATTGTGTGCGTCTCCGTTGTTGGGCAACTTTTGGATGATATATGCCGGCCGGTCCAGGTCGGGGAGACAGCACCACCGTGTACATAACGGACTGTCGATTTCTGATACACGGGAATCCCTATGGCAGGATGACAAGCAAGCTTTTTTAAAAACCAGCGAGCACACTTGAGGCTCTATGGAGAGCTTGAATATATTGTTTTAAATGCAGAACCCATTGAGGGTAATATTTTAGCGTAGGGACTGCAAGTCCCAGGAAGCAAAGCGATGTAGGAGCCCATTGGAGGGCGGTATAATTGCTAATCAAGAGACTGCCTCTCTACGCATCTGCACATGAACAAGCCACGACCCGTGATCAAGGAGCAGGAGCTCCGAAACGCGTTGGGTGAGGCGATGAAATATCCTGATGTGTTTGCTGGTTGCTGAATAAAGACGCTGCTGCGAAGGCTGGGGTCTGCCTATCATTGTGTGCGTCTCCGTTGTTGGGCAACTTTTGGATGATATATGCCGGCCGGTCCAGGTTGGGGAGACAGCACCACCGTGTACATAACGGACTGTCGATTTCTGATACACGGGAATCCCTATGGCAGGATGACAAGCAAGCTTTTTAAAAACCAGCGAGCACACTTGAGGCTCTATGGAGAGCTTGAATATATTGTTTTAAATGCAGAACCCATCGAGGGTAATATTTTAGCGTAGGGACTGCAAGTCCCAGGAAGCAAAGCGATGTAGGAGCCCATTGGAGGGCGGTATAATTGCTAATCAAGAGACTGCCTCTCTACCCATCTGCACATGAACAAGCCACGACCCGTGATCAAGGAGCAGGAGCTCCGAAACGCGTTGGGTGAGGCGATGAAATATCCTGATGTGTTTGCTGGTTGCTGAATAAAGACGCTGCTGCGAAGGCTGGGGTCTGCCTATCATTGTGCGCGTCTCCGTTGTTGGGCAACTTTTGGATGATATATGCCGGCCTGTCCAGGTCGGGGAGACAGCACCACCGTGTACATAACGGACTGTCGATTCCTGATACACGGGAATCCCTATGGCAGGATGACAAGCAAGCTTTTTAAAAACCAGCGAGCACACTTGAGGCTCTATGGGGAGCTTGAATATATTGTTTTAAATGCAGAACCCATCGAGGGTAATATTTTAGCGTAGGGACTGCAAGTCCCAGGAAGCAAAGCGATGTAGGAGCCCATTGGAGGGCAGTATAATTGCTAATCAAGAGACTGCCTCTCTACTCATCTGCACATGAACAAGCCACGACCCGTGATCAAGGAGCAGGAGCTCCGAAACGCGTTGGGTGAGGCGATGAAATATCCTGATGTGTTTGCTGGTTGCTGAATAAAGACGCTGCTGCGAAGGCTGGGGTCTGCCTATCATTGTGTGCGTCTCCGTTGTTGGGCAACTTTTGGATGATATATGCCGGCCGGTCCAGGTCGGGGAGACAGCACCACCGTGTACATAACGGACTGTCGATTCCTGATACACGGGAATCCCTATGGCAGGATGACAAGCAAGCTTTTTAAAAACCAGCGAGCACACTTGAGGCTCTATGGAGAGCTTGAATATATTGTTTTAAATGCAGAACACATCGAGGGTAATATTTTAGCGTAGGGACTGCAAGTCCCAGGAAGCAAAGCGATGTAGGAGCCCATTGGAGGGCGGTATAATTGCTAATCAAGAGACTGCCTCTCTACGCATCTGCACATGAACAAGCCACGACCCGTGATCAAGGAGCAGGAGCTCCGAAATGCGTTGGGTGAGGCGATGAAATATCCTGATGTGTTTGCTGGTTGCTCAATAAAGACGCTGCTGCGAAGGCTCGGGTCTGCCTATCATTGTGTGCGTCTCCGTTGTTGGGCAACTTTTGGATGATATATGCCGGCCGGTCCAGGTCGGGGAGACAGCACCACCGTGTACATAACGGACTGTCGATTTCTGATACACGGGAATCCCTATGGCAGGATGACAAGCAAGCTTTTTTAAAAACCAGCGAGCACACTTGAGGCTCTATGGAGAGCTTGAATATATTGTTTTAAATGCAGAACCCATCGAGGGTAATATTTTAGCGTAGGGACTGCAAGTCCCAGGAAGCAAAGCGATGTAGGAGCCCATTGGAGGGCGGTATAATTGCTAATCAAGAGACTGCCTGTCTACGCATCTGCACATGAACAAGCCACGACCCGTGATCAAGGAGCAGGAGCTCCGAAACGCGTTGGGTGAGGCGATGAAATATCCTGATGTGTTTGCTGGTTGCTGAATAAAGACGCTGCTGCGAAGGCTGGGGTCTGCCTATCATTGTGTGCGTCTCCGTTGTTGGGCAACTTTTGGATGATATATGCCGGCCGGTCCAGGTCGGGGAGACAGCACCACCGTGTACATAACGGACTGTCGATTCCTGATACACGGGAATCCCTATGGCAGGATGACAAGCAAGCTTTTTAAAAACCAGCGAGCACACTTGAGGCTCTATGGAGAGCTTGAATATATTGTTTTAAATGCAGAACCCATCGAGGGTAATATTTTAGCGTAGGGACTGCAAGTCCCAGGAAGCAAAGTGATGTAGGAGCCCATTGGAGGGCGGTATAATTGCTAATCAAGAGACTGCCTCTCTACGCATCTGCACATGAACAAGCCACGACCCGTGATCAAGGAGCATGAGCTCCGAAACGCGTTGGGTGAGGTGATGAAATATCCTGATGTGTTTGCTGGTTGCTGAATAAAGACGCTGCTGCGAAGGCTGGGGTCTGCCTATCATTGTGTGCGTCTCCGTTGTTGGGCAACTTTTGGATGATATATGCCGGCCGGTCCAGGTCGGGGAGACAGCACCACCGTGTACATAACGGACTGTCGATTCCTGATACATGGGAATCCCTAAGGCAGGATGACAAGCAAGCTTTTTTAAAAACCAGCGAGCACACTTGAGGCTCTATGGAGAGCTTGAATATATTGTTTTAAATGCAGAACCCATCGAGGGTAATATTTTAGCGTAGGGACTGCAAGTCCCAGGAAGCAAAGCGATGTAGGAGCCCATTGGATGGCGGTATAATTGCTAATCAAGAGACTGCCTCTCTACGCATCTGCACATGAACAAGCCACGACCCATGATCAAGGAGCAGGAGCTCCGAAACGTGTTGGGTGAGGCGATGAAATATCCTGATGTGTTTGCTGGTTGCTGAATAAAGACGCTGCTGCGAAGGCTGGGGTCTGCCTATCATTGTGTGCGTCTCCGTTGTTGGGCAACTTTTGGATGATATATGCCGGCCGGTACAGGTTGGGGAGACAGCACCACCGTGTACATAACGGACTGTCGATTCCTGATACACGGGAATCCCTATGGCAGGATGACAAGCAAGCTTTTTTTTAAAAAAGCGAGCACACTTGAGGCTCTATGGAGAGCTTGAATATATTGTTTTAAATGCAGAACCCATCGAGGGTAATATTTTAGCGTAGGGACTGCAAGTCCCAGGAAGCAAAGCGATGTCGGAGCCCATTGGAGGGCGGTATAATTGCTAATCAAGAGACTGCCTCTCTACGCATCTGCACATGAACAAGCCACGACCCGTGATCAAGGAGCAGGAGCTCCGAAACGCGTTGGGTGAGGCGATGAAATATCCTGATGTGTTTGCTGGTTGCTGAATAAAGACGCTGCTGCGTAGGCTGGGGTCTGCCTATCATTGTGTGCGTCTCCGTTGTTGGGCAACTTTTGGATGATATATGCCGGCAGGTCCAGGTCGGGGAGACAGCACCACCGTGTACATAACGGACTGTCGATTCCTGATACACGGGAATCCCTATGGCAGGATGACAAGCAAGCTTTTTAAAAACCAGCGAGCACACTTGAGGCTCTATGGAGAGCTTGAATATATTGTTTTAAATGCAGAACCCATCGAGGGTAATATTTTAGCGTAGGGACTGCAAGTCCCAGGAAGCAAAGCGATGTAGGAGCCCATTGGAGGGTGGTATAATTGCTAATCAAGAGACTGCCTCTCTACGCATCTGCACATGAACAAGCCACAACCCGTGAACAAGGAGCAGGAGCTCCGAAATGCGTTGGGTGAGGCGATGAAATATCCTGATGTGTTTGCTGGTTGCTGAATAAAGACGCTGCTGCGAAGGCTGGGGTCTGCCTATCATTGTGTGCGTCTCCGTTGTTGGGCAACTTTTGGATGATATATGCCGGTGGGTCCAGGTCGGGGAGACAGCACCACCGTGTACATAACGGACTGTCGATTTCTGATACACGGGAATCCCTATGGCAGGATGACAAGCAAGCTTTTTTAAAAACCAGCGAACACACTTGAGGCTCTATGGAGAGCTTGAATATATTGTTTTAAATACAGAACCCATCGAGGGTAATATTTTAGCGTAGGGACTGCAAGTCCCAGGAAGCAAAGCGATGTAGGAGCCCATTGGAGGGTGGTATAATTGCTAATCAAGAGACTGCCTCTCTACGCATCTGCACATGAACAAGCCACGACCCGTGATCAAGGAGCAGGAGCTCCGAAATGCGTTGGGTGAGGCGATGAAATATCCTGATGTGTTTGCTGGTTGATGAATAAAGACGCTGCTGCGAAGGCTGGGGTCTGCCTATCATTGTGTGCGTCTCCGTTGTTGGGCAACTATTGGATGATATATGCCGGCCGGTCCAGGTCGGGAGACAGCACCACCGTGTACATAACGGACTGTCGATTTCTGATACACGGGAATCCCTATGGCAGGATGACAAGCAAGCTTTTTAAAAACCAGCGAGCACACTTGAGGCTCTATGGAGAGCTTGAATATATTGTTTTAAATGCAGAACCCATCGAGGGTAATATTTTAGCGTAGGGACTGCAAGTCCCAGGAAGCAAAGCGATGTAGGAGCCCATTGGAGGGCGGTATAATTGCTAATCAAGAGACTGCCTCTCTACGCATCTGCACATGAACAAGCCACGACCCGTGATCAAGGAGCAGGAGCTCCGAAATGCGTTGGGTGAGGCTATGAAATATCCTGATGTGTTTGCTGGTTGCTGAATAAAGACGCTGCTGCGAAGGCTGGGGTCTACCTATCATTGTGTGCGTCTCCGTTGTTGGGCAACGTTTGGATGATATATGCCGGCCGGTCCAGGTCGAGGAGACAGCACCACCGTGTACATAACGGACTGTCGATTTCTGATACACGGGAATCCCTATGGCAGGATGACAAGCAAGCTTTTTTAAAAACCAGCGAACACACTTGAGGCTCTATGGAGAGCTTGAATATATTGTTTTAAATGCAGAACCCATCGAGGGTAATATTTTAGCGTAGGGACTGCAAGTCCCAGGAAGCAAAGCGATGTAGGAGCCCATTGGAGGGCGGTATAATTGCTAATCAAGAGACTGCCTCTCTACGCATCTGCACATGAACAAGCCACGACCCGTGATCAAGGAGCAGGAGCTCCGAAACGCGTTGGGTGAGGCGATGAAATATCCTGATGTGTTTGCTGGTTGCTGAATAAAGACGCTGCTGCGAAGGCTGGGGTCTGCCTATCATTGTGTGCGTCTCCGTTGTTGGGCAACTTTTGGATGATATATGCCGGCCGGTCCAGGTCGGGGAGACAGCACCACCGTGTACATAATGGACTGTCGATTCCTGATACATGGGAATCCCTAAGGCAGGATGACAAGCAAGCTTTTTAAAAACCAGCGAGCACACTTGAGGCTCTATGGAGAGCTTGAATATATTGTTTTAAATGCAGAACCCATCGAGGGTAATATTTTAGCGTAGGGACTGCAAGTCCCAGGAAGCAAAGCGATGTAGGAGCCCATTGGATGGCGGTATAATTGCTAATGAAGAGACTGCCTCTCTACGCATCTGCACATGAACAAGCCACGACCCGTGATCAAGGAGCAGGAGCTCCGAAACGCGTTGGGTGAGGCGATGAAATATCCTGATGTGTTTGCTGGTTGCTGAATAAAGACGCTGCTGCGAAGGCTGGGGTCTGCCTATCATTGTGTGGGTCTCCGTTGTTGGGCAACTTTTGGATGATATATGCCGGCCGGTCCAGGTTGGGGAGACAGCACCACCGTGTACATAACGGACGGTCGATTTCTGATACACGGGAATCCCTATGGCAGGATGACAAGCAAGCTTTTTAAAAACCAGCGAGCACACTTGAGGCTCTATGGAGAGCTTGAATATATTGTTTTAAATGCAGAACCCATCGAGGGTAATATTTTAGCGTAGGGACTGCAAGTCCCAGGAAGCAAAGCGATGTAGGAGCCTATTGGAGGGCGGTATAATTGCTAATCAAGAGACTGCCTCTCTACGCATCTGCACATGAACAAGCCACGACCCGTGATCAAGGAGCAGGAGCTCCGAAACGCGTTGGGTGAGGCGATGAAATATCCTGATGTGTTTGCTGGTTGCTGAATAAAGACGCTGCTGCGAAGGCTGGGGTCTGCCGATCATTGTGTGCGTCTCCGTTGTTGGGCAACTTTTGGATGATATATGCCGGCCGGTCCAGGTCGGGAGACAGCACCACCGTGTACATAACGGACTGTCGATTTCTGATACACGGGAATCCCTATGGCAGGATGACAAGCAAGCTTTTTAAAAACCAGCGAGCACAATAGAGGCTCTATGGAGAGCTTGAATATATTGTTTTAAATGCAGAACCCATCGAGGGTAATATTTTAGCGTAGGGACTGCAAGTCCCAGGAAGCAAAGCGATGTAGGAGCCCATTGGAGGGCGGTATAATTGCTAATCAAGAGACTGCCTCTCTACACATCTGCACATGAACAAGCCACGACCCGTGATCAAGGAGCAGGAGCTCCAAAACGCGTTGGGTGAGGCGATGAAATATCCTGATGTGCTTGCTGGTTGCTGAATAAAGACGCTGCTGCGAAGGCTGGGGTCTGCCTATCATTGTGTGCGTCTCCGTTGTTGGGCAACTTTTGGATGATATATGCCGGCCGGTCCAGGTCGGGGAGACAGCACCACCGTGTACATAACGGACAGTCGATTCCTGATACACGGGAATCCCTATGGCAGGATGACAAGCAAGCTTTTTAAAAACCAGCGAGCACACTTGAGGCTCTATGGAGAGCTTGAATATATTGTTTTAAATGCAGAACCCATCGAGGGTAATATTTTAGCGTAGGGACTGCAAGTCCCAGGAAGCAAAGCGATGTAGGAGCCCATTGGATGGCGGTATAATTGCTAATCAAGAGACTGCCTCTCTACGCATCTGCACATGAACAAGCCACGACCCGTGATCAAGGAGCAGGAGCTCCGAAACGCGTTGGTTGAGGCGATGAAATATCCTGATGTGTTTGCTGGTTGCTGAATAAAGACGCTGCTGCGAAGGCTGGGGTCTGCCTATCATTGTGTGCGTCTCCGTTGTTGGGCAACTTTTGGATGATATATGCCGGCCGGTCCAGGTCGGGGAGACAGCACCACCGTGTACATAACGGACTGTCTATTCCTGATACACGGGAATCCCTATGGCAGGATGACAAGCAAGCTTTTTAAAAACCAGCGAGCACACTTGAGGCTCTATGGAGAGCTTGAATATATTGTTTTAAATGCAGAACCCATCGAGGGTAATATTTTAGCGTAGGGACTGCAAGTCCCAGGAAGCAAAGCGATGTAGGAGCCCATTGGAGGGCGGTATAATTGCTAATCAAGAGACTGCCTCTCTACGCATCTGCACATGAACAAGCCACGACACGTGATCAAGGAGCAGGAGCTCCGAAATGCGTTGGGTGAGGCGATGAAATATCCTGATGTGTTTGCTGGTTGCTGAATAAAGACGCTGCTGCGAAGGCTGGGGTCTGCCTATCATTGTGTGTGTCTCCGTTGTTGGGCAACTTTTGGATGATATATGCCGGCCGGTCCAGGTCGGGGAGACAGCACCACCGTGTACATAACGGACTGTCGATTTCTGATACACGGGAATCCCTATGGCAGGATGACAAGCAAGCTTTTTAAAAACCAGCGAGCACACTTGAGGCTCTATGGAGAGCTTGAATATATTGTTTTAAATGCAGAACCCATCGAGGGTAATATTTTAGCGTAGGGACTGCAAGTCCCAGGAAGCAAAGCGATGTAGGAGCCCATTGGAGGGCGGTATAATTGCTAATCAAGAGACTGCCTCTCTACGCATCTGCACATGAACAAGCCACGACCTGTGATCAAGGAGCAGGAGCTCCGAAACGCGTTGGGTGAGGTGATGAAATATCCTGATGTGTTTGCTGGTTGCTGAATAAAGACGCTGCTGCGAAGGCTGGGGTCTGCCTATCATTGTGTGCGTCTCCGTTGTTGGGCAACTTTTGGATGATATATGCCGGCCGGTCCAGGTCGGGGAGACAGCACCACTGTGTACATAACGGACTGTCGATTCCTGATACACGGGAATCCCTATGGCAGGATGACAAGCAAGCTTTTTAAAAACCAGCGAGCACACTTGAGGCTCTATGGAGAGCTTGAATATATTGTTTTAAATGCAGAACCCATCGAGGGTAATATTTTAGCGTAGGGACTGCAAGTCCCAGGAAGCAAAGCGATGTAGGAGCCCATTGGAGGGCGGTATAATTGCTAATCAAGAGACTGCCTCTCTACGCATCTGCACATGAACAAGCCACGACCCGTGATCAAGGAGCAGGAGCTCCGAAACGCGTTGGGTGAGGTGATGAAATATCCTGATGTGTTTGCTGGTTGCTGAATAAAGACGCTGCTGCGAAGGCTGGGGTCTGCCTATCATTGTGTGCGTCACCGTTGTTGGGCAACTTTTGGATGATATATGCCGGCCGGTCCAGGTCGGGGAGACAGCACCACCGTGTACATAACGGACTGTCGATTCCTGATACATGGGAATCCCTAAGGCAGGATGACAAGCAAGCTTTTTTAAAAACCAGCGAGCACACTTGAGGCTCTATGGAGAGCTTGAATATATTGTTTTAAATGCAGAACCCATCGAGGGTAATATTTTAGCGTAGGGACTGCAAGTCCCAGGAAGCAAAGCGATGTAGGAGCCCATTGGATGGCTGTATAATTGCTAATCAAGAGACTGCCTCTCTACGCATCTGCACATGAACAAGCCACGACCCGTGATCAAGGAGCAGGAGCTCCGAAACGCATTGGGTGAGGCGATGAAATATCCTGATGTGTTTGCTGGTTGCTGAATAAAGACGCTGCTGCGAAGGCTGGGGTCTGCCTATCATTGTGTGCGTCTCCGTTGTTGGGCAACTTTTGGATGATATATGCCGGCCGGTCCAGGTCGGGGAGACAGCACCACCGTGTACATAACGGACTGTCGATTTCCTGATGAAATTTTTGTATCTGCTTCCAGAGGAGTGTCGGAAAAACATAGTACATGCTGTGGTAACCTCCAGGCTAGACTATGCTAATGGCCTCTATCTGGGTCAGCCAGAGTATCTGATCAAACGCCTGCAGGTAGTGCAAAATGCGGCTGCGAGACTAATTAGGCGAGTGCCGTTTCGCAAGCATGTCTCTCCGCATTTAAAAGCATTACACTGGCTCCCAGTGAGGAAAAGAGTCAAATTCAAGGCTTTGACTTTGGCGTTCCGTGCTATGCATGGTAACTGCCCTATCTACTTGAAACACAGATTGCGTGGTTACCAACAATCCAGAACCTTGAGATCCAATTCCCAAAATCTACTATGTATTCCTCGTTTTAAAAAGGCACGTATGGGTGGTAGATCCTTTACGCTCGGGGCTGCTAAACTGTGGAACTCTCTGCCGAGCAATCTCCGCACTATTGATTCGGAGCCCCTTTTTAGGAAAATGGTGAAAACTTGGCTTTTTAAGGAAGACTGAGGGACTATGACTTGGCCCTTGAGCGGTCCAGTGCTGTACTATTTTCCGCTTAGCGCCGGGACACCTCTGTTTGAGGTAGCTGTCGCGCTTTACAAGTGTTTGTATTATTATTATTATACACGGGAATCCCTATGGCAGGATGACAAGCAAGCTTTTTTAAAAACCAGTGAGCACACTTGAGGCTCTATGGAGAGCTTGAATATATTGTTTTAAATGCAGAACCCATCGAGGGTAATATTTTAGCGTAGGGACTGCAAGTCCCAGGAAGCAAAGCGATGTAGGAGCCCATTGGAGGGCGGTATAATTGCTAATCAAGAGACTGCCTCTCTACGCATCTGCACATGAACAAGCCACGACCCGTGATCAAGGAGCAGGAGCTCCGAAACGCGTTGGGTGAGGCGATGAAATATCCTGATGTGTTTGCTGGTTGCTGAATAAAGACGCTGCTGCGAAGGCTGGGGTCTGCCTATCATTGTGTGCGTCTCCGTTGTTGGGCAACTTTTGGATGATATATGCCGGCCGGTCCAGGTCGGGAGACAGCACCACCGTGTACATAACGGACTGTCGATTCCTGATACACGGGAATCCCTATGGCAGGATGACAAGCAAGCTTTTTTAAAAACCAGCGAGCACACTTGAGGCTCTATGGAGAGCTTGAATATATTGTTTTAAATGCAGAACCCATCGAGGGTAATATTTTAGCGTAGGGACTGCAAGTCCCAGGAAGCAAAGTGATGTAGGAGCCCATTGGAGGGCGGTATAATTGCTAATCAAGAGACTGCCTCTCTACGCATCTGCACATGAACAAGCCACGACCCGTGATCAAGGAGCATGAGCTCCGAAACGCGTTGGGTGAGGTGATGAAATATCCTGATGTGTTTGCTGGTTGCTGAATAAAGACGCTGCTGCGAAGGCTGGGGTCTGCCTATCATTGTGTGCGTCTCCGTTGTTGGGCAACTTTTGGATGATATATGCCGGCCGGTCCAGGTCGGGGAGACAGCACCACCGTGTACATAATGGACTGTCGATTCCTGATACATGGGAATCCCTAAGGCAGGATGACAAGCAAGCTTTTTTAAAAACCAGCGAGCACACTTGAGGCTCTATGGAGAGCTTGAATATATTGTTTTAAATGCAGAACCCATCGAGGGTAATATTTTAGCGTAGGGACTGCAAGTCCCAGGAAGCAAAACGATGTAGGAGCCCATTGGATGGCGGTATAATTGCTAATCAAGAG
Organism: Calotriton arnoldi; assembly: GCA_963921515.1. Taxonomy (NCBI): domain Eukaryota; kingdom Metazoa; phylum Chordata; class Amphibia; order Caudata; family Salamandridae; genus Calotriton; species Calotriton arnoldi. The sequence goes on from CAWUFW010011369.1 coordinate 604,959, forward strand.
ACTGCCTCTCTACGCATCTGCACATGAACAAGCCACGACCCGTGATCAAGGAGCAGGAGCGCCGAAACGCGTTGGGTGAGGCGATGAAATATCCTGATGTGTTTGCTGGTTGCTGAATAAAGACGCTGCTGCGAAGGCTGGGGTCTGCCTATCATTGTGTGCGTCTCCGTTGTTGGGCAACTTTTGGATGATATATGCCGGCCGATACAGGTTGGGGAGACAGCACCACCGTGTACATAACGGACTGTCAATTCCTGATACACGGGAATCCCTATGGCAGGATGACAAGCAAGCTTTTTTTAAAACCAGCGAGCACACTTGAGGCTCTATGGAGAGCTTGAATATATTGTTTTAAATGCAGAACCCATCGAGGGTAATATTTTAGCGTAGGGACTGCAAGTCCCAGGAAGCAAAGCGATGTCGGAGCCCATTGGAGGGCGGTATAATTGCTAATCAAGAGACTGCCTCTCTACGCATCTGCACATGAACAAGCCACGACCCGTGATCAAGGAGCAGGAGCTCCGAAACGCGTTGGGTGAGGCGATGAAATATCCTGATGTGTTTGCTGGTTGCTGAATAAAGACGCTGCTGCGTAGGCTGGGGTCTGCCTATCATTGTGTGCGTCTCCGTTGTTGGGCAACTTTTGGATGATATATGCCGGCAGGTCCAGGTCGGGGAGACAGCACCACCGTGTACATAACGGACTGTCGATTCCTGATACACGGGAATCCCTATGGCAGGATGACAAGCAAGCTTTTTAAAAACCAGCGAGCACACTTGAGGCTCTATGGAGAGCTTGAATATATTGTTTTAAATGCAGAACCCATCGAGGGTAATATTTTAGCGTAGGGACTGCAAGTCCCAGGAAGCAAAGCGATGTAGGAGCCCATTGGAGGGTGGTATAATTGCTAATCAAGAGACTGCCTCTCTACGCATCTGCACATGAACAAGCCACAACCCGTGAACAAGGAGCAGGAGCTCCGAAATGCGTTGGGTGAGGCGATGAAATATCCTGATGTGTTTGCTGGTTGCTGAATAAAGACGCTGCTGCGAAGGCTGGGGTCTGCCTATCATTGTGTGCGTCTCCGTTGTTGGGCAACTTTTGGATGATATATGCCGGTGGGTCCAGGTCGGGGAGACAGCACCACCGTGTACATAACGGACTGTCGATTTCTGATACACGGGAATCCCTATGGCAGGATGACAAGCAAGCTTTTTTAAAAACCAGCGAACACACTTGAGGCTCTATGGAGAGCTTGAATATATTGTTTTAAATACAGAACCCATCGAGGGTAATATTTTAGCGTAGGGACTGCAAGTCCCAGGAAGCAAAGCGATGTAGGAGCCCATTGGAGGGCGGTATAATTGCTAATCAAGAGACTGCCTCTCTACGCATCTGCACATGAACAAGCCACGACCCGTGATCAAGGAGCAGGAGCTCCGAAATGCGTTGGGTGAGGCTATGAAATATCCTGATGTGTTTGCTGGTTGCTGAATAAAGACGCTGCTGCGAAGGCTGGGGTCTACCTATCATTGTGTGCGTCTCCGTTGTTGGGCAACGTTTGGATGATATATGCCGGCCGGTCCAGGTCGAGGAGACAGCACCACCGTGTACATAACGGACTGTCGATTTCTGATACACGGGAATCCCTATGGCAGGATGACAAGCAAGCTTTTTTAAAAACCAGCGAACACACTTGAGGCTCTATGGAGAGCTTGAATATATTGTTTTAAATGCAGAACCCATCGAGGGTAATATTTTAGCGTAGGGACTGCAAGTCCCAGGAAGCAAAGCGATGTAGGAGCCCATTGGAGGGCGGTATAATTGCTAATCAAGAGACTGCCTCTCTACGCATCTGCACATGAACAAGCCACGACCCGTGATCAAGGAGCAGGAGCTCCGAAACGCGTTGGGTGAGGCGATGAAATATCCTGATGTGTTTGCTGGTTGCTGAATAAAGACGCTGCTGCGAAGGCTGGGGTCTGCCTATCATTGTGTGCGTCTCCGTTGTTGGGCAACTTTTGGATGATATATGCCGGCCGGTCCAGGTCGGGGAGACAGCACCACCGTGTACATAATGGACTGTCGATTCCTGATACATGGGAATCCCTAAGGCAGGATGACAAGCAAGCTTTTTAAAAACCAGCGAGCACACTTGAGGCTCTATGGAGAGCTTGAATATATTGTTTTAAATGCAGAACCCATCGAGGGTAATATTTTAGCGTAGGGACTGCAAGTCCCAGGAAGCAAAGCGATGTAGGAGCCCATTGGATGGCGGTATAATTGCTAATGAAGAGACTGCCTCTCTACGCATCTGCACATGAACAAGCCACGACCCGTGATCAAGGAGCAGGAGCTCCGAAACGCGTTGGGTGAGGCGATGAAATATCCTGATGTGTTTGCTGGTTGCTGAATAAAGACGCTGCTGCGAAGGCTGGGGTCTGCCTATCATTGTGTGGGTCTCCGTTGTTGGGCAACTTTTGGATGATATATGCCGGCCGGTCCAGGTTGGGGAGACAGCACCACCGTGTACATAACGGACGGTCGATTTCTGATACACGGGAATCCCTATGGCAGGATGACAAGCAAGCTTTTTAAAAACCAGCGAGCACACTTGAGGCTCTATGGAGAGCTTGAATATATTGTTTTAAATGCAGAACCCATCGAGGGTAATATTTTAGCGTAGGGACTGCAAGTCCCAGGAAGCAAAGCGATGTAGGAGCCTATTGGAGGGCGGTATAATTGCTAATCAAGAGACTGCCTCTCTACGCATCTGCACATGAACAAGCCACGACCCGTGATCAAGGAGCAGGAGCTCCGAAACGCGTTGGGTGAGGCGATGAAATATCCTGATGTGTTTGCTGGTTGCTGAATAAAGACGCTGCTGCGAAGGCTGGGGTCTGCCGATCATTGTGTGCGTCTCCGTTGTTGGGCAACTTTTGGATGATATATGCCGGCCGGTCCAGGTCGGGGAGACAGCACCACCGTGTACATAACGGACTGTCGATTTCTGATACACGGGAATCCCTATGGCAGGATGACAAGCAAGCTTTTTTAAAAACCAGCGAGCACAATAGAGGCTCTATGGAGAGCTTGAATATATTGTTTTAAATGCAGAACCCATCGAGGGTAATATTTTAGCGTAGGGACTGCAAGTCCCAGGAAGCAAAGCGATGTAGGAGCCCATTGGAGGGCGGTATAATTGCTAATCAAGAGACTGCCTCTCTACACATCTGCACATGAACAAGCCACGACCCGTGATCAAGGAGCAGGAGCTCCAAAACGCGTTGGGTGAGGCGATGAAATATCCTGATGTGCTTGCTGGTTGCTGAATAAAGACGCTGCTGCGAAGGCTGGGGTCTGCCTATCATTGTGTGCGTCTCCGTTGTTGGGCAACTTTTGGATGATATATGCCGGCCGGTCCAGGTCGGGGAGACAGCACCACCGTGTACATAACGGACAGTCGATTCCTGATACACGGGAATCCCTATGGCAGGATGACAAGCAAGCTTTTTTAAAAACCAGCGAGCACACTTGAGGCTCTATGGAGAGCTTGAATATATTGTTTTAAATGCAGAACCCATCGAGGGTAATATTTTAGCGTAGGGACTGCAAGTCCCAGGAAGCAAAGCGATGTAGGAGCCCATTGGATGGCGGTATAATTGCTAATCAAGAGACTGCCTCTCTACGCATCTGCACATGAACAAGCCACGACCCGTGATCAAGGAGCAGGAGCTCCGAAACGCGTTGGTTGAGGCGATGAAATATCCTGATGTGTTTGCTGGTTGCTGAATAAAGACGCTGCTGCGAAGGCTGGGGTCTGCCTATCATTGTGTGCGTCTCCGTTGTTGGGCAACTTTTGGATGATATATGCCGGCCGGTCCAGGTCGGGGAGACAGCACCACCGTGTACATAACGGACTGTCTATTCCTGATACACGGGAATCCCTATGGCAGGATGACAAGCAAGCTTTTTAAAAACCAGCGAGCACACTTGAGGCTCTATGGAGAGCTTGAATATATTGTTTTAAATGCAGAACCCATCGAGGGTAATATTTTAGCGTAGGGACTGCAAGTCCCAGGAAGCAAAGCGATGTAGGAGCCCATTGGAGGGCGGTATAATTGCTAATCAAGAGACTGCCTCTCTACGCATCTGCACATGAACAAGCCACGACACGTGATCAAGGAGCAGGAGCTCCGAAATGCGTTGGGTGAGGCGATGAAATATCCTGATGTGTTTGCTGGTTGCTGAATAAAGACGCTGCTGCGAAGGCTGGGGTCTGCCTATCATTGTGTGTGTCTCCGTTGTTGGGCAACTTTTGGATGATATATGCCGGCCGGTCCAGGTCGGGGAGACAGCACCACCGTGTACATAACGGACTGTCGATTTCTGATACACGGGAATCCCTATGGCAGGATGACAAGCAAGCTTTTTAAAAACCAGCGAGCACACTTGAGGCTCTATGGAGAGCTTGAATATATTGTTTTAAATGCAGAACCCATCGAGGGTAATATTTTAGCGTAGGGACTGCAAGTCCCAGGAAGCAAAGCGATGTAGGAGCCCATTGGAGGGCGGTATAATTGCTAATCAAGAGACTGCCTCTCTACGCATCTGCACATGAACAAGCCACGACCCGTGATCAAGGAGCAGGAGCTCCGAAACGCGTTGGGTGAGGTGATGAAATATCCTGATGTGTTTGCTGGTTGCTGAATAAAGACGCTGCTGCGAAGGCTGGGGTCTGCCTATCATTGTGTGCGTCTCCGTTGTTGGGCAACTTTTGGATGATATATGCCGGCCGGTCCAGGTCGGGGAGACAGCACCACCGTGTACATAACGGACTGTCGATTCCTGATACACGGGAATCCCTATGGCAGGATGACAAGCAAGCTTTTTTAAAAACCAGCGAGCACACTTGAGGCTCTATGGAGAGCTTGAATATATTGTTTTAAATGCAGAACCCATCGAGGGTAATATTTTAGCGTAGGGACTGCAAGTCCCAGGAAGCAAAGCGATGTAGGAGCCCATTGGAGGGCGGTATAATTGCTAATCAAGAGACTGCCTCTCTACGCATCTGCACATGAACAAGCCACGACCCGTGATCAAGGAGCAGGAGCTCCGAAACGCGTTGGGTGAGGTGATGAAATATCCTGATGTGTTTGCTGGTTGCTGAATAAAGACGCTGCTGCGAAGGCTGGGGTCTGCCTATCATTGTGTGCGTCACCGTTGTTGGGCAACTTTTGGATGATATATGCCGGCCGGTCCAGGTCGGGGAGACAGCACCACCGTGTACATAACGGACTGTCGATTCCTGATACATGGGAATCCCTAAGGCAGGATGACAAGCAAGCTTTTTAAAAACCAGCGAGCACACTTGAGGCTCTATGGAGAGCTTGAATATATTGTTTTAAATGCAGAACCCATCGAGGGTAATATTTTAGCGTAGGGACTGCAAGTCCCAGGAAGCAAAGCGATGTAGGAGCCCATTGGATGGCTGTATAATTGCTAATCAAGAGACTGCCTCTCTACGCATCTGCACATGAACAAGCCACGACCCGTGATCAAGGAGCAGGAGCTCCGAAACGCATTGGGTGAGGCGATGAAATATCCTGATGTGTTTGCTGGTTGCTGAATAAAGACGCTGCTGCGAAGGCTGGGGTCTGCCTATCATTGTGTGCGTCTCCGTTGTTGGGCAACTTTTGGATGATATATGCCGGCCGGTCCAGGTCGGGGAGACAGCACCACCGTGTACATAACGGACTGTCGATTTCCTGATGAAATTTTTGTATCTGCTTCCAGAGGAGTGTCGGAAAAACATAGTACATGCTGTGGTAACCTCCAGGCTAGACTATGCTAATGGCCTCTATCTGGGTCAGCCAGAGTATCTGATCAAACGCCTGCAGGTAGTGCAAAATGCGGCTGCGAGACTAATTAGGCGAGTGCCGTTTCGCGAGCATGTCTCTCCGCATTTAAAAGCATTACACTGGCTCCCAGTGAGGAAAAGAGTCAAATTCAAGGCTTTGACTTTGGCGTTCCGTGCTATGCATGGTAACTGCCCTATCTACTTGAAACACAGATTGCGTGGTTACCAACAATCCAGAACCTTGAGATCCAATTCCCAAAATCTACTATGTATTCCTCGTTTTAAAAAGGCACGTATGGGTGGTAGATCCTTTACGCTCGGGGCTGCTAAACTGTGGAACTCTCTGCCGAGCAATCTCCGCACTATTGATTCGGAGCCCCTTTTAGGAAAATGGTGAAAACTTGGCTTTTTAAGGAAGACTGAGGGACTATGACTTGGCCCTTGAGCGGTCCAGTGCTGTACTATTTTCCGCTTAGCGCCGGGACACCTCTGTTTGAGGTAGCTGTCGCGCTTTACAAGTGTTTGTATTATTATTATTATACACGGGAATCCCTATGGCAGGATGACAAGCAAGCTTTTTTAAAAACCAGTGAGCACACTTGAGGCTCTATGGAGAGCTTGAATATATTGTTTTAAATGCAGAACCCATCGAGGGTAATATTTTAGCGTAGGGACTGCAAGTCCCAGGAAGCAAAGCGATGTAGGAGCCCATTGGAGGGCGGTATAATTGGTAATCAAGAGACTGCCTCTCTACGCATCTGCACATGAACAAGCCACGACCCGTGATCAAGGAGCAGGAGCTCCGAAATGCGTTGGGTGAGGCGATGAAATATCCTGATGTGTTTGCTGGTTGCTGAATAAAGACGCTGCTGCGAAGGCTGGGGTCTGCCTATCATTGTGTGCGTCTCCGTTGTTGGGCAACTTTTGGATGATATATGCCGGCCGGTCCAGGTCGGGGAGACAGCACCACCGTGTACATAACGGACTGTCGATTTCTGATACACGGGAATCCCTATGGCAGGATGACAAGCAAGCTTTTTTAAAAACCAGCGAGCACACTTGAGGCTCTATGGAGAGCTTGAATATATTGTTTTAAATGCAGAACCCATCGAGGGTAATATTTTAGCGTAGGGACTGCAAGTCCCAGGAAGCAAAGCGATGTAGGAGCCCATTGGAGGGCGGTATAATTGCTAATCAAGAGACTGCCTCTCTACGCATCTGCACATGAACAAGCCACGACCCGTGATCAAGGAGCAGGAGCTCCGAAACGCGTTGGGTGAGGCGATGAAATATCCTGATGTGTTTGCTGGTTGCTGAATAAAGACGCTGCTGCGAAGGCTGGGGTCTGCCTATCATTGTGTGCGTCTCCGTTGTTGGGCAACTTTTGGATGATATATGCCGGCCGGTCCAGGTCGGGGAGACAGCACCACTGTGTACATAACGGACTGTCGATTCCTGATACACGGGAATCCCTATGGCAGGATGACAAGCAAGCTTTTTAAAAACCAGCGAGCACACTTGAGGCTCTATGGAGAGCTTGAATATATTGTTTTAAATGCAGAACCCATCGAGGGTAATATTTTAGCGTAGGGACTGCAAGTCCCAGGAAGCAAAGCGATGTAGGAGCCCATTGGAGGGCGGTATAATTGCTAATCAAGAGACTGCCTCTCTACGCATCTGCACATGAACAAGCCACGACCCGTGATCAAGGAGCAGGAGCTCCGAAACGCGTTGGGTGAGTCGATGAAATATCCTGATGTGTTTGCTGGTTGCTGAATAAAGACGCTGCTGCGAAGGCTGGGGTCTGCCTATCATTGTGTGCGTCTCCGTTGTTGGGCAACTTTTGGATGATATATGCCGGCCGATACAGGTTGGGGAGACAGCACCACCGTGTACATAACGGACTGTCGATTCCTGATACACGGGAATCCCTATGGCAGGATGACAAGCAAGCTTTTTAAAAACCAGCGAGCACACTTGAGGCTCTATGGAGAGCTTGAATATATTGTTTTAAATGCAGAACCCATCGAGGGTAATATTTTAGCGTAGGGACTGCAAGTCCCAGGAAGCAAAGCGATGTAGGAGCCCATTGGAGGGCGGTATAATTGCTAATCAAGAGACTGCCTCTCTACGCATCTGCACATGAACAAGCCACGACCCGTGATCAAGGAGCAGGAGCTCCGAAACGCGTTGGGTGAGGCGATGAAATATCCTGATGTGTTTGCTGGTTGCTGAATAAAGACGCTGCTGCGAAGGCTGGGGTCTGCCTATCATTGTGTGCGTCTCCGTTGTTGGGCAACTTTTGGATGATATATGCCGGCCGGTCCAGGTCGGGGAGACAGCACCACCGTGTACATAACGGACTGTCGATTCCTGATACACGGGAATCCCTATGGCAGGATGACAAGCAAGCTTTTTAAAAACCAGCGAGCACACTTGAGGCTCTATGGAGAGCTTGAATATATTGTTTTAAATGCAGAACCCATCGAGGGTAATATTTTAGCGTAGGGACTGCAAGTCCCAGGAAGCAAAGCGATGTAGGAGCCCATTGGAGGGCGGTATAATTGCTAATCAAGAGACTGCCTCTCTACGCATCTGCACATGAACAAGCCACGACCCGTGATCAAGGAGCAGGAGCTCCGAAATGCGTTGGGTGAGGCGATGAAATATCCTGATGTGTTTGCTGGTTGCTGAATAAAGACGCTGCTGCGAAGGCTGGGGTCTGCCTATCATTGTGTGCGTCTCCGTTGTTGGGCAACTTTTGGATGATATATGCCGGCCGGTACAGGTTGGGGAGACAGCACCACCGTGTACATAACGGACTGTCGATTCCTGATACACGGGAATCCCTATGGCAGGATGACAAGCAAGCTTTTTTAAAAACCAGCGAGCACACTTGAGGCTCTATGGAGAGCTTGAATATATTGTTTTAAATGCAGAACCCATCGAGGGTAATATTTTAGCGTAGGGACTGCAAGTCCCAGGAAGCAAAGCGATGTAGGAGCCCATTGGAGGGCGGTATAATTGCTAATCAAGAGACTGCCTCTCTACGCATCTGCACATGAACAAGCCACGACCCGTGATCAAGGAGCAGGAGCTCCGAAACGCGTTGGGTGAGGCGATGAAATATCCTGATGTGTTTGCTGGTTGCTGAATAAAGACGCTGCTGCGAAGGCTGGGGTCTGCCTATCATTGTGTGCGTCTCCGTTGTTGGGCAACTTTTGGATGATATATGCCGGCCGGTCCAGGTCGGGGAGACAGCACTACTGTGTACATAACGGACTGTCGATTCCTGATACACGGGAATCCCTATGGCAGGATGACAAGCAAGCTTTTTTAAAAACCAGCGAGCACACTTGAGGCTCTATGGAGAGCCTGAATATATTGTTTTAAATGCAGAACCCATCGAGGGTAATATTTTAGCGTAGGGACTGCAAGTCCCAGGAAGCAAAGCGATGTAGGAGCCCATTGGAGGGCGGTATAATTGCTAATCAAGAGACTGCCTCTCTACGCATCTGCACATGAACAAGCCACGACCCGTGATCAAGGAGCAGGAGCTCCGAAACGCGTTGGGTGAGGCGATGAAATATCCTGATGTGTTTGCTGGTTGCTGAATAAAGACGCTGCTGCGAAGGCTGGGGTCTGCCTATCATTGTGTGCGTCTCCGTTGTTGGGCAACTTTTGGATGATATATGCCGGCCGGTACAGGTCGGGGAGACAGCACCACCGTGTACATAACGGACTGTCGATTCCTGATACACGGGAATCCCTATGGCAGGATGACAAGCAAGCTTTTTTAAAAACCAGCGAGCACACTTGAGGCTCTATGGAGAGCTTGAATATATTGTTTTAAATGCAGAACCCATCGAGGGTAATATTTTAGCGTAGGGACTGCAAGTCCCAAGAAGCAAAGCGATGTAGGAGCCCATTGGAAGGCGGTATAATTGCTAATCAAGAGACTGCCTCTCTACGCATCTGCACATGAACAAGCCACGACCCGTGATCAAGGAGCAGGAGCTCCGAAATGCGTTGGGTGAGGCGATGAAATATCCTGATGTGTTTGCTGGTTGCTGAATAAAGACGCTGCTGCGAAGGCTGGGGTCTGCCTATCATTGTGTGCGTCTCCGTTGTTGGGCAACTTTTGGATGATATATGCCGGCCGGTCCAGGTCGGGGAGACAGCACCACCGTGTACATAACGGACTGTCGATTCCTGATACACGGGAATCCCTATGGCAGGATGACAAGCAAGCTTTTTAAAAACCAGCGAGCACACTTGAGGCTCTATGGAGAGCTTGAATATATTGTTTTAAATGCAGAACCCATCGAGGGTAATATTTTAGCGTAGGGACTGCAAGTCCCAGGAAGCAAAGCGATGTAGGAGCCCATTGGAGGGCGGTATAATTGCTAATCAAGAGACTGCCTCTCTACGCATCTGCACATGAACAAGCCACGACCCGTGATCAAGGAGCAGGAGCTCCGAAACGCGTTGGGTGAGGCGATGAAATATCCTGATGTGTTTGCTGGTTGCTGAATAAAGACGCTGCTGCGAAGGCTGGGGTCTGCCTATCATTGTGTGCGTCTCCGTTGTTGGGCAACTTTTGGATGATATATGCCGGCCGGTCCAGGTCGGGGAGACAGCACCACCGTGTACATAACGGACTGTCGATTCCTGATACACGGGAATCCCTATGGCAGGATGACAAGCAAGCTTTTTAAAAACCAGCGAGCACACTTGAGGCTCTATGGAGAGCTTGAATATATTGTTTTAAATGCAGAACCCATCGAGGGTAATATTTTAGCGTAGGGACTGCAAGTCCCAGGAAGCAAAGCGATGTAGGAGCCCATTGGAGGGCGGTATAATTGCTAATCATGAGACTGCCTCTCTACGCATCTGCACATGAACAAGCCACGACCCGTGATCAAGGAGCAGGAGCTCCGAAATGCGTTGGGTGAGGCGATGAAATATCCTGATGTGTTTGCTGGTTGCTGAATAAAGACGCTGCTGCGAAGGCTGGGGTCTGCCTATCATTGTGTGCGTCTCCGTTGTTGGGCAACTTTTGGATGATATATGCCGGCCGGTCCAGGTCGGGGAGACAGCACCACCGTGTACATAACGGACTGTCGATTTCTGATACACGGGAATCCCTATGGCAGGATGACAAGCAAGCTTTTTAAAAACCAGCGAGCACACTTGAGGCTCTATGGAGAGCTTGAATATATTGTTTTAAATGCAGAACCCATCGAGGGTAATATTTTAGCGTAGGGACTGCAAGTCCCAGGAAGCAAAGCGATGTAGGAGCCCATTGGAGGGCGGTATAATTGCTAATCAAGAGACTGCCTCTCTACGCATCTGCACATGAACAAGCCACGACCCGTGATCAAGGAGCAGGAGCTCCGAAACGCGTTGGGTGAGGCGATGAAATATCCTGATGTGTTTGCTGGTTGCTGAATAAAGACGCTGCTGCGAAGGCTGGGGTCTGCCTATCATTGTGTGCGTCTCCGTTGTTGGGCAACTTTTGGATGATATATGCCGGCCGGTCCAGGTCGGGGAGACAGCACCACTGTGTACATAACGGACTGTCGATTCCTGATACACGGGAATCCCTATGGCAGGATGACAAGCAAGCTTTTTAAAAACCAGCGAGCACACTTGAGGCTCTATGGAGAGCTTGAATATATTGTTTTAAATGCAGAACCCATCAAGGGTAATATTTTAGCGTAGGGACTGCAAGTCCCAGGAAGCAAAGCGATGTAGGAGCCCATTGGAGGGCGGTATAATTGCTAATCAAGAGACTGCCTCTCTACGCACCTGCACATGAACAAGCCACGACCCGTGATCAAGGAGCAGGAGCTCCGAAACGCGTTGGGTGAGGTGATGAAATATCCTGATGTGTTTGCTGGTTGCTGAATAAAGACGCTGCTGCGAAGGCTGGGGTCTGCCTATCATTGTGTGCGTCTCCGTTGTTGGGCAACTTTTGGATGATATATGCCGGCCGGTCCAGGTCGGGGAGACAGCACCACCGTGTACATAACGGACTGTCGATTCCTGATACACGGGAATCCCTATGGCAGGATGACAAGCAAGCTTTTTAAAAACCAGCGAGCACACTTGAGGCTCTATGGAGAGCTTGAATATATTGTTTTAAATGCAGAACCCATCGAGGGTAATATTTTAGCGTAGGGACTGCAAGTCCCAGGAAGCAAAGCGATGTAGGAGCCCATTGGAGGGCGGTATAATTGCTAATCAAGAGACTGCCTCTCTACGCATCTGCACATGAACAAGCCACGACCCGTGATCAAGGAGCAGGAGCTCCGAAACACGTTGGGTGAGGTGATGAAATATCCTGATGTGTTTGCTGGTTGCTGAATAAAGACGCTGCTGCGAAGGCTGGGGTCTGCCTATCATTGTGTGCGTCTCCGTTGTTGGGCAACTTTTGGATGATATATGCCGGCCGGTCCAGGTCGGGGAGACAGCACCACCGTGTACATAACGGACTGTCGATTCCTGATACACGGGAATCCCTATGGCAGGCTGACAAGCAAGCTTTTTAAAAACCAGCGAGCACACTTGAGGCTCTATGGAGAGCTTGAATATATTGTTTTAAATGCAGAACCCATCGAGGGTAATATTTTAGCGTAGGGACTGCAAGTCCCAGGAAGCAAAGCGATGTAGGAGCCCATTGGAGGGCGGTATAATTTCTAATCAAGAGACTGCCTCTCTACGCATCTGCACATGAACAAGCCACGACCCGTGATCAAGGAGCAGGAGCTCCGAAACGCGTTGGGTGAGGTGATGAAATATCCTGATGTGTTTGCTGGTTGCTGAATAAAGACGCTGCTGCGAAGGCTGGGGTCTGCCTATCATTGTGTGCGTCTCCGTTGTTGGGCAACTTTTGGATGATATATGCCGGCCGGTCCAGGTCGGGGAGACAGCACCACCGTGTACATAACGGACTGTCGATTCCTGATACACGGGAATCCCTATGGCAGGATGACAAGCAAGCTTTTTAAAAACCAGCGAGCACACTTGAGGCTCTATGGAGAGCTTGAATATATTGTTTTAAATGCAGAACCCATCAAGGGTAATATTTTAGCGTAGGGACTGCAAGTCCCAGGAAGCAAAGCGATGTAGGAGCCCATTGGAGGGCGGTATAATTGCTAATCAAGAGACTGCCTCTCTACGCATCTGCACATGAACAAGCCACGACCCGTGATCAAGGAGCAGGAGCTCCGAAACGCGTTGGGTGAGGCGATGAAATATCCTGATGTGTTTGCTGGTTGCTGAATAAAGACGCTGCTGCGAAGGCTGGGGTCTGCCTATCATTGTGTGCGTCTCCGTTGTTGGGCAACTTTTGGATGATATATGCCGGCCGGTCCAGGTCGGGGAGACAGCACCACCGTGTACATAACGGACTGTCGATTTCTGATACACGGGAATCCCTATGGCAGGATGACAAGCAAGCTTTTTAAAAACCAGCGAGCACACTTGAGGCTCTATGGAGAGCTTGAATATATTGTTTTAAATGCAGAACCCATCGAGGGTAATATTTTAGCGTAGGGACTGCAAGTCCCAGGAAGCAAAGCGATGTAGGAGCCCATTGGAGGGCGGTATAATTGCTAATCAAGAGACTGCCTCTCTACGCATCTGCACATGAACAAGCCACGACCCGTGATCAAGGAGCAGGAGCTCCGAAACGCGTTGGGTGAGGCGATGAAATATCCTGATGTGTTTGCTGGTTGCTGAATAAAGACGCTGCTGCGAAGGCTGGGGTCTGCCTATCATTGTGTGCGTCTCCGTTGTTGGGCAACTTTTGGATGATATATGCCGGCCGGTCCAGGTCGGGGAGACAGCACCACTGTGTACATAACGGACTGTCGATTCCTGATACACGGGAATCCCTATGGCAGGATGACAAGCAAGCTTTTTAAAAACCAGCGAGCACACTTGAGGCTCTATGGAGAGCTTGAATATATTGTTTTAAATGCAGAACCCATCAAGGGTAATATTTTAGCGTAGGGACTGCAAGTCCCAGGAAGCAAAGCGATGTAGGAGCCCATTGGAGGGCGGTATAATTGCTAATCAAGAGACTGCCTCTCTACGCATCTGCACATGAACAAGCCACGACCCGTGATCAAGGAGCAGGAGCTCCGAAACGCGTTGGGTGAGGTGATGAAATATCCTGATGTGTTTGCTGGTTGCTGAATAAAGACGCTGCTGCGAAGGCTGGGGTCTGCCTATCATTGTGTGCGTCTCCGTTGTTGGGCAACTTTTGGATGATATATGCCGGCCGGTCCAGGTCGGGGAGACAGCACCACCTTGTACATAACGGACTCTCGATTCCTGATACACGGGAATCCCTATGGCAGGATGACAAGCAAGCTTTTTTAAAAACCAGCGAGCACACTTGAGGCTCTATGGAGAGCTTGAATATATTGTTTTAAATGCAGAACCCATCGAGGGTAATATTTTAGCGTAGGGACTGCAAGTCCCAGGAAGAAAAGCGATGTAGGAGCCCATTGGAGGGCGGTATAATTGCTAATCAAGAGACTGCCTCTCTACGCATCTGCACATGAACAAGCCACGACCCATGATCAAGGAGCAGGAGCTCCGAAACACGTTGGGTGAGGTGATGAAATATCCTGATGTGTTTGCTGGTTGCTGAATAAAGACGCTGCTGCGAAGGCTGGGGTCTGCCTATCATTTTGTGCGTCTCCGTTGTTGGGCAACTTTTGGATGATATATGCCGGCCGGTCCAGGTCGGGGAGACAGCACCACCGTGTACATAACGGACTGTCGATTCCTGATACACGGGAATCCCTATGACAGGCTGACAAGCAAGCTTTTTTAAAAACCAGCGAGCACACTTGAGGCTCTATGGAGAGCTTGAATATATTGTTTTAAATGCAGAACCCATCGAGGGTAATATTTTAGCGTAGGGACTGCAAGTCCCAGGAAGCAAAGCGATGTAGGAGCCCATTGGAGGGCGGTATAATTTCTAATCAAGAGACTGCCTCTCTACGCATCTGCACATGAACAAGCCACGACCCGTGATCAAGGAGCAGGAGCTCCGAAACGCGTTGGGTGAGGTGATGAAATATCCTGATGTGTTTGTTGGTTGCTGAATAAAGACGCTGCTGCGAAGGCTGGGGTCTGCCTATCATTGTGTGCGTCTCCGTTGTTGGGCAACTTTTGGATGATATATGCCGGCCGGTCCAGGTCGGGGAGACAGCACCACCGTGTACATAACGGACTGTCGATTCCTGATACACGGGAATCCCTATGGCAGGATGACAAGCAAGCTTTTTAAAAACCAGCGAGCACACTTGAGGCTCTATGGAGAGCTTGAATATATTGTTTTAAATGCAGAACCAATCAAGGGTAATATTTTAGCGTAGGGACTGCAAGTCCCAGGAAGCAAAGCGATGTAGGAGCCCATTGGAGGGCGGTATAATTGCTAATCAAGAGACTGCCTCTCTACGCATCTGCACATGAACAAGCCACGACCCGTGATCAAGGAGCAGGAGCTCCGAAACGCGTTCGGTGAGGCGATGAAATATCCTGATGTGTTTGCTGGTTGCTGAATAAAGACGCTGCTGCGAAGGCTGGGGTCTGCCTATCATTGTGTGCGTCTCCGTTGTTGGGCAACTTTTGGATGATA